>JAOXNO010000033.1:7752405-7788604 GCA_028565335.1 Limnodromus scolopaceus
TTCCTGTGCAACGTGCTCTAGGTAGACCCGCTCCGGCAGGGGGGTTGGACTAGATGATCTCCAGAGGTCCCTTCCAAAGCCATATGATTCTGTAGGATGGAAGCAGTTGCAAATTAATTTCTCAGTTTCCATAATATTTATAATTGTATTTATTATACTATACAGTTGGCCATTAACAATTAAAAGTAACTAAAATTTCTTAGCATGAGCAGAGGGCTAAAACTAATAAGAAAACAGAAATCCTGAACTCAGTTATAAAGGAAAAAGAGTGGGCAGGGGGTCAAGGAAAGAGTTAGAGGATGTTAAAGGTCTCTATCTCATTGTGAAAGGAACGTGATAAATTTTGATTTTTTTTTGAAGATTGCCTGAATATCTATGGAGGTCTCTCCATTCTTTTATTAAGGTTTACTTTTATAGAAAATCTTCCTTTTAAGGGCAAGGGCTTGTTGCAGAAATTACAGGGAAATAGCTCATGTTATGTAGCAGGTCACATTCGGTGATCATGGTCCTTTCTGCTATGAAAAGAAAGCAGCTAAACATTCTCAGATTTAGCAAGCAGTTTATGAAGCGCTTTGACAGCATCGTGTAACAAAAGCTGTAATTAAGATTATCTGACGCTGTCTTAACAGGGATGGGCAGTGATACAGCCTCGTCTACACTAAGAGTTGAGAGTATGTATCGCACAAATCAGTGTTAACGAGGGTCCTCAGGCTTCCTTCGCTCTTTGCCTTCTCAGTCCCCAGCACTTCTCCGTCTCATCCGGAAATCATCCCTGAAAAATTCAAGGCCAAAGGGAACTATGTCCTAATTGGAAACAAAGCCCCATTGAGTAACAGGATCAGTACATTTTACTCAATTAGAGTCTATGTTTGACACTGTGAGCCGTAATTTATCTGGGAAAAATGTGCCTGTAGCTATATAGCAGCCCTTCACACTGACCTGCATCCTTGGGGAATGAATTTTGTTCTTGCATTCCTTTGAATCTGCATCTATTGAACATTGCTGATGGCACGAAGGAGAGGTTTGGGAATTGCAGCCCTTTTCATTTGTCTCAATGTTGTCTGCCATAAATATTGTTGCCTATGCGAAGGCTGTGAGGCCGCTAAGCGAGCAGAACAGAGCACAACAGTAACTGTTAACGAGCTGACTTCTCAGCGTCTGTGGGCAATGAGGTCAATTTCACAGGAAAAAAAAGGGGATCAGCAAAACATTCCATAACGACTAAATATAGATTTGCTATTTGAGTTCAGTTCTTTGTCAAAGCACCACTTTGTTAAGTCACAACTTAATCCTTTGACTGATGGAGGTCTTCAGGACCTCTTCTGAAGTTATTACTTTCTCTGGTCCTACTCTTTAAAGTATTTAACACCCCTAAGTCTCTAAAAAGCACACTTATGATATCTGCTGCGTTTCTATCAATATTCTGTTTCTGTGGTTGCTCACAACTGGACTTCTTTGGGCGTCTGGCCTTTATTATACCAGTTATATCAGTCACAGAGAGACACTCACGCCTGACATGGGCTTACAGCTCATGCAGTGACACCTCTAGAAGATGAGCCATCAAGCTCCTTGGTGCCTGAGGGATATCACCTATGCCACTGGTACAGGAGCTGAATATAGAGGTGTTTGTTCTTAGCAGCTGAATTAAAGGCACTTCACCAGTTAAATGACAACAAGGTGTGGACAGAACTTTCTGGATCAGTGCAGAAAAAATGTCATCCTTAGGATCCTGGTAAATGACAGGAAAATGTGTACACGGTGACTTGGGGGCGTGGGGGTATGAAGAGCTACATTTTTGCTTTGTAAAGAAATTTTGAGGAGTCTTCAATGTCTTCAAAAGTGCAGCTATATCTTAGAAAAGCTGCAGCTTGAATTCATTCATGAACAGTCACATTTATCAGTTTTTTGCTAATATAAAACTCTTCACAAGTGCATGTATTTCCAGTATGGGACAAAGATCAGAGGCTCAGGTTATGTTTAGGTTGGAGACAGCAAATGAAGGTTAACCATTTCTTAATTTGTCACATGTACGGCATGAAGGCTTGCAAAGCTTTGTACCACATCCCTGTTTTGGTTTTCATCTCACATTCGTTGTTTTGTTTTGTGGTGGTTTTTTTTCCCTCTAACTGCTTTTTTTAGATGAAGGTGATATTGTGCCATTTAGCCTACACATTCATCCCATTGATGTTCTACTTATCAGGAAGGGACAGTGTATTTAAGAGTTAAACATCTGAGCTAACTCTTATTGACATATCCTTCCTGTGTGTTGGCTACCTCCACACCCATACATTATTTTCCCCTTCCCTCTAATTTTTCCCCTCCCTCTTCCTTTCTCCCCAGTTTTTCTGTTTGATTCCCTTTATTGTCCCATTTACCAGTTCTCCCTGGTTCACTCTCAGACTAGTTTTGTGTCAGTAAATAGCAAAAACACCATGTGCTACTCACACTATGACCTTCACAGAGCGCTTCAGTGTTAGTGTTCACTTGGAGGAAAAAGAGACTTTTGGTGTAAGAAGCTGCCAAGCCAGCCTAAACCAAACCTGGGCTCAGCCCACACAGCCACCGCCTTGTAGCAGATTCAGGCTTGTATTTTAATAAAGTACTTTACTTTGGAGGATTTGAAGTTTTGCAGGATTTTGAAGTTTTGTTAAACTAACTAACGTCCAGCAAAGAGAAAGAAAACCTAGCAAGGGCCCATACTACCACAGGTGGTCTTTGTGCTCCACCAGCCTGTAGGTCCCTCCTGGGATTTGGTCACGAGAGGCAAAAGGTCAATGTTTGGTTTGTGTGATTCATTAAGATCTAGATCTGAAGCTCATAAGACTACCAGTAAAAAAAAAAAAAAAATTGTCCAAAGATGCCCTCTCTCCTTTTCCTGCCTGTGAGTCCGCTGTGGTCTTGTTAGAAAATCTCTGGACACATGGCTCCTCCAGGGGACCTGCTCCCCATCAGGTTTTAGTGGGCTGATAGAGAATTTGTCTCCCCTGCTAAGCTGCCTGACAAAGGCTGCCTGAGGCAGAGTGCCAGGTGAGATGCTCACCATAGGATGAACAGAAGATAAATGTGCTCTATCACTCCATTGTGTTTATTGATCACACTCAGGTTGTGCTAGCTTGAGGACAAATAGCCCAGAAATCTAAGACAAGAACAATCTTTATAAGTCTCTGTATGTATGAAATATAGATTTGGAAACTTCATCTATATAATGAAAACTTTACACAGGTTGGACAGTATTACTCCTAGTCTTGTGGATTGCTCTCGTGCTGTAAATAGCCGGGTCCCTTGCTGCGTCTCTGAGTGTAAACCACACAATGCTCGAGATGATTTCGTGTTTTAACAATCCTTTTCTCCTCTTGTATGGCTGGGAGGGACTTCCTACATTTCATGTAATCAACATGCAAATTTGAGAGGCTCCCATAAAATCCTGCAGTAAACAGGATATGTTTGCTCTAAACAGATTTCATCCAGTAACAATTCATTATAAATTCAGCTAATATCAACAAACTCTTTCCCTCATGTTCCTCTAACATCTTTTTCCTGGTGTAGAACAACAGGAGAAAATAGCTGCTATTTGTCCCCAGATTGAAGTATTTAAGTAAAGCTAAAGACACTGTCTACCAATAATGACAGTGCTCTGGGAGCCAGCTACATTCTTTTTCATTGTGAATGTAAAGTAGTAATTGGAATTACAGTTGGAATCGATTGGATTCAGTAAGAATAGTTCATAGGTATTGCAGAAAAATGAAAGGGGGATAGGTTATTAGCAGTTTACTACTTGAGATAAAAAGCAATTTCACAGAAGCTAAGTTTAGTGAAGTATACTAATAGAGTATAGATAATACAGACTTTTAGCATGTTATTTAAAACATTGTCTGAAAGATTGGCTTTGCCACTGACTACGTTAGAAAGGAAAAAAAAAAACTAACAGGGGATTTCCAGTTTTACACATGGTGAAATTCCTACCTGCTAGTTTTCAATGCTAAAGTCAGGGATAATAACATGACCAGGAAGCCTTAAAAACAGCTAAAAAAAAATCTTCACCAAGCAGATATAATACTGTATATGGTTGGGACATGGCAATGAGTCTCATTAGGCATTTACACAATGCAGATTAAAATATATACTGTCGTGATTCATAAACTGCTGTTTTGGGACAAGTAAGTTCAGCACCTCATTTATTTTAGTTTCCAAGTAGCCTTACCAAGGGGTAAAAGAACAAAGTAGATGCTCAAAGACAAGTATCAACATTAACTCGGGCACTAAACCGGCGCCACATTAAAATGGTTTGAGACTGGGATCAACAATTGGCAGAGCAATAAGAGGGTGACAAAAGGGGTTGATTTATTTTAAAGGGAACCTAAACATTGTGTTAATGTTGACAGTTGACAGTGAAAACACTGCTGAAAATTGAGTGTGAGACAGAGGTTTTCTCGGTAGCCACAGGATGTCCTTGGAACAGAGTCTGCATCTCAATGAGCTAGATGCCACTCGCAGTACATTAGAAAGAAATTAGTTAGGATTGGATGCAATTATAATGTTAGGGTAGTTTCCAGTCCAAGATCTATTGTTCTGGTTAGGAACCATGTCACACTGAGGAAAAATTAGCTTGCTTACAAATGCACAGCAGATAATTTCCAGACCAAACATGATGCTTCTCTCCACCTTTCTTTTTCCTCCCACTGTTTCCTTTTGTTTAAAGCACAACTATAAAGACCCACATCTCAGCTGCTTTTGTCAGGACAGCTAATGAGCTGGGGCGGGATGAGAAAAAAACACAGTGGAAATGGGGTCATGGAGAGGTTAAACTTCATGAATTTATTCATTGGGATTCAGCTCACGCCCTCCTGAAATGAGATGTCATCATTAAAATTGTGGATGACACTGTTGCACAATGATGCTTCATGACAAGCTGCTAGAAAGACATGAAGGAAATAGTTTTCATTTAGACTTTAATACATCACTGTGATAAGGAAACAAGCCCAAAATTGAACAAACAATGTCAGAAGAGTCTTGAAAACAATCTATCCATGTAGGATGTTTGTAATGGAGAAATGCTCCAATTTCATTTAAAAAAAAAAAAAAAAGAAAACACAAGGATCTCAACATTCTTTTCTTTTCTGCTTTTCTGGAATTACAGTTGTGAGACATGAATAGCACGAATATCTTGGAACTAACAGTATTGTTTATTTCATCCCAGTACTTCTTATATAGCAGCTGGCCGGGTGTTTCTTAACAGGAGCAAAGAACCTAATTGTTTGAAAAGGAGAGAAATCAGAGTTACAGTCAATTGTGATGGAGTCTGAAAGGCACAGACTAACTGGAGGTGTGACCAGGAGCTGAGCAAACCCGTTCCACTGCACGGGCTGGCAACGGTGGAAGGTGACTCAAAGGGCCATCCTTTCCCCTGACCCAAGGCAAAAATCAACCACATCTGGGTCAGTCCTGACAGCTGCTGTGCCTTCATAAAGGGTCAACATCCTCTTCCAAATATCTGGTTAATGCATTATTATCTTCTACTATTATAGCATAACAAAACCTTCCTTGCTGTAACCTTGCTGAGACCATTACTTTCCGTCTTGTCCACAATAACCCCTTGCCTCTTTGCCCTCTGAATATTTAAAAACTATTGTCTTATCCCACCCTCAGTTTTCTGTCCCTTTAATTTGCAGCACCTCTTCTCTCAGGCACGTTTCAAGGTCTGTCCTGAGTCCTGTTCCCCTATGGATTTCCCATTGGTTCCCATCTATCTCAAAGCCACCACTGCAGGCAAAGTAGTTCCTAGCTGAGACCTCACCAGAGGGGAGGAAAAATTTACCTGCCTCACAGACTATACCCCTATTGATGCAACCCAGGATAGTGTTTGTATCTCATGAAACAACATGCCATCCATCCTCTGGTTCACCACCAAACACGAACCATTTCTGCAGACCTGCTTCCTACCACCGTGTTCCTCTCTTGCATTTGCATAGTTGGCCACTAGCTTGCTTAAATGGGTTAACTACCAGTTTTCCCTGTCAAACATCCCCTTATTTGCTGCAAATCATACCTACGCTTTGGGAAGAACATTTTGAATTTGAATCCCATTGCCTAAAACAGCTCCGGCCGGTCTGCAAATCTAATAAGCCTACTCTCTATTCATACATCCAGCTTATTATAACTGGATGTCTCAGTTATGAATGGTATTTTTCCAACCATCCTTGAAGGCTGCCCTTTTTTAAAAGAATTTATGGGACTCTGAAGCTAACCGAGTTGCCCACAGAAAGGTTGCTGGCTCATCAGTGAGATTTACAGTCTGCTAACTACTCCGTAATAAGGTAAATAGGGAATTGCTGGGCCATCAGGGAGCCCTCCACAGAGGAAAACTGACAGCAGTTTCTGTTCCTTTCCCAGGCCCCTTTTCTCCTGATGTGAAACCAACCCAATTTGGTCTGTCATTTAAAAAGAGAGTTAAGTTTTAATAAAGTGGAAACATTCCATTTTAAGATAAAGCTCAGACTTTTACTGCTACACCTTAAACATAGTTGGTGAGATTAAAGAAAGTCAGGTGTGAATAAATACTGTGGAGCCCTAAATGGGATTTCTATCAAACAATAACAAAATGCCCTGCAGAAGAAAGCCTGCTCACTGATTATTCTCCAGTACTGTGTAATTACCATCCATTTTATCAAAACTCTGCAATTTGGAACAGCCTTTACGGGCTCTTCACAGATTTTACAACTGACAAAACAACATATAGAAGGAGACAAAGTCCCATGAGATACTGATTTTATTGACAGGGATGAGAAGCATGCACATCTTCAGTAGCTAAACTAAGCTGTAAATTAATTTTAATGGAATTGAGAGTTCCTGGAAAAAATCTTATCATTTTCTAACAGAACTTAGGGCACTTTCTCTCCACTGCATTGGGGATGTCTCTGCTTCCGTTGCATTGCTCTGGAATAGATTGACTTTCTGGACAGCCCCTTGTTACCACATTGCATTGTGTCACAGCATTTTTGTAATCCTAAACTTTCAAAGACATTGCTGTATACCTGCTGCTGGATCATTTCTCTTCTAATCAGCTACCCAGGGAAAGCTGTAGACTGTAAACAAATTCTTTTTTTCTCTTCTTAGAGTCAAAACATAAATCTTGATATGATGAAAAAAAAAATCATATTTCTCTGTGATATTAACTGCTAAGTGATAATCTATCTAAATGCAAGGAAATTTTTAATCAGAGACCATATTAGTAGAGCTCCAACACCGAGAAATACAAAATGCCTGAAGTACCACTCCTACCTTTGGAAAAAAGCACCTCACACGTTGAAAAGAAGCTATTTTTCTCTCATCTCAGTACCTTTACAGACTATAACCACATAAACTTACGTAAGGCAGTCACAAAATGCAGGTTCTTTTAGTAGTACTTTGGCTTAGGTGACTCTTTCAGAACACTGTAAGAGGTAGGGGGGTTTTTAGGCTCAAGTAAATGGATCCAAAATTTGGTGCAGAGAGGCAGAAGTGAAAACTGACCTAGAAAATACCACATAAATGGAACTGCAAACACTGATGTTAGTGAAAACCTGGAGAAAAATGCCAGCCAGAACTACCCATTACCCTGAAAAGAAAAAAGCAAATATTTTTTCCTAGAACAACCAAAGCTACTATTCTGGGTCTACAAGTTCTATTTGTAGATGTTCAACGGGGAAAACCAGTAGTTAACCCACTTAAGCCACCTAGCAGCCAACTGTGCAAATTCTGAGGTATCTATGCTGGGTCTAATATATTCCCGTGTTTTATATTCCAGGTGCCCTCAGTTCACTCTTTTCACTCCTAAACTTCAGACTTTCAATCTGCAATTTTTTCCATACTGGTGGACAAGTGCAAGCAACAGAGTTAACGCTGATTGTGACAAATTAGTTCATTTGCTTGCAATTGCTGTCAAGTATCACTGGGAGGCTGAGGGGGTTGAAAAGTGGAACGGCATGGATTTTCCAGGTAAAAGGCAAAAACTTGCAGATGTAAGCACACAAAAGTTCAACTGCAAGGTGGTAGTAGGGGACAAATTGCTATCCAACATACTGGAAGCAGCTAGGGCAAGGAAAAGGTCGTGTGTTGAAGAAGAAAATTTGGGGGAAAGTTAAGGCTGAGATTCTCCTGGAAGCCTGAGTTCTGCCAAGGGCTCTGTTTGCAGTGGGCAGCTGGTAAGTACCGCTTGAAGTGAGGTACAGAAATGTCATAAAATCACTTATTTGCTTTGAATCATTGCACTTTTCCCCACAAAATGACGATGTTTTTAATGCAGCGGGAGCTCCTACATGCCAAACCAGAGCAAGCCAAAATCAGCAAAAGCCCGTACACCGCTTCCTCTGAGGAAGGCGAGATACAGCTTTTCATAACCTTGACGCCGCGAGCCGGTGTCTCTGAAGGCATTGCCTGTTTCTGTTGCGTTTGAAACCCTATTCTCATTTCAGGCACAGCCTGTGGGGACGGAACGAAAGTGGCTGTGCTGTGAGGCTGTGGTGTGATGCCAAGGTGCTGCTTTCTGTTCTGCTGCTGGATCGTTCAGTCCCTCGCAGCTGCACGCTGATACTGGGTACGGGACACCGACATCGACTGCTGCGTGTTTCGCAATGACGCCTTTCATACGTTGGCAGAAATTACCTCTGCTCAAAAGCTCCTGACCCAAATCCATAATCCGGATCTGAGCTTCCTCCAAGAGGAAAGAAAAAAAGTTTGCATAATAAAGGTATGCCTGACTTCAGATCTTAATTTGGAGAGACAAGAATCAGAAGGCAGGGCTCTGGGATGACAAGAACTAGCTTATATTCTCATTTCTGCAGTAGCTCGTCCTGTGACCTGAGGGAGTTGTTTCATCCCTGTGTACCTTGCCTTCTCCATGTAAACAGAGGCAATTAGGTAATCAAAGGTAATTTGAGGTCTATCACCAAAGGCTGCTATACACATTTATAACTGCCTGGGAAAGTTTGTGTTTTGTTTCCTAGAGAATAACCAGGATATGCAGCTTCTACATAGTTTTGAGATGTTTACATGTGGCTGTCCAAATCAGCCCATTGCTAATACAAATCTCACAAGGTCTTTGGGAACCTCCATATATTTATTGTCCTATTGTGCACTATAATTAATACAGAAAGAGCCTCCTGTTTGGAGCTCCTGCCTCTGTTTCTCTGTTACAGTGAATTTCTTCACTGGTTGCCCTGTTGCAGCGTAGAAGATAGGTTGAGGAAGGACCAAGAAGAAAAGAGAGATCTAAGCAAAGGCAAAATTTCTTACAGCCTTGCTACATCTGGGCAGACCCTTCTCTCCATGTCCAGCTCTCCCAAAGGGAGGCCAAGATCCTGGTGGGCTGCATGGTGCCTCTTCACGATGCCACCTGGGTACAGGCTTGCTGTTACTGCTGCCCACTCTTCAGCTCAGCCTTGCTCTCTAGTGCGTGAATCTGACAAAGAAAACCCCAGGGGAATGTCATTGACCTAGCAGAGAAGTGGGCTGCTGTCTGTGGCAGCCCTTTGTGGGTCAGCTGCTGGTGGCGGTTCCTTTCTCAGCTGCTGCAGTGTGTTAGTGCAGCTAGCCCCGTCTGAGTCACCAACCCCAGGCTGGATATACAGGATGCAAACCCTTCATTACGGGAACTTTGTCAGCTAGATACATGTCCTTTCTTCTTTCTTGAACTTTGAAGTGGTTTTGCGGTCAGACAGAAGCTCTTTAGTCAGCACAGCTTCCCTGCCAGGCAGCAAAGGAGTTATTGGGATCCAGGATGGAGTGTCAAGAAAGACAGAAACTGCACTTTTGCATTAATTTGGAAATTATATGTTCATATGTTTGTATTCCTGCAAGGGGGGGAAGGATCTCAAAATTCACTTAGGAGAGCCACCACCATCTTCAGCTGTTCCCATCTCGGACTCCGAGTGCTGCACTGACCCCAGCGCTGTAAGGCAGAGCTGACTCAAGGAGCTGAAGCTGGAGCTGCTTCCCCATTGCTTGCCCTCATCTCCACAACAGAAAAGATCCCAGGTCCTAAAATTGGTTCATCCTGTGGAAATCACCTTGTCCTTAGTCTAACTAAATTATGGACCCCACTGCTTCCCATTTGAGGTCTATCTGACAACACAATCAAGTAGGACAGACTCTGCAAAGGCTTTGCTACATACAGACACTTCCATCAAAGTCACAGTTCGGCATATGCAGAATAGGAAAAAGTAAAAATGCTTGCCTAGAAAAACATTTTAGTAACCTTAAAAGTCCACTGAGTTTAGAGCAGTCATTTCTGGGGATCCATTTTGTAGATCTCCTTACTCAGCCTCCACCTTTTTTCTACCTCATATTGAGATAGATCCCCTCTTGCTAGATTTGCGGTGCCTTTCACCAAACAGGGCACAGTCACCTCAAGGCCCTTCAAGAAATCCAGACTTTGGTTGCTGGGGAGAAAAAAAGAAGAAAATAAAGAGGGAAAAGCTGTCTTGGGTAGATGTATTGAGCAATAGTGTTACATTGAATATGTGATCTTCCAGATTCATAACTCTTGATCTTAAACTCTAGTTCACTTTTGTAAATGTTTATGAGAGAGCTGCCCAATCAATATATTGCTCATAGACCAAGACAGAGCTTTTAACCTAAGGAAAGTCTCCAATTTTCTGGCTCTTCATCTAAACGTAAGGTACTCCCTCTATCTATAAAATTAGTATTTATTTGTATTATTGTATTACTTAAGGATTGATTTGTGGACCAGAAATGCTGTGTAGTTCCTTAGCAAATGCATGCAGAACCACAGAGTTGGTTGCTGCAGCAAAGAGGTGATCTTAAAGTCTCAGAGAAAAAGGATGAAGATGCAAAAACTTTATTCCAGATCTAGCTCTCTTTTAACTCTACCATTTTTCTAGTTTCAAATATTCAAGAAATGGCTTCTTGTTTTATGCAGCTGATTAGTCAATGTTTCTGCCACATTATAACCTGTGTTTTGATGTAGATTTATGTATGAGAAAGCTATACTTTGCCTATGTGCAGTCTACATGTATTAAAGCTTTGAGGAGATTAATTTACCTCCAGAAGATTGCCTTGGTCTAACAAGTACACATTGACAAGAAATTCATTCGACTTGGTTTTCAGGACTGTCAGATTTTTACACATAATTTTTTTCCTTCTTGGTTTGGCTTTTCTCTGCTTTTCTTTTTTCTTTTCTCCCTCGGTTCATTAGTGTTACCCTTTTCCTCCCATCTCCTTGTCCTTCCCCAGTACATGCTATCCTCTCAGATTTTCCTATTTGATGGCTGAAATACAACAGGGAACAGCTACTTTTACTGCCACTTCTGACAGTACAAGTATAAGCAAAAAGGGCGATGAGGCTTCAAATAACAGCCACCAGTTCCTGTGAGTTGATTTTTTTTCTTTTTTTCTTTTCATTTCTCTTGATTTGGAATTAAAGGGAAATCAAACAGCCCAATGCCTCGCCTGTGATACACTCAGTCCCACGCTGAGTAAGGCTGCATGGCGTGCAAGGGTACGTCCTTTATTAGAGAGCTGCACAAGTAGTGTCGTGTCCTGAGCATCAGACAAGACCTGACCAGCGTCCTGCCCCCTGTCCAAGCAGAGGCCACTGTGCCCATCTCCCCGGCACCCTCCCACCAGCTGCCATGCCATCAGGGTTCGCCGCTACCTTCTTCTTCAGAGTTATAAATAAAAAGCAGATAGGGGTCACAACCAGGTTTTCAACACCAGAGGCTGGGAGGTATGAAAGGCTGCTGCGCCCTTTGATACCTGCGTGATACTGAGCAGAGCCATGGTGGGACAGCTGGTGAGATAGTGCTCACTAGCTCCAAAAGTTTAAGCCCTCTTTAGAAGTCCCCTTGTGAGACATATCTCTTCCTAGCAGCATATTGCTGCTTCTTCTAGGAAGCCTAATTATTATTACTCCCACTCCTCTGGTTTGAATGAATTTACACTAAAGAATAAAATTCCTTGAATTTTTAAGGCACTAAACATGCTAAAAGACAAAAAAAAAAAGCTTCCTAAACAACAGATGAAAATGTCACACTCTGAATATTTTTTCCTGCTTTACAAAGGAACGTAGCGGTTGGTAAAATTCAGTGTTGAGGAGGTTAAAGGCTTCTGCGTGCCAGCTGGAAAAGGGGGCACCCTGGAAAGTCTCTCACATGGTTCCACCAATGCTCTTGGCCTTCGGCGAGAAGGGGACAAGATGTTGACAAGATGACCCAGCATGGCTATAGCTGTCTTCAAATGGAGCAAACTTAAAACATTGCTCTGGTTGAGAGCTGAGGTCCATCTGGTACAGAGATGAGACACATTTTTATAGGACAGAGTCCAGTATCCTTGATGGTACCATACCTGCCTGTCCTCCCAGCTCATTGGGGTGAGGAGGTTTGATTAGAGTCATCTTCCCATGGCAGCCAGCTGCTCGGTGCCAGCTGTCCCAGCACAACTGTGGGGAATTATTTCATAAAAAGCTGCAGTTTGGAAATGCTCTGGCTGCATTCTTTTCAAGCCAAGGAGACAACACTCCTTCAAACAGGACTTTGAATTGTAAATAACATCACATGTCTTTATAGTAAAAGATGACACTCAGTTAATAGGATGGCAAAGTTCATACGCTGCCCTATAATTAAAAAACAAGGGGAAAGAAAGACCACTTAAAAGATTTTCCTGCTGTGACAAATTCCGTGGATAATAACATTTTCGCATTGCTGTAAAAAGCTACTATGTTGGCTGTAAATTCTCCAGCAAGGGTAACGAGTAGCATTGTTAGCCTTTCATTTGTTTTGTAATCTGATGCCCAGTCTTTTCTGAAAATGAAAGTACAATGCTTGCATTGCTTGATCAATTGATCTGAAATATATCTTAAAGAAACAGCTTTGCTTCCCCTCCAGTGCCTAATTTTAGTTGTCTAATTAAAGCAATATCATTTGCATTTCTGAGGTATGTGACTTTTTGGTCGGCACCAATAAATATCATGTCCATGATTTAATTCTAGTCGTTATTCCCTAGCTGCTCACTTTTCTTATCTTTCTGTACATTTATTTTATTTTATTATATTATTTTTATTTTTAATTGAGTATCTCCAACACTCCCATCCCAGTTTGTGGCAGGGACCAGATTCTTTTCTCATCTGCCAGTGGTCTCTTAGCACAAAACTCTAGGTGAAGCCCGCTTCACAGCAGACAGCATTTCTAATTTTAACGGGCTCAACCTTTCTGTTTCTTTTGCACCTTTGTTAACCTCAGAATATAGCAAGTTCACAGGGTTTTTTTTGCTATTTTTTTAGGTCTGAAATATAATGAAGGAGACCTCCCATCCACCCATTTCCTCCTGAGATTAATTGAAATGCAGCCCTCTAAACCTCCACTGATTTGTTTTGAAACCAGCTATTTCCTCAAACAGTTGCAGAAGATGAAAGCCGTTGATAAGAGACGCAAATTATTTTTTTCTTGTTTTTCTGTTCCATTGCTACATTACATGCCAGTTAAATCCCTGGCTTCGCTCCCGTATCTCTTGACACATGTATCCGAGCTACCATGGATAAAACCCACAAGGCTCAAATACCCATTCATTTGACCTACAAGAGGCTTGATGTGCTTTCTGCCGAACAGTCCGGGTTACGAGGAGGTGCGAGCAAGGAGCAGGGTTTTTAGCACTGAAGGTTATCATTCCACATGCCGCTTCAGGGGTCAGATTTTTCCATCCTTTCCCAGCCTGAGCACTTGGAAAGCACGCAGCTGCTGAGCCACCGCAGGCAGGCAGGGTGTAGGGCTCTCTGGTTCAATTTGCAAAAAGAAAAAAAACCAAACCCCATGTACAAGACGCATTTATTTGAGCGCTGGAATTCAAGGCAGCATAGGGAATAATTTTACCACGTCGTTGATTGGGGGATTAAAACTCGCCTTTAATATGTGCGCGGTAGTACTAGCAAAAGCTATTCTCCTCCTGAAGGCTGCACACGACTGGGTTGTTCGGACAAAGCTCTTGCTCCTCTTTGTTTTTTGTCGCTGCAGTTAGCTTGATTTCATCCGAGTCATTCTCATTCTTCGCGTGGCAGGCTCTGCGTATGCTTGCTGCCAAATTTGCATCCTAAGTTGGGCATGTCACAACCTCCTGTACAACTTTTATTGTTGTTTTTTTTTTTTCCTTCTCAAATGTAGAGGTTTTCTTTCTGGGACTGAATCCCAGTTTCCTTCTGCTTATTGTTGTCCTTGGTTTTCGGCTTGTTTGGGGTGGGGGGGTTTCCACAGTCCTCTTGGTGCTGGGGGAAGCTGAGCTGCAACTGCTCTAGTGCTTGACTGATGTGCTGTTTCTGTTTCATCAGCTTTCCACACAACCAACCATAAAATTAAACCTACGTTTCTAAAGCCTTTCAGAGAGCTGTAAAAATTACTCATTATGCTCCCTTATTTGCTGTATGGGGTTTTTTATGTAATTTTTTTTGTGCTGGTCTAGTACTTTGCATCTCAATGTTCCCATTAGTAAAAGATAAAAGGGGCATCTAAGGGCCACATGAGCAGGGAGACATGTAGCCACCAGGCCCTGAATCACGGGGTGGTTTTTTTTCCGCTTTTGTTTCCGCTGGCATTGGCAGTGTGGGTAGCCCAATAGAGTCTGTAGGAAAATGTCTTCAAAGTGCAATTCTGTTGCTGCTTGACTGCGCTTGTCTATGGGTTTTTTGGCCGTCACTGAAGCATTGACTTAAGAATCACTGAAAACAACCATCAATTTCTAATGAGTAAGACTTTACCAAGCAGGTATTTAAACAAAGAACAACAAAACCCACTTTTCTTTCCAGCCCAGCTGCTTCTGATCCCATTGAATACTGTCAAATGGGTTAGAGTCATGCGTGAAGTTTGTCACTTCTGGGTTGCTGACAATACCTACCTCGATGTACTACATGCTATGAATTTTAAAAGATTTTATTGAAATAAATCAAAATTTACTGAAGTATTGCCATCTGTTATGTAGCACAATACTTCCCAATGGCAACTGGGAAAAACAAGTCAAAGTGGGTGCATTTTGCCATTAGAATTTTTATTTCTGGGAAGTACAAACTTTACAGTTGCTGAATAAAAGGAGTTACCTTCATTTTCAGCCCATCTATTCCAGCACAGGTTTGATACTAAAATACAACTTCCCCCTTAGGGCTGGCCTTGCTTTTAGATACATAAATATGTGAGAGGAATAAATCTTCTCTAGACTCAGAGTGATGTAAGAACTTTGTAGCGGACAAAACCAGCCACCTTGTCTTCCAGCTCTCTAAATACACTCTTCATTGTACATGTGCCCTCTCTGTTTCTCAGCATGTTTTCATCAATATTGAAGGGCCATGAACAATGACTATTGCACATCGGACTATTCATCATGGACTCATCCATGGGACCACACAACAGAGATAAAACTTCTCACTCGGGGGTTCCTTCAGTATCCAAAAGACTCCTCAAGATTATATTTAGTGTTGTACTGAAGGCTTTTTTTCTGAGATATCTTTTCCATAGAGGAGAATAATCAAACAAAATACTAGATCTCTTGGCAAAATCAAGTTTGAGTATCAGAAAAGTCATTATCACTTACTGTGAAGAACACTTATTATAAAATAACTAACCTAAGCCCCATGGTATCACTATTTCATTGTATGTTTTAGATCTTTTTTCCAAGAGCCATAAGTAAGAAAATGTACTTATTGGGAATGACATCCCTGTGGTAAGATATTAAATTAAGTTACTTTTTGCTTTGTTCTTGACTTCCAAACCACTACAAGTTAGGACATCATATTAAGCTGTGAAATGGAGGAGGTCCTTTTTAATTTAGTCTCTGCCTGATCCATACTAGAAAGTGGAGTTATTTTCTTAGGAGACTAATTCTTCGATAAGATCTGTCTGTACCTAAGTATCTGATAAGCTGAGAAGTGGAGATCTAATGTTGCCTTTTATTTAATTTACTTATTTATCTGTCAGTGGTGCAGCGATCTTGGGATACAGTCACTCCAAAGTTTTCAGAATATTTTCTTAGCCATAATTTATAAATTCAATCCTCAAATATATATTTTTTTAATCACAAATGAAATATGATTTTTTCTGAAAGGAAAAAAAGCTTTAAAAATGTTTAAAAGCTGTAAATCATATCTCCTAAGCATCTCTCTTGGCATTTGTAGTCCAGACCACAAGGTTTTGCCTTTAGTATTCAGAGGCCACCTGTGTTGTACTGGCCTAGCCTTTTGACTAGATGAGCAACAAATCGGTTAGATTGTTAAAACATTAACCAGGCTAACAAGCAGTTCTTAACTCTGTATAAATCAGTAGTTAACCATTTTTGCTTGTAACAAAACTGCATGTGAAACACCTTGGACTAGGATTTTGAGATGTAGCTGTTCCCAGGCTTTGTATTTTGATCTGTCCACCTGACTGTGTTATAACATTTAATGCTCTGTTTTGAAATTCAGGCTTGCTACTTCAAAAGAAAATGGCCTGGAAAGATGATTTAAATAATAATGATCAGTCATTTATTATTATTCAAGGGAGAATACAACGTAATGTATATTTTAACACCAACGAGGTTTATATAATGAAATTATTGTATTACTAATGTAATTACAACAAAACTACAGTTTGGGGATATTTATTTATTTTTGTTACTGTAATGTACATAATGCAAGGCTTTCTGCAGATCCTCTGTGGGGCTTTTTTATGCTCTGATTTGACCACATCTTGCTTTCCCTGATTAACACACGCAGATTTCCAACTCTGCCTACTGTATTTATGCTTTAACTTTTAAAAGGTCGCCTGGCGTCTCTGTGAGCATGCCCACTCCCTGCCTTTTTATCAGGCAAAATCATCACAAAGGAGGAATCGCAGGAATCCCACTCTGGGCTCTGCTGGCCATTAAAGCTTGACCTGTGACTCTGTGGCATTCCTCATGTCTCCTGTGCCGTCATTCCTTTGCTGCTACAGAAATTCCCAGTTATTGCTGGTAGTGATGGCCAGCTGCTTTGATCACCTGCCTTGCAGGGCACGCTTGCTATAGAGGAAAATTGTGTACATTCTTCCAGCACAACTACAAAAGCAAAACTTCTCGTTTTCCTTGGCTTCTTCCAAAGTCAATAGTCCCTAAAATAAAAATACCAGAAGTTAGGCATTATTTCACTATTTCTGCATGGTGAGGAAGATGTTCAGCTGTAGGATTGCTTTAGAAGCATGATGACTGTGAGCAAAATGAGGAACTGCCTCATTTCTTCTTGCTGGGGATTCCCTGTACTGTGTTACTACTGTAGTTTCGTTGATCATGGGAAAGGTTGCAATTACTTCTTTTTCTTTAAACACAGCAAACAAAAATCTTTATTTCCATTCCTGAACTATCACCATCTAGTGAATACATCAGCTTCAATTCAAAGGATTATCCCCAAGCTTGTTCCTTATCTTGTATTCGACTTTTCACGTACTTTATACTTTTCATATCCTTTATATAGCTACAGGGGTATACACATAACCATATGATAATTTATTTTTTCATACACATCTTGTTTTCTTTTTTTTTTTCAAGCAGCTCTGGTAACTTCATTTTGTGAACGCAATCTTATAAATGCTACTGAGAAATAAACCAAAACAAATTACACAAGGAACAGAGTCTTAGTAGTGCCAAGATTTTCTTTTCTACATTGCACACGCAAAGTTTTTCTAGTTAATTGAGAACAAACACACACAGAGCACATCTAGCTCCTACAACGTGAATTTCATTTCCTCAAAGCTAAATAAAGACCAAACAAAACGGTTCTTGTTACAATTCCAATCTTCAAAGGAGTTTATTTATTTCCTTTTATAGATCTGGATAGCCTTGAGCGCTCTGTGTTTAGATTAAATCAGCTCCAGAATCCTCCCATCTCTCTTAGCTGTAAACAACAATGCAACAGGAATGATACCTCAGGATTTAAGCTGAAATCAGTGGGATTAAGTGGAAGGAGGTCGTCAAGAAGCTGGAGTAGCCCTGGCCTCAACTCCCACGGTCTGGAGACCCTGTAGGTCTCCAGCTCTGGGCAGATGGCTGGGAACAACGCTACGGTTCCCTGTTTGTTTACTGACAGGGGTTACACACTAACCAGCATTATGAGAAGTAACACTTCGACACACTTGAGTGTTGGTCTGTATAATCCCTCTTCGTTTTTTGTCTTAAAACTGAGAGCTGCACCTCCACATTACAAAATTTAAGCTATTTTTGTCCACTACATTCTCATTTGTAAAGGGTTTACATCCCCTGCAGATTAGTAAAACACAAATCACAGCATCAAGTCTAAATTTTTGACTAGCCACAAACATTCCTAATTTTTTCCTCATAGTATTTGAAAAAATATGTTCAACCTGTAAACTGCTTGTGAAGAAAGAGAATATTGCCACTTCTTCTTCTTTTCCCTAAAAGCTCGGTTTTGTTATGTTGATGATGGAGCTACGTAGGAGAAATGAAGCTAGCCCAGGAGTGATGAAGGCTGGATGTTTGGTGGAGCTGTGCTGGAGTAAGGACACTGGAGGTGGCACAAGGAAGGGGAATACAGTCTAAGAGGTCACCTGGCTTGTATTTCTTGTTTGAGCATAGCAAAGATATATTTGGGATGCTTTGGCATGCAGAAACTTTGCCTCTAATAGGTCAGGTGAGGACAGGCAATTGCGTGAAGACTAAAATGAAGAAGCTTGTGAAAATTTATTTCAAAGCACAATATCCTCCTGTTGTCTACTGGGACTGTTTAACCGTTTTTGATATACATTTAAAAACAGCATGGTATGCGAAAAGTTCGGTTTTTGTTGCAAGGTATAGTCTGTACAGAATCTACTTCAGTTCAGACAGAGGGTCCCTGAGGTTTATTCGCCTTGTCTCTCTGTCCTATAGCTCCTGACTAGCACCACAACACTCACTTCCATTGCCACTAAAAGCTCAACTGTTCACCTAAGGCAGACCATCTGGCTAGACTGCTTGTAAACTCAATTTTCATGATTGAATAGAAAATGTTGCTCAAAATAATGCTATTTACAAAGCCCTTTATTACATTCTGGCTGTTTCTGTGCTGTCACTTGAGAGACTAGCTGAGATTGTCTTTGATGGATGAGCAGGGATTTATAATCCAGGGTCTACCTTCCCTCTCAGGTTTGAAAACGCCAGTAGTGAAATCTCCCTGGAAGGTAGTGGAGCCACCACAGATTAATATTAGAAAGGAAATTACAGTATAATGCAATATTTCAATATAATATAATATTGCAATAAGCCCACATTACCACTGCTTATTCCTAGCATGTTGCCATTGCTGTTTCTTCCAGTGAGGAGGAACTGTGTGGACCAAGATGCTGCCTCATCAGGTATAAAATGCCCACTATGAGATCTTCCTTGCCTAATCCTACAGTTTTTCCAGCCTGGTCCCTGGCTTCCATCATTTTCCATGAACAATTCCCCAGTAAAACTGAATTGCGGAATACTCATGGAGGGAACCACTGTAGCAGGACTGAGAGAAAACTGCTACATCTTGGAGTGAACTCATGAAAAGAGGAATTTATGCTTACGTCTGTTGTCAGGACTGTGCGTAGTGCTCAGACTGACATGGCATAGGTGCACCATATCTTGGCTCCTCTAGGGAAAACCCATCCTACGCATGAAAGAAATGCTGCACTGGGGGGCAAATGAAGACCTCACTGTGTCCCCAGACCCGGTGCCAGCTGGGGGAATAAGTGCCATTTTGGGGACTTGTGTTCTTGTCCTCCCTGTGGCTGTGCTGGTTTGTGGAGGGAGATGCAGTGGCAGCCTGTATTCCCCCAACATGCAGATCTCTGCAAGGCAGTGGACACAGCAAGGGAAGTTTTTCACCTTGGACACCCCTGTCCTGCTCCTTTCCCCAGAGAGCACAAGGAAGCCGGTCCCCACCATTTCCCAGCCCAGGTGCAGACGAGTTTGCTGGCATGAGCTGGAGCAGCATTGCTACCATCAAACCTTAAAGCTGCGGTTACAGTTCCTGGGTGAAGCCTGCACAGGGAGGGATGTCACCACAGCCTGCTGTCACACCGCATGGACCACTGCCAGCATCATTTCTGCTGACAAGGGTTACGCCAGCAAATGTCCAGGCACCATGGTGGGTGTTGGTTTGGCTCTTGATTTAAGTCAGATTCTAAGAATTGGGGATTGCTCCATGTTCCCTGATCTCCTTTAAGGATCTACGCATCATCAAAAATGCTTTCCATGATCCAATCCTGACCTTGCAAGCCCTCTGGGAAGTCCTGAGCCCAGCGTTATTCGGGAGGTTGGACACCACGATCACAGTGGCTCCTCCTGGCTTTTTAATTGACAGGTCAATGAGACTGGTCATGTGAGTACTCAGATGGGTAAAAATAGCAATTTTGTGTATCTGAACAACACCAGTTCTCCATTTGATACATTAAATAGAGATTCTTAAAATCAGAAGAACAAGATTTCCTGAAAAAAAGTAAAAGATAGTGGTTATGAAAACGTGGTCTAAAAATTGACATAGACTCAGTCTGCTCACTCATGGGAATGTGCTCTGCCATGAATGTGTATGAGCATGTACAGCAGAATATATGTCCACTGGAGCAGGCTGCCCAGAGAGGTTGTGGAGTCTCCTTCTCTGGAAATATTCAAAACCCGCCTGGATGCATTCCTGTCCAGCCTGTTCCAGGCGAACCTGCTCTGCCAGGGGGGTTGGAGTAGATGATCTCCAGAGGTCCCTTCCAACCCCTACAATCCTGTGCTTCTGTGGCGCATCCAGCAGCTGGTGTCTCATACCCTCGGCTGCTCAGAGAGACCCGCTTTGGTGCTCCTGCAGTAGCTGGTGGTGCTGACCCCGTGTGTGAGGAATCGCTGCCTTTGCACGAGGGGAGCCTTGAAATGTTCTCCTTTGCCACTACCAGGAAGAAAATAATCTAGTTTAAGTAATTCCCCAATAGAACATAGATCACGCAAAATGACCTGCTGGCATACTTCCATTAAGCTGCTTTTTTAATGCAATTAAAATAAATAAATAATAAATAAATTGGATTGTTAGTAGTAAACAGAAAGTAAAACAATGTTTATCAAGAAAATTATGACGAATTATTCTCTGAACTCTGGTTAGGAGGAAGAACCCCATTAAGAAGAAAATGATAATTTTATTTGAAATGAAGATTGGCTATAAATATATTTTAATATTTTTGGAACTAGTTTTGGTAAACACAGGATTACCTGCATTAACTTGTGTCGGATAACTTTTCAATTGTTAAAATAAACATTCCAATTAAAATAATTTGAAGTGTGGTGAAAACATGCCATACATAAACTGCAAGCAGAGCCCAAAAACTTTTTTCCCCTCGTTGAACCAGGAACTATGTCTGCCATCGCTCCGTGATGAACACTGGCCAGAAGAAACAGAGAACTCGCATCAGGACAGTGATGTAAGTTGAGAGTCCTGCGCTGAAAAGAACGGCTCGTTAATGAGATCCTTGATGATATTTCAGTACCTGAGAAGAACACACTACTTACGGAAAACTTTTAAACTTATTTATAAAGTATGTTAAAAAGGGAATAATTCTCCTCAGACCACACTGGTGTGCGAAGAATTCTGTTCTGTAAGACCCAAAAGGCATTTCTTTTAATGAAAGTGATGTTTAATTTATATGGATAGAATAATTTTAAAACACTTTCATTTCCATTTATCATTATTATTGTCACACGTAGCTGATCTTCTGTAGCATTGAAAAGCCAATAAACCCAAACATCTTTACCAAGCTTGTCGCTAATTTATATCGTCATACTGGGCATGTTTTGCAGCTTGTCTGCCTCTCAATCTCTTCTTATAATTGCAGAAATAATTGTATTTGCCCTCCTTTGCACAGTATTTTCAGATCCAGAGGTGAAAGCACTATAAAAGCATTAAGTGTTATCTTAGCAGTGGCAAGTATATTAAAAATTACTTCAAATCTTGCAAAGAGAAAATGTTGCCAAACCTGAATGTAATTTTTATTGCACCCTTTTGATATTACACAGGCAATAATGTATCTGTAATAAAGCTGAAACATGACTTTTTTTTTTTTATTAGAAGTAATTTTGCAATTAGTTCCACTGTATAGCTCAGGAGACAAATGAGACCGATAAAAGTATTTAGCTGTTTCATCTTCAGCATGCATGTCGGTTCAAACATTACTAAACTGAATTTGCAACCATCCTCTGGGATTGCAGATTAGCCACGAGCTGCAGGTGCAGTGCTCCTTCCCTGGAGAAGTCGTCCTCATATTGTTCTGAGCTGCCCCACCACCACCATCACCCCCCGCCTCCGGGGGCTGTGAAAGCCACACAACCCACCAGTGAAATGAGCTGCTTGTTTTTCTACTGCTGAAAAGCAGGAAAACTGGGATGTGGACTGGAAACATTTCCAAAAGACAAAGTTAGTCACAAGGAAGGTTTCAGGGTGATAACCCAGCGGAGGAAATCCTATCAGTGTGAGCAAGAGCTAGAATAAACAAGTCACTACAAATACTTCTTTCCCCTTTAATAAATATTTGACTGAGGTCATCAACCTTGCCTGAACTGGACCCCTATTTGATAACACCAACCATTCCTCCATCTTACAGCTGAAAAGTGGTTTTGCTTGTTTTAGAAGTCAGAGCTTGCAAATCTGTTTGCACACAGGCTTTTCTGCCCTGTAAATCAGCAGGCAACCAAGAACCAATATTACTCGAGTATATTATAAAAATCTAATGACATAGACTCTATTCTTTTTAATTAAAGCCAGATAGCGAATATTTATTCTTTGTCCCTCTGTCCCAGCCCATCAGTCAAAATTGTCTCTGAAAAGGAATGCTGCTTGCAGCACCCAGAGCCGTGTGCCCATGAGGGACAGACAAACCGAACCTTGGCAGTTTACAGCTCTGCCACCATGCCACGCTCCTCACTAGTGGGTCAAAGGAGTTCAGGTGACACATGCCTCCAGTTTATTTGTCTCAAAGACACTGTTTAGTTTGTATGGAAGAAGTAATTTAAGTATTCCTCCGGTCCAAATTTCCCGTTTTATGTTTAGGCACATTCAGTTTTATTGTGCTTAGGTACACAGGATGAAGACTGGGAACAAACCTGAGAAGCACTGAAAAGCGTTATTACTGATTGCGATGTATTCCTATTCACTTCTGCTTTCTGAGCTTTCTCCTTAAACATCAGACCCCATCCTAAGGGATCCTAATCACCTGGTAAAAAGCTCTCTGGCCAGCAGAAAGCACTGGGGTCTTTCCAACCTGCGCTTGGCTTTAGGGTATTTTCACAGATATCAGCTTCTTTGGCATTTGCTGCAAGATTATTTCCTCATACGATATATCTGTAAGTACATGGTTTCACCGTACAAATATACAAGTTATCAAAATATTTGAAGTCTGAAAGAGACAGCAGCCATCACCTCGAGTCTGGAGTTTGATTTCAGAAACAAGCATGGCAATTCTTTCTCAAATGCTGCAAGCTGATGCCATATTCACACAGAACATGCTCCGCTTTGCTCTCTAAAACACAGAACTGCCAATAGTTCACAAGGAAACTGCCTGGATTCCTGGTAATCAGAAACTACAACTGCTTTGTTTTCCCTACACTACTGCTGCTGGAGCACCAGCTTCTAAAAAAAAAAGTAGTCCTCCTATCTGGAATGCAGTATTTCATATAGCCAATTATTTCACAGAAAATGGGGCAAAGCTCTTGTAGCATTATGTGAGAGATTCAGTGAAGGCTAAAGAAAACATGGCACAAATTACCTAGCTATTTGAGAGCCAAGGTGCTTAGTAATTTTCTTATCTCAAACTGTGTCCTGTAAATTGGGTGTAAAAAGGACTCAGACGTCAGCAGAGCTTGGAGCTTAAAATGCCACCACCATTTATTGTAGCTGAGGAAAGGGCGTTACAGGCTGGTGCTCCATAGGGAACCCCAAGGGGAAATTCTCAGGCCCCAAAACGTTGTGCGTGCTGTCGCATCGTCTACCTTACCGTACGCAGCAACTCCCAAAGTCTTTGGCTTTGCTATGGGTGTTGATGCCCACAAATCTCCATCTCCCTTGGACCAGTCATAGGAGCAGAGTAGGCAAGCTCCCAAAACGTGAAAGAATATCTGCAAATATCCAACTGCAAACTTTCCCTGAGTCATGCATACCCTAACCACTCACGTATTACCCGTATGGTCTGGTCTCCTCCAAACCATGGCAGGATGCCCACGACTGTGCTGTTTTGCTACTTAGGCCACCAGTAATTAAAATACTGAAAAACAAACACCTGTACCTTCGTATAAAGACACAGAGGTATGGACCTAGCTTTCTTTTTACTAAACTCAAAATACATATCAGGTTTGACATCCACAGCCTGTGGCACATGTATAAATCTGGAGGCTTAAGAGGAACAAGCTTTCTCAAGCTTTTTTCCACCATATATTTCTTCCAATATTACTTTAATCTGTTTCTCGGTGCATTCTCATTACTTCTAAAGAACAAGAGGAAAGTCTTTCTGTGGCTAATCTAGCGAGCATAAATTCTCAGACCATAGTGAAAGCTTGTGTGACCTCATGGATAAAGTGTTTGCTTCATATCTTCAAGGTCATAAATTCAAATCCTGTTAATAGTCTTCTTTTATTAAATGTCTCATAGCTTATTTTCAGCAGTATAATTACACACTAGGTCAGTTAATTATTACTGAATTCCTCCAGCAACAACAAAAAGGGCAAACTACCCACTAAAAACAACTTAGAAAGTAATACTTACAAAATGATTAGCAATTTAAACAGTCCAATTAAATGAGACAATTAAGTTTAAGTAGATTCCTCATTAGAGTAATTTTCTGTACTTATAACTGTACAAAAGTCTTATAAGGCTTTTTGGGAACTGGGGAGCTTGATGCATTTCCGTGAATGTAAGTATGTCATGACTGGGCCTCGTATGTACGTATCTGATGAAAGAATTTGGATGGAGGAATTTATAAACACATGTATAGGAGCTCTCAGTCAGGGAGAGAGATATATTTTCTTTAATAGAATCTTGTTTAACTTATTGAAAGACATACCACAGTCCTTTCCTGAGTTTACTGGGAAGAACAGTCCCATTCCATACTGTAAGAGCAAATGACACTTTGTTTTGAATCTATATTTCTTGAACATGTGAGAACATAATACAAATAAAACCAGCCTTCTGCGGCACTTTATGGTTGTACTTCAAAATTAATGTGCTGCTTCAATAAGTATCTGTAGCGTTTTGCATGGAAACACCTTGCTTTTCCTGACTTGGGAGAATATACATTTGTTTCTCAGGGCTCAGTGATTTTTGCTTACACTGAATAACACCTGACAGAATGAGTAATAACCAGGGAAAATCTTTGTGATGTAAAGTACAGCCATGTGTTAGAAAGTCAGTCTGGGTCTTTTAGTCATGTTTTAGCATGTTAAAAAGATTTCTGATCGTTAGTTGTGTTTTATTTCCTGATACCCTCTTTCTTTGTAAGTGTTGGATACACACAGTGATGCCAGACGGCATAGAAATGACAAATTATTCGAGCCTCTCCTTGGGCAAGCTTGCTCAGGGAAGGCAAGCCTGACCTGCCCACTGCTGGCCGTGATTTCTGGCGGACCCGGAGGAGACCGTAAGAGCTCTGGGTTCACCGTCAGGCGTGTGCCAAGCAAGGAGTACAAAGCTAGGGAGAAAAATGTGTCATTGCCCTGGAGGGCTGCAGCTCTGCCAGCCAGAGGTGGGTGGGAGGGCTGAGGCACCCCTCGCTGAGGGAAGGGAGCCTTCCCTGGCCGCAACAGCCTAACGCAAACCAGCCCTGAAGGGGTTTCTATATCTGCATAAAAGTGCACAGTTTTGTATTTAAAGCGTAGTTTTGATGTGACGTTTTTATCTCACCGTGTCAGAATTTAAAAGGAAACAAAAAGCGGCATGAATAAGAAAACAAATGCATTCTTTCTAGAGGTGACTTTCAAACTAAAGCCAGGGCCATTTGTCTTGAAGCTCATTTCACATTAGGACGTGTTTCTCACAATATGTTAAGCCCTAAGGGGATGCTGAGATGAAAAATGTGTTTTAATTATTTTGTATGGGTTAAATAAAGAGACTTGAAACTTTATCTCTGCTTTCTACAGCCATCCATGCATGAAATGAAGAGAATTCTGTAATACCCAGGAAGAGAAACAGAGTACCAACAGCACAATGAAGTTCAAAGCCAGCACAGACCTCATCGCTAGGGGAAGGCGGCAGCCACTTTTCTGGGTAGAAATAATCCCACAAAATGCCCTGGTAAGATTTGTGTGCGAGACATACATGTACCTTTGCAGATAGGTTGTCTTGTAAATTAAAGATGAAAATAAGTGTCAATAGCAGATATGAAGCCATGAGAGCAAGCAGAAGCTATCAGTAGTAACACACAATGTTGTTGATTGTTTCACAGGCAAGGATTTACTTTCCCTATCTATGATATCATATGAGAATGCTTAGTTATCACCATCACGTGGAACATAATGTGAGGCAGGAAAAGAGGTGATATGAGGTAGCCTCACGTGTGCTTTCCTTCTCTGGGGCAAAACCAAAGCACTGTTGTAGCCTAAGTTTATCCTCCTGCACGGCTGCAGCGAAGGGAATTAAGTATTTCCTTCTTCCAAAGTGCTGGCCAGTTTGGGAGTGGGGATTTACCTCATGCATACAGCAGAGGATGAAATAACACTTGAAAAGTGTTCAGTGATGAAGAATTCATCATGCTGAGCTGTGCTACGGAGACTCTGAGGTCTTGATTTGAGATCTAGGGATAATAAGAAAGAAACAGCAATGAGCTGAGGGTAGCGAATGACGCTTCAGGGTGCTCTCTTGGAAGAGAAGAGCTTGTGTCGCACGTCTCTGCACTGCCACACACAAATCCGCAATCAGTAAACGTAACCTTAATGTTATATTTTCATTGCAAATTTAAATACACCTGTTATATCCCAGAAGTATAGCACACACCCTGTGTATCTGATGAAGATTTATTTAGCTTGTGCATTAACATGCTTTCTGATCTTTAATTAAACTGTGGCTTTGTCAATGACTGACTTATTCACAAAATCTACTGTCACAGATTTTAATTTACAGCATGCTACTTATCAAAGAGATTTTCTTTGTTGCTTACATGATTGAGTGCTAAGTGATCGCTCTTTAGTTTTGAGAAGATTTTTTTTAATGGAGGAAATTAGAGATGATAGTCAAATACCTAAATAGTGCTCATGAGTAACAAGAAACCAGAACTAAGCATTAGAATACAAGCTGGAAAAATTATCCATCTAGCTATTTTATTGGACATTCAATTAAGAAAACCATACAACGTTTTTCATTTTTGTTCCTGTGTTTTACTTCTCATTTCTTTTTCTCTGTTCCCTAAACTGTAATTCAAAAAGGCTAAAAGGAATAAAGTTTAGTAAAATTGGTACGCAAGCATATTATATATACAGAAACATTTATAAACTCATCTGGGTTTCTTTAGTCTTGGCTTGGATGATCTTGACTGAGGTTATAGAATATATTAGCCACTGCCAAAAAAAAAAAAAATCCTAAACCCTGCAAACTAAGAAAAAGGCATTCTGCCCTTCTCCCAGCTCCGGAAAACCCAAGGAAAATCTAGAGCAGCCATATTGTCTTAGGAAGAAGAAGTCTGAGTATTGGTCCTATCAAAATCAATTATTATACTCCTCTGTCAAACTGTGGCCATGATTATGGTTCCCTGAAAATAAATTTATTTGCAGTTTTGCATAATCATGTTTATTTTTTAATTCAGTTTGAATTTTATGAACAGTTTCAAATAAATGAAAAAATAATGAAAAGTTAATCAGCCCAGGCAGTGGAGAAGAGCAATTTGCACTCCACGGCTCCTTTCATAAAGACAGTGCATCTTTGGAAAAACACAGAAAAACAGCAGAAAATTGGGGTTTCTAGCATATTTACCATATAAGGGAAGAAAGCATACTGAAAAAATATTAATGTTGCAATTCCAAGAATCATTAATCTAGGCTTTCAAGCAGTAGCTCTTCTTTATTGCCGATGTTATTTACTCTGTGCTGCTATAGATGCTATTGTAGATGTAGCACTACTTGCTAGTGCTTTTGCCAGTTGTAAGATGCAAAGATCTTAGTTAGCAGGTTGATGTGGGATGCAACAGATGGAAGCAAAGAAAAGAAACGTATGAGGAGATCAGGAGCGGTCTACTTTGCTCTACTTGTGTGAATAAAGTTAGACACACACGTGTAGGGGTTTGGCCCCAGATACATAGATTTCTGTAAAAAATATTGACATGAATGAATACAAGGAGTTAATAAAGCCAATTATTGTGTACTGCATAGAGGTTTGCTCAGGACAGAGACTTCATAGATTTCAAGTATTGGAAGAGTCTCACAAATGCCTGCCATTAGTTGCCTGTCTTTAGACAATCCTTAGTGCTCTGTGTATTTAAACTGTTTATTTGGTGTGTGCTTTATTTACGTGCTGTTTTGCTACTGTGCCACCCATAGAAATAGCACAGCAAAGTAAATATGTAACATCAGAGGGGAAATATAAAACTGGGAGAGGCCACAGATGTATCTGATACAGCAAAAAAGGCATCATGAGCTGAATTTCAGTTCAGCAAGAGTGCTGCTTGCCTGGTAGTTACCTCTGAGCTGCTACACCACATTTTCATTCTAAAAGCCACCGTCTTTCAGATAAACTGACCTCGAGATGTACTACTGAGCAATCACCCAGTGCAAAAGTGAACTATATGAGAAAGGTTTGTCTCAAAGAAATGAAACGCTCGGACTGAAGTGCGGAAGAGAAGCGAGAGGCAGGCAGGAATGGGGGAACCAAGCTGTCCTGCGTACGGAGTCAGGGCTGTGCGCTGGGCTCTGAGGACTGCAGCTGAAGGTTTCAGAAGCAGCCACGGGCTTTTGGAGGGATTGGTACCGTGCCAGCTAAGGCTCTCCACACGGACGCCTGTTGCCCAAATCCCCCTTGCTATCAAAACTCCCAGCAGTTTCTATAGACGTTCCAATAGTAAGGAAGCAGCGGGCTCAGCTGCTCAGGAAGGGAGAGGACAATGCTTCAGGACACCAGACTGGATGATGATACCAAGCACAGGCTTTTCACTAGCCTCAGAGGTGCAGTGAAATATGCCTTCTGTATAGGAAAAAGTGAAACAGGTAAAGCACTCGCATAAATAGGCCTCAGGAATAGGATACAACCCCACTCCTGCTGAAGTCAATGGGCACAGACCGCACTTGGGACAGGACTCTGCTACTGGGACAAGGGCCTTCAATCTGCTTATTGACATAAAGAATCATTTTCAATTATATTGAGCTTCAAGGGAAGAAATAAGGCATTTCAGATAGTTTTAATTAATGTCATTCATAACCGTGTCTTAAACCTCCCTAGAAACTCACAGTCCAGAACGATTTAAATCAACTGGAGTCTTTAATTGCAAAAGAGTTCTCCATGGCTTCCAGGTAGGGAAGGCGGAAGTATGTAGCAGAGAACAGTGCTGACATGTCATAGTCACCGTATTAAAACATTCAATAACGGGCAAATAACAGAAATTAGGGTAAACAAAAGAGTGTGCATTTGCAGAGGTATGTACGATATGCCTCAGGGGTGCTGTGAGCACAGAAACGAAGTCCAAGTGACTCGGCATCCAAGACAAGCACATTTATCTTCAAGACTGCACACATGTTCATTGTTCTACCTGCACAAGGGCATATTATATTAAGAGTATTAGGGTAGAAGTATTTACATGTTTTTAATTTATACAGCCCTTTGTGTAATAAGTATTTCATTGTTTTCGTGTCATGGCATATACAATTAGTCTGTTAGTGTAGTTATTCCTCTCCGCGGTGATCTATAATTCTGTTCGGTCTCAGTGTACATTTCATACAGTGATTGCAGTCAGAAGTGTAACCAGCTTCTCTATGACTCCTTCATTAACTTTTAACCTTCAGTTTCCTATTCCCTATGTATCTGTCACAAAATAATTACCAGCTCCATTGGCACTTTTAGGCAACAATCCTGGAATCCTTTGCTGTGCACCACTGCAGGAAAAAGGAAACTGGTTTTTAACTTCTTGGGAACTGAATCATCACCAGCCTATGAAAGTGTAAACGGTGGAAAGCGTAAAGGAAGAGAAAAAATGAAAAACAAGGTTGTGGAGACAGAGAAGTCAATACTGCAAAGCAACAGACCCACTCCAGAGATGAGAGAACCTCGGAAGACTCGTATGTCTATAGGTGGTGTTAAAACAACAGCATGAACGAAGGTATAGGAAAGGAAAACCAAAACACACCAATTAAACTCAGTATTTTATATTTTGACCTTCCTCTAATGCAGTAACATGCCAATTATGGGCAACATTGTTTTTAAAAGACGGCTTTACTCAGGAAATCTTTAAAACCTGATGTGCTTTGATAAGCAACAGTCTTTTAAAGTAAACCTGAACTAATAGTTTAAGCCAAATAATACAGAGGCCTGAAATAAAATTCTGGAAAGGTTGTAAGGTTAGGTTAATGAGCTTAGTGGTACTGAGAAAATAACTGTTACTTTCAGTTATCTGTCAAACAGGATAAGCGTGATCAGAGCTTATGATAGGATATTATCCTAGATCGAAAATGAGACTTCCAGTCCCTCCTCCAGAAGCTTTTAGATATTTTATTTAGTGATGATTTCTTGAAGTCTGGGTGAAAAAATCTTGTGGGAGGGGTTTCCTCGCTCTAAGGGCTAGGACCCAGACACTGATGTACAAAACCATCTTCTTATTTGCTTCCTTTCTAACAATGAAGTCCTGGACACAGAGCAAGGGAAGGGACTGCTGTCACTACTTGGGTTTTTTAACCTTTACTAGAGCTTCTTTGACAAGAGGAGTAGCACTTTTCTGAAGTGTTTGAAGCCTTCAGTGCTTTCTTCCATACTCTTGTGTTTTCACTTCAGCCTGTAAGTCTGGAGAAAATTTAGAACCTGTTCTAAATACAAGAGGGACTTGATCCCAAGTTTCTGATGAAGACCACTCTAATCACAGCATCTGACTGACTGAAGGTTCCAGGCACTGCTTCTAGGGCCTCGATACCCTTCCCTGCAGGTGTGCCCTACCTCAGAGCCCAGCTGTAGCTAAAACAGAAGATGCTAAGCTATAACCAGAAAGTCAAAGCCCTCTATACCAGACCTATCTTTTTTTTTTTTTTAAGTCTCCTAAAAGTCTGTTAAATAGAAACAATTAAAAGACAGACTTTGCCAGAAACAAGACTATCAACTGATGAGAATCACTGTAACCTTACTACCTGAGAGATTCCTCACTAGCCACTAACAAGAAAATAAACCTCTGGAATTCTGAACTCTCCCTTTAAGGATTTTAACTCCCCTGGGCTCCACCCACCACCCAGTGAAGGGCATAAGTTCTGGGGTCAAAGGATGGGTGTTGTGGTTTATAAATAGTGCACCTGGGGCAAGTAAGAAAAAGATGGCACTGTTTTCTGATGGTGAGCTGGTAGCAGAGAAGATCTAATATATAGTGATCCACCTGGGAATGGATGAAAGGGAGTAGGTGAGTTTATTTTGCTTTAGTAAGAAAGCAGGAGAAAATAGAGAATATGTGAAATTACTTATTTTAAGCTATTTTCTCCTGTGTGAGCAGTTTCTAGTGCTAGAAGAAGGGGGGTTTTATATTTCTTGATGTAATATAGCAACAAGTATTTGGTGAGACTGAAGGCTGGTTTATACACTAAGGAATGGGTCCTGTGACTGCTTTTGAGGAAAAAGAAAGAAGATATAAGGAATAGTGGTAGCAGAAGAAGGATGAGATAAGTAATTTATGCACCTCTTGAAGCTTTCTTACAGACTTGTGCTAGGAGGTAAGGATGACCTGACAGGCTCTGAAGACTATGTTCTGCAGATCCATTAAATGTGTGTTTAACCCATCATAATGATTCTTAGGCTATGCAATAATTTTTAAGGGTGTAGCCAAAATGTATAAACACTAAGTACAGGATTTCACTGGTACAAAGAAAGGTGTATTGCTGCTTCTTTGTCTTACCACTGATTCCAAAGTCTCTGGACTTTATTTTATTAAGCCATGAAAGAGCTTCTGTAAACCAGGATATAGACTTAAAGAAAAGTAACAAAGCCCTTATTGTAAGTGTAAATATCTGAGGCTTAGGTTCTGTGCATAAACAGTATTTTTCTTATGATCCAAAAGATGTATAACAATAAAAGAAGATAATTATGAAAAGGGTGTAGGCTATTAAAGCTGTATTTCTGCAATAAAGTATTTCCATAAACATGCTAGAAATTTAGTGGAGTTCAAATACAGTATGATCATGAATAGCGTAATTAAATTACAATTTAAAATATGTGAGCCATCTGCACTGCAATGTGAATCAGTGCTACACTGGGAATATTGATGATGAGTTTTGTATTATGTAGTAAAATAAAATCTATCAAAGCTCTGCCTATTTTCCAGTCCCTTCAACATTTACTGTTAGTAGAGCATTCCCCTTGGCCTTGTCTAACTTATTACTGAGTGTTACACTTCTATGGCTCCATAATTGCTTCAAAGACCTTGCAAAAGCTGAATCTAATTTGTTATATCTTATGTAGGCCTTCTCTAAGTTCATAGTCAAAATAAAAGGAATAGGAGTGACACAGAGAGAACTAGGTGAACTGAAAGGAGAAAGCTCTAAGTGAAAAAATTAAAGCAGGCTGGAGAGTATTCAAAATGAAAATTCTTGCTGCATTGTTGTTTTCGTGCTAGTAGCAGATATATGAAAGGGTAGCAGCTGAACTTAATTTAGAAGTTGGTTGGAGACATCAGTTTTTCTCTGATACTTTGACTTCTGATATTTATTTTTTTTTTGACCTTGAGAGAAAGCCATAGGAAACATACCAGGAAAAGACAGCAGACCTCCTCAGCTAAGAGGTGCTTTTCAGCTACTGAAAAACACTGGTTTGGTTTAATGCAATTCTTTATTAAAAGCAATATGCAGGAACACTTCTGATGCCCCTGGCTTCAAGACTGAAATGCCTGTGAAGACCTGTGGGATTGTGAGTGCATGTTTGGAGGTTATGGTGCATGTGCTGCAGACACCCACAGAATCACCCCTCCTCTTAGATGCTGCTTTCCAGGAGGGACTAGGAAAAACCACATTCTCCCACCATGTCTGAGGCTGAGCCCTTTGTCCCCAGCCTTCCACATCTGCCCTGAGCTCTTCTGCAAGGGAGCAGGTGGCACTGAGGACCTGCTCTCCTTCAGCTGTGGCTAATGGACTGTAAAACTTCAGTATCAGGTGAAGGATCTTTCTTTGATTTGCTGCTTTATTGGCTAATACCACACTTCCCTTCCCAGTTTCACTTGGGTGCCAGGATGAAGGGCTAAAATGCAATATATTGGGGCCCAGCAACATGTTGCCAGGCAATGCTATATGGTAGCCTCCTGCTACCACTTGATCCTGCTGCAATTTCCACAGATGATGGCTTTCAGCTGGATTTCAGGTTAATCTGAGGAGGCTGGGGTAGAAGGGAAGCAAACAAAAGGACCATTAGGGGCTCTGGTAGAGAGAGAGAGAGAGGGGAAAAAAAATAAATGGGAGCACTCTCTGAAGGGAATGATAAAGTAGTGATGGGAAATGTCTTAAATATTCTAAGACAGAAGTAGAAGGGGTAGAAGTAATTTTTAAGCAGACAGGGCTATACAGTTGGACACCTGTTAAATGAGAAGTGCAAACTAAATTGGTACTTTGTAGGATAGTTCAATGCCGTTTGTCTTTCTCGCATACATTTTCCCTTTAAGAATGACCATAGGAAAACTTGGCTTCTTTATTGACCAAGGTAAAGGGATGAAAATTTCTAATTGCTTTGTATCATATGTGTTTTGGTGAGATGAAGTTTCTTCCTGGACTGTGACATGAACTACTTGTCTATCTTAGCTCTCAGATTCCTGAAAATTTGCGTACATTTAGGACTGGATTTGCCGTCTTGTGCCCTTGCAGACTTAAACAAGGGGGAGCATTAAAAGCTGGGAGGAGGGGGCAAGGACAGATAGTTTTCAGTGGTTTTCATAAAGATAAAAATCTTTTGCAAGGAAAAAAATAAACAAGAGTGAAGAGTTGGCTTCAGTTGGATATTTGATGCCACCTAATTTTAAAAATTAAAAGATAATAAAGGGTTATGACTCTAGAAAAACACTTCACAGCACAATAGGAAAGGAAAGTCAACAGGCTTACATGGGAGTGAGAATTTTTTTTTGCCCCCTATTGTTTAGATGTGTTGGTAAACTTGTTTTGTTTTTTTTTTTTTTTTAAACCATGCTTTTTAAGAATACAATCTCTTCCAGTCACTCCTTTCCAAAAGATGCCAAAACTGTTCTGGAGAATTCCTTACTGCCATGTCCAACAGGACTCCTCTTCCTGACTCTTCTTGAAATGGAGAAAGGAAAGAGTTTTTACAGACAGGCTCCATGTAAAATTGTAAACAAAGCAGGATAATTTAAAAAAACAAACCACAAAGCATTGGAAGTTGGTGCAGAATTTATACTGCATCAAATATTGCTATATGTTATGCAATAATGTTACAGGGAAGAAAAGAAATTTAACACCAAAGCTGTGACAGTGGTACTCAGTGATTGATAATCTCAGCTGCGGAGAATACATCTGGATCAAAACTTTATTTCAATGCAAAACCTGTGCAGAAGATAAATTATATGCTGGCCAGCTTTCTCCCAGTAAATTTTGAGTACACTGAGTAAAGTTAGTCATGAGCCGAAGTTCGCTAAAGCAAGAAAATTGCCATAAGATACTGCAGGTTTACAAAATCCATTAACAGTGATGCATTTCTAGTCTAGTTCCTGCAGATGTTACTGATAATTGGCAATTCAGGTATTGTTTACTCTGAGGGGATTCCTATTATCTATATCAGCTGGTGACTGTGATCCTCTGAGACCATGTAACTGTGGTGCTCCTCAAGCTAAGGACATTCATGAAGAGTACTTTTGGACTGAATCTGTAAAACACTCATGTGCCTTACAGAGAAAGTCTAAAATACAGATGTATTAAAAATCCCAAGTAGATTGCTTCCTTTTTATAATCAAAACAACAAATTACGTAGACAGATAAAAGTTGTTAAAAGGAATATAATAGTTATTGCTTCCTACTTCCTGTAGAGTAGTATGCTGGCATGAGAGGGTGTGGTTTTGGTAGTTAATTTTTATTATTTGATTGTACCTGATGTTTCATCCTTTTGTATGCATCTAGATATATTTAAGTGACAATTTCCTTACACCTAAATGATCCTATTCTGGTTGAATAAATATTATTTCCTAAGTGTAGGAGTATAGAGTAAATCCCATTAATGTTTCTTTTACTACAACAAACCTAAATCTGTGTCTTATCACTTCTTAAGCATGGGTCACAGGCTATTTTTTATTCTTGAGAACATCAAAAAAACCCACACGAAACGATAACCCCAAATGTTGAACTGCCTGTTCTAAATCCTTCTTCCTATTTTACGTGAAGAATAAGGAAACATAATGTCTGCCTTCAGTGTGAAATATTGACACCGAAATATAAAAACCAATTTTTAATCAAATTTATTGGTTTTGTGGAACAATTGTACTTTCCATAGCTTATTGAGATTATCATGAACTCCCAAACTATTGCTGGCAGAAAGAAATTTAGCATAAAATATATATAAATATGTTGTAATAACTTAAGACTTTAATTGGGCTGTCTGGACAAGGTCCCTGCATGTCATACTTCTTCCTGTTGTTCAGATCTTCCCTTTCAGCAGTTCTCTGAGTTAAAGTAGCAATGCCATATAGCTTTACTTGATAGAAACCATCTTTCAAAATCAACACAGTCTAGTTTTACTACATTGAATACTCAGCACTATATTAAATCATGTAATGATGCCATTATTGGTTTGGTAAAGATAAAAATGGAGAGGAGGAACTGGCATAGGACACTCATGGCTGGAATACAGTTCATAAGAGCTTTTGTTTTTCATCTCAGGGATACGAACCTCCAAAAACTATAAGGAGCAGGCAATTGTAAATACCTGGCCTCTTGGGTAGGTCTAAAAGCACTTTCCATATCCTGGGTAGGTTTTCATAGGCATGTTCGCGTCATATCTTCCTGCAGAGCCCAATGAGAGCTGGAAAATTCAGTTATATCGTACACCATTTTTGATCAAGGCTGTTAGTGCACCTGCACAGGG
>JAOXNO010000033.1:7798001-7816760 GCA_028565335.1 Limnodromus scolopaceus
GGACTGGACCCAGTACTGACCCCTGGGGAACGCCACTTGTTACAGACTTCCAGCTGGATTCTGTGCCCCTAATCACAGCCCTCTGGGTCCTGTCTTTCAGCCAGTTTTCAATCCACTTAACCATCTATTCATCTAGCCCACACTTCCTAAGCTTAGCTATGAGGATGCTGTGGGAGATGGTGACAAAAGCCTTGCTGAAGTCAAGGTAGACAACATCCACTGCCCTCCTTTCATCTATCCAGCCAGTCATGACATCATAGAAGGCTGTCAGGTTAGTCTGACATGACTTCCCCTTGGTAAATCCATATTGGTGAGGAGAATTACCTTACCATGATGGTAAGGAGAATTATGTTTCTAGAGGTGTTATGCTTTGGAGAAGATGCAAAACAGTGATCCATTGCTCATGTCTTTATTTTCTGTCGTTATGTGATACCCTGTGTGGAAGTTTTGTTCCTTAAAAAGCAGCTTGGAGACAATTGTATTTCTGCAATGATTTTTCTCACACTTGTGTTAGGTCTTTGAAGTGCGTTGGTGCAATGTTATTTTCTTATGGTGTATCATACATACTAAGTGGGGACTGTGGCTGCTGCTTCTTAGTGATCTTTAATGAAATAGGGAGAAATGTCCATAAGATTAACTTGCAGAATGCAACTAGTATGTAACAAAGTGCTCTTGCTAACCCTACATTTTATATAGCAAACTGAAGTTTCAAACCTTAAGTTTCTTTCATTATTTTCTCAAGGTATTCATACACACATATGCAAACCATCGTCCTGAATGCCGCTAGGTACTTCCTTGTGCAAGAAGTTATTTTGATTTGATGCACTTAGTCTTTTTGTTCAACTGTTTCAAGATGCATCTGATGGCTATGTCTGGGAATGCATCCTAGCACATTGTGTGTATCAAGAGACAGATAATAAATAGTTGGGAAAAACACAATCACTTGCATAAGGAGTCTAATAACTTCTCCCTGTTGGTGGTATCTATAAGATACAGATGTGGGAAACAGGAAGAGGTCCTAATTGGTTGTGACAGAGGGATACAGTGAGAAAAATAAAGGTACTTACAAGCCAGATATTTTTTTTCCCCAACTGAAACTGTACTATTACCAAATACTAAATGTCAAAGTCAGGTAAACACTGATTTCCCAATTATTTTCTGCTGTTACATAAAATCTAACAGGGTCATGTTTTCAGTATTCCTCCTTTCCCCCAAATGCATGCTGAATTTGATAGAATATTTCCTGTTGGACTACTCATTGTCCTGTATGTTCCCTCTACTCCATCAGCAGCTCTCTGTGATGAAGATCAGCTGTATCATATCCCAGATGGTTATAGAGTAGCCAATATCTCACTCAAAACTCATCTTTCTTCTTGGCACTTGAAGGTCAGGGGATGTTTTTGACATTGCTTTCTCTCCCTCCAATTACAAATGACCAATTCTCTTCCAGCTCTTGGAAGTCATCAGTTCCTCTGGGCTGCAAGTCCAGAAGGCTCAAGTGAAGAAAACCTTAAGGTATAAAACCACTGTGGAATGGGGAATTTGTTTGCTTCATATTTCAGAGACTTCAACCGGTGTCAGAGTTTCCCTAGGTTATGGCCTACAAGCACACAGTAAGGCAAGTCAGGATGAGGAGCACTTGCAGAGGCAGCTGCAAGATTAAAAAAAAACAAACCACAAACCAAAAAAAAAAACACCAGTGCTTGAGCAAAGATTAATCAATCAGCAGGCAGCAATCACAACTGTTATATATAAATGCAGTCTGTGTAAAATGGAGCCACAGCAATTAAGTTTGCAACTTATTTTTTTTTAATGTGGCTGGAGAAGAGGTTTTAAATCATGGTGTTCCAAAAAAACCCCACCCTCCTTCTGTTTTTAACACATTTTCTTTCTGAAACTTTTACTTCTTCTTCCAAAAATGAACTTGCCTCCATATGTCGTAGCCATTCCTGAGGAAAGATGTCTGATAGTATTAAAACATGTACATGAAACATTTAGGCTGTGATACACATTTGAATATCATACAGTTTAATGCCCTCAGTCTGTGACGATATTTTGAGATGTCTATATGGCATCAGCTGGGGCTTTGCCAAAAACCCAAGGTGCAAACATCATTTTAGTACACTGCTCCAGGAGCAGAGGCCAAATCCTCATCTAATTTCCTTTGGTAATTAGCTCTGCAGCTAGGATGTGCTAAGATATGCTGACACAGGTCCGCTTTCTGGTGCACTTGCCAGAGGGGATTAAAAGTCCTAACTTTGCCCAGTGTAGTCACCCATCTCCTTACTTCTTTTACAATGCAAGAAGGAGATACAGGGTAAAAAAATTCAGCTTCTCAGACTGCTGTGATAGTAGATGGACAGGCCACTGTTAGACACTAAAACAGACATAGAATGTGTTAAATGTTATGACACCTTCTTTTTGCCTTGCCACTTCAATCTTTTAGTGCACGAAAGCTTTTATGGAAGGAACGTGCTAGTTTGAGTTCCAACCAGATCAAAGAGCAACATTAAGAGTTAATATGAACCCAAATGTGATATAAAAGGTTTTATTACTTTCAAGATAACATAATAGCTATATTTATAATAACAGAAAAAAAAAAATCAAAAAAGGAAAAGAATCTTACTTATAAACCTATGGCTAAACCCAAGAAAATTCTTCATTGCTGTTAAGGCAGTTCCAGATATTCACATGTCAACTTCCATTATCCTGTTTCTTAGGCTGTAGAAAATTCCACTTACGTCATGGACTTCCTGCCGCTGTGGAAAATAGGTTTTGGTAATGGTTTAGAGTTAGAATTAGCCCTCATCTGCCTTGGTCTCCAGTTCTTGACCATGCCAGTTTAATTACCCAGAAATTATTAGTGCAGTCTTTTTCCTCCTTTCACTCCCCAGCATTTCCCCTCTATTAAACAAAATCAAGTTTTTTCAAGCCAGAGCAAAAGTAGGATTTAAAGCAGTTAACGCTGCTGAGAGCAAAAATTTCCCTCAGTCTAAAAGCGATGCTGGATGCAGGGAACCCCAAAACTGCAGGGAAAAGCAGTGATTTCTACCATCAAGAACTGCGATGCTCATTTGCAGAGCTTTAAGGACCAGTAACAACGCTTGCACTGCCTGAGCCGCGGGAAGGACCCTGTTTCACACCACTTAATCCAAAATGCAGCCATGAACGTTAGATTAGGATTGCTGCCTGTCAGAGATGCCTGATAGGAGCTGCCCCCTTTGCTGACTGCCTTTTGAGTTTCCAGGGGTTATCGAGTAGCTGATACACCAGTAGGATGTTTCTGCTGGTTAAGAATGTGGCAATGACCTTCAACGAACTAGCTGGGGAGGGATTTTTACTTCTTGGAGGACACGTGTGGCTGAGGCACTGGTGTGACTGAAGCCTAGTGACTTAATATAGGTGGTTTTAGATCCTGTGCTTCATCCCCTCTTCTCAGACTCACTGTGCGTGACAACATACATTTCTTGCTCGTGTCTGGCAAGCATAAGAAGCAGAGAAAAGGAGATGATCCTGATGGTACTGGCAGCAATTTGTGCTTATTGCTGTAGTTCATTTATTTATAATATTGTCAGGGATGATATCTTAAGGCAACACAACTGCAAGGGCAGCTGATCTTCTTATCCCTGTGACTGCTGAGAAGAGACTCGGAGCCTAAAATAGTAAACATCATTTTTCCATGAGAGTAATTGCTTTATTGGTTTTACATTCATGGCCCTAATGATGTATTTCAGGGAGGTAATGGCTCCTTACCCTAACTCTGGCATAAATATTTGTGGGGTTTTTAATGAGCATTTTGCAACTCCCTCACCATTCCCAAGTGAGGGCACTTCCACACAAGGAGGAGGAGGTGTCACCCAATGCTCATCCATGCCCACCCCCTCTTTTTGAGTTTATTTTTCATCAGACATGCTGGCCAGAAGCTCATTCTAAGGGCAGAGATTTCCAGCCCAGTGTATATTCTTGTTTACTCAAATTATTTTGCTGAGAGAAATGCCCTGCTGTGATATCAAATGAGAAGAAAAACAAAGTGGGAGATTTGATTAATGAGCTGCCTGTTGACATGGGCATAAAGGGGCAGATCAGGCACAAGAGCAAAATTACCAAGATAAACCTGAGAGGGCTTCGCAAAGCATTAAGATATTTGCATGTGTTTTATTCTCTAGATTGGCATCTTAATTCAAGCTTTTGGATGCATCTTATTAGTAGTGAAACTGGGAGGCTTTGCCATTTGTCAGCTTATGTGGTAGTAATTAGCCATTAGACTGCAGTCCTATTTTTTGTAATTAACTTTGTGTCAAAATTTCTCTGTTCATTATCTGTGGAAAACACTCATAAAACAATCAGCATCCATTTTACTAGAAGTACTGTTGAATGCCCTTGTTTTCTTCAAGCTATTCCCTTCTGATATTCCTCAGAATTCCCCTATTGCTTGCTATCTCCTTCACCTTATCATGTTTTGGAGGGACTGACTGACGATGGCATAAGTTTGAGGGATTTCTTTTTTTATCATCTCTATGAACATGCCTGAATACTTAGCAAATTTCATTCAGCACAAGTAAGTAATTCATAACTTGAATATTTGTGTTTATAGTCACACCTAGAGGCCTAGTGTATATCTATCTATAATTCAGTAGTATCAATGACAGCAAAGAGAAATGCTTTAAACTAGCTATCTGGTTTATCTAGATACAGAGTTTGTTGGTGGTAAGGTATAACTTTTTGAGGCCTGATATACCCTGCCCTGTTGATGCTGCCCTACGGAACATGCATCAGTTGCCACCTTTAGAAGGTGAATTGCAAAGATGGTCTGTTGATCATGTGTTGATCCAGACCACTCACCTTGTTTAATTCCAGGGGAAATACAGTTTTGGTTGCAAGTCAAGGCTGAGGAGGATGCACTGCATGTATTTTTTTTTTTTTTTCCCATACCCTTCGATTCTTGTGGGAAAAGAACGCATTAAATGCAGCTGGATGATCACAGGCAAATATTTGTGGGAGATGTCTCCTTCCAGTGAGCCCCTTTTCACACCCTCAGGTATTACACTCATTGAAGAACTCAGAAGACAGCAAAACCTATCCCTCTCTCAAACATTGTTCTTTTCACTCTCCTCTTGCCAGCTGGAAATAGGCGTATCTCTAGCTTTGATGTCTAGCTGGTGGAAAATTCTCCATCTCTGCAAATACAGGCAGGGGCGGATCGTCATAGCAATAGACAGACATTCACCCTGCCACCAGACAAGCCCGTCCTCCGAAAGACAACTGTACTTCCAGAGGGCAAAACCTCTACCAGAAAAGGGTACTTCACCTAGTGGCGAACACACCAAGGGAAAGTCTAATTGACCTAAATTGCATGAAGTTGCACGTCAGCCTTTCTTGTCCTGGGGCTCCCCGACCCGAGTGTGCTCACTCTTAAGCCACCTACAAAGGAAGCGCAGAGAGGTGGCTACAACACCTTGCCCTGCCTCCTGCTCTTTCTGTCCCCAGCCTTCCAAGGAAAGCCACCGACAAGGAGACTTGGAGCTGCTTCTGTGCACGTCCCTGCAAACTGTGGCTTAGCCTAGCATTTTCCTGGATTTCTAGCTCTTTCCTTAGAGCCTCCTATTTTCCCTTTTCATCCTAAGAGCATTTGAAAAAGGCAGAATATAGGGAATTTTTTTCTTTCAGGCAAACATATCACCTCTTTATGAAATTACCAGATCTTTAATAGAGCTCATCTCCCTTCATTTAAACAACAGGCAGCTACCAGGTATGGCATTACTACTGTCTGTAATTGTAAAAAAGCTTGCATAGTATAACACAAATTGGCTCCCAGGAGTCACAGGGACTAAACATAATGGTCCATCAACTCTAATTTTCTTTAAAAGTGGTTGGTACGAACTGCATTAGAGGAGGGAGTTAAAAGCCCTGCATCACACGGCTATTTTCTTGAGCTGCTCTCCCAAAGGACATTTTTTTCCTAGGTTTACACTCTGAAATACAACAGTTCCCTTCCATTCCTGCTATTTTCTTGAGTAGCGGGATGTCTATTTTTAAAAAAGTTCTGATCTTTCTTTCAGTGTAAATAAATGCTATTTTTTAAATCATGCTAAACTTCACAAAGTGCCTTGGGATGAGTTCCACCGGTCACTGGCTGAACATGTATCTCCTTTAAAACATGGCAAACATAAAAACCCCCATCTACTGATTGCCCCTTGCTATTATTTTTGTGTTTATAAGAATGGGCAAGCCTAGCTTACCTCATTTATTTCCCTCTTTATTCTGCTCAGTTGCCTGTTTTCTTTTAGTCATCTCCTCCCTAAAGCATGGGGTCCAACCTCTGCAGCCACTCGGGGCAGCTGTCCCTAACACTGTGTGCCAACCCAAAGGCCATTTGTGGACTGATCCGAAGGCACTCCTCCTGCTGCAAGAAACTTTCCCATCTCCTTGTGCCCTGAACACACAGAAATTGCTTTAAAATAAGAGTATCATATTTGCTTGCTTCAAAGGAGCAGCTTCTTGGCTTTCCTATTTCTAACCCTGCTCTCCCAGCCAGCCTGACAATTAGAAAGAGAAGAATCACTTCACTTTAATTGTGTGGCTTTTTGAGGTGAGTAACATATAGGGTATTTTGTAAAATAGCGCAGAAGACCATAAAGCTTTAGAAAAAGGTTTCCTATTTATTGCAGAACACCTTGTTTTACTGTTAGTGCAAGGACTAAAAGACACAAAGACCCTCTTTCCCTCTAATCAGGTTACAGCATCACAATATGGCTGTCTTTATAGGGGTCATTAGATCTTTTCTTTGGGGAAGAGAGTTCTTTCCATAGCTTTGGTGAATTAACTCTTTTGTCTGTAACAGAAGGTGCTTCCCTCAAGCAAGTTTTTTGAGGCTCTACAAAGCAACCTCAACTGCCTGGAAGTTGCCTGTTGATTTTACTCCCTTTGTTTGCAGAAAATACTTTCTGGAGAAAACACTACACAAACCTCACACAATCTGGAGTGTCTTTCTTTACATACTGGCTTGTTGTTTATATGCCATTTAGGTCTCTGAAGAAACTTGGAATAACTATCACAATATTCTAACAGCATAAAACTTCTCAGGAAGGCTGTCAATGAAAACGCTCTGGTGTTCATTACCTAACCTGAATTCTGGACAGCAAAGGCAATGTGTTTGAATTTCTATCCTCTAAAGCATGAATTTTAAAAAGGAATGCTTTTCAAATTAAAAATTTGTCTTCTTTCAGTCGAGTGATGTATGTATTGGCTGATATCATCCAGGTTTGTTTCTGATTCACAACTTCTTTTCACATCAGACTAGTTGCCAAACCTTAGCTTCCATCTAAGAACAGAGCACCCTGCTGGCAGCACTCCACAGCTGGGGTTAAGCTCTGAAGCAAATAAATATAGATATATAGGTAGATAGAGACACAGATAGAAATAGGGATAGATATATAGAGGTTCAAAAAGCCCTTTGCTACAGCTATCTATTAGGGAAATCCATAACAGAAATTTACAGTTACCAGGCTCTTACTTGCTAGCTTTTCATGTCTGAAGAACTCCTCTACAAAAACCATTGTTGGACTGAAAAATGCTAAATGTTCTTCTGAGCCGAGATTTGCATATCTGGTACAATTAACAGTAGGAAAATAAAAACTCCCCATGGTTTTTTATCTTGGGGCTTATTCATTATTAAATGAATGAGGCTGTTTCCCTGTGAAGCCCAAGTGCCACAATGAAGCAACTCCTTTCTGAAGAAAGGGAAAAAAATGATATGATTAAGTGGGTAGAGAGTGTTTTGAGGGAGTGGTGGTGACCTCGGACTAGGCAGAAGGCACCAGGAAGGAACCAGCTGAATCACCTTGCGAGCATGTGACTCTATGAGAATTAGCAGATGTTACCATAGCCCCAGATGTTACCTAGAAGGGGAATAATATCTCGTTGTATTAGACCCAGATGGTATAAAACTAGCTCATGCCATCCATGTGTATTCCCTGTAGCAAACAGGGAGAGATCCAAGCCTGTGCTCTGCTGCTTTAGCATTGGTGGGCAAACCTGGATGGCCGCAGATGCTGAGGAAAACGGTTGCCTGGATGCCTGGTGGGACGTGGGTGAGGAAGATCAGTCCCTCGGTCTCCCCCATGGCCTCCCACGACCTACCCTACAAAGGTCTGAAGAGGAAGCCAAGCAGGGCTTGTGATGGGGGAAAGGTCCTAGTGTAAATGCACTAAGCTGCACGTCTCATCGCGCATCTCCTCCCTCTGCAGCAATAGCTCCAGCCATGCATTTGGGGAGGAAATAGAAGGATCATTTCTAAGGAGCACCGCTCCCCTCATTCGCCTGTCAGGAAGCCCTACTGCTCGCAGTCCCTGCTCGTAACATCTTACCTGCTGGCCTTCGCCGGTTCCAAAAGTACCAAGTGCTCTCCCTGCTGTGAAAGACCAGATTTGGATTGCAGGTGTCAGTCAAAAATCTCCTATTCTATACAATACACTGTTCAGTGGACGGTAGGAAAGGAGTTAAATGCATCCAAAAGAAAATGGGAAAGAAAAATTGAAGAAACTACCTAATGATTTACTACTTTTAAGCAAAAAAATTTAATAAAATAGTAAGTGTTAAATGTGTCCTACTAAGTGTTTTCCACAAAGCTGGAGTAAGATGATGGCATCTAAGTAACGGCTGAAACATCCAGTCTTTCAGTCATAAAAATACATCACAAAAACCCAGATGGCCACGGTACGCTACCACACATGGTGTTTCTGTTGGCCACAGCTCACACATGATCTGGATGAGCAGCTTGGAGTGAGGAGACCTTCAGCCACCAAGATGGGCAGATTAAGATTTTGCAATCCACACTGTTTTTTCAGGTAAAAAGGGTTTATATGGACCTGCTATTTTATCTTTGTTAGATGCTTTCTTTTTTTTTTTTTTTTTTTTTTCAAATGTGGCTTTAGAAGTCAGTCACCATTCTGTGTCCATATCGAAATGATTTTGGAAATTAGAGAAAAGAGGATAATTAGAATCTACAGGATCCTCTATTTTGGGTGGCAACACTTGCCACAAGTGAATTCTGTTCTTTCTTTCTCTCTTTCTTTTTCTCATGTACGTATTGAACACATTACAAAAAAATTGTTTGCAATTTTAACAATACTTTGAAAAATCAAATAATAGCACAAGTGATATGTTGCTTGAAGATTATTCCTGAGACACCATGAAATTAAAAAAATGCTTTAACCTTATGAAAAGTATTAGCTGCACTCAATATTCTGCTCAACTTGGTTATCACAAGCAGAACTGTATGATTTCTCTTTCTTGAAGCCACTCTAATTCTCCTTGCATGTTATGAGGTCTCCTTCCTCCAGTAAATTTATGTTTGTTCCACTTGTGAAGGAAATTTTCTCCTTCCTAGATCAGACTGAAAAATTTTAGTGCTTTCTAGAGAATTTAAGGCTCCTATTGTTGCACTTGAATTCCAACAATTCTATGGGCTTTTATTTTCTTTCTTTTCTTTTTTTTTTTTAAAGGCTACGATGGCTTTCCTTGTTGTGTTGGATTTTTTTTTTTAAATTGTTCAATTGAAATCTTAAAAACATTCTTTTACAGATCATTGGGAGAGCCTTTTTGTTATTTCTCTTTACTTTCAATTGCAAGTACCTTCAGTACAAGTCTTGCTATTTCCCCCACTATTCCTGACTGGTGAGCTGCTTCAACCTTCATCATCTTGGTCCATTTGATTTATTTCCCACATACCTGAATTTGCTAAATAGTCTGCACAACCTTGTATTAATTAGCAGCTTCTGGGCCAAGCAATCACATAATTTAATTTATTATTCCTTATACTCCAGGACATTTATTTCTGCCTTTGCAAGACATCTGAGCTGTGACTCTGCTACACCTTTAAAATTGGGACAGGGATGCTCTCAGGATTGCATTAAGAGAAGTAACAACACTCAAAAACTCAGAAATTGAATGATGAGACACTGGAACAGGCTGCCCAGAGAAGCTGTGGATCCCCCATCCCTGAAAGTGTTCAAGGCCAGGCTGGATGGGTCTTTGAGCAACCTGGTCTTAGTGTCCCTGCCCATGGCAGGGGGGTTGGAACTAGATGATCTTTAAGGTGTCTTCCAACTTAAGCAGTTCTATGATTCTGTGAAACTCCAGCTGAAGCTGGAACACTTTGTAGGCGTTGTTCACAGTCTCCAAGATGTCTTCTGTGAAAAGTCAAGCAGACAAACCAGGTGAGGAAACAGCAGTAAAGAGCAGTGATGTGATCAGGCTTAATTATTGTTTCTGCAAAGAAGAAGATGCTGTTCTCCAGGCTCCTAATTTTGTACCAAGCTTTTGATCACACTTCCTCTGATAATGTGTTTTGCTAGCAAACAATATTAATTATTATGTCATAAGCTGAACAACCCAAAGCAAACAGATCAAATCCAGCCTGGCAGCAGAAAATAAACAAGAAAGCCATGGCAACACAACTGAAAAAGTAGTGGGCTGCTCTTCAAAAGTCTTTTCAAAACTGATACTGCCACGTTGTGCTCATTCAGTAACATTTTAAAGAACAATCCTCTTTTGCCAAATATTATTTTGGCAGGAAAACTTAGGGAATAAGTTAATAAATCTAGCAACATCTAAGAGCCTTTTGAAGAGTATTTGCTTCCACTCACGTCTCCTCCTTACCCCACTCTCTCAGTTTACACTCCTGGCTTTTGTTTGTTTCACATAATAAATAATAGAGTTAATCATAGAATGCTTTGGGTTGGAAAGGACCTTAAAGATCATCGAGTTGCAGCGCCCCTGCCGTGGGCAGGGACACCTCCCACAAGACCAGGTTGCTCAGAGCCCCATCCAGCCTGGCCTTGAACACCTCCAGGGATGGGGCATCCACAGCTTCTCTGGGCAATCTGTTCCAGTTTCTCACCACCCTCACAGGAAAGAATTTCTTCCTACTATCTAGTCTAAATTTCCCCTCTTTCAGTTTAAAACCATTACCCCTCATCCCATCCCTACACTCCCTGATAAAGACTCCCTCCGCATCTCTCCTGTAGGCCCCCTTTAAGCACTGAAAAGCTGCTATAAGGTCTCCCTGGAACCTTCTCCAGGCTGAACAACCCCAACTCTCTCAGCCTGTCTTCATAGGAGAGTTGCTTCAGCCCTCTGACCATCTTTGTGGCCCTCCTGTGGACCCATTCCAACAGGTCCATGTCCTGCTTCTGTTGGGGACTCCAAAGCTGGATGCAGTACTCCAGGTGGGGTCTCACGAGAGCAGAGGGGCAGAATCACTTCCCTTGACCTGCTGGCCATGTTTCTTTTGATGCAGCCCAGGATGTGGTTGGCTTTCTGGGTGCCAGTGCACATTGCTGGCTTGTGTTGAGCTTCTCATTCACCAACACCCCCAAGTCCTTCTCCTCAGGGCTGCTTTCCAGCTATTCTCTGCCCAACCTGTATTTGTGCGTGGGTAGCATGATAGTCAGAACCCAATACATTACCAGACTCATGTGAGATGCCGATTCCAATGTCAGTTGGATGGAGAATGACCTGCTTTGTTGCTGGAAGCCCGTCAAGGCCTCTCTGGTGTGTCCCCTCTGTGGTGTGGATGTGGTGGCTGATGGAGGACCCTGCAATGCATGCAGTGCAAAAATGAAACTGTACATTGATTTGTTCAGCATGATTACTACTGTAGTGGTTTTTCATCTGTGAAGATGTAGGTGTATCATTTAGTCATGCACATTTAGTATGTCAAAATATGTCAAGCACAAGCCGCTGCAGTTAGAGTCATCCAAGGACTTGAACTTGAGTGTGTAACTAAGCATGCAACAAAATCAGCCAACACAGAGGTAATGAAGGTCTATTCTAGGTTCTGAATGAAGTCAAGACCAACATGTTTTCCATTCCTAAGCCTGTTGATCTTCACAATAGTTAAAAATACAGCTGCAGACACTAAGATGTACTGCTAACCTTTGTAAAGAACGTAGAAATAACTGAATAACTGTTTCCCCTAAAAGTAACTGCTACAACAAAAATCACCTTTAAATGCGTCTTACAGATATTTGGCCTACGTTTACACTGATGTCAATGAAGATACCCACGAGTGGGGCCCGTCAGCGATAGACTGTGACAAAGCGTGAGCTTTTTGGGGTCATCGCCAGTTATAAAAGCAGGAATGTGGGTGGATATTTCTAGATCTGAGCCCAAGCGGGAGGGGAAGACGAGGAGGAAACATCTGCCTGACGCATCCCGGGTGTCAATTTAACAGCAGCACTGTTGAACAGCACCAAGCTGAACAGAACGGCTCCCACCTTGGTTCTGGGTGACAGTCATCGTTTTTTATGCTTTGCAATTTCATACTGTAGTTATTTTAAGACAGACATTATCTCAAGATTAATAGGTCTTCTTTCCACAGTCCTAATTCTTCTTGAATCTTGGTGAGAACATAGAAAAAGGAATATATTCTAACTCTTAGCCAGAAAAAAATCAATTCGAACCAAAGGGAAATGAGCATTTTTTCCTTCACCGCTGCTGCCCTCTTTCTCAGTGAGACAGCTTTACTGTTCCAGTCTGTTGGGTTTATTATATTTACTTTTTTTCCTCAGGTCCATTCATTATCACAGGTAACCTCAGATTTACCTTTTGATGATCTCAAAACAAGCTATCAGAATACCTGGGGAAAACGAATGCTCTGAAATTGCAGTGCTTCTGGTGAAATCATTGCTGGTGTTGTCTTTACTGTTTAGTGGGGGTAGGGGCTGGAGGGGAGGTGTTAGATAAAAGAAACCACCCATAGAAATCTTTATTTATCTATCCACCATTCAAGTCAAAGTAATAAAAATGATAGCGTTTAATGGTGATGAACCAATCTTTTAGCTGGTGCGAATAGTCATAGATTCTGAGTTCTTTATAGCTGTCCCCTCCTAAACCAACTAATGCCCATGTCCGGGGCGGGGGGGAAATAGACCACGCGGGAGCTTGCATTTTTGTGCTGACTTAGTATCGTCTGTCCTACCCTTGACCTCAGTTAAAACTGTTCCTTAGGAAGAAGGAAATTCATCACCACCACATCAAAACTCTGGCTCTGTAATATACCCTATGAGTATTTATTTTTCTATGCTACTCATCTTTATACATCAGCCTTACTCTTTGGTGTTTTCTTTTTTTCTTTCTTCTTCTGTAAGCGAGTCTGGAAGCAAACGCTTCTTTCTCCGGCCTGGGATGGCTGATTTTCCTTTTCTGGGGGAACTATAGAAGGTGGTGAGCTGAGTTATGACAGAATAGCTGTAGCTACAAAAATGACAATTTCTGATAATGGCTTCTTCATTATCTTGTCTTCTGCAGCATGAAACAAGATCCAGAGTGTCTGTTACAATAAGAGATACGTTTGTTGATAAGCAAACAAAAGAATATCCTTAGCCTGGAAATAATATAATCTACTAGCAAGTCAACAAAATTTTACACTAATGACAGACAAATAATCGATGCTTTGTCTATGATCTGCAAAACTAAGCAATTGTATTAAAATAAGAACCTTATTTATTCAGATACTTCTGTTTTTTTGCAAGTTCCTTCAACATTTGGAGCCACGTACTTTAAAAAAACAAAAAAAAGTAAACTGAAAAGCTGTAAGCTTGCCAAGAGCTTCCCAGACCTCAACTTTAAAATCAGCTCTCTGCAACTAGGTGACAAATAATTTATTGTCTCGCTGGATTATGCAGATGTTGAAAATATCATGAGATTTTCTTGGTTCCACAGAGTCCTGCTAGGCTGCTTGGGCTCGCCTCCACAGTACTGGGATTTGGCCAGCCTGGCTTTCTTGGACTCTTTGATGTTCATATGCTCTGTTGGGCTTCCTGGGATTTGCTCCTTCCTGATTAGAAAAAAAAATAAGTACTTTCCCAAGCCCGTCAATTCCTGGCACTTCTCTGAGCCGTGAGTCACAGGAGGCTAATTGAATCAGTGGTGCTCAATTCCCTCCATCCCGAGACCTGCCCCCAGCCCCTGGCAGCAGCCACTGACGTCAGGGAATTGCGGCTGGGAGCTGCTGATATGCCAGATACATATTGAAAAAAAAAAGAAAGAAGAGGGATTCTGTGTAAGAGGGAGTGAAACGGTGACAGGTAAGTGGCACCTGAGTAAAAGCTTACTGCAAATGAAGGAATAACACATTTATGAGGGCTACTCTTTGGGATTTCTTTCAGACTAAGACAGATTTCACCCCTTCCTGTTTATATATTCTTTCTCGTCTGTTCCTGAGCTTGCTGTGTCTCCTATACCTTGCCCTGTCATCCCTCATTTTGAACTAGACAGGCAGGTTCAGCCATGCCCCACACCAGCGAATCCAGCCAGAGCAGCCTTGGAGGGGCCACCGGCTAGTGTCACCAGAGGACGAAGCTCTGGAGATGCTCTGGTCTAGGTAACTCCCGAAAAGAGAGTCGTCAGCATCTTTCCATCCAAGCCGCTTTTCACAGCTCCCGTGGTAGCTGTTACACTGCTCGAAAGAGAATAGAAAATGCCTGGCTCTGGAGACCGAGCCGCACAGAGCCCAGAAGACAGAGATCAGTCCACAAGTCTCCACCTGCCAGGCAGCTCTGCAGCCACGAGGACAGGCAGTCATGTTCCTTCTTGCCAGCTCCCATTGAGGAGGGGAAGCACAGACAGATTTTGCAACACCTTTGATTACGGTTTCCCGAGTTCACAGAGGAGCCAAAACACACAAACGGTACGGAGCAACGAGAGGAGCTGGATCTTCATGTTTAGCGTGAGGTTTCCACTGGGGCCGCGTATCTGGAAGGCAAACGAGACCTTCTGGAGGGTTTTGCCAGGACGTGTCCTTTTCACACGCGTCCTCTTTCTCCTGGAAGGCCAGATCGCAGGCACTCACTAGTTCGCGGGTAGTGCCACAATTTCTTTATGCTGAAAAGCCTGGAGGAGAAAAATATGCCAGCTGTGGCTGTCTAAAGAAAAGCCCTATTGATTTACATTTAAATGCAGCTGTCACTCGCCGGTTATGGCCAGGAAAGTGACGGCAACAGGACAAGGGTACTAAAAGACTGCTGGGCGCTTGGACTCTTTATGTGCTTGCAAAGCAGCTCGCTTCCCTGCTATCTGAATAGCTGAAGGTGGCAGGGAGAAAACGGGGGGGGGCAATGAATTGCCAAGGTAGGGCAGCGGACACACAGCCCTGTCCTTCCAGCTCGATACGCTGCTGGTGAGGGGCACGAGCACCCCCAGCACCCCCAGCTCTGGGGGTGGGTGTGGGGGCTCCGTTTGCTTGCCGGGAACCCCGGGGGACTGGGGTGCGGAGGACAGCGGGGGGAATGGGGCTGCACGGCGGGAGCCACAGCTGCTCTCCCTCTCCCGGCGTCGCGCAGCAGGGCTCGCAGGCATAAAGCGCTATTGTTTGCAGCCCGAAAAATTGCCAGGGGAGCACTGGACAGCATCAGAAACCGCACGTCTTCCCTCTCCCGCCCACGCAAGCACACGTGCAAACAGTCGGCCCGAGCATCCTGCCGACCGGCGCAGAGAGGGGGACCAAAAAGCAGGGCAGACTTCAGGCTGCCCCTCAGTGGGGACCACTCAGGCTCTCGGAGGGGTGGGAAGCGATGGACATCCCCACTGGGGGGTTATTCAGGCACCCTGAGCTCAGCAGTGACTGTGAAGAAAACCTGTGCGCTAGCTGAATGAGTATCTGGTACTAAACTGCAGGTCTAATTCGTGACTTTTTTGTTTCTCGCTCGGGATGGAATATTTGATTTTTACATGTGATTCTGGGGGAGTTTTGAGCCCTCTGAAGCACTTCTGAGTGTAGTGTGACATGAACCAACGATAAAAGGGAATACTTCCCCAGTGCTAGTTTTTAATTCTGTATATAACAAACACTTCTTTCTTTAGTATTTCTTTCAACTCCATTTTTGAAGTTGATTTATATCTGCCTCCTGTTTTGCTCCAGTTTCAATCTTCTGGCAGCGTTCCTTGCCAAGCCAGCCTAATGCCCACATGAGCCCCATTAAGCCACATGCTTCTGTAGAGGCAGAAGTACATGTTTTTTCTGGGCTGAGCTTTGTTTGTCAAATCTGGGCCTGTTTTCACAGATAATGACTTCCTTTTTGTCTCCTTCTCCATGTGGTTTTTTTCCACACAAGGTCTTTTCAAAATTTAATGTGACCCTCATACATCATTTTTATCAGCCTTATAAACCCAGCATGGTACGGCGTATGATGTATGTAAATTCATACACCTGAAGTCAGTGAGGAAAAAAATACTTTAGTTCTCTGTCAGTAACAGACGATACTTCTATGTCATTCAGAGTCAAGGTTTTTTTTCTATCTAAAACTATTAGCTACAACAGTCCCATATTTAGCATAAAAAATAGAAATAACTTCAAGATGTCATAATTAATTTATGCATTTTTTCAAATGATAAGATTCTGACGTTCTCTTTCAAAGTCACTTTTCATCTTGAAATGTAGCTTTATGAGGTACTATAAAAGCCTTCAATGAAAATTTTAAAAAAGTAACTGACCAATTAAATTTTTTTAGTTTTATTTCCCAAAATACTTGGAAGCTTTAGCCTGTTTTTCTCATTGGTAATGAAAAAATATTTTGGAGAAATGCAAAAATATACTTTTTGAGTAGTATTCGTCATGGTCATATTTGTGGAGTTGTGTACATGTGCTAGATACTGAGTCATTACCAACAAGGTCTCAGTGAAGGGACCTTGGCCATTGCGTCATATAATGGTTTGGATTGGAGGGGATCCTGAAGATCATCTAGTTCCAACCCCAAAGCACTCAGCTTTGCCATGGTAGCCAACTGCAGTTTCAAGGTGGAAACTAATTCTGCAAGAAGAGAGTTAGTTCAGTTAGGGACATCCTGAGAATGATGGGGAAGTTTTACGAGTGCAAAAACCTTTCTGAATGTGCTGTGAGAAAGCCCACACCAGGCACCAGCACCGCTGAAGAGCAACCTGTAGGCCATTGCATGCTAGTCAAGGATCCCCCATTGCTGGCAGGTCCTACAGTGCTGCCCAGAGGAAAATTCAGGTTTCTGAGTTACAAAAGCACGTGGGGCTATGAGGTTTCAGTTTGTTATATTATATCCCTGTCTATTGATACTCCCTGATAGCATCTGGGATTTCTGAGCTCTACAGGGACTTTTGTAAATGAAGTCGCGTCAACAATGTTTGTCCTAGACTGAATACGCTGAGGCAGACAACTGATAAGGGACCTACAAGCTTGACATCAATACACAGTTGTGCTGTCATAACAATACAACCTCAGCCTCTAGGTTACAACTTCTCAGAAATAAGGAATGCTCATTAAGGGGAAAGATAATTGGGAGCGGTTTCCTCGAAAGGAAAGCCACTCCAGGCAGCTGCAGATTCGAGGGCAGGCCTTCACAACGGTGGCATTGTTTAGAAGCCATTGACGTCTGCAAACAAAAATGTATTTAACTCAGTGTTGCAGTCTAAGAAAAAAAAATATCAGGAATCTGTTATCCTTCTGCTCCAAACAGAGTAGATGAAGATCCAGCAAAGCTACCTACATCTGTAGATAAAACAGGGTTGTTTCTGAAGGTGTTAATATGAATGCCACAGATTTCGTTTGAGGTATTTTCTCCTCCTATGGTAAATCTGTGACTAGGCTATCTTGGCAAATACCAGAAGTCATGTAGGGCCAGAGCAGTAGAAATATTTTTCAACAATGAGTGCAATGTGGAATACCGTGGTGTATTTTCACTTTAAAATATTTCTGTTTAGGTTTAACATTTGTTTGAATCTCCTAATCTTCCTGTGTCTTTCAAATTCTTCAAATTTTACAGGCACAAGATGAAGCCTTTTTTTTAGAGATTTACCTAGAACGGATTAAAAAGTGTTTAAAGTACAGACAAGTACCTCTACTATACAGACACAAAGGTGGGCAATCTTTACCCTAGAGCTCTTTATTTTAAATCTTAAATGTAGAGTCTGAAAGACCTGCAAGCCAAGCACAAATATCTCAGATCTGTCAGTTTTACCAGTAATTATTCTTTCCAATGCTACAGCAGAGAATGCAACCATCTTCTTTGGGCCATATCCTGCACTTGCTTAATGTCTGGTGTAATTACTCTTAGCTGACTTTCACACCACCCCAATATTTTAGATCCTTCATTATGTGGAAGATAGAGAACAATATTTGTTCATTAGAAACTGTATCGGCCAAATGTGTGGCAAACAGAACCTGTTATGACATGTCCTACATTCCTACAAACTGCATGAATCAGGGCATTTGTGGCAGTATACTAAATCTCTGCCCTTCTGTGTCACAGCCTGGGTCAATACTGATCAGTAATTAGCACGTCCGAGGGAAGTTTCCACCAAGAGAGCAATTACAGGGAGAGCAGCTCAACCCTCCCTCCTTGATGGCCCTCTCCAGAACCTGGAGAAAACCAGGTTTCTGAGAGCACGTGTTAACATTTTCAATGGCATTACTTACGTTGTGTGCCATCTGTGACCGCCCAGACTGCCCAGAGCGAGGCAGCCCTTGTACCACTGAATTCATTTCCTCCTTGCCTTAATTCTCACCTCGTGTCTGTGGAATTCCCACTGAAATCAAAATTCGCTGATGGTTGTGTGTGTATGCTAAATGAAATTCCTTGATAAGAAATACGGAGGTGAACAAAAGCTCTTCACGTGCAGAGGAGCAATTACAACTTGAGTTAGGAACATCGGTATGTCTAACGACATGCAGAGTGTTCATCTGTGTAGGTCTACTTAATCCTTTTTAAGTTAAGGTGAAGTAGACTTTTC
>JAOXNO010000033.1:7816860-7828372 GCA_028565335.1 Limnodromus scolopaceus
AAGTAGACTTTTCTTAACAAATGAGAAAAAAAAAAGGGGGGGGCGGGAGGGGGCGCTTAGACAGACCCAGTTATGTCCATATTTTTTCTAACTCCTTTTTCCTCTCTTTCTCTCCCCTACCTTCAAGAGCCCCTCCCCTTACTGCCTCCCTCTCTCCCTGCAACGTGGACTCGTGCACATACGTTATGGCAAATGAGAAGACAGAACTGGAAGAAGCCGTAGGAGACTCCTGCATGTTTCGAATTGCAAAATGAAGACATTTTAGTGCCCTTGTGGAAGCAACATCATTTTCCGTTTTAAAATGACGAGATGGGCAGGTAGGCACGTTTCCTTGTCGGAATAACAAAAACAAGTAACTGGAAAAAAATCCTTGATAGCCACCAGTCACACATCAGTAGCTCCAGTATGCTTAATGCTTGATGAACAGAGAGGTAGACGTGAAGTATACGTTGTTTTGTTTTTATGACAAATAGCCATAATTATAAAAACAAAAGGTATTATGGTATTTAGACATATCTTTCCTTTTCTGTCCCTGAGGGATTTTTCAATGGCTGTTTCTGAAATGAGAAACAAATAAAAAAAGAGAAGTCCTTTAATCCCATCCTTTACTTTTAATCCAATCCGTGTGACACAGAATAAATTATTTAAAGATGACGTTTGTATCTGAGATGGCACCTTTCGGCTCGTGACTGGGGAGTTGTGCTGCCTGTGGGGTGGTATTTTCCTCGGCAATCACAGAGCCCGTGCCACGCCACTGCCGCCCAGAGCCAGCCCGAACAGCCACAGTATCCTCGGGGGTACCTAGATCTATGCCTGGAAAAAGTGCTTCTGCATTCTTTCAGTTTACATTCTATTAATTATGGAGCTTTATGGACAGCCATAGACAAATTATCCTCCTTAGTTGTGAAAATCTAGATTTTATCTTCTTTTATTCCTTCTTGAGGAGTCTTGATGGGTACAAAATGGAAAGATTGCTGTGATGGTAATGCCACACTGGGAAACCCCTCACAGCATAAATTTCTGAGCCAATCTGGATATTAAAACAGCCCCTGTCCCCTGCTGTTTCAATCCTGCCGGATCTATAACACACTCCTCAGACAACCATACATTATTGAAGAGTTCTCTGGGTAAACACAGGCTGCTGCAGTCTCCAGCTGTACAACAGACATTACCGAGCTGAAACTGTTGTGACAGCAGTCAACTCCTTTCATTTCTATTTCCATTTCCATTTCCACTTCCACTTCCATTTCCGACTCCTACCTGAATCCAAAGGAAGTGCCTTTACCATTGCTGTCATAGTCACAGAGAATACACTCTGAAAACTGCGAAAGGCTTTTGTCGGGTCTAGGGTTTCCCATCTTTAATGCTGGCTTTTCCCCATCTTTGCTGGTCATAAATAAATCTAAGCTTGACATTACGATACTCTTGCACTCTTAAATGAGAAGAAAGAATTTCTTACATTACCTTTTAGTCAGAAGAAACAAGGTGAGGATGTGGAGCCCAGGAACTTCTACGGTACCTGTGACTGATAGATAGAGATGGCAGGAGAAGCTTGCTCTTCAGCCTCAAAGCATGTTTCAAGGATTGAACATAATCATGGCATTTTGTTTGGCTTTTGAACAAGCAGTCAATACTGGAGCACTCGATGTACCTGACTGCCAGCCACAGAACGGAACCGCCACATCTGAACCTGTGAAGGAGAAAGGGCATGTAGATATAGCTGGCTACCCTATGGACTACCCTATGGGCTACCCTATGGGAACCAGGAGGGGGAACAAATAAAAGTGCAAATACAAATAAGCATGCATTGATCTCTGTCTGCAAGACTGATAAAACTGACTTAATTTTATCATTATCTATCACTAACTCATCATGGACAGTGGAAAAATCATCACAGAACGAACGTGACTGAAGGTGTCAGACGATATGAACAGCTCAAAGGATCAGGGCAATTCTAATTACAAGTGCTCTATCCTACCAAAAGATAAGTCTTTCTTTCAGCGCTCCTGCTCAGGAGGTGGAGCAATACACAGTCCAGGCTACATCTCTCTTCTACATACGGCATCTGAGCTAAGATACTGCAACTTTTGTCCAGTATTTCCACCAAACAAATAGTAAAGCATGCTGCTTCCTTATTAATTAGCATAGAAATTTAATACTGACTGATTTATTTGCTTACAAATATATTTTGGCAGTTACAAGAACCTACTGGATACACCCACAAGGTGAAATCCTGGGAATTTTTCCATTAATTTAAATAAAGCCAAGATTGACCTCGATTCAGTGGAAGGAAGATGAACATTTTATCTTCTTAGGCATCTCTCAGTATTTTGAAACCTTTCCTCTTACTACTTATGTGTAGTATTTCACATACGAATATATACAATATTTTATGGTAAATCCTTGGATTCTTTAGTCTTATCTATATTTTTTTAATTTACAATAACTGGACATATGGAAATGCTTGGAAATAGATGAATTTGTGTAAGGTCAGCATTATTACAAATTTTTTTCACTTAAGAAATGATAGTAAATATGGCAGTGAAATTCATGCTGAAATAATCTCTGGTATTACATTAAAAAAATGCAATACTCCTGTTCCTCTCTGCTCAAGGTACAGACGTTGCTTTTATGTTATCCTTACAGCCTCTATTACCAAATATAATTTGTGTTCCAGATTCTGATGCCAGATGCTGTTATCTTGGAAAGCATTTGATACACATAACAGCCAATTCTATAAACTGTTTCATGGGTTCTTGTGTTCTCATGCGGTGTTGACAACATTTTGTTAATTAGGAAATCAGGTTTGCCCAAGATGGGAGAAAAGGTCATCAATATTAATAATGGCAAGATCTTTCTCTCATTGTCTGGATCACATGTTCCATAATAAGAATCACAAAATTATGTTCTTTGGAGGACAGAAAAAAAATCAGTTTTGCCAGGCACCCATTGAGCAAGGACAGAGAGGTACTCTGCAGACTGTGGTGAGCAAAGTATTTGTTGTCTGAAGTGGACATGTGGCAGCACGAGCTTTCAGACACAACTTCAGGCTCTTAAGAGGAATGATGAGAACGCTCTGCTCTAAAATACTGGTTAATGTGGACCTAGCAGTGACTATAACAGGGCTTTTCATGTCTGTGATGCAGTGTTCACAAGAATATCAGAATCTGAGATGAAATTTGGCTCAACTGGATTAACTTTAAATGTGAAAGGAAGACCCTGATGTCCAAACAGCAGACACGTGGAGGAGAGAGCGAATAAAAGCTGAAGATTCAAAAAAAAAAAAAAAAAAAGAAAAAAGAATACAAGCTGCCCCACTGGCACCAAAGTGATGCCAGGAAGATCGGGGTGTGCGAGCAGGGTGCTGCTCTGCTGGTGTAACACATACAATGCACAATCCAGGGCAGATGATGATCATTGATGTGTTTGGTTTTTTTAAGACATTGATGTCTTTTTTTCCCATATGCGTAACAGGAATAAGATACTTTCTTCCAGCACAATTTGCCTTTTTTAAAATGCTGTATGTGAATCGAGTGATTTTTTATTGCCTCTAATCTTAAGAATGATATCAGCAAGGCTCTAAGGAAATACAAGACTTGGAAAGGAATCAAGATGTATTGAGGATACCGAGCATTGCCTTTCCAAATGTTGTAGGAAAGGAGTGAATAGCGCAGGCGGACGATAAACAGGAGCAACCTTAGTGGAAGCAATTAATTCAGGATTTGCTCAGTAACACGAACAGATTTTGAAATCGATGTTGATATCAGAGCAAGGATCTCTGTTGCTGCTCACCTGGAGACTTCTTTGTTCGGGAACAAAGGAATGTGGGACCAGGCAGCAGCATGGGGCCCTGGCGGAACCTCCTGCGGGTGCGGAGCCTGGAAAGCCTCGGCAGCATTCCCGAAACTACAGGTACCTGCTTCTGCGCAGGAGGTGGCATGTCCCCCCCAGTAGATGCAAACCCACCTGCAGCAACTGTTACTGAGCCAAATACCCTTTCAATTTGCAGCACATCGCATTCACGCCACCAATTTACCTTATGATGAAACAATGCGCACGGACTAAAGCACCAGTTTGCTCTACAAAAGCTCAAAATGGAATCGGTTTGCTCTACAGCAAACTACTATAATCCAAAGATAATAGAAGGATTCTAATCAAGGATTGTAAGCTATTGTTCTAGTAATCACTTATGAATTACTATTTTTCTACATTTAGTCATTGTTCCCTATCTGTTACATCCCCTCCAGGATATCCCATTTGACACTGGTGAGAAAGCTGGTGTGTACGGATTCTGCTCACTGCAGAATTTAATTGTGCCTTATGGGGATTCCCTTCTGTCAATGATTTGCTGGATATTGAGCCACATAACTGGAGGACCTTTTAATTTTTATTTCTTTTTAAATAATTGATCTATAAACAGATATTTGAAAGAAAACACGCTAGGCAAGGAGAGCTTTCATCTTTCAAAGTTCTGCCAGCAAAAAGCCAGCTAATAATCTATAGATGTATTGGACCGTGTCCTTTGCTGATGGAGAAAATTGAAAATTACTTCAGGGAGTGAACTGGAGTCAGAGTCCTTGTTTGGGGTTGGCTCTTTTTTTTATTATTTTATAAGGCATCCCATTATTTTTGTGGCACACAACAGGTGCAGGGAAGATTATTCAGCCAAGGGCAGAAAGACCTAATCATAGGGCTGCTGTTTAGACAGTACCACCTTGATTATCCAAATGTCATGGGGACACCGAATATGTTTGCATAATTAAAGCCTTGGCTAATGGTAGTGCTTTTAAATGTAATTAATAGCTTTCTGGGGATATGATTATTTTCAAAAACAAAGAGATTGTGGTAATTAAGGTTCAGATAACTGGTAGAACTAACAAGAGCTAGCATGAAATGAGTGAAGAATTATGTGAAATATTAATTAATGAAGAAATATGAAGTTGTCACTCATTTTTGAGGATACTATCAAAATATATTAGCAGATGACTTTCAGTCACAATGCATATTAAATTTAACAGTGTTAAAGCAAAACTACATTTACAAAATTTAAAAAAAAATATGTAAGTGCTATGTTAAATTTAGGAAGACAACTACCAAATTCACTTCAGCATTTAATAACAGGTTTCCTTCTTTCTTACTTGAGGCAGCCATTCTCACTTTGTTCAAGGTTCCTTCCTATATGTGAAACAGAAATAAGATACTTTCTTCCAGTACAATTTGCATTTTTAAAAATTATGTATGTGATTCAAGTGAGCTTTTATCGCCTTTTGAGAGAAAAAAACCCACAAAACCGACTAAATTTAAGAATGAAATGTAAATATCGTGCAAATATGAGGATACAGCCCCCTCTTAGAAAAGCAAGACTACACCTGCACCAAAGGCAAAGCATCGCAGCGCTGGGTTCGGGCTTCCCCAGGCACCAGGCGGACAAGGGCGGCCCCCAGCGCGGCGCTCGGGGAAAAGGGATTTACGTAGATGCTCCAAGAAAACACGAAGGGTATTAGTTTTCACAAAATCTTTAATTTTTTTTTTCCCCCCCTTTTAAAAAATAACAGAGAGCTACTGTACCCTGCTGAGACCAACATCTGTGCAGACAATTAAACCCTTTTAGACTCCGAGCGGGGGAAACTCAAGAGGAACTGGCCCTTTTCTACTACATCCTCTGAAGGATTACAGATAAATAAAAGATTTTGCAAATAGCTAGGCACATACATAATTACAAAGAGGTCCCGCTGATTTGTTTTTAAATAAATTTGGTTAACAATGAAGTTTTATTTTCTGAAAAATACTTACTGATATTGGCACTTGGATCTGAAATACAGCAGTGACATCTTTGTTGTGGACCCACTTTTGGAAGGAAGCCAGCTCTAAGACAACAGAATAAGCAGCTGAACAAGTCTTTGGGTTTTCATTCTTCAAATTTCACAGGAAATAATTTATCAAGACTTGATTCATGATGATATGACACTAAAGCTCATTATACCGCATTCTAGTTTCCTTCTTACGTGTCTTTTATTTTCCTTAACTTCTTCTGTCATTTAGCTAGGATTTGAGATGTGATGCAGAATATTTCTGCAAGGTGTTTTCTCGAAGTTTATACTTGGGATTATAGTTAAGAAAGGGTCTGCAAACAAGGAGGAACGCTACTGTGAAATAGGGGGTTTAGATGTGGAGCAATTCAGTCTCCGCTCTGAAAGGCTTAAAATCTAAATGAACAAGGTGAGTGGTAAGAGAGGAAACTGCAATTAAGAGTTCTGTAAAAGGAAGATGAATAAAAAACACACAATTGCAGATAGCATTTTAATGGCACTTTCTGCTGAAAAATGCTTCTATTGAAATTATTCTGACCCAGGGCTGTGTATTTACAGCTCTCAGCGTTAATCCCTGCACACGCTTCCCAGTGCACACGCTGTTCTGCAGAAACAGAAGTTCATACATTTATCGAATTACGTTTCATTCTGGGAAGTGCCCACCAAGAATTTCAGGTTTCCAGGCAAACGGGCAGCTCAGCTGTGGTTCTCCTTCCCTCCGCCCGTCCTGCCAGCCCGCGCCCTCCCTTCTGCCGCCCGGGGCAACTCCAAAGAGCAGGTGGGTGCCTCTCGCACAGTGACTTTGGCAGCGCTTTGGTTCGCTTTGATAAGTAGAGGTTAACACAAAGAAAAAATATGCTGTGGCAAATGTGTACTGCCTTCACCTTGAGGTGACAGCATGTGACACATCCTATCATAGGCGGGATGCCTTAACAAACTCTGAGCTGTCAAAGTTTAACCCCTTGGCATATATACAGTGCAAGGTGCAGGTATTGCCTCTTATGACACCATCTTTTTCTTTTTTTTTAAAAAAAAAAACCAAAAAAAAGCCCCATACTAATGGCACAATAGCAGGAAACAAGTTTTACACTGTTTCTAAGTTGTCAGACCCAGTAGAATTCTCTACATGCAACTTCAGTTTTGTAAGAGCCTGAGAAACTCTGATTGCACAGATTGGAGGCGAGAACAGTTTGCCTCCCGCGCTCCGAGCAGAGGCTTTCGAAACGGATTTACCCTGCAAGGCTGGAAACATAAACATAGCAGTTCTCTCTAACACCAACAAAGCAAAATTACTCCCGCAGACTTCCAGTAGAAAATGGAAAATGACAGGCATTAAGACAAGTCGGGCTGTTTTTTGTGAATTTTAAGAAAACATGACCTCACCTACAGCTGTCACAGTTGTGAGAAGCTCGAGGGCAAGGAAGGGAACTATTTCATTCCTGGGGCACCGCGCCTGGCTCTTCCCAGCACCCACATTCCCATGGTACAGAAATCTGGGGGCAGAAGCTGGGCAAGAGCCCTGTTGTTCCCTGGCCAGAGGCTGGGTGATGGCCACAACGAGGCCACCAGGTCCAGAGCACACACATTTGGCAAGGACAAGGAAGCTGCGTCTGACGAAAGGCTTCTCTGCCTTCACAGGTCTTCTGCATCCCTTCCAGGCTTTGCCTCCTATTTTAAGGTCATTGCTCCATCAGGGAGGTTAAAAAGTAAATTTAAAGGTAGAAGATGAGGTAATTAATTTTTGGGTACGTCCACCATGTCACCCAGACAGCGCATCTGCTGGGGTACAGCTGGCTACAAAGCTCGTTGTCTGCAAACCTGAGCTGGGCTGGCAAGAGCAACCCCGGGAGAACAGAAGCCCAGACAGGGAGAAAGGTTTAGTTATAAACACAGAGACAAACCTTCCTTTCTGAAAGGATTATGCTTCTTATTTAAACATATACCTTGGATCCAGCCTGGTGGGCAATAACACTATGATATAAACAGGGATGGTTTCAAGAGGCACCAAAACTGCAGTGCTGAAAATGTTTATTGCGGTGTGAAAATATGAGCTTTCCTAATATTTACTGTGAGTTGAAATATTTGTTTCAAAATGTGTCTCAGATTATGAAGACGAATATTTTAAGAGCAAATAATTGCTTAATTAAGTTTGCACACCGGGTTAAGTTTATAACAAGATTTATAGAACATGTAATTCTGAGTGTTCATCTAATAAAGGATCACAAGATGAGAGAACACTCCTGCCGAAGCAGAAATAGTCAAAACTTAGATACCCACAGTGCCTCCCCGTGGTCAAGCGTATGCTGTCCCTGCTCTGGGGCAGGACTCCACTGGTCAGAGGGTCGGGGCACCTCTCCTATGAAGACAGGGTGAGAGAGTTGGGGTTGTTCAGCCTGGAGAAGTCTCCAGGGAGATCTTGGAGCCCCTTCGAGTACCTAAAGGGGCCCTACAGGAGAGATGGGGAGGGACTCTTCATAAGGCAGTATAGCAATAGGATGAGGGGTAACAGTTTAAAACTGAAAGAGGAGAGATTTAGATTAGATATGAGGAAGAAATTCTTTGCTGTGAGGGTGGTGAGGCACTGGAACAGCTTGCCCGCAGAAGCTGTGGATGCCCCATCCCTGGAGGTGTTCAAGGCCAGGCTGGATGGGACTTTGAGCAACCTGGTCTAGTGGGAGGTGTCCCTGCCCATGGCAGGGGGGTTGGAACTCAATGATCTTTAAGGTCCCTCCCAACTCAAACCATTCTATGATTCTGTGATTAATCAGAGTTTACTTATTTTTTCTCAGGAGTGTCTGTTGGTGTTTAACACATCATATGGTGTCTGCTGTGACCAGGACAGGGATTGCAGGAGAAAGTGGCTCTTGACCACGCTTTGCTTAGGACTCAGCCACCCTTTTAAGGAAACGTTTCTTACCTTTTTGGTGAAGCTAACCTTGAAAATGGGAGTGCAAAGGGTGTCATGCAGCTCTTCCTCAGGAAGCCCGCTATTGTTTCAGGGATGTGAACTGCCCGGGTATCCCAGCAGATACTATCTTGGCTCTAACAGTGCTATTGCAGAGGACACCTTATATCCCGTTACATACGTTGCTCCTCAAATCCGGCACCGTTTTCCCCTGGGAGAGGAGTTTGCAGCCCTGCAGGGAGACAAGGGAGGTGGCACACCAGGGGACGCAGGGCCATAGCACTGCCAGAAGCATCACCAGTGATTCCTTCCCCTGCCCCCATTGCCACCCTGTCTGTGGGGAGCTGAAATCGTGGGCTGCAAGAGGGGCATTACAGCAGCTTCTCCAGCCACAAGCCATCGTTCCTCAGTTATTGCCACCTGATGGAAGCACCTGATGGAAGCTCCAGCTTCCGTTTACAATTCCCATTCAGCACTTAGTTATATTTTACCTTAGAGAAATGAAGGTACTTTTTAGGATGACATTATGTAGTGATATAAAGTGACTATGCCGTACCCTTTGGGTCCCTTCATAATACGTTAGAATGTTAATATTACTGGTGTTTTTCGTAAAAATAAAATTCTACCTTAGTTAGTTAATCAGTGAAAGATGAAACATTTAATTAACATAAAACATGGTGTATTTTGCCTTCTCTACAGCCTGAAGGCTCCACGGTTATTCCTTTCACTATCAAAAAGCCTTCATAGTAAATCACCATATGATACTAGAAATAAAGACATAAAAGTCTTGTTCTATGTTATTCTGAATTTGATTTAAATTTGACATCTTTATTTTTTTATCGAGTGTGAAATATAGTAATTTGCTTTAAGGCCATGTGGGGTAAGGCCTATGCATCATTTACACCTCACTCAGTTCAGAGCCTACATGCTGTTTGCACTTGAACTCTTTGAAGTTTTCCTAAGGTTTTGTTGGTTGGTTTTTTTTTTTTTTTTTTTTAAAAAGTGAGGAATGTGGGTTCCACCCCCCCCCATAAAGAATACACATTTCTGAATGTTGTGCAGACACTGTCTCTTACATAAATTTAGTTCCTGCTGTTTCTTCACAGATTAGTACCTATTAGCAACTTGGGTTGAGCAGATAACAACAAAGTATTCCAATGATGAGTCTGAGGAGGTAATCAGCAGGGGCTGAGCCTTGTTAGCTGTCACTGCATCAACAGCTCAATATGAGCTCATTTATTTGGGTTTCTCATTAAAGCCCTGCAGAAAGGGCTAAGGTAGAGATTTGGGCTGTTCTGGGTTTTTTATGTCTTTCTCTACAGCATCCGAATAGAGGGTTGCAGGATGCTGGGAAGCAGGAGCTGCTTTTGGATGATGCTTTCAGCTCTACAGATCAGCAGTGCAATGGAGACAGCCCTTGAAAACATATAAATGATGGTAATGTATGTCAAAAATCTTTCTAACCAAACTTTTTCTTAGCTTTTTTTGCTTTATCCTCGAATTATATCCATGTGGAAATAGCTGCTGTTGTAGGCCAGATTTATACCAAAGCTTTATTCTTCTGAACTGCAAGGCATTTTGATATTAGTGGCTTTGCTGCTTCAAACACTGCATTTGAAACATTATGGGTACTTTAGTTCTTTTCCTTGAACAAATGGTATGATGACAAGGGTCAGTCAAGCACCGCTTAGCATCAGAAAGACTCAGTAAAGCTGTTGGGCTCCAAAAAGCAGACTTAACTTTCAGATTTGTAGATTTGTAGAGCTTTTCTTACGGGATAATAGACTGTATTTCTGATTTAGAGACAGGTTGGGTTTTTTGGATGAACGCTGAGTGAAAAGTCCCATCCTCACAGTAATAGATGTACTAGGCTGTATTACAGATTTACTGGATTTAAGACAAGTAGTCTGTTTTCTCAGTGTCTCACTGTCAGTAGTTGCATCCCATTGCTAAGCACACCAAATGAGAGCATGCCATCCAAAGAGTATGGTGTACAGATGCTTGAAGGAGGAATGAGATGCATTCATTCCCTTTCTTTCAAATAGATAACAAAGGCTAAGCAAGCAACGAAAAGCTCTCCAAATGTTTATACAGATTATGGAAAAAAAAAAAAGTTGGAATTGAGCCTCTGGAACATTAGCAAAATTAATTAGTAAGTAGTTAACAATGCTGTATGTTCATGGTCCAGGCAATAGTAACTCAGTGTAAATTATGCTACTTCTCAGCTGAACTATACCATCTTGTGGGTTCCCAGGAAATTACAGTTTTGGTATCAAAATCATCTAGTAAGCTTGTCAGTCTAACATTGCTGAAAGCATTGCTATTTTTTATTACTAAGTAGCATAATATGAACAGAACACTGTTAAAGCTTTTCTGTAATTTGCACTTTTCATTTGTGACTTTCCAAGCCATAATAATATGAATACACCCCACGTATTCCAGTATTTTCAAGTTATTTTACAAATGTCTAACTTGATCTGTGCAAGTTTTAGGAGTGAAAATGGAAAAGAGAACTACACAAACCTTCTGTTGCTATTTAGGATTTAAAATCTTGTGACAAACAAATCAGAACAACAAACTTAAAATAAAGAAGTGAACAAAAAGAAGCATTTTTAATCACTTTAGGAATCCCTTTCTTTCTCCTGGCCAGTTAAGTTGTCTTTAATAAGCACCATAGATATAGTACAGTTTTGTCAGGGAGCTGGAGGATTTTGATTTGTTTAGTACTTTGGGTTTGGTGGTTGGTTTTTTTTTTGGGGGTGGGGGGGGGGACTTGTTTAGGGAAGGCTTTTTGGGG
>JAOXNO010000033.1:7836740-7860386 GCA_028565335.1 Limnodromus scolopaceus
GTTACAAATACGGCGCGGCACAGCCACGTCCCTCGGTGTGCGGGGCCGCACTCGGTTTTGGAGGGGGGGGAGTTGGTTGGGGAGGGACTCCCGCCGCCCCGACTCCCTTCCCCACTCCTCGCCACAACCAACGCCTTTCGGTGGGGAGCGGCGGGACGGACAATCACACACACACCCCCCACACCCCCTCTTCCTGGGCACCCCCCCGCTTCCCGGGGCGGCGGGACCGGGTCGGTGTCCCGTCCCGTCCCGGTCCCCCCCCCAGGTAGGCGGTGGGCGAGGCGTGGCGTCGGGCGGGGCGGTGTCGGGCGGGGCGGCCAATGGGAGGCGGTGGGGGGAGCCGGTGGCGGGCGTCAAGAGGGAAGGGATCGATGAGCGGCGGGCAAAGTTGGGGCCGGGCGGCGGCGGCCACGGATTACAGACCCGGCGTCGGTGGCGGCCGGTGAAGGGTCCCGTCCTCCGACCCCCCGGGCATGGTGGCGGGGCGGCGGCCGCCGAGCAGCGGCGGAGCGACCCGGCGGTAGCGGCTGCTGAGCGGCGATGCGGCGCGGAGCCCCCGGCCGCCCCCCAGCCCCCGGGCGGCGGAAGGAGGAGCGGCGGCGGCGGAGCGTCCCGTGAGAGCGGCGTGGCGGCGGGTCCGGTCCCCTCCCCTCCCGGGGCGGGGCAGGGCGAGCGGAGCCTCGGTGCGGGGGTGAGGAGGGACTCGTGTGGGGGGGGCGGGAAGCGGTCGGGGGGAAGGTGGGCTGCCATGGGCCGCTCCCCCGCCGTCGGTAGGGCTCCGCCGCCGCCGCTGCTGCTGCTGTTGCTGCTGCCGCTGGGAGCCGCCGCGGAGCCCCGGCAGGTCTTTCAGGTGCTGGAGGAGCAGCCGCCCGGTACCTGGGTGGGCACCATCGCCACGCGTCCCGGTTTCACCTACCGGCTGAGCGAGCACCATGCCCTCTTCGCCATCAACGCCACCTCGGGCGCCCTGCACACCCGCGCCACCATCGACCGCGAGAGCCTGGCCAGCGACGTGGTGGACCTGGTGGTCCTCTCCAGCCAGCCCACCTACCCCAGCGAGGTGCGGGTCCTGGTGCTCGACCTCAATGACAACGCGCCCGTCTTCCCCGACCCCTCCATCGTGGTGACTTTCAAGGAGGACACGGGCAGCGGGCGCCAGCTTATCCTGGACACGGCCACCGATGCTGACAGTGGCACTAATGGTGTAGACCACGGCTCCTATCGCATTGTGGCTGGCAACGAGGAGGGGCGTTTCCGACTCAACATCACCCTCAACCCCAGTGGTGAAGGAGCTTTCTTGCACCTGGTTTCCCGGGGTGGGCTGGACCGGGAGGCCACCCCCACCTACCAGCTCTTGGTGCAAGTGGAGGACAAGGGCGAGCCCCGTCGGCGAGGGTACCTTCAGGTCAATGTCACCGTCCAGGACATCAATGACAACCCACCCATCTTCAGCCAGACTCTTTACCAGGCACGAGTGCCTGAGGATGCGCCCGTTGGGGCCAGCGTTCTCCAAGTGGCTGCAGCTGATGCTGATGAAGGCACCAACGCTGACATCCGCTACCGCCTGGAGGGAGGCGATGGAGGCGGTGGTGGGGAGGGCATTGGCAGCCTCCCGTTTGAGGTGGACCCTGAGACTGGGGTGATCCGCATCCGGGAGTGCTTGGACTACGAGGTGCGACAGCAGTACTCGCTGACGGTGCAGGCCATGGACCGAGGGGTGCCGGCGCTGAGCGGCCGGGCTGAGGCCCTCATCCGCCTGCTCGACGTCAACGACAACGAGCCCCGGGTGAAGTTTCGCTATTTCCCGGCCACCTCCCGCTTTGCCTCCGTGGACGAGAACGCGGCCCCGGGCACGGTGGTGGCCCTGCTGACGGTGAGCGATGCTGACTCCCCCGCAGCCAACGGGAACATCTCTGTGTCCATCCTGGCAGGAAACGAGCAGCGGCACTTTGAGGTGCACAGCAGTAAGGTACCCAACCTCAGCCTTATAAAAGTAGCAGCTGCGTTGGACCGGGAGCGCATCCCGGCCTATAACCTTACGGTGGCCGTGGCTGATAACTACAGGGCCCTGCCACCATCCCCGGGCTCCCCGACTTCCTCCGTCTCCCCCGATGGGGTGGTGGTGGTGGCTCCTGTGAGCCGCTCGTCAGTAGCTAGCCTGGTAATCTTTGTGAACGACATCAATGACCACCCCCCTGTCTTCGGGCAGTCGGTCTACAGGGTGAACATCAGCGAGGAGGTGCCCCTGGGCAGCTACGTGCGGGGCCTGAGTGCCACGGACCGTGACTCGGGCCTCAATGCTAACCTCAAATACAGCATTGTCTCGGGCAACGAGCTTGGCTGGTTTCGCATCAGCGAGCACAGCGGGCTGGTCACCACGGCTGGCCCCGAGGGTGGCACTGCTGGGCATGCTGCGGGCATGCCTGTCTCCAGCGGGCTGGACCGGGAGACAGCTTCTCAGGTGGTGCTCAACATCAGTGCCCGTGACCAGGGGGTGCAGCCCAAGTTCTCCTATGCACAGCTGGTGGTGACCATCCTGGACGTCAATGACAACAAACCTCGCTTCAGTCAACCTGAGGGCTATCAGGTGTCCCTGGCTGAAAACTCCCCATCAGGAACTGAGCTGCTGGTCCTGAGTGCCACAGATGGGGACCTGGGGGACAATGGGACTGTCCGCTTCTCCCTGCAGGAAGCTGAGCCGGCACCAGCAGGGGTTGGCCCCTCCTCAGTGACACCTCGCCGGATCTTTCGCTTGGATCCTGTGTCGGGCAAGCTCAGCACCATCTCGCAGCTGGACCGGGAGGAGCAGGCCCACTTTTCCCTGCAGGTCCTGGCTACTGATTTAGGGTCTCCTCCCCTTTCTTCGATAGCCCGAGTTAATGTGAGTCTCCTGGATGTGAATGACAATAGCCCTGTGTTTTATCCTGTTCAGTATTTTGCCCATATCCAAGAGAATGAGCCAGCTGGAACCTATGTGACCACTGTGTCTGCCACGGACCCTGATCTGGGACCCAATGGGACGGTCAAGTACAGCATCTCAGCTGGAGACACATCCAGGTTTCAGGTCCATGGACAAACAGGGGTCATCACAACAAAAATAGCACTTGACAGGGAGGAGAAAACTGCTTACCAGTTGCAGATTGTGGCTACTGACGGTGGCCATCTTCAGTCGCAGAACCAAGCTATTGTCACCATCACTGTCCTGGACACCCAGGACAATCCACCTGTTTTCAGCCAGGGCATGTACAGTTTTGTTGTCTTTGAAAATGTTGCCCTAGGTTACCACGTAGGTACTGTTTTCGCTTCCACCATGGACCTCAACACCAACATCAGTTACCTTATTACGACAGGTGACCAAAGGGGCATGTTTACCATCAACAGAGTGACGGGGCAGATCACCACAGCCAGTGTTATTGACAGGGAGGAGCAAGCATTTTACCAGCTGAAGGTGGTTGCTAGCGGTGGGGCGATAACTGGAGATGCTATGGTCAATATAACTGTCAAAGATTTAAATGACAACTCCCCACACTTCATTCATGCGGTGGAAAGTGTAAATGTGGTTGAAAACTGGAAAGCTGGGCATACCATATTCCAGGCTAAAGCTCTTGATCCCGATGAAGGTGTTAATGGCGTGGTCCTTTACAGCCTTAAGCAAAACCCAAAGGGCTTGTTTTCAATCAATGAACAAACAGGTGCCATAAGCTTAATAGGACCACTCGACATAAATGCTGGGTCTTACCAGGTTGAAATCCTGGCCTCGGATATGGGGGTGCCGCAGCTGTCCTCTAACTTTATCCTGACTGTCTCTGTCCACGATGTAAATGATAACCCGCCTGTGTTTGATCAGCTTTCCTATGAAATCACTATTTTGGAGTCGGAGCCTGTGAATTCCAGGTTCTTTAAGGTGCAGGCTTCTGACAAAGACTCGGGAGTGAATGGTGAAATAGCTTATAGTATAATTGAAGGAAATACTGGGGACGCCTTTGGCATATTCCCAGATGGTCAGCTGTATATAAAGAGTGAACTGGACCGTGAACTTCAGGAAAGATATATTTTACTGGTTGTTGCCTCTGATAGAGCAGTGGAACCACTCAATGCTACTGTAAATGTTACTGTAATTCTGGAGGATGTAAATGATAATAGGCCCCTGTTCAACAGTACCAACTACGTATTTTATTTTGAGGAGGAGCAGAGAGGTGGATCGTATGTAGGTAAAATAAATGCTGTAGATAAAGACTTCGGGCCAAATGGTGACGTCAGGTACTCATTTGAGCATATGCAGCCGGATTTTGAGCTGAACACGGTAACTGGGGAAATAAGAAGCACTCATCAGTTTGACAGAGAAGCTCTTATGAGACAAAGGGGAGCTGCGGTATTTAGTCTCACGGTAATAGCAACAGATCAGGGGTTGCCAAAGCCTCTAAAGGATCAGGCAACTGTACAAATCTATATGAAAGACATCAACGATAACGCCCCCAAATTTCTGAAAGATCTCTACCAAGCTACTATATCAGAGTTGGCAGCAAATCTGACACAGGTTCTGAGAGTTTCCGCCTCAGATGTTGATGAAGGGGCTAATGGATTGATTCACTACTCTGTAATCAAGGGAAATGAAGAAAAGCAGTTTGCAATAGATAGTAGCACAGGCCAAGTGACCTTAGTAGGCAAACTAGATCACGAAGCTACTGCATCGTATTCGCTTGTCATCCAAGCGGTAGACTCTGGAGCAGTTTCCCTAAGTTCAACTTGCATGTTGAGCATTGATGTGCTGGATGAAAATGACAACAGCCCTTCCTTCCCTAAATCAACCTTGTTAGTGGATGTCTTGGAAAATATGAGAGTCGGTGAACTTGTGTCATCTGTCACTGCCACTGATTCTGATTCAGGTGACAATGCTGACCTCCACTATAGCATTACGGGGACCAACAATCACGGGACCTTTAGCATCAGTCCCAACACCGGTAGTATTTTTCTTGCAAAGAAATTGGACTTTGAGACACAATCTCTGTATAAGCTAAATATAACGGCAAAAGACCAAGGAAGGCCACCACGGTCATCTACGATGTCAGTGGTAATACACGTTAGGGATTTTAATGACAACCCTCCTAATTTTCCACCGGGGGACATCTTTAAATCTATTGTTGAGAACATTCCTGTTGGTAGCTCTGTCATTTCTGTGACTGCTCACGATCCAGATGCGGATATTAATGGGCAGCTAACGTATGCAATCATTCAACAGATGCCAAGGGGTAATCATTTCCGGATAGATGAAGTGAGAGGGACAATATTTACCAATGCTGAAATAGATCGTGAGTTTGCAAACCTCTTTGAGTTAACAGTCAAAGCCACTGATCAGGCTGTTCCTGTGGAGTCCAGACGGTTTGCTTTGAAAAACGTGACCGTTTTGGTGACAGATCAAAATGACAACGTTCCCGTGTTCGTATCGCAAAATGCTCTCGCTGCCGACCCCTCGGTTGTGATCGGCTCGATCTTAACGACAATTATTGCTGCAGATCCTGACGAGGGCGCCAACGGAGAAGTGGAATATGAAATAATCAATGGAGATACCGAAACCTTCATTGTGGATCGCTATAGCGGAGACTTAAGAGTAGCGTCAGCTTTGGTGCCTTCTCAGCTCATATACAATCTCATTGTTTCTGCCACGGATCTGGGCCCTGAAAGGAGAAAATCCACCACCGAGATGACTATAATTCTGCAAGGGGTCGATGGGCCTGTCTTCACTCAGCCGAAATACATAACCATCTTAAAAGAAGGCGAGCCTATTGGGACAAATGTGATATCTATCGAAGCGGCGAGTCCGCGGGGCTCCGAAGCTCAGGTGGAATATTACATCGTGTCCGTCCGATGCGAAGATAAGAGTCTTGGGCGCCTCTTCACCATCGGGCGCCATACTGGTGTCATCCAGACTGCTGCCATTTTGGACAGGGAGCAAGGAGCACGTCTCTACTTGGTGGATGTTTATGCCATTGAGAAGTCATCTGTTTTGCCCCGCACGCAACGAGCAGAGGTAATGCTTTTATTCAGTAATTATTTACCTGTTTGCTTTCTAACCAAGCCACTTTGTGTATTTGTTGTTAGCTGTTTTACAGACGGTAGTGCACAGCAGAAGACCTGAAAGCTACGTCTGCTGGCTGATTAGTTAGAGATAACTCTTTCAATTAGCATACCTCAAACTGTTTTCCTCAAAGTCGCCTCTAGAAGTTTGAGGGACCCTTAGGCATAGTGCTTAAATTTGGCTACTGTAGGCACAATGTTCATTAAATAAATTCTAGGTACTAAATACTTTAGGTGCTAAAAGCTTTAATCACAGGCATTTGGGAGTTTTGCGTGCCTTCTCATTTTAGCAATCGCTAATTATTTTAAGTCTTTCTATTCCTGTGTGAATTATAACTGAAGTTCTTTCACTACAGTCATTGTGTCAGTGTTTGTCTGAGAACTGGCCAGTAGGGCATTGATCTTTGAACAGCTCATCTAGTGTCTTCAAGTCTTGGATGTGCTTGGCATCCCTACCTGGTTATGTCCCTCAGGTCTCCTCATGCATCTCCAATTTAGGTTACTTCTTTACCTTCACTGATAAGTATGAAAATGGTTTGGTTTTTCTTCTTGGATGTGACAGATGGTAAAAGTGAAACGTTGTAGCTGGCAACTTGCCTTATCACAAAGTCATTTGCCTGGACTTAAGGGTCTTTATATGTTCTCTGTGTGACTGGCTTGAGGAGCGAGGAGTGAAAATCAGGTTTGAAACATCAGCTGTGAAGTGCAGGTGTTTTATTTGCTCCGCCTGGTAATAGAGCCACAGAATTGATTGTTTACACCATTCAGCTGTCATCTGCAGGAATACTGAGAAGCCTGGTGTGAAAGGGAGCCTTGTGTTTGTTTTAAGTTGCACCATCTTCCGGAGCTGCCTTCTGCGCTTCACTATGGGCCATTTTACTTGCAGCTCCTGGGAGTCTGGGGCTGGCACTGCTGACTGGGTCAACCAGGAGAGGATGCTGCTAGTCTGTTGTGGTTCAACCATTCCCCTCACCCGCTGAATGTGTTACCTCAATATTGCACTGCCCTGCGCATCCCAGATGTTACCTCCAGCTGTATTTCCTCTTGGGAATTACGTCTTAGTTTTGAGCCACCAAGGATTCTGTGGTGGCTTGTTGTTTGTTGGTGGTTTTTTTTCTTTTTGACTTAAGCAGATGTGCTATTTCTGCATCTATCTTGGCAGCTGTAGCTTTTTCTCTTCATAGCCACTTTTTTTGTTGTTTTTCTGTAGTTTAAGTATAGGTGTGTGACCTCGCTCTCCTATACAGGCAGTGACTGATGCTCTACAAAGTAATTGTTAGGCTGGGGGTTTGAGCATTGTTCAAAGATTTCTTAGCACATATGAGAGAGAGCTCATCTTAGTGTGTGTGCTATGTGCTGTTGATTATCATGTTTTGAAGAGCAGTAGTGTGTTGGTAATTGACCTGTTCTAGTAGTGCTGGTGGCTTAAATAATTCATGCTATTTTTACGAGAAGATTCCTGTTATATAGGTCTTTGTACCCCTGCTAGTACTTTGTAAAAGATTAAACCTGTATATTTTTTTTTTCCTGGTGATTATTACATCATATTTCATCTTGACAAACAGTTGTTTTGAGGGTTAAGCCTTTGTCAGTGGGTATTTGGATCACAATCCTTCAATTTTGGGTCTGCCCACATGACCAAAGATTCTCTTGACTGGAGGAGGACTCATAGCAGACCCTATAGTTGCAATATTCTCGCACGTTGTAGAAGTATTTAATATGAGTATTTGGTGAGCAGGGATGAGAACAACCATTGAAACTTTAAACAAATTTTACATTGTTGAATACAAACCACTCCTGAAATTAAAAGCAAATGTTTTATTCTGTAAAGAACATTGAAAGCAATGGTTGGGAGCTAGGATTTCATATTACTGGTCTCATCTTTATAGCTTCTAAAATACTTCTTCTCCCAAACATTAATTAGTTTACTGTGCTTCTTTAGAAATATATTGCAAATTATAATCAGCTATCAACTTTAAAAAACATAACCATATGCAGTCTCTCTCTTGCTTTAATTTCTCTGGAACGGCTTTTGCTGTCCCACACTTGAACAAGAACTACTACAGTAAAATTCTCTGTGCAAGCTGACTGTCAGTGGGTGCTGAATAAGCAATGCAGCTTTTTTCCATGTTGCTTTTGGATGTTAACTTTTTTATTCGCTGGGGTAGTGGTTTGATGTATGGAGTGCACACATTCCGGTCTTAAAGTTTACTGCCAATCTTCTTTCAGAAAAACCAAACCAAAACAACCAGCACCTGAGTATGTGAACGTTATCTCTTATTTTTGGAAACCCACCTTAAAACGCACTGACGCTAAAGTCTTTGTGCATCTAATGTGTAATTCAGAATGTTTAATGTTTTATTCCTCTCCTGGTTTTAAAGATGCTGGTTTGAGTGTTGGTGTAACCAGAACAATGACGAGGGATAATGAATGTGTGTGATCTTGTAGAATATATAAAGCTACAAATTATGCACATAATTTCTTCAACTTTTTTTTGGTATATACATGGCATGATGAAGATTGACTGATTTTTAGATTCCCCCATGATTAGTAAGTTGTAAAGCATCAATGCAGGCATGCAGACAAACACCTAATAGGTCTGGTAGACCTATACCTGGCAGTTTTCTGAGCAAATAAACTGTGTGGATGTAAGTCTTGTTTGTTTGTTTTCTGGATTCTTTGTGGGGGGAAAAAAAGTTTTGAGTATTGTGGTTTGGTTTTCTTTCTTCTCTTATGGAGAGTATGTTGGGTTTTGTTTTTTTTTTCTGAATCTGGTTAAAGAAAAGGGGGGGGAACACAGTAATGGGATATGCTTAATAGCTTCTCCATTCTTCTTTACTGCCCACTACGCCTTCTGCCCTGATGCCAGACATCATCTTAATTGCGCTGTGGCATGCGAGCAAACCACTGAGAACTCGGAGCCACCCAGCGTTAAACTTGCTGGCTGAGATTGATGAAGAGGGCAGCAGTAGCAAGAAAGTTAATAGATCTTTTGTCTAATGTAGACTTTGGGAATGGTTTTGGGTGGCGGATACGTGGTGTGAAATAGAGATATTTACAGCTTCGAAACAGTGGCCAGGCTTTGTCTAGCCAGCAGGCAGTATAAAAGAAGAGCAGGCTTGTGTGAAACCACTTACTCTAGAAGTGAATCAATCCCTGTCCTTAGGAAATGGTGTGATGATATTTTTTTTTTCCCTAAATTCCGTCACTGAATTCTGCTTTCTCTTTTTTTAATATCTTTTTTGTTGTTGTTGTGTTTTGTTTTGTTTCTTATAATATCAACTATATTGAAAAGATCCACCCAGTGCTTCCACTGAAAAAGTCTTTCTTATCTGTCGCTGGGGTTTGCCCTGTAAGATCAGACTATAGATCCACTGGTTGCATGGCTACTGGGATTGTAGCCCTTTTCTGAAGAGACCGAGGGAAGAGCCATGCAATGGCAGGACTGTGGTGAATCCCCTTCTGAACCTAAAGCAGCTGATGTGCCTTGAAACTGAAGGTTTATGTTATGTTTTCAGTAAAGCAACAGCAAAGAGTTTAGAAAACAAAGAACAGTTTATTTACAGCTTGTGGATTGTATCGTTTTAGCACTGGGTTTCATATTTGTGTATGTTTCTGTGCTTGTTATTACTATATGGAGAGAAAAGTGGTAGAGGTGGGGGTGTCAGAAAAGTGCAAGTTGTGAGGTAAAGCTTTATGCTCAAAGTGCCAAATACTTTGAGATTTTCAAGGAAAACCCAAGTGCTCGTTCCATTGTATTTTTCAGTTAAGTAGTGTAATTTTGGATAGTTATTTGAAAGCTCTTTTTTTTTGGGTTTTTTTTTTGACTTTTAGCCTATTTCTGTCTCATCTACAAACCAGGTGATTTGACATCGTGTGAATGTGTTCTGTGATCAGTCTTAGTTTTTCCCTTCTTGTATTGATCGTTAGGTGTTGCTCTATTCTTCTCCGATAAGGAAAAAAAAAAGGTAGGTGTCCTGAAGGGAGCCCTTCTGTTTGCCACTTTATGCCTTTATACATGTTTCTGCTGAAAAAAGAAACATCAGAGATTGCTGAGCTCCTTCCTCTTGGCTCTCCAGCGTAAATTCTCTTTTAACCTCTTCAGGCAAGGCTGAGCGTTTCACCATCATGATTTTATATTTAATAGAGAATGACTAATGCATATTGGCATTGCTTGAAAACCGTGTGACTTTATTCAATCCTGCCTCCCAAAACGGTGATTGTATGCTGGGGGCTATTTTTCGGTGGTTGTATGTTGTACCCTGTTTCTGGGCTGGCAGTAATAATAGGAACCCAGGGACAATACCTCATCTTCTCTGCTGTGTTACTAGGGATTAAACGGAATTAGACAGGATCTGTAGTTTGTGTGTTTAACCCTTCAGTGGATGGCTTCCTTGAAAGGAGCAGTGGGTTTGCTAGGGACCGGTGATGCTAACCTGTGTGGCAAATGAGAGGGTAACGGTTTGGGAGGTGAACTGCTTGCTCACTTAAACATCTTTCATGTATTTTAAATAAATTAATACTTTCCAAGGAAGAGAGAGAAGGGTGCAAATGAAGGACGTATATAAACTTTAAATGAAGGATTTAGCGAGCGTGTTGATTTGAAAATTGAAATACTAGGAGAGGCAGATCAATGATCCTAGTAGCACTTTTTACCTGTTGAATATTAACATGCTTTCAAAAGAGGGGTGATTGTCCTTGTTTCCAGACAGGGAAATATGAGGCACTGAGTTTTCTTTTCCATTTGTACGTTCATAGCGGCTTCTTGTGCTACGCTTCATGACTGGCACTATTGGGAAGCTTGGACTCCCAGGCTGGGGGAAGCTTTTATCTCCCAAATCCATAATCTAGGAAAAAAAGTGTTATTTAGTTAGGCAAGATATGAGGATTTTGGACAGTGCAGACTTCTGGCATAGTAAAGATCTGGAAGCTAAGGAAGATAGGCAAAATGAATGGCCCTCTCCTCCTGGAAGGAAAATCATAGGACTTCGACTCAGTGTGAACCACAGCCATGGCCATAAAACCACAGTTGCGTGGTGTAACTTGTTTATGTAGAGCTTTCTGACTCAGCCCAGCCTAGTTACTGTGGCTGAGCTAGCTCTGTGTTACTCCTGCACCTCATGGGTTCCTTGTGGGACCTAGGGGTGAGATGGATGTACTCAAAAACCATCTCCTCTCTTGCATGTATCTGGTGCAGAGGTTCAGAAGCCTGGACTGAGGAGGGGAAGATGCTGCTAAGCAGAAATCACAGAATACGTTGTGGGAGATGCTGCTCAAGCCATAGGAGCACGATGCATCCCAGGTGCTGTTTAGGGCTGGGTACCACTTCAGGGATGTGGGGCGAGACCTAACATCCCTTTGAGAGAGGGAAAGGGATGGATTTGGTGGGGCAAAACACTGAAGGTGTTACTTTTCTAACCAAGCTGGCTAATGGTGGAGGGCTTTAAATTTAGTGAGAGAATTTGAAAATGCACTTCAGAGAAGTCTTATCTGGCACGTCTCATATTTACCGTTACAAATAAGAACAATGGGGTACTCTTTGTATTCATACTATTTATAAATTGTTTTATTCTTTAATGATACATGGCACACTAATTGTAGTTTGACAAAGGGAACTTATGAAACATTTGAGTAAACAATGAAAATCTGCTGCCTTGTCTCAGCTCCAAAGTCGGGTTTTTTTTCTTCCTAGTGCTGATATTACTAATTCTGAGAAATGTGTAATTATTTAAGTTATTGCTGTCATTTGCACTGATCTGAAAAGAGATCTCTGCATTCTCCTTGAATTAGAGTGGGAGATGAATGTGCCTTATGTCGAAAACTGTTCCAAACCAATTTGTGGGTTTCGGTTCAAAGTTGTCTCTTTTTTTCATCCTCTCTAATTTCTTTAATGATTCTGCTTTGCTAAGTTTTCTTAATATCTAGAATTTCTCATTCTTTGCTATTTTAGCAGCCTCTGGGCATTTTTGCATGTGAGGTCACATCATAATTTTTATGTTAAAAATCACTAGGCTTTAAAAACAACATTCTTTATTATGGAAAATATTATTTTTCATGCATCTCTAATGCAAACTCTAGAAATAATAGCCAAAAACCAGAGCAAAATTTTCATGTGTGCTTGTTTTTGCTAAGTGTTAGATTCTTCGTGCAAGTCTCTAAATGATTCTAGGGTTCTAGCGATGTTAACAAGCGAGTCCTTTTCCATGAAAAACGATACCACCACCCCCCCCGGGCTGCGGGAGTGCAGGTTTCCTAACACGTGTTAGTGTTAGGTGGAGGAATTGATGGCTGTTCATTTAGGAGAACCGCAGAAGTTAGTCACCAAAGCCCGTCTGCCCTCTTGGTGTCTCCAGCTCTCGCCACTAGCTTTACTGGGGTAAGACTACGTTATCGTTGGCTCCTGAAAACTTTGCTCTTGTTTTTTCCCCATTTCCTGTGCGTATCTTGAACCTTGAGACTGCATCTCATCCAGAGGATCTTGGTACCCTTTTGACTGACAGAAGGAGGCTCCAGACATTGTCACCGTCTTCTCTGAGGTTGGATTTTGTTGAACCACCACTCCAAGGGCCACTTCCCACCCCTCCAATAACTAGGTGCCTGTTTAATTTATATCAAAGCAGCCCCTTACCATGACATAGTTCTGCTGGTATAGTTTGTTTTAACTGTGTCTAGACTAGGGACTAGCATTAGTGTTAAGTCACTTTGGTTTCTTACCCTGGTAATTTTGTCTGTGCAAAACCTGTGTGTGGACAAGCCCTAATACTCTTGGGTTCTAATTAGAAAAGAAATTTACAGTGACTTAAATTGAAGTAAAACAAGGAGTTTTCCTAACATACTCTCAGGAAAAGTGATGCCAGATCAGTATGGTACATCAGTACCATACTGATTTGTTTCAGTAAATTTATAGCCTTACTTCACTTTGCCAAGAATAATACCAGATATGTTAGAGAAACTGTGTCTTTGTTTTACTACGATGTTTCTCTCTATTCTAATAAATCTTATTTTTAATTAGACCCTTAGTCTAGACTGTCACCCAGGTTTGTTTTTGTAGTGATCTATTTTTGTTTACTTCCTCAGAGCAATAACATACCAAAAGGACAGTAGAACAGATGAAAACTGATAGCTATGATTGCACTGTAAAAATACATATAGTCGCCTTAGTTAATGCAAAAGAATTTCAAAGAGCCTATTATGAAGTGGTAATTTATGTTCCAACAGCCATGCAAAAAATAATGAAAACAAGCGTTTGCTTTAGCATTTCATATTGTGCAGTCTTCGATCATACACACTGTTAACAGGCTGTCGCTTGTATGGACATAGTGACCTTCAATTAGTGTACAAGGGTTCTACTATATTTAATGCAGTCATCCAGGCATCCAGCTCTACAGACAGAAGGGTGTGCTCGTGGTGAAAACATTCAGCGGCTTCTGAGGCTCGGACAGATGGAAGGAGCCTTTGGGGCTCCTTCTTTTGGAGAAGAGCATCTTCTCGCAGTGGATGAATCACCTTCTCCCTCTCTCTACCCTTGTGGCCTGGAGGTGGCCATCCCCTGGCCAAGTTTGGGTTCCCCATACTGGCCATGAGAGGGAAGTGAATTCCTAAGAGCCTCGTGTAGTTGATCTGGATCTTCTAGTAGAGCTGAAACATGAAGAAAGGATTTTTCTCTCTGCTCTGATATCGCTGCTGATGCGAGTTTAACATCTACTATGAAGCAAAGAATGAACAAAAGACAACTCTTCACCCAGCGAGTTATCCTAGTGAGTGTTAGTTTTAGTTATAAAATCATTCAAGTTTTTTCCGTAAGGGTTCCTTTGGAGGTATGCTCAATTTTAGTGCTTATGAGGCCTTTTCATGAAGTGCTTTTGTCTAGAATATGAATGAGTAAAATACTAACTTAAAATTGTAAGATCTAGTCTTCTTCAGGTTTTTAGGCAAAAGTTTTATTTTTGGTAGCTATGACATTTCTTGAAATATAATCCAGGAGAAGACTATTAATTCTAAAAATGTGTATGTGATGTTTCACCTATCCAGATCTGTAGTCTTCTTTTTAAGCTATATCCTGCGTGGACCAAATTGTTTTAAATAGCATCCAACACTGGATAGTACTGAAATAAATTCAGCAGTAACAATTGGCTATCAAAACAATTCGATGTTTAGCATCCTGAAGCAGTTGGGGAGAGAAAAAAAACAAGTTCACGTCGGGGCATATACGTATATTAAGACAGAAGAAGCACTATTTAAGCTTTTTCTAAAACTTAACTTTAAAGGTGTGGGTTTGCCACAGGCACTGTGCAGGGGGAAATATGTGCTTATGTTTCCCTTGCAGAGTACTAGGGGATAAATTGTTCCTTGGAGAGCTAGAGAAAAAACTGAGCTGAGGGCTTTTCATGTCAACTCCTTTTTGGATCATTTTTGATAAATTAAGAGAATTGTAGTGAAATAGTTCCGAGGAATAAATAAGATGCCTGAGCTATGGTACACATCTGTAGTATATGTGCTTAAAGCTTGAATTTTCCCTAGGGGTTTTCTTCTATATTACACTTAAGGTTGCCTGGTCCCTTTCCCCATTCCAGAGTCTTTATTCTTTTCAGTGCAACAAATCTTTTTAATCCATCAAAATGTCATGCTGTCTGAAATATGAAGACATGTTGCAATTACAAGGCTGTTTAGAAACAGAAGGCGAACTCAGTAGTTTATTGCACTCTTATTCTTTTGAGACCTGCATTTTTGTCTGTGTATTTAGATGACTTTTTTTTTTCTGAGCACGATTCTGTTCCCTTTGAAAATTGCCTAATAAAGTTTTTTATGCCTGTCTACTTTGAGAAAAGAATTTGGGCCTTTATGATTTCAGTGAACAAATTAATGAAAATCCAGATTTTTAACCCCAGTAGGGTCATGTCAGATTGTCTGGAAGCTAATTCATGGTGGTGGTGATCTTGTACGGAGTAGAGTTTTTCTTTCCACTGTTTTCTCTCTCTAGCAGCACTTACCTCCTGCGCTTCCAACTGTTGAGGAGTCAGCTTGTTGTATAGTATTTTACATATAAATTCCTTAACTCTGAATAATTCTGACGGTCAGCCCTGCAAGTTGCACGGGGTTTTATCATCCGTTTATTTCTCCGTGCCGTGCTATCAAGTGGGGTTGCAGTTACTCAGAGTAAGGTTAAGTGACCGCACCGCTATCGTAATTAATTAAACGTAAGCACCGGCGCCTTATTAGTTGACGTCCCGCGGCGGGCAGACGGCGGCTGGGCTGGGGCGCTGCTGGAGAGGGGAGGAAGTGGGAGCGGACCTTTCTTTGCAGGGCAGGGTGATGTGGGGTAGGAGCAAGCTGCACACATGCCTGCCAACATACTTGGATCCGACTAAAGGAACACAGATGGCTGAGGCTGATAAAGGTGTCTCTTATTGTGTGATTTTTTTTTTTTTTTGATTTTTTTTTCTTTAAATTATTTTTTTTCCTGCTCGGTACTGTTTTGAGGTTGTGTGCGAGAGGGGTAAGAGGGGAGGAAGCCGACTACGTGCATATGTTTATTTTAATACGTTTTACAGTGTAGGAAAGGAGTTGTGTAAATTCAATACTCCTACTCGGTAGGACGCCAAAGGCTGGAGCTGAGCCCTCCTTTTAGGTTTCTGTAACAAATGAACAATAATCTGTCCTCAGGGATTTGTGTCATGCTGTCCGACCTTCAGTTCTTATCTGCTAATAGAAAAATCCCGGTGCATTGCTGAAAGTAGCTCCTAAAAATTGGACTGAGAAGCCTTAAAAGCACGTGGCCACGTCTGCTCGTCACCAGCCTCAACGCTTGCTCTTCTCTTACATGGCACCTTCGTGTCTCCTTCTTCCTCAGGTCATTTATTACCATGGTTATTTGTTTATTACCATGTTGTATGTGATGGGTGTATGTATAAACATGTATATATGTGTGGATACACACACACACACACGCATATATATATATATATATAAAAATAATAACGTCTTGTCCCTGAGGAGGTAGTGCCTAAGTCTGCCTGCAGTCTGTCTGGCAGAGGAGGAAGCCAAAGCCACCGCGGGACAGGGACGTGTAAGGGACGAGCAAAGTCCCACAGACTTTTAGTCTGAGCGAAGTCTGGTTCTTCTGAGCATTCTTTATTTGTTGGTGTAGAAATTAACTGGTCGCTGCTATCTAAAAATGGTATGTCTGAACTTCAAAGTTGCTTGCAGAAATAAATCGCTGTCACCAGAGGTAGCGGTTGTTCCAAGTCTGTTGGATCTGTTACACCCATGAGCAACACCATCCATCAGGGCAGGGCTGAGGAGAAGGGAGTAGAAGCAAGACCTTTTCCACCCCATCTATTTAAAGCAAAGTCTTAAACAGGCAATTTCATTAGAAAGCCTTAAGAAAGATTCTTGTTTTATAAATGATGGCAGTAATGTTCTCCTGCTCATGACAGCTGGAAATCCACAGGATGCTCTTGCTGGTGAGCACGAAAGAAAAATGGTACTTGAGACTTCATGCTAGGGCAAATAAATTTAATTTTTAATATCTTTTTCAATTTGCAGTCATTAAGTTGAGATATTTCAGTTGTTTTTTATAGAAACTAATATATTAAAAATCTAGTTGCATAGCCATACTCCTGATGCTATACTGTAAATAACTAAGACCAAACTTAATTCAAAAAGTGCTGGTTTGGTCTGTTGTCATCTAAATGTCCTTTTTGTCCTCCCCTGCTCACACCGTGTGTATATGTTTTTTTAAAAAAGACATTGAAATACTATTTTTTTTTTCTTGGTGCAGCAAGTCTACCTGAAACTGATGGAGGGAGACAGTTTTTCATTCAGTGCTATAAAAATGAATGTGCTTTTTTGAGGCCTTGAGGACTTGCATGTGCAAACAGTCTTTTCTATAAATATACCATAATATTATGATTATTAATTGTGGCTACTACTGTACAAATAGAAAAATAAATGCAGCCCAGATACATTCCCTCTGAAAAGAAAAAAAAAAAAAAGCCCTTTGTATGAGCAGGAAAATGCTATTATTTTTTTTCTGTGAAAATGTATCATTGTTATTACAGCTTTGGCTCTATAAAGGACATGTGAGCATGAGAATCTGGAATTTATAAAAGAAATTATTACTAACAGTGGACTGGCTTTTCTTTGAGTTATGCTAATTTTCCATCACTGTAACTGTATTTTATTTAATTAAATTACTCTTCATTTACATTGGTATAACCAAGCAGAAAATGAGGCCCGGGGTAAATAAAAAGGAGCTTCTATTTGTGTAAATTAAAATCTATATTGAAAGTGACACAGGGTAAACACTAAACATCTAACAAAAAAAAAACTTGCCTTTGCCAAGGAAATAAGGAAATCGAGACATTCTGCAGTCTATAATTAGGCACTTTACATGGATGTAGCTCCGTAAAAAGGAATATAAGACAATGGTATTAGCATAGCACTCCAAGGAAAAGAACTAGCGATAAATTATAGTGCGAAGTGGGCTAAAGGACAACTTAATAGAGAACAGTTTTGTATGAGCCTCTGTCAAGAAGTCAATTAAACTCTAGAAACTCATTTGTAAACATACGCATTGCTCGCTGTTCATATAATTTAAAAATAAAGTGGTGCTTTATCTAGTATTAATTTAGAGTGCTTTCTGTTGTGGCACAGTTTTAAAAAGACAAAAATTAGCTGCTTTATCTGGCCTAAGTCAGGGGGAAGGTACTTGATGTTTACATAGGCTGTTGAAAAGAATAGAGAAGCCATCTGGAGTAGTTTGGTGGGAGCACGTAAACAGCCTGAAAATTGTAGACATACCACATCTATTCCAGCTACTAATAGATGCTTGTACTTAAGAAAAGCAAAGAACAGGAGTGAAAAAAAAAAAAATTTAAAATGGCAGAACTAATAAGAGTTGTGTTGCTGCGCCCACCTATATAATTTTATGGGTTTTATCTTAATAAAAATATTATTTAAAGTAAGATTTCTTGGGAATAAGAATGGTTCTTTACAGGGGGGAGATGTAGGCTTAGAAAATGTAGTTGTTGAGAAACTTGAGTGTGTGCATGCATAAAGACCTAGCTGCCAAATCCAGTTGTCTTCATTCCTCTGGTTAGTACCTTGGAGACCAGAAGAACTACTAGTGTAAGGCTGACAGAACTTTACCTTCTAATAGCACCAAGACTTCTTGTAGAAGACCTCCTGATTTACAGGAAAATAAAATATTTCCTATGTAAAATAAAATGGGCTCCTCGCTAAAATGGGAAATCCTTGAGAAATGTTTAAGTGTGCACTGCGGGGAAGGGCTTCAGCAAAGACACTCTGAATGGAGCTCTCTCCCTCTCCTACTGCTGTCAGAACCAGCAGTCCTTCCAGTTGAAGTGGTGGTGAGTTTTGGAGTCACCTGCAAGCTCTCATCCACTGGAAGTTTTCTCTCTCAGTATTTGCTTGATGTGGGGACTATGATGTTATGATTGAGGTATTTCTTCATTTGGTTCTCCAGATGCGTCTAGGACTTATGGTTGAATTCAGAGCGTGCAACTTTAGCTTTGTCAGACTAATAAGCCACTTGTCAAGGCTTCCATATCTCCTCAGTGAAGGACAATAGATCCACCAGAAAGTGCCCTTCAGAGGCAATCAAGAAGGGTAATGTGCCCGTCTATCGTAGGATGGGAGGCTTGCCCTCCCAAAATGTCCATGTTGGAACCTGTGTGCCTGGCTTAAAGTAAGCGACTCTATTTGAGATTCAGCTGCATTTTGATAATGAATCTCATGGTAGATGCAGGTCTCTGTTTACATCAGGAGTAGTGACCAGCAAATGCTTATAGCATGCTTGAGAGTGGGTTGGTGCTAACAGATATACCTTCTTGTGGCCTCCAAGTTCACCTGCAGATGGAAGGATATGAAATAGACTGTGTGTTCAGTGGTTCACAAACGTTTAAGCGAGCTTACATGGCAATCTGCTCTTTAGAAGAAATTCAGTTTATTAAGAGCTTTTAAATTTTCACTCAAGAAAGCTGTGTTGAACAGAAAGGATTGCTTTTAGTAGGCTGAAAGATAACTGTCGTTCACCGCCACTCCAAAATATATGTTAATATCATCACAACAAATACCTAGCTGTCTGCCTATTTCTTCATTTAAAAACTAGAAGTCTGGTGTTTAATAATGGATTCTGAACCTGAAGTGTTGCATTAGATTTGCTTTGCGACTCTTACAGACATTGATTAATTGGGACAGTCAGTGTGGCTTGCTCTTAGTTAATCATTAAGCTTTTTCCTTCTAAGTTCTTTTTCAGCCCCCCCCAAGCATATAAAATGCTTATAAAAGAATGTAGAAATGAGGCAGTTTGAGTTGTTGTTGTGCACAATAGAAACACAGCCGAATATTTCACAATATACTATATATAGCCAGAAACATTAATTTCCACGTGATAGCTGTCAGGATCTGAATATAATAATGTATTCTCCAAGTTATTGGTTGGGTTTTTTTGGGGGAGAAACTGTCATTCTCCCTGGCTTGTAGATAAAGTAACACCTATATTGAACGATTTACCAACACTTGTTTTTATGTACGTTGAAATTGAATTGAAAACTGGGCTTTTGATAAGTTATTACCAATTCTAAGACAAATCTTGTTGCTCTGGCTTGATGTTTCTGAATGCCTAGTGAAAAGTAATGAGACTTGAGATGTGCCCTCTGTGAATGTGTGAATTTTGTCATTGGTGTCATCTGGGGAAATGAGAAACGTGTTATATAAATAAGGGAATGGTAAGGAACCTGTCTAATGCAGTTGGCACTGGCTGTTGTGTTCCAGTTGTAATTCCATGTTGTTGGTAACTGCCAGCAATGATTGCAGCGTGCTGAAACATGCAGTTAAGCATCTCTTGAATGAAACCTCCATAATAGTCAGTATTTCTTTTACCTGCATCAAATTCAGCTCTGTTGAAATTACATTTTCAAAGTCGAGTAATGTAAAAAAAATTGGACATGTGCTTTTGCGAAACACGTTCTTGAGATTTGTTATATCAACATATTTATCTTCTTATTTGTCTCTCTAAACTGAGATTTGATTTTTATCTAAAGGGATAGCGGGATGACAGCTGAGCTTCTGTTGTGCTTCAGGAAATTATTTGCTTTTACATCATACAAATCTTCCAAATTATTTCAGAATGCTTCCTTTGCGTGTGGGAGCCTGCAGACAAGAGGTGCCCTCTGGAGGGAGTGGGTCAGTGGGAGGTTCAGTTGATCTCCTGTGAATTGGATTCAACAGGAACAGCCCAATGTATGTAATAGATGCAAAGTTTTTGGAGATACTGTGATTTGTGGGGCACCACAGTTTTTGTTTCAGTTCAGGGACATCAGTTGCATTTTTCTGTTCTTAACCTCTCTCAAGACCCCTGGTTTACTTGCTGGAAATTTTGCTCTTTTGGGGAAGTGTTTCCCTTGTATTAGCTGATAGCACTTTGTAAAGTGCTGTGGTTTTTTTTTTTTTTCCTTCCCCTCCTGCCAGTCATATGAAGAAGAATAGTAGGATATAGCTATATGATTCACCACAGCTTTTAAAATACAAAAGTTTATGTAATGTTGTGGTAGTCTTGAATCCATTTAACAGATGTTATGTATAGACTTATGTGAAAGTTACAGCAGGGTAGTTTCCATCTGATGACTTTAATTTATGTGTTCTGAAAGATACACCCTTTGTAAAACTGCTTTATAAATATGGCATTGTGGGTTTACACAGTGAATGCCTGTCAGTAGCTTCCCGCTCAATGTTCTTGTCAAATGAGTCCCCTAAAAGTAATTTTCCCACAAAGTTATTAAACTCAACAGTTTCATAAGTGCCAGCTTGTGCACACCTAAACTTTTGAAATTTAGTTTTGTCTTGCTGGATGCTGGAATTAGGTCTCTTGCAACATGTGAATAGTGTTGTCAGAAAAATTTACAACTTTGAGTCCAAGCCTAAGGTATACTTTTGAGGGAGTGTTTGTGTTACAGGCTGATAGGTTTTGTCTGGCTCCCCTGGCTTTCTAAAACATTGGCGGGATGATGACACAGTGGTGTGATGATCTGGTGGTCTCTCATCTGGAGGATTTACTTTCTTTAGAGGAACGTAAATTCTACTCCAGGCTGGTTTGTATTAATTCTTATCGTGACAGTGGCTTTATTTTCTGAAAGTGGCCTGCATTGGATGTTACTATCAAAGCTTTCAATAGGTTTGGAGCATCCAGGCATCTCCTAGGACTTGGTTCTTTTCTTGTGTGCCTGTTTTGGGTGGGAAGGGGTACCTCTGTAAGGCTGGACTTTGCTCTCAATGGGAAGGGCCACCATACTGTATCCTTGACATAACTGGAGCCACAGAATAACCCTGTTTTCTTTAGAATCTTCTCTATATTGAGACTTCATCTATATTTTCAGTTTTCTATAAAATTTTGTTATCTGTCCTTATAGCTTTTTCTTTTTTTTTTAATAGAGGCTTCAGTTTGTCTTTATCAATCAGAAAACTATGTTCCTCGCTTTTAAAAATGTGACTTCTGTGTTAAGCAGCTATTATTTTGAAGCCAAAAATGTTGTAGTAGTCAGGTTTTAACTGTGTCTCGCAACAAGTCTGCCAAAAAATAAGGAAGTTATCTAAGGGTAGTAGTGCAACTGCTCCCTCATTTTAAATGCAGACCTGCCTGGGTGGATAATGAGATCCAGGAATGAGTGGAATGAAGGAATGCAGCTGGATCCCATGGCTCCAGAAGTCAAGGCTGTCCACAGCTAGAGCTTCAGTGGTCACTGAGGATGAGCACTTGGGCGATCAGAAAGTGATTTTCCCCAGGCACAGAGGGCTCCTGGTTATTGAGTGCAGTGGCAGGGGACGTGGATAAACACCCGTGCGCCTCACATAGGTCTGCTGGAGAGAGGTGGTCAGGGCAAAGTGTTAGAAAATGGGATGAGAAATCACGTCACCTTCCCTAGGAAGAGAGGTGAAATGGGGCTAGTTCAAATAACCATCATTGCTTGCTCTACTTACTTATTTATCTTTCCCTCGCCTTTGCCCTGGCTCTGCATCCTGTAGCCCACATCTCCAAAGCATCATTTTGGGAGGAAGGTCAGGCAGGCCATGAACTTGCTGCATGGATGTGCAGCGATGCTGCAGAGTGAAGGAAGCTTCCCTCAGGGGTTCCCACCCTTCCCTGCCTCTTGCTCTTGGTTTCGTGAACTACTTACTAGAATGGTCACCAAAAGTGAAGTCGTTGCAAGGTAATTCCTTGTGTAAGAACTCAGGCCTTGACTTGAGAGGATCACTTAAAAACAGTAAGGTGAAAAAACCTTTGACTTTAGAAGGCAGGTGCTATTTCTTTTTGTTGCTATTGTACTCCAGTTTTCTCTGTCATTGACAACACCCATGGGTGCTGTACTCTTCTGTTAATTTCCAAATGTTAATTATGTGTGTTTAGTGTGTAGTCACTTGTGTTTATTGTTTTTATTTAACACGTCTTCCTGCTCTGTTACTGGCAGCAGTATTTGATTTATTTCTGTGATTAATTCTTATCCTTTTGAAATCCATGGAGCCTTTAAAAAAGAAGAAAGAAATCCTAACAATAATAGTAGCATTCAAGCTCCTTTATCTTCATTTTGTTCCAGTGCAGTGGTGGATATTCCAAATTCTCCATGGTAATAGAGAAGTATTTCAGAAGCAAGTATCTTGCCAGATCTTTGCATTTTCATTACAATTATTGCTAAGGAGAAAGAGTACTTTATCAGCCATAGGCTTTGTAGCACTAGAACACGGATGTTTAAAGCTGATGCAAATGAGTGTTCTCTTTTCATTGTGAGTTTACTGCTGAAGTAGTGCAATTTTTAAGAACCAAAGATCTTTCTAAGAAAGACTTCACTGGCATCTCTTTGGTAAGCAAGCGGCGCAGTGCATCCCTGCGGTTTCTTACAGGCAGAACAGAAAGATCTCCTTTACTCTGCCTATTTTGTTACTCGCGGATTATGTGCATTAGCTGTTATCCCATTATATGGTACATTCATAACTGTTCTGTTCAGGGTCTGAAGTAACCAGGTTGGAACTTTGTATAGTCCCGCTGACATGAAAAGAGCACAGACAAAAGAAGACCTGAGTGTTTGGCTACTGCAAGGACAAGTAATTAACCAAAGATTTTTATTTATTTAAATGGGTTCAACATTTCTTTCTTCTTGTACGTTTACCTGCCCGATGGCTAGTCTTGGGCACAGACATCTCCCCTCTTTGCTTTTGCATATCACATCTGGCGTCGGCCGCAAACGGGGAAATAATTTGCTGCTCCTGAAGGTTCTGCCTGATCTTACGATGGTGCAAATAAGGGTTTGTTCCTATGCTGTAGACCTTACGAAAGCAAGGGTTGGAAACTATGGAGTTTCTCTGCATTAATCAAAGACATGGTCAAGTTGCAGTAACAAGTACATTTATTTTCCTACAAATAATGTTGTATTTTTGTTTCTTTCTCTTAATTTAATCACATAGCTGAGGTCCTACTTAGGAATGGATTTAGAATTAGCACTTGTAGCATTAAACTGTTTTAATATCCATTTATTCTACTTAAAGAATTTATGGGAG
>JAOXNO010000033.1:7860486-7893219 GCA_028565335.1 Limnodromus scolopaceus
GAATGGATTTAGAATTAGCACTTGTAGCATTAAACTGTTTTAATATCCATTTATTCTACTTAAAGAATTTATGGGAGAAACACACTACCCTTTCAAAAGAAATAATTTTAGTTTTTTAATCTAAGCTTTCAGAGACCAAAAATAGTTCTTGTTGAGTAAAGGGTGGGAATGAATACAGCACTGTCCTTGACTGGACTAATTAGCGAATACTTCAAATTAAGGGTATTCATGAAGTAAACCCACGAAAGAAGTGATCTAATAAAAAATAGTGTTTAAAGAGCTTTCATCTCCAGTGAGATTACTTGTATGAGTCAGTTGAAAAACATTCACCTTTGTTCTCTGACACTTAAGAAATTAAACAGCTTGGAGCTACTCGTTATGTTGTAGTTAATACTTGCTTAACTACCGATTGATGCACCTGTAATACAGAGGATTAATTCTGGAGAAACTCTGTACGATAGCTAATTTGATATTTAAGACTTCCTTAATTGCTAAACTAAATTATTATTAACAGTGAAACTTTAAAAAGATAATTAGAATAGTAAAACCGTCTCTATTCCCTTTATGGATATGTTGTAATAGCTTATTAAAAATTTGTGCACCTAACAAGTTTTGCCTGCAAGGCAATGGAGCTTTGTGAGACTTGGGCAGACACGGATCCAGCCACTCAGTTATGGCTGCGGTGAGGAAAACAGGGCAAGGCAGAGTGCATGGAATTGTCTGTATTTGGGTTAATGTAAGTGCTATTTTTTTATTGGACTGCTTTCTTCTCCAGGGTTCGCTGTGCATTCCTAGTAGCATAAAAATATGCGTGTTGATGGGAAGAAGAAAATAATAAACTATTTCATGGAGTTGTCAGAGTTGAGCCTAGATGAGAACATTGCAGTCAGGTCTATCACGTATGTGTGTCCCTGTATCAGCTACGTATATGGAGTGATATATAAGTAAAGGAAAAGGAATTGTTTCTCTCCTTATAGGCTTCATACATTTACGAGTTTTCATGTTAACGGATTATTTTGTGAGACATCCTTTCTACGTAGATAAACATTTCAATCCAAATGGTAGTATCAACTGCAGAAGGTCTTAGACATAGCAGCACACATTATGTATTATGCAGAGGACAGCCAAGAAATAGATGTTCTCATTCTGTTGTCACCTTTGAGAGATTTGTATGGCTCTGTTGGTGGAGCTCCTTGTTGCTACTATTCTCCTGAAGAGGATGACATTTCTTCCTATGGGTAACATACTGGTAACTCTTGAAGGTATTGCTGTTTATTCCTTGTAATGTTATCCTGATAGCTTTCTGTCATAGCCCAGGAAAATTAACAAAGGAGCAGGAAATGGCTAGGATAGGAAAGGGTAAACTTCAGGTGAAGGTCTGCAATACTGGGCATCGATCCCAACCCGGACTCTGTCATGCTAAGGAGGTTACTCAGTCTGTGCCATGGCAGCTCACCCAATATATCGGAAATACTAGTCACCTGTGAGTTTATGTTAGTTAATGAACTTTACAAATTCGTATTTGGTAGCTTTGGATAGATGTTGCTAATTTTTTGCCTGTAGTTGGGGAGGTAAGTCCCACAGCAGCACACCCCATGGGGCAGTTGTCTGTACCCCTGTTAGCTGGGGCCCAGTGACTAAAGGTCAGAGAGCCCCAATATTGCCCATGACCATGTATAAAGGCAGATTTTTTCCCCCTCTGACTATTAAATCGCTTTCCCTGCTCCTTCTTCATGCTTGAGTACATCCTTTTATTAGCCCAAATCCCACCTTGCGTGTTCTCCACTTCTCTTTACTCACAGTCTCTCTTGGCAGTAGGAAAACTAACAGTTCTTATTAATTTCAATCCTTAATTTTGATTCCAATTTTTATGACTTTTAACTGAAGGGAATATTGGTACTAAAGGATCCCTAAGGTTTAGAGCTCGATCAGTTGGATATTGTGCTGCTTTGCTGCTTGGTGTAGTTCAAGAGCTCACCTCACTAGAATATAATCTCACTGCTGGAGAGGAAATCATTGGGGTGGTCAGTCTGTGTACGCTTCAAAAGTAGCGTGGCACAATGAAGACACTTGAATAAACAAACTAAATTGTTGCTACCTTCTAGATCTTCTTTTTTCAGTACTGAGAGCTACCTGCTTGGCACTGATGCACATTGTTAACTTTAATTCTGTTAAATCTGTATTATGGGACACTGTGTTATTAGTAGAGATTGTTTATAACAGGTGATCCTACACCAAAAACATTATTAACTAGTGTAGAAGACACAACAAACAAAAGCCAAAGTCAGTAACATGAGCCAATGAGAACATGGTGAGCGCCATAGCTGTAATGCTGTGGCTCTGTAAGGTCTGGAGCTTAAACACCTTTTGAGAAGAAATCTTTGAGAAAGATGTAGTCCTATGGTAGTGCTTGCAGATATTTTGGTAGGTTTTTCCAGTAGGCGCGGGGTTTTAATCAGTTGAAAGCATAATGGTATTTGTCAGATTATTTTTGTGAAGGGGGATGTTTAGATAGAGCAGGACATGGTATTTGTGAGTCCACGGCAGGTAGAGTGAAGTCCTGAGGTAAGGCTGGGTAGAGGCTGTCTGAAACGTTGTGGAACAACAGAAGAAAGTATACGTAGGTACATTCATGCCATGCTGAATGCAACTAAATAGGTAACAGTGACGTTGGCTCTTCCAGTGAGAACATGTAACTGCATTGGCTTCTGCATATCAAGAGCATCAGTCTAGTGGCATTTTGGCACGTGCTTATCAACAGGAACTGCCCATCTTCTCTTGTTCTCTGTGCTATCTGAATTCAAGTGTGAAACAGGTATCTCCTCTAGCAATACACCTTAATTTTGCTATGCAGAGTTTTGTCTAAGGTAGAAAAGTTTGGTTGTTTCAGTGGGGAAAAAAAAAAAAAGAAGAAAAACCAACAATAAAACCCCAAATGAGAAATGATGGTAAAAATATTTCACTAGAAGCATTTAAAAATACTTGAATAAACAAAATGGAAGGAAATTGCAGTAATTCAGATTCAAAAGCATGGTGCCCTTCAGAAGAGTCCTTGCTATATGAACTGAGAGAAGTGCAAGGTGCTGTACTGGGAGGAAGACCAAGTTTTAGGCATGGAGCATCTGTTATAACTCTGTAGACAACACTGAATTAGAGATGATTCCTGCCTGATAGGGGTGGTTGTGCCTCAGGTGGATGAATATATTCAGTGAACTGTGATTCAGATAACCTTCTGATTAATGACAAAAGATGTCATGTGGATGTAACTAGTTTTCAGTGATTTGTCAATGTTCGCCTCTGGCCCAGAACTGCTGATACGGATAAACAGCATTTCTTAATGAAAATTGTTTGATATTTCTACTCATCCCCATGTTCCATTACACGTCAAATTAATAGTAGCAAGTGTTTGGATGTCCTCATAGTACAATACTTAAAAGTTGCGGAGTTGTTGTTCTTACATGAGCCTCATCTTCCTGTTTTCAGAGACGTAGTCCAGTTGTATTCTTGTGAGCTGCATGGGATTACTCATTTCTTAGAGGCAATCAAGTTTTCTTATTTAACTTGCTGTCGACAAGTGTTTTTTTTTTATAAGTAATGCTCTTAGAAGGTCATTTGACATTTGAGGGTTATTCACTTTGTTACCCCAAACACTAAAACCTTGTGTCCTTGGGTTCTGATTAGTGACACTTTAATAAAGTCATTTGAAGTTCAGTAGACTGAATTTTCCACCTTTTCTAATGTTTCTATGGTCACAGGGAAACGACCTGTATTCAATCTTTTAAATGCAAATCTTTTAAAAGTTACTGTGCAATTTTGTGTACCAGACTTCTTCATGGGTTACAAAAAAGTGCCTTTTTTTTTTTTTTAACAGCTACAGCAGTGTCTTTTCTCTTTCTTTTCTGTTTTCTTCCTCTCTCTCTTTCTAGTGATGTGACAGCAATTGACTAAACTTGGGTCTTTTGGGATAACAAAGGATTGAGAAAAATCTTAAAGGTTTTTATTGCTGCACTTTTTTTTTTTTGGCTGGGCCAGGGCAGACAAAGGCCTTTCCACTTGATTAGATAATAAGGCTAACGTGGGCTTTGAGTGAAAAATATCTTTGCATTCTGCTCTTCTTTTTCCTCCAACCAAAAAAAAGAGGTGGGGAGGATGGGGGGGAGAGAAGAGAAAACTATGCCTAATCGGCCACAATTAAATCTTTCATGGTGAACTCACTTCGGAGGAATTAATGCATTTTGTATTGCCTAACAACTCGAGTGAACATTAACAACACGTGAGAACTGAGGGGAAGAAAAATTATGGCCGTCTTTTTTTTTTTCTTTTTTCTTGATTCTCAAGGACCAGGGAAGGACAGGTCATTGACTCGATTTTCATGGGAAGATTGACTCCGGAGCGCTCGCATATCCAGGAGCGGAGCGAGGGGGTATTGACAGCTGGGGTTTGGGGAGGGGAGTGTGCGAGAGCAGTGATTGCGCCAGGGCTTGTTGGGGGAAAAACAAGGGAAGATGGAAAACAAAGCCCAGAGGGAACAGTGGCTGCAGTGTCCCAGGGCTGAGGGGCTGCTGCTCCTCGGTGGTGGATACGTGCTGCCCTCGGACTCAAGCAGTTGTGGTAGAGAAATGGTAGGATAATGGAAGGGGCTGCCCTTAAGTGAGAAATAGGTTGTTCTTAATGAAACTGAAGAAGTTGTACCCTGCTCCTCCATGAGTACTATGGAAGGGTACAGGAGATGCTCTTTCAGCCCTTTCATCCTCCTCCCCACTGAAAAACAGCTCATGCAAAAGAAATTTGGGAATGCAGGTGTGTTTTCTGAAGGGAGCCTGTAGTATTTATTAGGAAAAGAACAATAACTAAAGGTGTTTTTAATTATAACTTTAAAGATTTCTTTCTTCTGACACCTGTTTTGTTCATACTCTGTGATTAAAAAGAATTTGTGCACTCGAGTGTGCTCACACACATCAGTCCACTTATTTCCCCTTCACCTGCACGGCTCCTGGACTTTGACACAGGCGTGCAGACAGACCCCTGTGTGTGCCTGGGAGTGTGGTTATTCGTACGGTCTTCTCCCTCCTCCTCCTCCTCCGATGGAAACGAGCACGCCCTCTCCTCTGCTCATTGTGCATCACCACCGCTTGTGCCACGCACGTCACAGACCTTTGCCTCCCCCCTCCACTCGGGTGTGCTCATTCCCAAAACGGTCACAGCCCGATTCACTCGCCTGCGAGATCTCGAGTCATCATTTGTCTCCTTTTACCCTATTAATCTCTTGTCTTTCTCATCCCTGCCTCTGCCTTGGTTTTCCCACTCTTAAAGGATGCCAGCAGCCCTGGCCCCAGCCAAGTTTCCTTCTAATGCTGTGGGTTTACCAATTTCTTCCCCAGGAAGGTTTTGGTCCTCTTCAAGCATCATATGCAGGATACGAAGTTGTTACGCAGAGCAAATAAATTTTTCCTTTAAGAAGACCACACTTAAAGTGAAGTTGCAATACGTTAAAGCCTAATCTCATGAGCTATTTAAATTACTTAAAGCAAACAAAAATGCAAATTTATGTGGCTTTGCAGGTAAAGGAAACATAGCAAGAGTCAAAGCAAACAAGTTTGGCCCTTAGATGCTGCCTGAAGGAAAGCTCTCGCCAGTCCCTAAGGCTGTTGCCTTGGTGTCCATGCTCTCATCTGGGCTCCAAAAAGTGGATACCCGCCGTAGCAGCCAAGCGAACCCCACTCCTTGCTCACGGTCCCACCCCTAGTCATATAGCCCAGTCCTGAAGGTTTTACCGCTGCATATGGCAAAAACACCATCCAAAAGCTCAGAACCCTTTTTTTTTTTTTTAAAAAAAAAAAGTACTTAACTAGGTTTGGGCAGCAAAAGCCTTGTCTGCTACATCAGAAGTTTCTTCAGTTCATTCAACTAATTCAGGTCATTTAAAGCTGGGAAACTGATTGGAAACTGGAAAAAAATCAGGAAATCACATTTTCCTTATCCAAAAATAATGACGAAACTGAAAGAATGAGATCTGCTGATTGTGGGTTTCTGGAAAGCCCACAGGCCCTTCAGAGAGGGTAACGAGATGACGTGTGGCATTTCCTTCCAGTCTCTGAGAAGGAAAGGAGGTAGCTAGCTCACTGCGGTATGTGTTATAAGATTTTGTCTGACTAGCAAACAAGTAACTGGATTTCTTTATATTTCTTCGTATTTATCAGACCCTTTCTTAGCATGCATTGTAGGATTTCAGTGGCTGTGACATCATAGGTGACAACACAGTTAAGTACATCTGGTAGTCTCATCTTACAGCCAAATTTTCATTCTTTTGAATTGCCAATAATGGGCTTGTGAACATTTATCAGGATATGCAAACATATGAAAACTATTTGGTTTATTTAGGTGTGGATATGATGTTTCTCTGGGATGTCCTACCTGATTTTTCTCTCATTACAGTACTTATTACTGTTTTGGGTTTTTTATTTGCTTTTATCATGAATGGCTTAGCTAGTATTGTGCAAGTACTTTTTTTTTTTTTTTTTAAAATAAAATGTAAAACTTCTGAAATTCAGCAGCAACATTTTCCTTTTTAGAAGGTTGGAGGTATTGTTCACGTGTGTCACTCTTAAACAATGTACACAGTTGCTCTGAATTTGAACTGTTCTCTGTGATGGCATATAATGGCTATCCAAAGCAAAGTCCATAGGTTTTGATGCTGACTGAAACAAACCGACCCACGCTCCCCAGCATCGAAAAAACCCTGGGGTTAGTGCTGCACAAAGATCACTATAGGAAGTGGCTGAGGGTTTGTTGGTTTTTTGGTTTTTTTTTTTACCACTGTCTTTTATCTGAATCCCCGCTTTGCTTGAGCTTTAGAAGGCAAATGAGCAGAAGAAATGCAGTAGATGATTTGAGATGTGTGTGGGAAGAATGGAAGCTGAAAGACTGGCTTTCTGAAGGCTTCGCTCAGTTCCTGCCTCCCCAAAGAGACCGCGGGGAGGTTATTCTTCCTGACTGCATCTCTGCAGCAAAATAATTGCCGTGAGGATGGCGCTGTGGAAAAACACTTCTTTCAGATTATCTTTGTTCTAATGAAGGCTAAAAAGAAAAAAAAAAGCAAAAGTAGGGAATTTTGGGGGATATATTTAAGTGCTTTGTGGATAATTTAATAACCATGAATGGCATGGCATCATTAAAATCAAACAGAAATGTGGATTTCTAAACATGATGGCTTTAACTAGCATGCTATATTTCTCACAGCAGCATTTGTGAGTGCGGGAATGTGGCTGTGCTTTGCGAGCCCTTCAGTCCAGATGGAAATGGGGGTCTTTTTATGCTTTTAATGCAGTGAGGGTGCAATGATGCAAATGACGGAGGAAGATCAGGTATTAAGAGATCTCGGTGTGCTGGAATCTCAGGGCAACCTTGTGGGCACTGCAGAAATGGGACTTACTCGCTGCCAGAATCCGCATTTGACTTCTACCTGCCTGAGATACCTCTTGCTGGGTATGTTCCAGTGGTCTGCTTGAACACCCAGGGGCAAGCCCAGGTCTGGTGGAGGCTTGTTGTGCTCTCCCTAGGAACTGCCAGATCAAATGCTGTCCTCAGCTTAGACCTACGGTGCCTTAATCGGTTAGTCCGGGGAAGCGCTTCCAACTGTAATTGGTCTGATCTGTAATCTTGTCACCTCGCCTGGCAGATTATCCATTTTTAGCTGATTTGTGGGCCAGCAACCTGCACGTCCCAACAAGCCCAACGCTGTCAGGTTACTCCTCCTGCTTGCAGCATTTCTAGAGCTGCCTCTTTCCTTTCTGGCAGCTCAGTTCCCCTCTAAACCAGGGAAAAGAATTGACTGAAAAAGGAACATCAGGTCAGGAGAAGATGACACGTGAGCACTCGGAGAAAGCTGCGTGTTACTGCTACTCATTCAAGCAAAAAACCAAAAAAAAATCCCCTTTCATTGAATTCAGAGCCAGCGTATTAAGATGTCAAATCATGGTGCTATACATTGCAGATAAACAAATGTAGTGAAGCAGCATTGCATTAAATATAGCAATATCTGTAAAGAATTGAAAGCACAAAAAATGAAAAATTTATTCTTGCTAATTGGCGCTTGCCTGCAGAAATACTATTTTAAGTCCAAAGCTGTTTCATCGCATTGTGGCTGTTATCTGATGTATTGCTTAAATAGTAGCCTTAACTTTTGTCTGAAGTTAAATGAAAAATTTCACATTGACTCATTGTGCATATTTAATGAAATGGAGCAGCAGGAGAGTAGGGTGGAAAGTCATTCCTAGACATGTGTCTTTATTTGTCAGGATGTCAAAACGACTTCCAATTACTTGCCATGCCTTGTTTTTTGCCCCAATATAAAAACTGAGAGCATTTCCAGTGCTCTAGACCTTTCTGCTGGCCTTTCTGCACCCCACACTTTCTGACTCTCTGGAAAGCCTGAAGTTTTTGTCTTTCTACTTCTTTCTAATCTCTTGAGCACCGAAAGAGTGGAATCTCTGATTAATCACTTCCATTCTTTCTGTTAATCTAAGCCTTCTATTCTCTATCCTCAGCTTTTATTACTGATAGTTTTCCCGAGTTGCTTGGCACTTTTTTTAGCAGTTATGTGGTTGGGTATTGCAGAAATGTAGCATGGTGTATTTCTAATTTTTCTGAAGTTAGTAAAAATCCCATTGCTGGTCGTTGCAGTAGGATCTCGAAAAGCAAGCTGATTGTCTGTGTAGTTTCTCAACTTTTTCTGTGTACATTATTAGAATAAAGGCACAAAATTTTACTTGTAATTAGGAATAGACAGTGTAGATCGTGTAGTTCTTGTAAGATAGACAGCTTTTATTTAAAATGCATGCAACTGATTAAGTGGCTTGGCAGCCAGTCAGAATGATTGCTCAAGTACCGCAAATTCACAGTAACTTTTAAATGGAAAACCAGCCAGTAATTTAGTGATATCATTGAGAAACATAACATTCTTTCAAAGCAAGCAAAGGCTTTATACACGGGGGATAGACATCATCCCTGCTTTTGGCCATTGCTGGCTCGTACATTCCTATACACTGCTTTACTCATGTTTAAGCAAAAATGAATGTTGAGTATTTTCTTTAATCTAGTGTGAACTTTCCATTTGCTAAAGCCATACAAGACATGAGAGCACATCCACCCGAGAATTACAAACTCTTACTTGTGTGCTGTGTTAATTGGATTAAGTTGTTACTGTTATCTCTTCAAGTAGAAGAGACAAGTTCTTTCCAGCAAGGTTAGTATGGGACAGCTATGGAGTAGTGGCTGTGCGTTGTTGTCATCGCTAGGAAGCCAACCAGCAGTTTTGGCTTGGCAGTGGTGGTGTGTCTTTCCACCTACAGTACCGATTATGATCCAGAAATCTCTAACGCTCACAAGATGAGCAGTAGCCTAGGAAGGTACAGGCACGGAGAAGTGGGTCTTCCGAGTCTCACTCCAGTCCTGTCCCCTAGATTTCCATCATTTTCCATTTATACTACTTTTTTTTACTGGAGGCACTGTGCAGACCAGTGGAGTGTCGTCCGGTACGGACTGGAGAATTTCTGTGCTAGCTGCAAAAGCCACCTCGTAGTTCTGCAGTGTTGCTTGAATTGCCTACTGTTCATTTTCAAGCCTAAAATGAATCACTGTCGGGCCCACACATCATTCCATGTTCGGTCCTAACGCAGCAGTTGCAGAGCTTGCCTGTAAACCACACGGGCGTTTATATCATGGGAAATGCAGTTCCTTAAAAACGGGCAAGGGGGAAGCTAGCAAACCGTGGCTTGGTCCAGTTTTCTTCACAGAAAGGCCAAGTGAGGTGTGTAAATTGTCTCGTAGAAGTGACTGTCTGGAGGCAGGTCAGGAGTGCCATAGGCTGCGGGGAGGATGGCTGCTGGCCTGGCAGTGGCCTGAGGGGGCTGGCCTGGTGGTGCTCTGGGAAAGATGGTGTCCTGCAGCTTTCCTGAGGAATCAAAGTGGCTTTTAGGTCTCGCCCGGCACAATTCTCAGGTTCTCGTTATTCCCATGAAGGTAAACCCGTCTAAACTCGGCGGGGGCGAGCAGGCGGGAGCCGGGCTGATGTGTGGCGGAGCTGCCTGTGCCCCAGCTGCATCCTGTGGCTGACACGGTCGCATCCGGAGAGGAGCAGGTCCTCTCCTGCGGGGAGGAGGAGTTTGGATCATCTGCCCCTTTCTGTCCAACACATGCCTTGCCCACTCCCCTTGGTGGGTGCCAGGGACCCCAGGCTGATAAAAGGCCTTCCTTGTCACTGTGTCCATCTCTGCTGAGGCTGCGGCAGTGCTCCTGCCAACGCACATGGTGGTCTTGTTTCTGTGCCCTCTCCTCCCCTGTACAGCAGTACACATCCCTGTCTCATGTCTCCACAGCTGCTTTATCCAGCAACGACTAGAAATAACAATTGCTGGGTAATTTGGCTTTGCTTGAGGGAATAACAGGTGAGACTTGTGTGTATTATGTTTAGCAATGCCACAGCTTTAGGGGAGGCCATGCCAATAATTAGATCATAGAATGCTTTGGAAGCATCACAGAGTTCCAACCCCTCTTGCCATGGCTAGGGACACCTCCCACTACACCAGATTGCTCGAAGTCCCATCCAGCCTGGCCTTGAACACCTCCAGGGATGGGGCATCCATGACTTCCCTGGGCAACCTGTGCCAGTGTCTCACTACCCTCAGAGTACAGAATTTCTTCCTCATACCTGATGTAAATCTCCCCTCTTCCAGTTTGGAACCATTACCCCTTGTCCTGTCACTCCACTCCCTGATAAGGAGCCCTTCCCCATCTTTCCTGTAGACTCCTTTAGGTACTGGAAGGAGCCTTCTCTTCTCCAGGCTGAACAACCCCAACTCTCTCAGCCTGTCTTCATAGGAGAGGTGCTCCAGCCCCCTGATCATCTTCATAGCCTCCTCCAGACTCGCTCCAATAGGTCCATGTCCTCCTCACATCTGGGGCTCCAGAGCTGGAGGCAGCATTCCTGGTGTGGTCTCACTAGAGCGGAGCAGAGCGGCACAATCACCTCCCTTGCCCTGCTGGCCACACTGCTTTTGATGCAGCCCAGGATGCAGTTGGCTTCCTGGGCTGCCGGTTCACATTGCCCCCTCATGTCGAGCTTCTCATCAACCACCCCAAGTCCTACTCCTCAGGGCTGCTCTAAGTCCGTTCTCCACCCAGCCTGTGTTTGTGTTTGGTGATCCATTTTAATGTGATTTCAGATCATGCTTGCTTTCAGCTCAGGGCTTGCTGTCTTAGCATGGCTTCCTTGCTCAGGGTAAGGGCTTTTGGGGAGCTTGGAGGCAAGGGGATGTCCTTGCCCGCCCTGCAAGGCCGCCAGTGGGGAGACTTGCTGCATCCCCCAGGGTGGTACTCACCCTGGGAGGAGGGCAGAGAGGAGCAACCCACCCCAAGGGGTTTGGGAAGTCCCACAGAGGAGTTCCCATAAGTCAAGCAGCTCTTGGTGGTCCCGAGGGCAGGAGTCGGCCTGAAGGCAGGAGCAAGCCTGGTGTTTAGCAAACTGCCCGGTGTGTAATCCATCCCTGAAGCTTTACCAAATGCCACACAGTGTGGTTTTGGTCTATGTGATGCCATGTGCGCCTCCTTAAATTATATGTAGCAAGAGCATTAAGATAACATTATTTATTTTTTTCCTCTCTGTAAATGAAGGTGTTTCCTGAGAGAGTGCCAAAAAAATTCCAGTTTGTTTGGTAGGAAGTGTTTGTGATGTTAGAGAAATTACAGCTTTAAGCATTCAATGCTTGTCGAGAACAGTTTGCTCTCAAGAAGATTTCTTAACGGTATAAACTGTTAAAGCACACACAAATGCCTTCAGCAATTACAAATTAAGAAAAATGCCCAAATTACAGTTAGAAGAAAATTTAGACAGGAATCTGTTTCTTAAGCCCAGTTCTTCCAGCTGATGATTTGCCTGTAGTCAGGAATATCAGGGAACCGCTACCAGGTGGCAACATCCTGAGAGCGAAAGCTCTAAGGAAGGCTTTTTTCCATAGCATGGGAGATTGTATCTGCAGACCGCATTGCTAATGTATCAGTGTTGAACCGAGCCATGAGGTAATTTGTTCAGAAGAAAAATCTACTCTGTAACTGAGACAGAAATAGGGGGAAAAAGTTAGTTTAATCAGCAACTCTACATCCTCCATCTCACAGGTAAAAAGCACTAACAGAGTAATTGACTAAGTGCGGACCAAAAAGATCTGTTATAGTCACTTACATTGCAGAAAAAACTTGTGATCATACACTCTTTTTATTAATTTGCTTTTTTTTTAACAGAAAAACTTTCTTTCAGTCCTGAGCAGCACTGCAGCACTACTGTCGGTCTTCTTTCCCTTTAGCCCCTTCCCCCACCTAATGTTATTCCTCACATGGCGACATTCAAAAACCCATTGACAAGCTGCAAATGATGTGTGAAGCAAACTCCAGGATTAAGTTTATAACCTTTCCCCAGGGGGAAAGAATTTGGAGGCAGGAATGAACTCGGGATAGTAAAACAAAAGGGCACAACTGAGATAGATCAGGAAAACTCATATTCATATTTAGCTAAATGAAAAATACCAGCCAGTCCTAGTTTATGTGGTATCCTGGGGGTTTTCCACACAGGTATGTAGGACATTATTTTATAGCTCCTTCTTACAGGTTTTACTGCTCTCGCTAATGAGAAACTACATCTCTCTCTCTCTTCAGCTTTGCAGCTGGGATTTGAAAGCGCAATAAATAAAATATAAACAGTAGAAGATGGAGGGCTTATGTCCCATAGATATGTTTGCATCTTGGGTTTCGAAAGGCATGTACCTTCCTCCTGGGGGGGTTGTCATTTACTGCTGAGTTTGTTGTCAGATGGGTGTGAATAGGCTTTGGGGGGCCTTTAGATGCTGTTAAATTGGAGATGTTAATGAAGTGAGAGCTAGGGACCTCCTTCCCTGCGGTAATCAAAGAAACAGCTAGTTCCTTCACATATCTGTAAGATTATTTCCTTTCATCTGCCAGTATTAGTTTCTTTTGAAGTCATTTAATCTTTGCTCCATATAAATCGAGAAAAGTTATTTTAAGAAGCTTGGTGGGCAAAAGGGAGTCAAGCATTCACAAAAAGGTCTGACCGCCGGAGTTAACCCCTGTCACCCTGGCATCTAGTGCTCACCAAGGATGCTTCTAGTTAGTTGGCCCCTGCTGTCAGCTGGATGCCAGGGTGAGGTCTGCCCAGAAAGAAATGTGGCTTTACTGGAAATAGATGATTGAGGAGAACCACAATATAAAGCAGTTAAAGGCTTACCAGTACTGCCACTTCTTAAAAAAAAAAAAAAAAATTGAAAAAACCCCAAAACTACCTGGGTTATAAATTCAGTAACAAGTATAAATTGGGGGTTGGGTAATTCCTAGGAAAGCTGGGCGATACTCTGAAGTAAAGCAAGGCTAGTGGGGTTAAAATGGTGTTCAGCTATGCCTACAAAGCGAGCAGTGCACTTCAGTCATAGGGTCATAGAATGGTTTGGGTTGGAAGGGGCCTTTAAAGGTCATTTAGTCCAGCCCTCCTACAATGAGCAGGACATCTCCAACTAGATCAGGTTGGTCAGAGCCCCGTCCAACCTGACCTTGAGTGTGTCCAGGGATGGGGCATCTGCCATCTCTCTGGGCAACTTGTGCCAGTGTTTCATCACTCTCATCATAAAAAATTTCATCCTTATATTTAATCTGAATCTACACTCCTTTAGTTCAGAGCCATTACCCCTTTTCCTATTGCTACATGCCCTACTAAAAAGTCTGCCCCGTCTCTCCTATAAGCCCTGTTTAAGTACTGAAAGGTGGCATTAAGGTGCATGGTCTGACCAGAGCTGGCTTCCCAGTGCTCTTCTGTACATATATGTCACCCAACAAAGTTTGACGCTTGGTCTTTTGGCTTGTTTTTGTTTCCTGACAGCATACTTATGAAAATGAAAAATCATGATGACTTGCTAGCAGTTGCCAAAAATGCAGAGAACTCCTATATAAAGCTGAGCTCCATCAGCAGAACAATACAACAGGACAAATTCCTCTTGCCAAATTAAGATATATGCTTGGAATGAGGGGTCAGGGCACTGCATTGTTACTTTGTCTGATGCTGCATTATCACCAACACGATAAATTACTGTCCTCTTCACGGTCAGCTGTGGAGTGGCAGTGTTCTCCCTTCTAGATTTCAGAGCCATGGATGGTGTTTTGTGTGTCTTCATTTTTAAGAAGAATATAACTTTTTTTCCTCCTTGGGTCACTGCATGCTTTTGGCCCTTCTGCTCCTTTTGCACAAGTCATTTTTTTTAAGGAGGGACCATAGTTTGTAAAGACCAGAAATGTGCTCTTCCAGGAATTCAAGGCAGAAAATATTTGGCAAGGTTTTTTGTTAGATATCCTTTGGAAATATGCTAGTACAAGAGTAAATATTAAGAAATAAATTCAGGATAAAGGGAAAAAATGTTTTAGTAATAACCGATCTTTTGCATATAAGAACGAAGTTGTTGGTATCATCTGTCTTTTTAATTGCAAAGCGTGAGTTCTTATTTGTGTTTCCACCCTTTCTCTTGACTCTCAGCACCCACAGCCTGGATCACAGGCATTCCTTCTGTGCCCGCGTCAGTTTGTCCATGAGATTTATTTTGTTACATATTAAAATGTCTTCAGCAGTTGTAGGTGATTCAACATCTGTGTTTCTCGGTCCTTGATCCCTGGTGTACTGTGGCTGACCCCAGTCACCAGCTGTCAGAGGGTGGTGGTTTCCAGTCACCTGGCTGGTATCTCCAAGTCGACCTGAAGGTGAAAGGCTGCAGGCTCCTCCCCATCTGCCTGCTCTTCTGGTCCTCTGGAAGGGGTGCTTCTGTGGGGCAAAAAATGGTGACAGCAGGTGATGGTTTAAAGAGCTAAAAATAAAACTGGGGGGAGGGAAATTACCCCAAAGGGGAATACCCCGAAGTGGGAAAACAGCAGAAGACTGTTTTTCTGTTTAGCAATCTGGAGCAGCCCTGTCCTGCACCCCGAATATTGTTTCCATAGTTAGTATCAAGCCCTGAATGTAATGTTTTGGCCACGTTTACCAAACACCACGGTCAAAAAGTCTTGCTCCTGTTGAATAACGTAATTTTTCTTTGTACGTATTGTTGTGTTGGAAGGTTCTGTGTGATCCTGTGGCTTTGAGCTGCAATATCCATCAAGTGCTTCCCTATTATTACTAGAACCCTTGCACCAGAAAACACGTACATTCTTTGGCTGTTTCATTCGGGTTTTGGTGATGTTGCACCTGTTGCTATTGTCTAAGCCAGAAGATGGAGATGATGGTAAAAGCAGATGGAAGCTGCGGCCACCCGGAGACGTGGCAGCGGCCAGCTGTGAGATTCCCTCAAGCTTGGCCGAGAAACGCATGCTGGATCTGTGGCCTTGTTGTTTTTAAACAGGCTTTGTTTTTCCTTGCTTTTTTTTTTTTTTTATTTTTTACTCCTGTTTTACAGAAGAAATAAAAGAGCAGATTACTGTTCTCCATTGGGAGAAAGGAAGAGAGAAGGACCCCCTTGCCATGTATCTTCTTTGGAGGTTATCTCAGATGGTTTTCAGATGATCATAGAAGGGGAGTGTGCCAAAAAGTTGAATCATGGCTACAGTGTCATACCAGAGGCTTGAGTTTTCCAGAATACTTTTGTGTCACACATAATGCCCACATCTTGGATGCTGAGCTCTGAAATGTTTCCTCGGTGATCCTGCGGTGCTTTGATGAGAAAAAGTCTTTTTGAATTACAGGGATTGGTTAGCTGTCTTTTAGAAAAATAAATTCCAAGTGGTCTTTGTTAACCACTGAATGATAGGTTCTCGTGGCGTAAAATAGAAGTTCACTTAGACTGCACATTTTTGTTCTGAAATCGGCAGGAGGAGGAAATGCTGATATGGGTGTATGCATGGGAGGAAGATTTATCAAAGAAGCAGACATTCACACACCCTCTCTTTTTTAAAGTTATGGTCGGTAAATGATAGGCTTCCTTCCCTTGCTTTTGAATGACAAATAGATTTCTAACGAAATTATTTATATACACATCCCTTTTGAAAATATAAAGCATCCCTAGGTCAGTGCAAGGCCTCAGCATCCAGTTTAAAGGGGGAGATAGGAAACTCTAGGCACAACCTCCAGCCCTTCCTGTTAGCAGAATTTATCTCCAGGAGAGGAAGATTAATAATATGAATTTAACATTTTATTATTGATAGTTTGTATATCAGTCTCCTGTGTCTTGATTGCAACAGACGCTCCTTGCAGTTGGCTGGCTTAAATCTCAGCACTGTAACTTTGAGCATCTGTATGGCTCTTTTGCTGGTTCTATGTTGAATAAGGCTCATGGTGACAATGACAGTGATGTTGGGTGTGTATGAGCTGGTACCCACTCCCTCGCAGCATGGATGGGTCTTCTCCTGCCTTCTCCGTTTCTCCGTCATCACAACACCTCGTGAGCTATGAGGTACCTTAGAGTTACTTTTTTAAAATAGTAGAAGGAAACACAAAAAAAGGGAAATTTTCCAGCCTGCAATCCTAAAACATTAGATACTGAGGGGAGTATGTTCCCCGGACCAAGCAAAAATATATGTATAGAAAGTCTGTGCTTCATTGCTAGACCTAGCAATGTATTCTAGATGTATTCTATTTATATTGTTGAACTTGCTGAGACAGTCAGGATGTAGTTCTCAAAGCAAATGAATGTGTATGTGTGCTTGCGTAGCCTTCCTTCTTCAGGGACGTTCTTCCTGTTTCCTTTTCTGTGTTTCTCCTAAAATTAGTTTCTTTCTGACAGTAAACACAATTGGATACTTTTATATAAAATATTATGAGTAAAGGGGAAAAATGTTACTGGTTTTAATAGTGTTGCTGTGTGTCTGAGTGGTGCTGGTAGCAATTAATTAGTACCATTTGTTGTTTTACTTGGGGTTGTTTAAGCTGTAGAAACCAGGGGCGTGCTTAACCATAAATGACCAAACCATCCCCTGAAAGACTTTGTTTGTAACTGGGTTGAATGATCCATAATTCTGCAGAAATGTTTCTTTCTTTAGACTTTGTTACCAATCTTTATATTTTAGCAGACAACTATGATTAGTTTTATGGTTACCATTTGTCTATTAAAACCTTGAGGAGGGGACACCTCAAGCCCGGTGCAGGTCACCAACGCAGCCAGGTCAGGACTTTGGGGTCCGGAGCTGCTTAGACTCCCACTAGGATCCATCGTCTTAGAGATCACTTCCTTTAAAATCCTGCATGTTTGCATACTTCACTATTCTGTTTTAAAATCCCCTCCTCTTTAAAAGAGAAAAGGGCAGAAAAAATAGTGAAATGGAACTGAGCGATTGGCAGAAACCCCAGCGATCGTTAGGTTCGATCAAGCTGTGTTTTGCTGTACTGCAGCGGGGGCAGCAGAGGGAGCACAAGTTAACACATAATTCCTTTACCAAGAGCTGTGCTGTCATCTCCGATGACATTTTGCTCGATGGATGAAGACCAAGAATGGAAAAAAACCCCAACAAAACCCAAACCCCAACCTAGTGAGTTTGCCACAGGACAGGAGGGTAATGTCCTCTACATTAAATATGGAGGAGTAACAAATTAAAATGTATCCTGTTACGGCTTCTGTTTTAAATTTTGCGTTGTGCTCTCCACGCGGCTCCAGGTTGCATGACGTCAGTACGGTTTCATGCCAGGGTGTAACTGAGGAAAGATTGATGCTGTGCGGTTTTGGAGGGCTGTGGTGCCATCCTGCCTCCTGGTATTCTTCTCATAGACCTGAAGCAGCAGATTAATAATTGTAGGTATCAAAAGGGAAGACGATGACGGCAAACAATTGGCTGAGTTGTCTTTGGTGGGTGAGCTGAGCCATGAGCTGGTCAGGCTCTTGCAGCACACAGCAGCCTGAGGTGGCCTCCAGGCAGTACTTAAAGCAGAGCTTCATTTTCCCTAAGGTTACAGTCATGCACCAAAACAATTCTTCTCCTTGAAGTCCATTGTGTCCTTTCAGAGCTGGGCCACGGGAGGCACCTGTGCTTTCAGAGCAGATTGCTATCACCAATGTCACCAAATTGTATTTGTCGCTGTTGTCTTAACCCTTGTGCCTGCAACTTTATCAGCTGTTTTTCCCATAATCAAAACTTTGGACAGGACTGAATTTCCTCCTGTCAGTCCCCAAAGCAAAGTCACAAAAAGCGTCAAAGAGGAGATATTTATTTTTATTTTTTTCCCCTCTGTGAATTTTAATAAACAAAATGCAAGCTTTGAGTTTTTCCCTCAGGTTAGAGATTGCCAATAGAGAATCTTTGCTTTGTTGAATTATTCAGCAGAAGTAAGGGTTATTGAAACGTGCAAAGATAGATTGCTGGAGACCCAGAGCGATAACTTTAAAAAGCCCTGGCAGCACTAGGGGCAAGAACCATTTTCAGTCCCAGAGAACAGAAAGAGTAGAAATTTCTTTGGATGGAAAAAATAAACCACGGGTGTACTTTTACAAATTCACCCTTTCCATCTCACTGTTTTATTCAGGGGTCTACTTTGTTTCCGAGGCCACCCCTGCCTGTGTGTGACCGAGATAGGCACGGGCCGCTGAGAAATGAGAGGTTATCTGAGCAGGTCAGGCAGCAAGTTCATTGTTTTCCAGGAACACTTGTTCAACACGCAGTTGTCTGATGCCCAGCGCCACGGCACACAAGTTGGATGCACAGATGGCAGCCTTTATTATTCATTACCTGTGAAATTAATCACCAGCTCCAAAGATCTTTAATGTAAGTTGCTTGATAGCTGCTTTTAAATGCCTTCTAGAAGTGGCTATTTATTCTCCTAACTATTGATTTTCGTGTCTTAGAGAAGCTTCCCTGGTGTGTCTTATTCAGAGTTCTCCCTTGAATTTCCAAGAGGATCAGCTGGACTCCAAGCATGTAAGCTGCACTTCCCAAACCTCTGTAGGGTTTTCTGTATGTCAGAGCATGGATTTGCTACCACCCAGGAGCCCATCTCCTGTGGACGTGGAGAGGGGATTAGTTGATGAATAGCTTCAGACTTCAATGAGTCCACCATGACACCCAGCCTGATCCCTGGCTTTCACAGGCCACAGAGCTCCTCTGCTTATTAAAATGCATCCCAAAGATACCTAATCTTTTCTAAAAGGCTATTTAACTCCAGCATAAGTAGGAAAGACTTGCCTGTTTTTACTCATTTGAGTGGTCATTTTTCTTATGGGCAGCCTCATAATAGGCTAGAACAAGGTGAGATGCGATTACTGGCTCATTTGCATGAAGAATCTCCTTATAAATATGTTTAAGGCCTAATGCAAAACCTCTGGCATTACGTGTCTGATACAAAACACAGTCGCCTGTTGTAGTCTGTCTTTTTAAATGACTCCTTTTCCTTTACCAGAAGGAGGGGACCGGAGATCAGAAACCACAGGTAGATGTCACCACAGCCATCCCTGTTACTAATGATGGATGGAAAGGTGGCTTTACCCAGTGTTGGTACTTTACCCATGTAATACTCTTAAATGCAATAGTTTTAAGGAAAACCTCCAGATGCTGATATTGGAGAAGTAGATATATTTTTTTTGCTCCTTTGTGGTGGTGTTGGTTCTATGTCTGCCATGAATATAATTTATCACATGCCTTGGTTTAGCTTCAGCCAGCTGTTTTCTATTGAAGAGCTGATCTTGTTTCACCAGCAGCAGAGCTCAGAAGTGATAGAAGTAGCACCTGAAGTGCAAAATGCATAGCCTAGTATCATCTGTAAACTACCAGCACTGGCTATTTTCACTTCTACCCTTTCCTGTTTGTTTAATATAAAAGTTGGAGATTGATCTGTGGCACTTTTGTGCAAGTGAGCTGTTAAGGTAGTTCTCTTCACATGCGCCTCCTTCTTACCAATATCCTGTGTGGGGAGAGAAAAATGTACATTTGCAACGGAAAACCAAAATCACTGTAATTTGTGACTAAGTTATTTTTTGAGGTAGACAGCAGAAAAAATAATGTATGAGCATATCTGCCTGTGCAGATGAAAAAAAAATTCAGAGCTATGGGACTGGATTTACACAGCTGTTTTTGCAATTGAACGACCTCTCTGCAGATAATGAGGTAAAGACAATCGGGTTTGTCACTTCTCATTTCTTTCCATTCTTCTTTTTCTCCCCCAAGGAGCAGGGTTTGGCCTCCAGAGCTCTGCTTGTGGTCAGTGTTTAGCGATGTTCCCCTGGTGCTGCTTCACTGGTGTTAGGTTTTGGTAGGTTTGTCTCTCTGTCAAGTCCCAGGCAGGGTGCAGGTAGTTAGCTGTCGCAAGAAACAGCAAAGAACTGAACAGTTGTACACCTGGTAGATCCATTTTTGCATTTTCTTAGATCCATAGAGTAGTTTGCTTTATCCTAATCCAATATTCAGTTAGTAAATTCTGTCGGGGCATTGATCCTGTTTCCAGAATAATTTTCTTTGCTCTTGAGGGACATGCCATCAAGATGATTGTAGGACTACTTGATCTATCAGAGTGGTATACCATGTCGGTTTAAAGTAAAAAGCTGTATAAGGAGCTAGCAACCGGTTTCATCTCCAGACGAGATGGAAGGAGGTGGTTCTCTACACAACTGATTGAGCTGCACAGTAGAACTCCCTGCCAAAAAGCATTGTATGCACTAAAAGTCAAAATGGGTTCAAGGGGATGTTGGACAATATACAGAAACCACATCCTGCTTGAGAAAGTCCTTGAACTGAAAATGGCTGTTAGCTGGGGAAGTGTGGGGGGAATTATTCTTACATGCATCCCTGTGCTTTTTTATTTCTATGGTTTTCGACTTGCCTTTTCAGCCCCAAATTATGGGGGAGTGGGAGGGATGACACCCAAACAAACCCAAAACCCAGCAATAAAATACATTTTACTTAAGAAAATTGTCTATATATGCTTTTCATAAATCACATCTTTCACAAATAATAACTGTATGGAATTGAAGTTGAGCTCTTGCTTGCGGCGGTGTTGGAGACCTGAGCAGGTGAACCTTTGGTCTGACCCAGTATGATCATTCTCATGCCGTTACATAGCAGTACAGGCAATTAAAAGATAAGAAGGCACCAGGAGATGTACAACCTGACAAGACCACATTACTGTGAGAGCATCTAGAGAGTAAACAAAAAGCCAAAGTGCTTTTGATCTTCATAGCTATTTAAGATAAGAGCCACACCAGTGCTCTGCAAAGATGATGCTCAAATAATTGTTTGTTGGATTGTTTATGTTGAAACAGAAATTGTTTTCACCTCTGTTTGTGGAGGAAGACTGTGCCCGTCACCTAGATGAGAGCAGACAAGAGAAGAGAGATGTGCCAGCCCTCAAACACGGGTGGGTCCTGTAGCTCCATCTCTTTAATGGACAACACAAAAAGCTATTTTGGGCTTGCTGCATTGAGGGAGGGATTGCTTAGTCACTTGGACAACTTTTTAATAGCAAAGTTAGTAATGCCTTGTAAGGGCATGTCAAGGGGGGTTGTAAAATAGTTGTTAGTATATATTTCTTAGAGTGGTTACAGAAGTGCCTGTCTGGGATACCGCAGGTACAGTTGATCCTCTCTTTGGGCATGGGGATGAACCAACTAGTTGATTTCCAGATTTTTCCAGCCTTAATTTTTTGTGTTTGCAATGCAGGACAGAAGAACTTGGCATTGTTTTTAGGACTGCTAATCCTAGCAGGGTTGAATAACACAGACGTACCCGAATTTTAGGCCAAGCCGAAATATACTGCAATTAGTAAATAGCAATCCAAGCTGCAGTGCCCCAAAATAGGAACAAAAGTATCCTGAGCTGGAAAATGAGTTAGGGCATTTACAAATGAATTGCTGTCAACGGGAGGAATTTTTTGCGTGGCGGCTTACCTTTCTACCTACTAGTAACTGTTAGTTCTAGAAACATTCTAGTTAGGTTTAAACAAAAAATGTTACAAGATAGTCGTTTGGTTTTATTTTTCCCCTCCCTCTTCTCCAGTTGCTTTGACAAGCACCAATGGCTGTCTTCCAAGTGTTTGTCTTTCTCTAGCAAATACCTACCTGAGATGCTCTGATGGTCTGTTAAGGCACAGGCTTTCCTTTCAGCCTGGGGCATTGGATTGTTCTGGTGAGAACAAGGACTGCCAAAAACAATACTGAGCTGAGATTTCAGATTCATTTCTTATCCACCGTTGCCTTCTTGATATGCATCCCTATTTCAGCTAAGAGGATGTGTTTCACAGTGTCAGGAAGGGCAGTGTTTTTCCGGCCCCTGTGTTCATTTCTGAATCTCTCTTGGTCATAATTTCTGTTAATAATGAAAGCTTCACACAAATATATATTTTGGTTTTAATTTTCAATTCTTCAGCTGCCGTGTAGTGTGTATAGAAAAAGGGTTTTTCCATTTGCGGTGTTGCGTTGGGGGTATGACAGAAACGCACCATTTCAAAAACGTGGACAGAAGCCTGTTAACTGGCTGCTTTTCTCAGAGCATCTTCTTCAGTGTAAAAGACACCAAGGGGTACTAAAATATTGATGTACCACCGTAACTCTAGGGAGGAGGATGCGTCACCCAAAGAGGTCAAAGTGGGGATAAATAAATAAATAATGCAGGTTCAGAAGCTGTTGCCGTTAAGTAAAGGTTGAGCAAGCCACAGGTTCTATTCGGCTAACGTGAAAAGTTTCTTATAAAATCTGTGAAGTCTAAAGTAGGAGGTCTTTGGTCTTTTGCTGTCAGGGTTTGGTCAATATTGTATAAGTGCATTATACCAATGTGTAGATTACAACTTTAACTCCATAGTGTCAATATTTGCTTTTAAAGCACATGGGTTTTGAAAATACATGTGAGTATGTGTACATACATTTGGTAAAGACAGCAAATAGATTTGAACTCCACAAATAAAAAAACGCAAACAAACCAAATCTACAATAGTATTTAATTATTCTTTTTTAATTATACTTTAGTCCCTGTTTCTTTGATTAGAAGTAGAAGAGGCTACCTTCTGTCGTGTACTCTGTGACCTAAAATAGTGTTTATAGTTTCAATCTTGAGTTAAAGTATTAAGTTGGAAGATATGTATTTTTATGAATGTTTTGTCATGGGTGTAACTGAAGCTTGAAATCTTAATGTCCTTTACAGCTGGTATGCCAAAGTAGATGAATACTGTTCTCTGAACTTTACAGATGATAATCTGTCTACCAGGGACAGATTTCATTAGGAAAGTGATGGGGGTAATGAGAATGAAGGACAAACTCACAGAAATGGGAGACATTTGTTACTAAGAGCCCTATAAAAATATTTCCTTCTGTAAACACAGCTGCCGTATGAAATGTTATTTTAAAATATACTGTAAGTGTCATATAAATGTCTAATTGACAGCTGAGATATTGCAGAATGTAATCTGTGTATATAGGTTGGGAAAAGAGAGTGATAATTCAATGACGCCATTGAATTTGCGACTACTGTGTCAAAACCAAGCTTTATGTATGCCTCTCATTTGCGGATTTAGATAATATGTACCTTTTCTTATGGTACTTAAATCTTCCAGGACACTCCTCCTCCACATAAGACTGGTTTCAGCTTCATCAGGAGCCTGTTTAGAACAGTACATTAGTTGTTTGTTGAGGGGAGCGGAGCAGCGCGTTCCCTGCGTGTTCGTGGTCAGACCTGGTGTAAAAGCCTTCAGTTGGCCATGTGTAGATGGCAGCATTTACCTACTGTACTTCCTTCTTAAATGCCTTCAAGCGATGGGCATGATTAGCGCTGGAATGAATCATCTTTCAAAAAACCAATAAAGATAGAAAATAATTTTGCCTCTGCTCATTTTTTAAAGTCAGCAGAAGGACTGAAATAAATGGGGCAAGACGAGCCGGTTGTGTGCTGCTGATGGCCTCTCTGTGTTTCCCAGGGGGACGATGTTTGTTCTGCGGGGAGAAAGTTAAAAACACCATCTACCTTTGAGGGTTTGGCTATTTGGGCTAAAAAAGGCAGTGCTGGGTGTTGGTGGGTCCTGATGAGAAGCGCTGCCGTGGGACCTTGCTTCTTGGCTATTGTGCCCGCAGAGGTGGCTTGCTTTTCCCAGAAACAGCATTGCTGGTGGTTTGGGTCTCGTCCGTATCTCTGTTATTTTCCACTGTGAAAAATCCACACGAGCCCTCTCCAAACTGTTTTCAGGTTTTTGGACTTTGACTTTTTTATTGAATAGGTTATTTCGTTTTATTCATGTTTAACTTGTATAACAAATGGAATACAGAAATTCCTAGAGAGCTTTCTGTAGGATTTTTCGTATTTATTTGAAAGCATTTTAAGTAATTGTGTGCAGAAGGATTAGACACTTCCCCCCCCCCACCCCCCAATAATATATCTTGCCATGAAGTCCAACTTTTGGACAAGTTAGATCCAGTTTTTGAAAGTAAACTCCATATGGCACAGAATTAGAACAGCTGGCAAGCACTGAGCAACGCAACCCTCTTCGTTTTGCAGCACTGGGAGGTCTTCTAAAGGAAAATTTTCAAATAGTGTTGCTATTTGCTTTTGACCTAGTTTATTCCTCTACTCCAGCATGCTTATAATCTGTTAAACTATTATTATTACTCCCATCACCTTTACGCTAAGCAATCTGTTTGCAGGCAGCTCACGAGCAGCAGACTGTGGGCTTCTGAGCAGGCGACTAGCTGGTCCCTGTGTGATGCTGTGAGAAACGTTCTGTGGCGGTTTTAGGGACACATGCTGTAGGCTCAGCCTTAGCCCAGGACAACGGTTAGGTCAAATCATAGAATCGTAAAATGGTTTAGGTTGGAAGGCACCTTAAAGATCACTTAGTTCCAATCCCCCTGCTGTGGGTAGGGACACCTCCCACTAGACCAGGTTGATCAAATGATGAAGCAGCATTAAGTGTGTGCTAGCGAGGATCACAATTTAGTATTCTGCCTTTTTCTGTAAACTCAGCTTAAGAACATATAGTACAGTCTGCCTCTGCCTGACGGAGTTTGCAGTATAAATAAAATCAACAGAGCAGAGTGCACTGGGGCAAGCAAAAACGGAAATACCTACGATTGAAAAAAAAAAATAAATTATTATTGTTGACTCATATTCCTGGCTATTATATTAAATATAAAATGAGATGAGAACAAAACAATACCTGGAAACCCCACAGTATTCAAAAGTAGGAGGAATCTCACTATGCAAGGTTTTAGTATTATAAGATTTTTATAAGGGTCCATGACTTTGCAAGTTCTGTTGCCATAAGGATTGGCGGTGAAGCATAGTAAAGTAATAAAAGGGCAAGGCGTGGAGCCAAATACTTCGCTTTGTAATTGTGGTGGTGATGTGCAGAGCAGCAGGAAGAGCAAATCAAATGCAGATGTTTTTTGTATGAAGTCTCAACTTTTATTGGTGATGGTGCTCAAGGTGGTGTTGCCACTGAAATATCCCTGAATAAAGTCTTGTGTTATGCAGTGTTTAAAAGGGATGCAGACTAGTATCCTGCAGGTCATGGATGGTGCCATGCTGCAGTCTGAAGCTTCATGTAGAATTCCTTCTCAGTTTTCTCATCAAAGTCTCCATCAGGTTGGTCTTATCAATGCTGGTAGTAGCTGTTCAACTAAACTGTTTCCTGAACTGTTACGATATCACCAGAGAGAGGATTGGGAGGAACGTGTGTGTTTTCCAGCACTGAGGCAGGACCTGGTAGTGGCTTCTCCTCCTCTTTCCTAGGCTCTCCTCTCTTCCAGTGCTGCAGCATTTCCTCCTGTTGCTGACCTAAGCTGCTTTTACTACTGTTTAAGTCCTCTGGTTTTTAGACATGCAGAACAATTTATTCTCTTTCTCTTCACGGGTTAAGTCTATTTCCATATTGTTTCTCCCAGTCTTCTTTTTCTAGGCTGAATCTCAGCTCTTTCAATGTCATTCAGTTGGTGCGTCACGTTTAATGACTACGGCCATCGTTGCTCCTCTTTTCTGAGCTCTTTCCTTTGGATGCACGCTGTTACTGGGTTTCTGTACTGCAGTTTGATCCGAGTGCTGTAGCTAAGGTGAGCCTGTGAGTGGGAGAACAGAAGGATTATTTCTCACGCCATACGCGTGGCACTCCTGGTTTTATGCCCTAGTGTGTTGTTTGCCTTTCCTACAGCTGGGGCACGGTATTGGCTTGTGTTCAGATGGGAAGACACCCTCTAATAGAAAGACGTGACATCTGTGGCTTTTCCCCTGTACACATGGTCTGTTGCTCCATTGCTGCAGAAAACTAGGTCTGTTTTACACAGTTGGCTTTCTGCTGTTCTTTATGTCCTTGTTGTGTTTTAGGTGCCTATGAACCCTTTCCTTGGTCGTCTAGGTGCCATCTCTCTCCTTTGGTGTTCCTCTAGCAAAAAGTCTACATAAAATCTCATGCCAATGGCTTCGGCATGAACAGGTAATCTTTCCTCTTTCCCTCCCTTGCTTCTCCTTCAGCAGTGATGCATCATGACACGGAAACAATGCTGGGACATAACTGCTCTCCAGAAGGGACATATTAAACAGCTCACAGCTCCTGTGTTGGAAGGTCACTTAAAATACATCAGAATATATTGACTACGTTTAGCTGTCATGCTGTATTGTCCACAGCATTGTCTGCTTACTCAGGAAGGAGACTGAAGCATGCCAAGAAGAGCAATAAGAATTATGAGGTGATTGCAGGTAGAGAGTAAGGCCGATGAAGAAGGCCTAAGGGTGCTAGTTAATTTTTCAATGGTTAGAAGACAGACACCCTAGCCAGTATTTAATCAGCCTAATTATATACAGAGACATATGTATTAACAACAGTAGAATAAAAGTGGTGAGGTTAGGATGGGACAGTGACCTGGGTCAATAGAAGGAAATGGGTAGATTTTTGGAAAGCTGTACCTTCTGTGAGACCACCCCTGCCCCTCATAGCTGAAAGAGGAGGTGGTGAATTGTGGGTGAAATTGGGAGTGATAACTCAGGTGATCTTTTCTTCTCCTTTCCCTGAGGAAGTGGCAGACTCTGCAGATCCCACATTCCAGCGTGCGATTAGGTGAATACTCTGCCAAGGGAAGCCATGTTAGAGTCTTGCCAAATAAATCAGATTTAATTAATACTGTTACATTAATACACCCATAGTCATGTTAACCCATTTATAACTGTGCTGCTGCATTTTGAGCGAGCTACAAACAATGGAAGAGATCTCAGCAATTTCCAAAAAATGGGATACATTAGCACATAGAAGTTTCACCACAGAGATGTGTGCCACCGCTGCTTCAGTAGGACAAGAACACAGATAATACAAATTGCACATCTAGCAAAATATTTGGACCTCCTCCACTCAGTTCACATGTACTTGGCAGAGCTGAGATGAAACTGAGATAAAAGCTCTCGTTTGCCAGCTCTGAAATAACCTCAGTCGTGGGCACCGAGAGGGGGAGCAGCCGTTCCTGCAGGATACTGCTCTGTGTGGAGCCGGCAACAGGGAATAAACAGGCAGGCTGCCTTAAATATTAAATATATTTTACCTTCTGTTTGAAATCATCTTTCCAAGACTTTACATAGGCTTTGAGGATACTCAGTAGCTTTCAGCTTTGAGGTATGTCACATTTCAGACTCCCACTGAAATTACTGAGTTATCCATCCCTCCTGCTGAGATCCCCCTGCAGCTGCTCCAGGATTGCTGTGAACTGTTAGTTTGACACCTTCAGAAACCTTCTTCTTAAAATATCAGGGAGGGTTAGTGCTGACAGCTCTCCTTGGCTTAAAATGCGGCACTTTGCTTTTCCTGACCATAAACTTTTTGGTTTGAGGAGACTTTTTACTAAAGTATGTATAACAGAACATTTTTATTAAATTCTTTGTTTGTAAAACAGCATTGCTAGCCAATTAATACTTGTGATGGAACTCTCCAGTGGAGATATTTATTTTGCTAATACATTCCTGGAAGGTGGCTGTTCCAGTTTCACACAAACCTTTTTGTATTTGAAAACATAAAGCCCAGCCCTACTACACACACCTTTCTTTAAACTGAACTTTTATCCAGTGGATCATTAGCTTAGTCCCATCAGTGGGTTCATACTCACTATGTGAACTTCGTGTATTTTTTTTTCACTTGGCTTGAAGAAGCTGTGAGATGATTTCTGGTGATGGTTTTAAGGTCATTGTTGACAGTGCTGAGCAGATGCCCGCAAGCACATGCAAAGACTTAAGAGCAGATGCCATAATTACAGAATTACAGATGTACTAATTTATTCTTGTTTTTAAGACGTGCATTCATAGATTGTTAGGAATTAAATTTACATCTTTTTCTTTTTTTTTTCCTTTGTTTTTAAACTGTACCCTGTAAGTGGAGGTATGTTTTCCAATAGGCTGTGCTGAGGGGATGGCTCCCTCTAAAGCACTGCCTTGAATCCATTGAATTTTAGGGCCATACCTGATAGCAAATGCAGTATCAATCTACTATTTTCTCTTGTGCATCAGCTCTGTAGAAGTTATCTAGGTTACTGGAGCACTGGGCACTTGGCAAGTGTTCCCTGGTCCTATGCCAAATGAGACACACAATTTTTGTTGCTGTGGTGCGTAAGTTGTACAAATAAGAAGATTTCTATGCCTACAGGAAAAAACACAGCAATTGAAATTCTTAGTCACCTTTTCTTAGTCACATTTTAGAGAAAAGAGATGGTATCGTAGCCATTGTACAGAGTTACACAATTCGAAGGGGCATGTGGCAAGAGTAAAATAAATCTTTTTAGTTGGCCTTATTTTGTTACATGGTTGCTGTTTTCTGTTTTGTCAGATGACTAACATAATGGACCGCTTTCTGGCATAGATATTGAAGTCAATAGGATTTACACCAGCAGGAATTTTGTTGTAATTTAATTATGATTTCAATACCAGGAAATAAGCTCAAGTTTGGACAAAAAAAATTGAAAGTGCTGCTCTGTTTCTGTGTAGTCTGATTATATTATTTGTCAAACTGATTATTGAATTTGTGGTGTTAATAGAGTTACTCTTAAGAAGATACACACATCAATGTACCAAAAAATCGGAGGAGCTGAGTTGTCTTTGTAGATAAATTAGCAAATATGATAAGCCACTATGATATAAAGTAAGTGTGGTGCAGAAAGCTTAATTAGGAAGTACCAGCAAGGTCAGTGGCTGTACACTATAAAAATTAGTGCAGAATTTGATACGCTTTCTGCGATGATTTTATTGGTTCAGCAATGTATTTGTAATGTTGTAGCTGTTAAAGAGCTGCAAATACTGGAAATCATGGTTTGCAGCATACTTTCTAAACCTTTAAAGTACAAAGTTATTAAAATAACACTATATAACAAGCCCAAGAACTAAAAGTTTAAAGTTCATCAAGCTCTTACTGAAATACAACTGATTTCGAAGCTACTTGAGTATTCTTAATGATCTTTTATGCAAAGTAAGTTATGATAATATGTTTCATAAGCTGCTTTCTAATGCTGTTCTGATGTCTGTGATGTTTTACCAGGGACTGCTAGAAATGCAGGAAAAGAATTTTGTCTAACATTAATGGGAAAAGGATGTCTTCATATGTGTCAAACTACTTTAGGTAATTATCTGTCAGTAGAAAATTGATTTAGGATTTCCATTTGCATTTTTACTGTTCATTAAGTACATGTTCATCAGCCTGAAAAATAAGAAAAGAGGAATTGTGGCAATAGGTATGGATTTACCAGAGGTGCCAACTGGGCTTTCACACCTATGGTTTAGGTTGGAAGGGACTTTAAAGATCATCCAGTTCCAACGCCCCTGCCACGGGCAGGGACACCTCTCACTAGAGCAGGTTGCTCAAAGACCCATCCAGCCTGGCCTTGAACCCCTCCAGGGATGGGGCATCCACAACTTCTCTGGGCAACCTGCTCTACCTTGTGTTCTCTGGGAAACCTGCTCTAACAGATATAGCTTGTATCTCCTGGATGTGGGGATGTCCAGGCTGCCTGAGCCCCTGAAACTCTGTCCAAAGGGATGTTGGAGCAGTTGGGTTCCTCTGGTGAGTCCGGTGGTCCCCTCTGCTTGGTTGCACCCCAGCGCGTGCCATGCCGTGGGTGTGGGCTTGCAAAGTCCCTTTGGGAAGCTTATTCTGCCTTGTAAGGTTTTTCTTTGTAAGATTTGTTTAAATTTGTTTGTTTTTCTCTTAAGGGCAAAGATGAGCAAAGTCTTAAAACCAACATAGGGTATAATTATCACAGGCCTCCATTGTGGCTTTGCCGCTACGCTACGTGACAGGTGTTGCTGTCTGAGTTCTGCAGATTGTGGGGGGAAATGAAAGGAGTTTGCTTTGCCTGGTTCCCTCTAGCTCTAGGCCAGACCGATTTTGCAGCTGGGTCTTGGTGGGCAGGATGGACCTGGGAAGCAAGAAGCAGCCCTGTGACTCTGCCACCAGCAGGAGGAGGCAGTTCGGAGGTACTCTCCCAGCCAATGTTGGTATCAAGCCCGGAGAAATTAAAGGATTCCTTGTGCTTTTGTGGTCCCTCACACCAGGATGAGAGAGCAGGATCTGAAACGAAATGTTTTCTTCCTTACATTGGCCAGAGTATTCGCAGAGGTGTGCCCTTCAGTACCTACAGAAAAGCATTTTGGAAACCTCCTGCCTGCTGTGATCTGAAATTATTGCACAAAATCAGCAAGACTGGTGCCCCTATTAGTTACAAAGAAGGGCAGGAGGAATACCATTAGCTAAACTGGACAAAATTAATACTGAAAAAATCTTAAACCAGCTTCTTACCCATCTGTAACAATGTTCAAAGAAACAATTTTAGACAGGAAGACAGTTAATTTCACAAGGTATTCAACTACTACTAAATACAGCCATTGTTTATTCTGGATTCATACAAACTATTGTAATCATTAGTAATCTTAATGCTTGGCAAAGCACATATTCCCCCTCATTCCCATACTCCCCCTTAAATCCCCAGATTTAATTCCCAGGGAATTCAAACTCTCGCTGGCTAAAGGAGACGCCACGTTATGTCAGTGCTCTAAGTGTAAAGCAGATAAATGTTGGTAGGTGTCATGCTAGCTGGTTCTTCTCAATTTCATTTGCGTTGTCATTTTCAATATATAAAAGGGGTTAGAAAGTGTACTGCACAAACCATTCATGCAATTGCAGCTGGTTTGTCACCCCGGAATATTAGCAAGTTGCACCTGGTTTTTAGTAGTGGAGGAGACTGGCAGGGCAGTAACTTCTCATCAAAGCTTTCTGTTCATGCTGTAGGATGTCTGTTTGTCTGCCTTGCTTTCAGCAGTAAATGCCAGAGAAGAGTATCAACCAATTTCAATGGAGTCTAAATGAAGAAGTTCAAATATGGTATGACCAGAGTATTTTTTTGTTTCTGAAATTTCTAGATTATCGATCTATGTAGAGGCACAGAAAATTAAGATAAAGCAACATTGGAGTTGAGTCTTCATTTTTGACCAGTGTTGTGAGACACACCATTGCCTACACAGGAGTTTTATTTGAGGGTGCTTGCCGATCCTTTAGTAGATTAAAGATGCAGGGATTCAGGGGGTGTACGTTGCTGCAAGCTGACTGCTGGAAAAAACAAATTCTATATGTCCCAGCTGTCTCCTGGCTGCTACATACCTCCTGAGCTTCACATCATCCTTTCCCAGCAGGGAGAAACAAAAAGAGGGAAGGGGATCATTCCAGTTGCAGTAAACTCAGGTGAACTTGGGAGTTGTGTATGTCTATGGATATTTTGTATTTGGTCATAGGTTCAAGGTTAAATCGACCTTTGGAGGCATTCCTGATTTCTTCAAGCCATGTGGTGGAGACCTTGGGACTCATGGCCAAAAGGGCCATAACAGAGCTGGGCTTTGTAGGAAACAAGGCTGTGTGGCTTAACTGTAGCTTTCCAAATTAGAACATTCTTTCCTTACTATGACAACTTTTTTCCATGGATTCATTGTTTTGAAATGAATATCTATGACTGTTTTCTAGCAAATACAGAGTTTTGTCTGAATAAAGTTATCCAGCTTCTCAGCATTGTCTTGATTGTCTTCTGAACATGGGCACCAAGTTGTCCACTTGCTTGCCTGGTAGCTGCTCGGACCCCGATTTGGATGTTCATTATTCTTCTGTGCATGTTTCTGAGGGTTGTTATTAACAAGTTTGGAGTTCTACTATGGCCTCAAGGATATGGGTTAGCAAAGATGATAAAAAGGGTGGTGGATTCAGTTGCTCAATGAAGTCGTCTCTGTTGCATTAGGAGGGTAACGGACTGTAAAATATAAATACCGCAGCTAGAAGAAAGGAATAGATTTTCGCTAGCGTTTAGACGGGTTCTGGCAGTCTAGACGGGAGAACTGTAATGTTTCTTCTGGCCTTTCTCATTAATTTTGACAGATTTGAGGGTTTTGCATTTCTTCACAAAGATTTCAATTAACCCTTTAAACTCGTTTTAATTCATTCAGCAGCGTTTACCAAGCACATTGGTCTGTGCAACACATGCAAAGAAAGGCATTGACCTCGCTGGAGTCTCTTGGGATTTGCTTTGGGGTAACTGAAAACAGAACGTGAGTCCAGTCATCAGTAAACATTGCTACAAATATTTCCCCGTCGTTTCTTTTTACTGTTGTTGTTCTAACCTGAATTACTGTAATCTTAACCTGTAACTTTCTCCCTGAAGCGTAGTGCAAACACTTAGAGCATTTTGCATACCGTCTCGTGTTGGGGAATTACCATGGCCCGCTTGGAGACTGTATCTGAAT
>JAOXNO010000033.1:7893319-7906666 GCA_028565335.1 Limnodromus scolopaceus
TGCAAACACTTAGAGCATTTTGCATACCGTCTCGTGTTGGGGAATTACCATGGCCCGCTTGGAGACTGTATCTGAATGACTGGGTGTCAAGAAGTAAGAAAGCTGTTGTGTGTTGTTTGGTGGTGCCTATGTAAGAAATACGCTTGAAAAAACGCACAGATAATGGTCACCAGGAAGATGTTTTGAATATACCAGCAATCTGTAATTCAACATTTTAAGAAATACCTTCTTTTGAGATAAAACATAATATGTCAGCAAATGGCACAGAGCAGGGTGTGTGTCATTGATTCATAAAGCATAAAGGAAAGGTAAAGATGCCTTTAAAAAGGCAATTAAATACTGTATTGAAAACTCCATGAATAAGCAGATAGAAACCATAAAACCAGGTAAAGTATCTGAAGTTATCAGAAATTTATATTATCCTTAATATTTATAAGTCAGGTTGGTAACATAAAAACAGTTTTAATGTTAAATGCACCACAGTCAGCAGATACTCAAAAACAACATTAACTATTTGTTTCTGTTGCAGAAATAATTTCCTGGCTATTTTTTATTTCTGCATCATTAAGTCTCATTTTAATGTGTTTCTGGTCATTTGCGCAGTTAGCGCATCCCATAGCTAATGACGAGAGGGCTGAGGACCAAGCTACGTATGACAAATTTACCATATTTATTCCAGTGTCAAAGCTGACCCTGTCTCAAATAGAAATGTTGGTGACTCGATCAAATTTGGGAATGTCCAGTTTCTGTGGTACAGCAAACAAAATTGCTTTAAAAGTTTGGCAAGTGGTGGTGAGCTAAGGAGAGTGGTGGAATTTGTCAAAACTCTCCTTGAGTATCTAAAATGAGATGCAGCTTAGTTTAAAAAGCCAATCTGAAAGAAACTGCTGTTAAGTCTAACTTACCTTGCTCTGTACTAACTTTAAGCAAACACCAACCGCCCATCCATCTATAATTGCTCACAAGGCTTGTGCAGGACTATTCTGTGCAGTCTGAATGTATATGGGTGCTTATAAAAGTGTAGTTCGTAAGAAGTTGATGCCAGTTTTCCCTGATCATCAGTTTTGTTCTTCATCACACTTAGATATATGCCTTCTCACAATTTGTTATCCATTTATTCAGCTCTTAAAGAAAAGCAATACTTTTATAATGTGTGGTATTAGCATATTATGAAGTAATTGCCAGATACATCTGAATTTATTATACCATAATTTAACATAAAAATGAAATGTATTTTAATTCAATATTATGTTGAACATGGTATTGTCTTTTTTCATATGGCACCTTGCTAGGCAGTAGTCATCCTTTTACTTCTATTCTACTGTTTTCAAGGCTTTTATTATTATTGATGTCTCTGTAATTCAGGATTTATGGTTTTAAATGCCAGTTAAATACCCAAGAATAAATGAAAGTCAACAGATGCATTACTTTTTCTTTACCCTTTGAGGAGTTTAATACTTCCATTCAAATGTTTCATGCTTTAATTCATCTGGTTTTGACAGCTAGGCTTGCATTATAGATCATGTTATAGAGTAGTGGTTGTAAATCACTAAATTCACAAGGAATTTTCAAAAATGCTAGTCGTCTCCCTCTCTTCTTTTTTTGTTCCATAACATAGTGGTATTAGGTACCAGTAATGGTATCTACGTTTAATCATTGCTACAAAGCAGAATGATTCAGATTCGTTCTGATCCAGATGGAGGTACAGGTTTAAGCTATTGTGTGTAATTTGGTTCGTGGTGGTATTGGTTAAGATGCTGGATATTGTTCAGGAAAGCACAAGTAAGTTTGCTGGTGGATTAATTGAGCCAGTTGTCTGTGAGTTTTTGTTTTGACTTGCTTCTTCAAAGGATATTTGTTCACATAAGAACTGAGTAAATTCTGGAAAGACGCTGCAAAACAATTTATTCTGAATTTGTACATGCCTGTATGATATATATTAATAAATAGCATAAAAGTGTAATGGAGTACACAAACAGGGATTTCTTTTTTTTTTCTCTATAAATAGAAAAGCTTGATGAACTTCTGCCTGCTTAGTGTTAGATATATTTGGGGAGCGGGGGGAACTGTAGCTAGATTATTTCACTGTTTAGGAAGCAATAGATGGTGAATAAACTTTCACCATGTGATAGTACATTTCCACGGTAGTTTTACAAATCTGAAGTTACTGTATGATTAATTTCTCATCTTTCTGCTGCTTGCAAACTGTGGATTTTCAAGTAGCGGTATATCTTTTTTAGACGATGACCTTAGGATTCCAAAATGAGGATACTGTTTATCTTACCATCCCTTGAAGTATTTTCTGTATTAATAGCAGCTTCTGCTTCTCTGTACTATAGTTTGGTCACAGAAATCACTGAAGGAACGACTGCTTTATACACATGCTTTTGGGGGCTTTTTTTGGGACTGAGAGCAAGACAGAGATTTGCAAGCGGTTTCCTTCCTCCCTTTGTCGTTAGTGTCCATACAGCTTTTGGATAATGTCACAGTCTGACTGTGAAAATGAGGAATGATGAGGGCTTAGGCCAGCAGCCAGATCTGCCATAAACTGCACTATACCAATCATATCACCTTATTTCTCTGTCCCTTGTTTTTTTCCACTGGAAGGAAAATACAGTAATCATTTTACTACTACAAAGATGCCTTTACTCTTGTTTGAGAAGTCTGCTAGAAGTTTGTAGCAGGCAGCTATTGATAAATCCAAAAATTGGTGTTATTAATTTCTCACAAATGCTAATAGTGTTTTCAAACGGTGTGTTTCTAGATAGGTATATATACTTTCAGATATAGAATATTTTTTAAAAAAGCATCCGAATCTCTTCTTCCTATGCAATTACTTGTAGTAAGAGCAACAAATCCCTGTAAAGCACACGATGTTGTTTTTGAGGCAGAATGCTTTCCCAGTTGTCCTATCACCAACTGTTCATTATAAAATTACATCAGTGAGTATGTTGTTGTCACCATTAACACTATGAGCTAGCACAGCCTTCTGAGTTGTTGCTGTTGTTTTCATTATTCAGAAGTCTTTGGCTTCCTGGTTTTCCTTCTTTTCACTACTTGATGACTTATTCAGAAAGCTTTAAGGATTACTACATGCATACCTAGAAAATAATTTTTTCCATAAAAGTTTTGCTGAGGAAGAAAAATAGGCTGTGTCATACTCTGTGAAAGGCTGAAATTTAGAATTTTATGAGGGGAGGGGGAACAATACAAAAAGTGGGGGGGAAATGCTGCATTATTTTCTAGACCTCTCCATGAGTCCCATGTTTGTTGCTGTAATTTTCTTACCCAGAGTCAATATATGACTTTCTTTGGTTTACTATATTAATTTTTGTATACCCTCTGTTTCTGTTCTCTTACCCGCTAGTATAATACAATCATTTAACTGTAAACCATTCCATTTTTGTCCTCAAAATCCTTTTTACTTGATTGTTTGTAAAACTATTGAAATGTTTCAATTGTGAACATACAATGACTGATCATCCTCTAATCGGTTCCACATGGATAGTGGGCCAGTTTGTACATCCAGTACACAGAACTTCTTGATTCAGTTTAAACCAGCAAGACTAATGCCATTACAGTTTAACCTCCAAGATCGCTTAGAAAAAAAAGTATGTTTCTCAAAAATTGCATGTCACAGCATAAACACCCTGTTGAAGACAGGGTATCTATTATCAGCTATGAGGCATAGCCTCAGAGGAGAAGCAAAACAAAGGATAAACACAAAGAAATGGAGCTTAGGTTCAATCTTCCAAAGGAAGAATTATATCTTTCAGTCATGTATTTAAGGGTGCTTAAACTCTGTAAAGAATTTCTGAATCTTTTGTGATTACATTTGAACATTCATTCTGACTTTTATTTTTTTTCCTGAGTATGTTCCTCGGCAGGAAACTGGTGATTCTCAGCACTGCTAAAATTCTTCCCATACGTTTTAAAAAATCCAGAGGCTTGTAGTAATGACCAGTGGTGGAGAACTTTCAGAGGATCAAAGATTTGGCATGGTCAGGATAATAATTGAAAAACCCAAGTGCTATAATACAAGGGGTAACTGAGTTGCTTTATTCAAGACATCAGACGGGGACCTGAGCAAGAAAAGTCTCTTTGGTTTCGCTTGTGCTGGAAATACCATGAGAACTGTTCTCTTGTGGTATTTCTGCTTCCTGCCACACTGAAATTAAGATATGCAGAAATGCCAGTGTATTTTTTCTTCTTTTTTTTTTTCCCTTTAAAGTTTACTAAGATTATCAAAACTCAAAGTTAGATTTGACTTGATTGAAGGGAGGCTTTGGTTTGGTGATTCTTTGTCTGGAGTAGACCAGCTGGCCTTCTTAACAGCTGCATTTGTCCTATAATTGTCAACTGCTGGTGATATTTCTGACTCGCTAATCAGGGCTTGCTTAGGACTATCCACAATAAAACCCATATTCTTCTAATGTGGTCAGTCTCCAGGTCAGTCATGGAGTGTCCAACAGGAGGGCTGCAGGACAGAGTGTACCATCAGGCATTAACCTCTGTCCTCTCCTCCTAGACTGCCTAGAAGTGAACTACACTAAAGGTAGAAGAACAGAAAAGATACCAGTCAACACTTTGAGGAAGAAATTAACTACAGAAACTGTTAAATAATTTCACTCTGCTCATGTGTTGTATATACACATGTCTACGCTTTCTCTTTGCTCTTCCCTTAAGTTGTCATCTTTGAACATGTTGAAGTCAATGAGAGATTGGCTGCAGTGCAGAATCATTTGTATTGGGGGAGAGAGCTGTAATATAGCACGTGATATTGATATACGATTTGAACTTTTAAAAGTTCTCATTATTGACTGTAGCGGCCAGGGAGTGTAGCTTCATAGGTTAATGTAGGTTTTACATATAAGGAAAGATATAGCAGATCTTTAGGAACCAATAAAAGCCACATTTCTGAATTTATGCTCAAATAAAACACTTCATATTCTTTATTAAGGAAAATGACTGTAAGAATCCTGTATAAGCTCACCATTCCAGCTATTCCATCTATTTCTGTGAAGGCCTGGGGTTTTTTGCTTTACTTTTCTTCAGTGTGCAAGGTCAATATATATTTACAGAAGTGATGAGATTATAAGTTTGAAAGGTACCTTTTAATTTGTCTTTAATGCTTGATTTTCTAAATTATTCTATGACAAATCCGAAGTCCAATGGCTGAGTAAGAAAATTTAAAAGATAGGTGTGAGAAACAAAAACTGTTGATAAGTTTCATAAACTTATAATATGATAAGTTTTATAAACTGAGTTTCAGCCACCTTCCACATTCCCAGACCAAAAAGATGTCTTATTCAGCTATTCAGAACATTTTTGGAGTTCAAAGTTTGTAGTTATATGTAAATTTGAATCTTCCCAGTTTGGTAAAGGTCCGATACGGTTGTCTTTATTCAACTTCAAGAAGAATCTTACTGCAAAACCTCATCACTAGAAAGAGCAATTTTTAAGGAGAGATAATGTTAGACCAGTTGAATGTTGTTGGGCAGAAGAATGATGTTTGGAGGCATGTGGGACCTTCTTTTTTATCCAAGTTTATGGGTTGGTCTACTATGTACTGCAGCAGTCTACTGTTAGCAGAAAGGACTTTCTTGATAATTGTAGTGGAGGTGATATAGTCATGATTGACCAAAAAGATAAGTGGGGTAAGATTTGCATGAAGGTGCAGCTACCTAAACAAACATTCTGATATATGGGAGAAAAGTGGATAAAGGAGGGCTGGTGTGCCCAGAAAATTTAAGTCCTTGGCTGTTTCACTCAATTTTGATGAGGTCAGCAGGAAAAGCAGCTTAACAGAGGATGCAAATTTGGAAAGAAAAGGGAAACAGAAGGACCTGCTTCTCCAAAGATAGGTTCCCCAAACCTGCAGCCATGCAGGATTAACCTTTCTCTTTGTTTGCAAGACCCTGAATGAGCCTGGAAGACCTTTGGTGTGAATGGTGGTGGAGTCCAAGGGCTTACCTTCATGGGTGCTCCTCCCAACGATGTGCATTTTGATGTCCTTTTCCCAAGCTGACAGTACTCATGGAGCTGTTGTTTCCTCCAGGAGGAGAAGGGCCTTTCCAGCCAGTTCTCAGCTGCCTGTCCCTGTGATAGGGCAAAGCTCCTGCTGCCTTTGGTGACATGAGGGGCATAACTCAGTCATGCTCTGCCAGTGGACTCCAGTTGAATGCTGGTATTCCCATTTTGGACCAGCAGGAGCTGAACAGCTCTGGTTTACTCGCTGTCATGGCCATTGTAAAGCTTCCCATCATGGACACATGCGGACTGTTGTCTGGGTCCCACAAATAAAAGCCCCGTTTGTTTCTAAATGTCCCTTAATCTGATTAGGCTGAAGCTTTGTCTCTCTTCTTGGCAAATTTCCTTGAGACCAAGGATGAAGCTGGATGAATCTAAATTGAATCTGGTTTAGCCTTCCCAGGACTGGTGTTTGCCCCAAAAATGTTCCAGAGAATGTACAATATTTTTTAAGTTGCATGTGACCTATGTTCGTTCAAGCAGACCTGCAGTGGCTTTTGCAGCCACGCAGAAGAAAGGAAAGGCAGGGGAGCTTGAATCTGCAGCGTATGGCCAGGTGGTGCCAATTTGCTGGCACCAGGCATACTCATCCTAACAAACCTCTTTGAGATCCTCTGAGCACCCAGAACTTGCCCTGCTGACAGAGGAGACCACACCATCATAGCCTTGATGGTCAGTTAGGTCTGCTGAGGGCAGCCACAATGAGAAGATCCATCTGTAGCCACATAAAAAGGCCTTTCTGGCTGCGAGTGGCCCATGGCCATGGGAAGGGAACCTCCCTCCTGATGCTGCAGGATCAGACGCGAAGATGCTGCAGAAGACTGCAGTCTGAAAACAAGGTATAAGGTGAGGAGAACATTACCCTGAAATTTGTAGGAGGATGCAAGAATATTTGGAGTTTCTAGCTGTGCAGTTCCCTGCCAGCAGCCTGTCGATGCTGGGGGGGAAAAGTTTTTAGGCATTTCTAGGAAAAGGCCCTGTTCTTCTAAATGTGAAACTAGAAAGTAACACCTTAGCCTTGTGTGTTTTATTTGCTAAAATCTATTTAAACGCATATAGGATTTCATCTCAGAATGGTGCCACTATAAAACCCTCATAACACTGCAAACCATCAGTCGGGATTCAGTCCTATATCTTTAATTCCCTTCCACTCACAGAAAAAAAAGCTGGTTTCTTAAGCGACTATAGCAATGCTTTTTCTAGCATGGCTGTGGGTAAAGAGTTTTCCTTCTGCTGGTTGGGCAGCTTTCAGGGATGGAGTGGATTTATCCTACTGTCCTGATGATTGAATGTGTCTTAAATGTCACACCTGTAAGTTTAATTAGGTGATTTATTTAATTTAGAGGTGTGACATTCCTGTCCTTGAACTCCTAATGCTTACTTTTTCTGTCTTTATCCTTCTTTTTTTTCTGGCACGGACAGAAATGTTCTTACCAATTCAATCAATTTCTTATTACATGGCAGTAGACCTCATTTAATTAAATGCAAAGTTATAAACTAAATGTTTCCCAAATGTATAATGTTTTGAGTATTTAGCAAGAAAACCTCTCCAAACCCAAACAAAAAAAAAGAAAATCCTCACTAGCAAGTGTTTGCCAAGTGCTTGTATTGGTTTGGCAGGTATCTGGAATAGGTTTTGTAACTGGAGGTACTGCTAGATACAGAACTAATGTCTTTATGAGAAAATCACCCCTTTTTATCTGGGGAAATGACGCAGGACCACATGCGTGTGCATGTCCCAGCACCCATGGGCAGGCAGTGAAAGGATGGATGGAAGAACTTTCCTGGTCCCTGTAGTGGCCAAGCAAGTGCTGCTGACTCAGCGCTCAAGGGACCAATGGGCTCTCCCTGCCCTCCTCGCCACACACCGTGCTCCAATGGCAGCACAAGTAGCAGTTCCACCTCTTAACATATGCCAGGGTAAACTGGTCTTTCTGGTACACGTAGCGGTCGCTGAGGTGCGTACCTCCATGGTGCTCCCCAGGTCAGCGCATTTTCACGCTGAGATTACGAGTTGGGCCATGTGGGCACACAAAGTCTCCTGGACTAATTGGATGCAATACTGCCTGGGCTATAACTTGTGCTGCAAACCTCTCTGAGATGTTGTTCCACCACAGACTGGAGAAACGATGCTCTCCAGTTGTGGGAGGAATCATGGTTCATGTCAGCTTCTCCGGGGAAGGTGCTCGCCTGCCCCAGCTGCCTGGACTGCGCTGTGGGGACCGGCTTGTGGGAGAGGAGACATGTCCCTCTCCCTGTCCCTGCTCTGATGAGCAGGTAGACTGGCGCGGCAACCTGGCCTTTGTTATATGCAAATATACACACACACGGGTGCCATATGCATTTAGAGCAGCTTATGGTCCTTAGTGCCAGCCCAGCGATGCGTTGGTCCCACTGGGCAGACCTGGGAGAGGTCCTAGTGTGTTAGTTGGTCCTATTGAAATAGAGTTCAAAATAACTTACCTGAACAGTCAATCTCTTTTTGGTCCATCTCAAACTGGATGAATATTGACTGAGCTGCACATGTTACCCATTTACCAGTACTGACAAAATAACCTGTATTTCATTATGATTTTGATGGTGGGGGGGGGGGGGGGAAACATGACTGCTTGTGGCATTTCTTATCATTTTTAATCCTTGTACTACTTTAATGTTTATCTCTCATTTATTGTGAAGTTCGATTATTTCAGGTTTCCATGTATATGACTATGTATGTTTTGATGCATGTTTTAAAATGAGTGTGCTGTTGCTTTCTTAAATTAGCCAAGGTTTTGAGCAGTGCATTCCTTAACCCAGTCTTAATTCCCTCTGTTGCATGTGAGACCATGCCTCCTTTTAGAGAACAGTAAATGATGTAGCACTTGAACAATTACTTAAAAATATTGATTTCAGGAACAGTGGGAATGGCAACCTGGCTTGCTTTGCCTTTAACAAGTATTTCTTTTCTGTTCTGGCTTTTCAAACACTTGTACTGCTTGTGTCCCCTTCTGTGACGTGTGGTACGCATGCGAGGAGTGAGTGATGCAAATAACAGTTTCTGAAGTTAATTTCTGTATATTGCTCTGGTGTTTATTCAGAGGGGCACAATTCGTCAGCCACACACGTTTACTTATGGGCTTATAATGCTGTTTCCCATGTCGCTGGTTTTAATGAATATTCTGCCCAGGTACTGATGAACCCCTAGCATGAATGGATAAATCATGCTGCATGTCTGGCAAAAGGAGTATTCGCAGCTCTCGCACAAGAAATGAGCCGTTTCTTTTCAGTGGCACTATCATCTGGACTTTGCTGAGAAGTTCGATGTAACCACAGTAGGTAACGCATTTCCAGACAATGCCTTATTGTCTCCACAGGCGAGCGCAGGCTGGACGCAGAGACCTTGCATACCTACTTAGAATCAAGATTAAATTACCAACTTTTTTGGCATTTTTATGTAAAATGTTCTTTATTATGGTTTTCTCATAGCTAAAGCATGAGTCACTTGCAAGCCATAATAGATTTTGGCTATGCTGCATGATGAAGTGTTCTGGATGCAGTGAAACATTTAATCAAGACTCCAGGCAGTGCAGCTCCCACTGGTCACCTTAACAGGGGAAAAAAAAAACACAACAAAAACAAACAAACAAACAAACAAAAACCCACCAAAAAATCCCCCCCACAAACAGGAAAAAAAGGGGAGAGAAAGAAGAAATAAATTACGGCACCTTTTTGATGAGTCTTTGATAGAGACAACAAAAGCGACATCTTCTTAGTTATAAGTAATAGTGAAAGCAGGTTTATATCTGATTTAGACTAGATACAAGGAAGAAATTTTTCACAATGAGAGTGGTGAAAAGCAGGCACAGGTTGCCCAGAGAGGTGGGAGATCCCCCATCCCTGGAGGTGGTCGAGGTCAGGTTGGACGGGGCTCTGAGTAACCTGATCTAGTTGGAGATGTCCCTGCTCAGTGCAGGAGGGCTGGACTAGGTGGCGTTTGAAGGTCCCTTCCAACCCAAACTATTCTATGATCATAAGATTTTTCTGACAGTGTCAGCTAAAGCACTGAGTTTTTGAAAGCACTCTGATCTCCCAGCATTTTTTAGAAAATACTGATGCTTTATAAAAGTGAGTTGGTTGCAAAACATCAAATCACGGTACTGAATGGTACTTTACAATATGATTTCAACTCCAGGAAAGTTACATGGTGTTAAAATACTGGAATTAGAGCCCACTGATTAAAATTACCCAGGAAATTACAGCATTATATATAAACCTTATTAATCATGTTTCTGTGCATGTTTGTTTAATGGGGAAAATGAAAATATGTTCAGAAAATGCATTGAGGCCTAAGTTTCCAAACAATTTCAGGGCTGGTAATCAGTAGTAATTTCTGGGTTTGTGGGTGATACGAAAATATTGCTATAATGCGTATTCTAGGTGGGCTTAAACTGTTGGCTGTTGCTGGACCTGTATTTGATCTCCATGGTCAGCACTGGGGTGACTGGAGTGGACAGTCGTGTAGCCCAGGACAGCTTTCACATCCTCTCTTTCATTAAGGTACTCTTGAGCTCAGACATCAAAATTAAGTCTTGTGCCCTGCTCTCCTTCTGTGGAGAGATCCTAAGTGTCCAAGGCCTAAGCGTATGGCCAACGCATCTCTTTATTGCCAAATCACTTCTCATTGGCACTTAAAATGAGAGACTTTGCCTGAAACGTAGTAGGGGGAGTTTGGATTATATTCACTATATTCACTACGTTGATTTTTTCTCAAAAGCGTTACCCCAAAACTCAAGGATCGAGTGACTGCTGCTGCACCTGGACTTTCAAACTTTTTTTTTTTTTCTCCCCCCAAACAGTACTTTTCAGAGGTTTGGGCTTTTTTTTCTCCCCAGCTGCAATCTTCCTACTGTTAATAGTGGGATTCTTAACAACTTTGTATTTCCATTTAACAGGTTTGCTGGCCTGCATTACAATAGACTAATGCAATTTTTATTGTGCTAGCATGCACTGGGATTGTTTGCCTCCTGGAAAATGGGATATTCAGATGCCTCCCTCAGCCTCTGTCTAAGCGAAAGCTATTGCCTTGTCCCAAGACATTTTCTTTATAAATGGGCTTTCCATCTTGTTGTGGAAACTGTAAATATGCATGGTCTGTAGTTCAGGTTTTCCACCTTCCTCAGCTCTGCTATTGTTGGTTATTCAAGTAATTTTAAAACATGAGTGTTTATTTTTTGCCACCATGCTTACTGTTTCCCAGTATTTTAGTTAGAGCAAGGTGGGAAACTGGTTTAGGATGGCCTATGGCTTTTTATCATTCTTAGAAATATTATGTTAGAGATTTTCTATTAATATCAGGATTTTTTTAGTTGTTTTGTTTTTTAAAAAAAAGATTTTTCTTCTTTTCTTTCTGGAAATCCATTTTTGCTTGCTTGTGCTCTGATACTTGATATTTTGGTTCTTTTGCCTTCAGAGTTCGGAGGAAGCAGGCACGCACTGGTCCTGCAAATACTTAGTATGAACATAACTTCGCTGATGTGAGTAGTCAATATGATTACTCACATCAATAGAAAAGGAATTACACATACCTGTGTGTTTTTTCAGGATTAGCAAAGCATTTTTTGCTAGATGAACAAAAAGGCCGAAAATTATGGAGGCAGGAGAAAAATGACTAATCACAGAATCACCGAGATTGTAAGGGACCTTTTAAGATCATCTAGTCCAACCAAAAAAACCCAAAAAACCAAAACAAAAAAAAACAACCCACCACACCACACCCAAAACAACACTAGCCCAACACTAATCCATATCCCCCAGCACCATGTCGACTCGTCTCTTGAATACCTCCAGGGATGGTGCCTCAACCACCTCCCTGGGCAGCCCATTCCAATGTCTGACAAATATTTCCTAATATCTAACCTGAACCTCCCCTGGTGCAACTTGAAGCCATTACCCCTTGTCCTATCATCTGTGACTTGAGTGGCCAGGTTATTCAATTGAGAAATTAATAGTTGAATTTTTCTCTTTTATCATCATGAATGATACTACTTAGAATATTTACCAAGGGGTGAGGAATAGAATCTCTTATCTTTATTCTGTTAAAATTGATAATGCACTGCCACAGTCTCCAGCAAAGAAGAATAAGCTCCTTCATTTTTTTAATATGAAAGATCTTATAATGGCTTAAGCATAAACAAAAGTTTGCAGGGTGATGTATGCCAATGCTGCCTGTAGATTAGATGGTATCTCTTGAAGAGAGTCAGTGAACATCACAAGAATAAGTAAAGGGAAGAATGACTCAACAACCTATAAATTGAAAGAAAAAGCTGTTGCCTTTCCACTCTGTTTGATCTTTAATCAAATCGTTGTAGTGTTTGAAGAAGCGTCGAACGTGTGAGACATCTGGGAGTTCTTTTCTTCTTAGATCGTGTTCTATCTATAGATCTCTGAGCTTGTAACATGGATAGGGTGGCTGCAAGCAAGAATTACTGCCTGCATTTTGGGACTCCCAGTGAAACTTGCTGCTGCCACATGAGCTCATTCAAGTTTCCTGTGGCATCTTTTTTCCCCCTCGTTTTCATTCGATAGATGGAAGAACTTTAGAAAAGTATTCTGACCATAAACCCTCCTCGCCTTGAAATAAAAGAAAAATAAATGTTAATAAGTGTAATAAACCAGGGGGGATCAGTTCTGGCCAAATGAGCCCATTGGTTTATAGAAGGTGTTACGATCGGATAGAATTTGGCATGTTGCCTTCCAGTGCGATGTTTTATTTTACATACCTGTGTAGCTCATAAACCCAGTAAGTTTGGTCACTAAAATAATTTTTTGTTCCAGAATAAAACTCTCATGTTAAGCTTTTTATGTGGAGCATGGAATTTCTCTAGCCTGTTCAGGAATAATTGTCTGGGGTAGTAGTATTTTTGAAGTGGATTTATTCTTTTGCTCTAAGAAATGAAGCTTGGTCTTTTAGCAACTGTTTCTTAATTCAACAAACTATTTTGAATAAAAATAGATTATTCAAATGCAAACTTATATACCTGTTTGGTTAACTAAAAAAATAATCTTTTTTCTGTTTCCATCATAATTGAGTTTCTCCTTGCCCCCTCTCACAAAGAAATTGTTTTCAGAATCGTGTACAAAGTATGAAGCTATTGAAAACTTTACACTGCAGCATAACGGCCTTTCAATATCTGAAGGGAGCTACAGGGGAGCCGGGGAGGGACTCTTTGTCAGGAAGTGTAGTGACAGGACAAGGGGCAACGGCTTTAAATTGGAAGAGGGGAGATTTAGATTAGATACTAGAAAGAAATTCTTTACAGTGAGGGTGGTGAGACACTG
>JAOXNO010000033.1:7906766-7928472 GCA_028565335.1 Limnodromus scolopaceus
GGCTTTGAGCAACCTGCTCTAGTGGGAGGTGTCCCTGCCCATGGCAGGGGGGTTGGAACTCGATGATCTTTAAGGTCACTTCCAACCCAAACCATTCTATTATTCTATGATCACTCTTTGTAAAGTCTCACATAAACTCCTCGTAAATGCCTTCAGTTAATTCAAAGAGGGTATTTTCTACTTCCTTCAAAGTAAAGACAACATTTTGAAACAACAGTGAGTTTCCCAGTGATGTCTTGTGTTCAGGTTCATGCCCTAAATGTTTAAATAGATACTGTATGCGTTATGAAATGAGGTCCTGGTATGATTCCTTATATTTGTTAAGACCTGAGGATTATCTCAATTGAGAAATGAACTCCTTTTTTTTCTTACATCTACATTTAAAGTAAATTAAGGCAAAACTGTTTGAGGTGAGTGCTGCCCTGCCTCCATCTGTTCTGAATTTATTTAGGGAGAAAAAAAGCACCACAAGAGACTAACTTGAGCAGCAAATAAGAATCTTAACAAGATCAAGGTAATTAAGACTTCCTCTGCTTTGAAAACATCCATGACAGCAGGCTGCAGAAATCAAATTGTTGCAGATGAGGATGGGTTGACCATCTGTAATAGTGGCCAGGGGCATCACGTTATTATGAGAATGTTACTAAGGCTGTAGAACAAGAAATTTGATTCAGACACAGGGAAAATTGTGGTATTGTTTGACTCGCTACTTTTGCTAATCTCTGTAGTTTGTTGTATGTCCATATTTTTGCATTAAATATCAATTGAATTGAACATAAACTAAAACACACAAAACCAAAAAAAAGAAACAAAAAACCCCACCCAAAGATAGTTTGCATACAAATTGATATGTAAAATTATTGTGTTTATTTTACAGGGCATAGTAAATACACAGCCCATATTTTTCTGCAGAACAAACTGTAGGGGAAAGCTTTAATTTCAGTCTTTTTTCTAGGTGCATTAAACGTGTGAGGGAAAAGCATTATACTAGAATTTGTAAAAAGTAGAGTAATTTTGTGGAGATTTACACACACACACACTTGGATAGATCAAAGCTTTCTGATTTTTCATTTCCCATTGAACAAATAAAGCAAGGCAATATTTTGAATCTGTTCATTGGTTTTCCATCACAGTCTTAAGAGATTTAGAAGTGTCTGTGACTATTTTTGTTTCCATGGCTTCTACAGAAATTCAAGGCTGTTTTTGACTGGAGACTGGCCATCATGCAGTACTTAGAGGGCGGTCCAAAGAGCACTCTCTGGTGACTGCTTGTGTCTCTGGCTTGCACCCCAGAGTCACATTGGCAGGCGGGTTTGATGTCAGCCAAGAACATTCCCCATTTTGGACAGATTTGGAGAAGGGGGTGGTGGTTATCACTTCACTTGTAGCCTGGCCATGTTGTTTCCTACAGTCATAGAGATGTTGGGACCTAATGGTTCCTTCCAGTTCCAGGGACCAAGGCTTGGACAAATCTCTTAAGCTCCTTTTTATTTTTTTAATCCTTCCTGTAGCAATTTCAAGTTTTGTGGCCTTTGATTTCCTAGATGTTTGTTGTTGCTGGTGGGTGTTTTGCTGTGGGTGCAAGCTGAGAGCACAGCATGCCTTCTGTAGACCCTTCTGAACACGATGCCCGTGGTACAGATGGCCAGTGATACTGCCATGACCACCTTGTCTTACCTTCATTAAGTCTGAGGCAGAATTGCACATAATTATTAATTGGTAGCATATTAATCAAACTATGTATTTCAAGAATCTGAGTTATGCACGTTGATATCTTTAGGCAAATGTAATGAGGGATTAGAAAGATAGAAGCAGTTGGTTGGGAAGACATTTAGTTTAGGTGTTTGATTAAAGCTTTGTGGATTTTTTTTTCCTGCCCAGTAAAGATGTGAAAAGACATGCTGAAATCTTCCAGTGCCCCATGGCAATGAAAGACTTTGTGGTTGTCCTGTGAGCATCTCCCTGGGGTTGAAACTTCTGAAATAATTTCAAAGTGAAATTAATTTCTGAACTCCTAAATAGAAAACCGGACATTCAGTTTACACCTGAACTCATTCAGGATGTGTACTTTCTTAAATGAGGCCCTTGGTATAAAACATAATGGACTCTTTTGTTTGGGGGAAAATGTGAAGATGTTTCTCAAGTCTTTCTCGGATATTTATTATGTGAGTGAAATTTCTGCAAATGGGCACATCCCAGGATTTTACTCCTTAGGTTTGCAGTACTGCGTGTAAGTTGAAGTAATAAGTTATAGCAGAAGTAAAAAGATAGCTTTATACAGAGATGCTAATTAGACTTAGCCAACAGTGAATTATGAAGCAATATGCATTATCTAAGCCCTGTGGATTAACAGTAAATAATGGTGTAAATGCTCTTTTAAAAATATTGCAGTCTCATTCTGAAAATTTCTTTTCCTTTTTGTTTTTCCACCACCTAAAGCATGCCTTCAGTATAAAATACAGTGTCTTTGTTTACTCGTGAGCTGATTTTTCAGGATAAAATTACTTCCTCTATTACTATTCTCCTTTTTTTCAGTTCTCCGGAATCTGACTTTATAATTAATTTATTTTGTCCCACAGTCCTTAGCCATCTGTATTCTTGGATTCTGACTATTTAACATTATGCAAGCTGTAGGCAATGCACAGCTCCTAACCCAAACCCCCAGAAGTTGTCATATATTTTTCATATGATTTTTACAAAGGGCAATCTCTCATCATGAAAATGGGTTCTGGTGGTGAAATGTCACCTGAAGCTGAAACATTAGCTGTGCATGACATATAGGGTATGAATAAATAAATTGCAGAGCCGTGCAGCTGCTTTTACCTTGAAACTCTATCTGGGGAAATGCTGTACTTGGAGCAGGAGAGCATACGTCGTGTGCTGTGCCAGTTTAGGGGGCAGGACCCTCTTGGCAAGAATGGCTGGCAAAATCCTTCGTCTGTCATTTCTACTGCATTTCTCCTGTTTCTGCGATTAATTGTCACCCAGACGCAGCAGCAGTCGCCATGAAAACCCACACGGGCTGGTTTATTCCCTGAAAGTTTACGTCTGGTTGGTTAGTTGTTGAATCGTTGCTCCTGATGCTTCTTGTGCTTCTGTTGTCAGGGATTTAAATGTGATGATAAAACCTCCTGGGTTAATCTGTCTTAGGCCATGAAGTGGTTTGTGTACCATTTGTGAATGGTCAAAGTAATTAAATATGGTATAAATAAATAATGGCCTTCTATAAAAGGCCATGTAAGGCCTATAGGACCAGTGTTTTGTCTGCATTTGTAGCAGATATATTTATAAGATTAATGTAATATTTCCTCTGTTTTTAAAGACACTTCAGTTCTCTTTAATGCTATGGAAAAGTTCTGGCAGGCTGGACAGTAACAGTAATCTACCGTGGGCATAAATACCAAACACAAACATTTAAAAAAAGAAAAATTAAACAAAAAAGCTTGCTTATTTGACATGACTGGGGATGACTTAGATCCCCAAGTGGAAGGTGTCTCCCTGTGCTGGTGTATATACCGAACACAGACCAATGTAGCCATAATGTTCACAATGGTCTAGGTCTCTCCACCTTCAGAAGAAATCCCGTTGGAGAAAAAATGCTTATCAGGGAAACAGCTGAGCTTCTTTCAGCCTTCTCTGCTGCAGAAACATCCTTTGAGGCAGAAGAGATGGGTGTCTTAGGATCAAGTATACTCTCTGAGTTATACCTACCACAATTTATATTTTCATTTTTTTATATTGATGAAGGACAGTAGCACGACACACCAGATCTGTTCTGTCACAAAGTCTAGCACTGGTGGAAATGTTAGGCTTTCTGAAACAGTTGCCTGTTGCCTGGAGGACAGAAAAATGGAGCGTCCTTCAGGATGTGGTCTCAGGAAGACCACAGAGGACCAATGACCCTCAGGTGCAGCCACTGAGAACTCGGGGAAAGACACACAAGTGAGCCCAAGTGACTGGGTTGTTCTGTGGGGGCAGCCAAGCCTCTGTCACTAAGGTGCTTATCTTTAAGACCATCCTGGTGATCAAGTCACAATGGCTTGGCAATTGGTCATCAGTATGAAAACAGAATTAAAAAAGGTGATGTTATGGCAGGTGACTAGAAATAGTAGAAATCGTAGACTTCAGATCACCAGAGACGCCTGCATTGATTATACCCAGAGCAGCCTAACCCATGAATTTTCAGCTAAGTGCAGGGAGATCCCTTGTGGATAACGGCAAGGCAGGTACTGTAGTGTAAATGATATTTTATCTGTCAGTTTACGTAGCTTCTTTAAGTCATCCATACTTTTGCCTCCCTTCCTGTGCAACAGCCCTACCTACCTTTCCCTGTTCTGTGGTGAGCAATAAAAACAGACTTTCTTCAGCTACTCAGTTTTCTTGATAGCATGTCTTCAGAGTTTGGTGGCAATTTAATATTTTGGGTCCAAAACAAGCCTTTTTTTTCCCTGATGAACGTAAACCAGCTGTGTCCTCTCTTTCTTTTTTGGAATATTACATGCCATACCCAGCAACAAAAGAAAACGGAGCTCTGCAGCTCCAACTTAGCATCAGCAGGGCAGCAATCTTGCTTATGAAAAACTAGGAATATATAGCACACAACAACCTTTCAGGAACTACCATTACTACTTGGAAAAGCATACAAATATCACACGTAAAAAGAACATTTGTTTAGGTGTGTATAGGCAAAAAGAGTAGATGCTAGTGCATGCTTCTAAAGTAACATTTATGTTTGCAATTAGAGGAGAGCTTTGAGAGGGAGGAAAAACAGATTATTTTTTTTTAAAAAATAAAGTGCAAGGGTGTTTTTTCCTCCCTCAGAACGGAGAGTTGCCAATATATAAACATTTCAGAGAGAATTTTACACCACCTCATCTTTATGTCAGGCAGCATTTAATGGTTGAATGATCTCCTGCCCCAGGACTTGGCAGCTATCCTCCAGGGGCCGACTTTGAGGATTACAATGACAGTCTATCGGTGGATCTTTTCCAATATAAACTAGACTAGGACCATTTAAAATCAGTTGCTATCAACAAGTCAAATTAACTTTATTTATGTTAGAGGCTTTCCTATGAGTATTTTATAACAATGTGGAATTTTAATATCCGGAGGGGCTTTTCCTGTTGTTGGTATGATTTGGGAATGTTCTAATTCATGTGATTAAGAACAATTTACCTGATTTCTTTCAAAGTTATGTGATTTGTAGCATTCAGGTCCAATCAGCGTCTAACTCACAGTGCTCACACAACTTTTTCCGATTTCGACTTTTTACAGGTGGAAATAACACTTCAGGATATCAATGACAACCCACCAGTATTCCCCACAGATATGCTTGATCTAACTGTAGAAGAGAATATAGGAGATGGATCTAAAATACTGCAGCTGACAGCCATGGATGCTGATGAGGTAGGAGCATGGATTTGTATTTGAATATCTGTACTAAAAATGCTATTCTGGAAATACGTGTTTTTTACCTGTTCCCTTCATGAGAGCTTGGCCTTGGGAGTCATTGCGGTCATGCTTTAAACTGCTCTTGGCCCATTCACAAAATTCTGTTCGGTATCACAGAGTCACACAGAGGCAAAACCAGCAAGTAAGACAAATACTCTGCTACTTGAAGGCTGCTCCCTGTTTTTCGTATAATGAGTTCATGTTTCCCTAACATCTCTTTTTGAGCGGTTCCACTAATAGCAAAAAATGTCCCACATTTTGATTTGGTTTTAGATGATCTTGTTGTTATCAGTGTTGTCCTACGCCATACTCACTGACTCGGCAAAGGTGCTGGACCGCCCAGCTTCTGGTAAAGCTTTATTGACATTCAGTTGAAGACCATAGCTTGATACAGATAAACTGACTTTGATACAGGGATGTTGTAGTTGTAGAGCTCAATTTCAAGGTGTGCAATAAAATTAATGTGAGAGGAGCCTCAGAGAACAAGGAAACTATTTATAAACATAGAATCATAGAATGCTTTGGGTTGGAAGGGACCTTAAAGATCATCTTGTTCCAACCCCCCCTACTATGGACAGGGACACCTCCACTAGACCAGGTTGGTCAAAGCCCCATCCATAACGCCTGCTCACCCTTTGACTAGAACTACTTAACATCAATATTATCCTTTCCTACAGGAATTTGTATTTCACCAAAAAGAGGGAAAAAGAGATAATGCTAAAATACATGCTCTGTACATGAACCAGTTTGAGAAATAGTTTTTCCTGCTTAAATTCATTGCTGTGAGGACACTGCAACTGAGGAGTTGTTAAGAAACTAGCAAAAGCCTCTAAGCAACTGATGTTAAACAACTGGCCAGTCAGCTTAGTGAGGGATATTGTAGTCTTGTTATAGATGTCAGGCAAATATATCCACATATAATTTGATATATTCATTTCTTTTGGAAAGTAAGTTATGACAATGTTAATCATATTGTTCCATTCACTTGAACTGATTCTTTCCACTGGGAAAAGGCCTAAAGAGTCAATATAAGCATGCAAAGAAGTTTGTGTGGTCATTAAAATATAGGGTTACACTTGACAACAACGAGCAATTCTTACATTCAAATAATAAGGTAATTCAACCCCCTCAAGAGAATTTTATTTCTGCTCTTTTTTTGTGTTAGCTTGGTTAGTTGTCCTGTGATGATTGTTAATTGATGTACTTAATCTCACTACTTCATGGGGAACCACTGGAACACCCTCAGGAATGGTCCAAATGTGATTATGAACTTTTTGTTCTTTCCTTTATTTTCTGGGAGCAGCCTGACATACAGACAAAAAATTGGATTTTTGGAAAGGTGCATGTCTGCAACAGAAATTATAGCTGTTTGTCTTCAGACTTGGGAGAAGTAAATACTGAACTGCCACTGTAGTAGGGTAATAGGGCACACAGGTATTTAAGACTTTAGCAATATGTTATGACCCAGCCCCTTTTTGGCCATTCCGAAACTGTATGTAATATGTTATCTGAAGCGCTCCATCCAGTGGGAATTGATTTCTTACCTTAGACAGAAATCAGTCAATCTTTTAATAAAAAGGGATGATTTCAATTTCTCTAACAGAACATTTGTAACACAATCCCTTTACGACGAGTCCAAGGTTTTTTAGCAATGTGCAGTTTAGGCTCAAGATACTTAACTCTCCCCTCCCTGCCTTTGAAGTTGAGGGCACAATGAACGCTCCTTGTTTTTCATATTAGATTCCTGTGACATTACACTTTTCTGGCTTCTTTCTTTGCACTTGCAACCCGTATACGCAGCTCAGTAAAACAGCTTGCTGCTTTTGCTACATGCACAGGTGCTTTCAGAATCAAAGTCTTAGCTTCAAAAAGGTGACAGAACCCTTAAAACTCATGGCTGAGTGGTGTAGAAGTACCCCTCTCACAAATACTTTTAAATGGTGGTATGAAGGTAGACAATTTCAAAACTTTGTCTGTTATAACAAGGACATCGTAGAGATCTGAGAAAAGATGTAAAGACATTCTTCTCTGGGTGCTAAGTGGTACCAAAGGCTTTAATAATTGCAACAGCTTCTAGCCCTTTGCAGCTATTTAAAGTCAGTTATCAAAGCGAAATTTCTATGCAGCTTTTTAATAGGTTTTACATATCTGTTATTTTGGTTTCCTTCTCACCTAACTTACCCAAAGTTACTGCTTTGATGAAACCAGTATCCCGCGTGGCTGCGGTGCTGGCTAGTCAAACAAGCAGTAAAGAATGCGGTCACCTCTGAGATCTTCAGTCCCCATCGGATGTTTTTGCCCGGCTGCACAATTGGAGGAAGGCGTGTGATCTCCCCCAGGTACACCTGAGCACACAGACGCTGTGCACGCTGAAGCACTGCATGCAGCTCTTCGGGGCTCTGCACCTGCAGAAGCTTGTTTTCTTTCTAAATTTCGTTTTGTCAGTCAGCTCAGTCCAACTCTTTGAAACAACGCCCCAGAGAAAAAGTTTGGCACAAGGCGGTCTCATAAGGTCAGGTAACTAATGCTTGTCTCTCATCTCACAAATAGGAGCAGGTTTTTATCTCTGTTAGTTTGCTTTTTTAGGCAAGAGTGCTTGAAACAGCTATAGAATTTCTTTCTCCCTGATCCCTTTGATCTGTTGTTCACCACAGAAGTGCCACCCGCCTGCCAGTGGCAGGCTTCAGCTGTGAAACCTGGGCTCTTGCCTGGCACAAGGGAGGGCATGGTAAATATCTGCTTGCCCACTAAAATGCATCACCATCTCAGGTTTAAGGGAAAACAGGAAGTATTCCCTTAAAGACCAACGTCAGTCTGCTAAGAAGCAAAATTTATAACTGAGTACTGGCCTTTTGGGGAAATGTGACCCAAGCTGGCATTGGTCGCTCTATCCAGCCGCTTACATCCCCTGGACCACCCTCTGGGTGCAGCATCCCACTGCACAACCCGTCCCCAGGAGGTGGGTGGAAAAAGAGCTCAGGTAGCATCCCTTTTTCTAGAAAACCTCAGTGCTCCTCGGAGCTAAGACCCATGAGGCGTATTAATTTTCTTGTTAATAATCAGTGATACAGATGGGATGCAGGTGACTTCCCTCAGTGTTTGTGACAGGGCAGGGCTGAGGGAAAATGCACTGCGTCAATATTTTTTGAATGGAAGTTTCCGCTATTTTTTTTCTAAGTCTTAATTTCAACCATTAAGGGGGAAAAAAAACGAAAAAGCTGATCATTTTTCTGTGTGACATTACTTTTCCTTAATTTTCCTTTTAACAAAAATGCTCAAAGCCTGTATGAATCCTTTTTTCCAAGGACGAATGAGATGGTTTGTTTGACCCAAAAGCAAATGCTTTGGACTTCCAGCACAATCCAAGAGAACAGAACTTTGATTTTAATGACACATGATTTGTCACTCTGGGGCTCTTTATTTACGGGGATAAATGTATTTCCATGCAGAAACTGGCCTTCGAGGGGGCTGCTGCGAGCACAGCTCCTTTGAGTTTCTCCTGACCAGGAGCTTCAACTCTTGCCATGTCTGCTGGTTGGTGGAGCTGCCACGTGGCCACCCCTGGTCCTTTCTCTTTGCATCTCTCCCTCTCCTCCTCCCTCCATCCCATCTCCAGAGCTGATCCCACTGGCAGGGGTTTAATTTAACCTTTGAACATAAACCAAGAAGAATAAACACTGGTCCATGTTAAGAGGGAAGATGTTACACTGCTCGGTGATTCTGGCTTGAAATTAAAACAGTTATCAGCTTTATGGTATTGACTGGATGTCATCCTTTTATGAACAGTGGAGCAAAAAGTCTCTGGATAATCTTGTCATGTCATGTCTCATAAACAAAAACTCTGTGTGTGTGTGTATGTCTTTAGTGGGGGACTGAGGCAGGGACTGGGCAGGAGGAATATTTATTAAAGGAAACTGTTCTGAAAAATATTCGCCAATTGCAGTTACTGGAATGATTCTTGTCTTACTGAAAATTATGATGTGGTTTTCCTGGCAAATAACTTGATTTGACCACTTCTGTTTGTACTTAGGGAGCCAATGCCCTCGTCACATACACTATTATCAGCGGTGCGGATGATAGCTTCCACATTGACCCTGAGTCAGGAGACCTGATAGCCACCAAGCGCCTGGACCGGGAGCGCCGCTCCAAGTACTCCTTGCTGGTTCGTGCTGACGATGGCCTGCAGTCCTCAGACATGAGAATAAACATCACTGTTAGCGATGTTAATGACCATATCCCCAAATTCTCTAAGCCAGTGTATTCCTTTGACATCCCAGAAGATGCCACTCCAGGTAAATAGGAAATACCCCAAAATTACCTGATTTTTCTCTTTTCGTCAATCCACAGGGACTTGATGCGGGGAGGTTAGGAGACCTGTCTGATTTGTCCAGGAGACAGAAAATGTTGAAGGCATCTATTGGATGTGGTGGAGAAATAGAGATGATACACTGATTCCTTAATAATAATCTCTACGTGTGCTCAATTACTAACCCTCACATCATATTTCCTTGATCTTATCTTTGACTCCTGTTTTTGACAAGGTTTTTGTAGAAAATCTAACGTTTAGATAATTAATTCTGTCTCCTAAATATGATCTCTGACCTCTTAAGTTGTTATTTTCTTCTTTTAAAGAAGAAAATATGCAAGAGCATTTTGATATTTAAAAGTTCGGTTATAAGCTAGAAAATATTTAGACTGAAAAAAAAAAGTTTTAAAAAATTGTGCTATATTATATGTCTCAAGTTGAGAAATTAATGTTACTTGCAATAAAAAGTTTCCAATATTTCATACCGACTGCTAGTATAAAAGCAGTATCTGCCGGTATTAGTAACTAAAACATCTTAGAAGCTTGTTCTAAAACATGAATAAACAGAGGAGATGCAAATGACATGGTGATAGCTTTCAAGCTTTTACTAGGGCTTTGACTTACAAGCATGGGAGGCTCAGCTTGGGGCAACCAAGGTTAGCCCCATGCCTCCAAGTTGCATGCTGTATCCGACAGTCACAGTCCCAAAATTGAGTGGTGTTTTGCGTTAAAGGATTACAGTGCAATCAGCTGTGCCTCAGGAATCTGATCTGGAAGTAATCGAGACATCTGTGTAGCACGGGGAGGTTTGATCGCTCATCACAGAATCATAGAATGGTTGGGTTGGAAGAGACCTTAAAGATTATCTAGTTCCAACCCCCCTGCCATGGGCAGGGACACTTCCCACTAGAGCAGGATCCCCAGCTATGCTCTTCTCCCTTATTACTTAGAGTCCTGAGGCTTGGTCTGTTTTAGCAGGAATAACCTTGGAAATGGCGAGCATAATTCCTTCCACGTTAAGATGAGGCTTCTCTCTTTAATCATTTCTGGGGTGTACGCTAGTGCCTTATACCCAGCTCGGCAGTGTTGGATGCCGAAGGGAGGAACAGACTGATTTTATACTTGAAGTGTGTATGTAAAAGATACCAGCATATTCAGCTGGATTAAAGGAAGTTGTAGCACTATTCTTCATTCTGCTGATAAGCAGTTTTCTTTGTCACTTTGCACGAAAATGGTTAACTGTGCTGCAATGCATGTAATTCATCTGGTTCCATGAAAAAGAAATTAAATTATTTATTTTCTTGGAAATGAGCTGATTTTAATTAAAATTAGTGTTTGAAATACTAAAAACTGACAATTAATTCCCAAACTTTAGTAAGATAGGGCAGTCATGTGAACGCAGTATGCAGAAATGAAAACAATGGCACAGATTCACAAGGAGTTGAATTTCAGAAAACAGTGAAGAACGGACCCGTATAAGGTTTCTAGTTTTCTAACCGCAGTTACCCTGCAAAGGCACTTTTTCAAAAAATAGAGCTGGGATATTTGGTATGCACTGACATTTCAGTTTCTGCATTTAGAAAGAAATCTCTAGAAGATTTCAGAACTTGTATTTGTCTGGGGGTCCTTTGAGTCATAGAAAGAAAATACCTAGCAGAGAAAAAAGGTATTTTTGCCCCAGTTGATGTTTAATCTGGACATGTTACAGCTTAAAGATAAACCCAAATATTCCTGGCCATTTCTTGGGGTTTTTTAGTAGCCCTGTAAAATAGGCATCATACTGATTACTGTTCCTTTCAGCTTTTTACTACCCTTTCGTAGTAGTTCGCCATGCAGTACTGAGGCTTGAATTTCTGCTGGAGGATACCTTTTATTCTGCAGAGCTGCTTGGTGGTGCTGTGTAGCGGCCAGCCGCTCTGACCACGCCAGTCAGCTGCCTTTTGCCAGTGACTGATCTTGCTGTCGTGCTGTGCAGGTTCCTTGGTGGCAGCCATTCTGGCCACTGACGACGACTCCGGCATCAACGGGGAAATCACGTACAGCGTAAGTGAAGATGACGAAGAGGGAATCTTCTTCCTCAATCCCGTTACTGGAGTCTTCAACCTGACTCGCCCACTGGACTACGAAGCCCAGCAGTATTACATTCTCACGGTCCGTGCAGAAGATGGGGGAGGCCAATTTACTGCCATCAGAGTGTACTTCAATATATTGGACATCAACGATAACCCACCAGTGTTCAGCACGACTTCATACAGCACATCTTTGATGGAGAACCTCTCTCCAGGATCTGCTATTCTCAACTTCAGTGTCACTGATGCGGATGATGGTAGGCCTCATAGCCTGTGTCTCTGGTGATAAATACGTATTTCACCTTAGCAATATCTTAAAAGACATAGTAGAAAGCGCAAATTAGAGCTGTCCTCAGGATGCAGCCATATGCTTAAATTGACTGCATGCTGCGTAAGCAGAAGTTATTTTTCCCATATTTCGCATTAGGTTTAAGCAGGTGGTTTATTCCTTATCTTTATTTGTGATAAAAATACAGTCAAATACTGCTTTTAACTGCTGTTGTGGAAATGAGTTGCAGAGCTGTGTTTTCCTAGAGTGTGTTACAGCAGTTGAATGCCATGATTTCTCCCCTGGTGCATAGGTTGCACGTTTAAATTAGAACAAAGTGTTCTTTCAGATTGGTTTGTTGTTGTTTTTTTCCTTAAAGTTTATAATTTATTCTGAGTAAGGTTCTGGCAATATGAGGTGTCATCTGCAATCATCTTAAATGTAGTGTAACTTTTAAGTTTAGCATGAAGAGAATTGTGATCTACGGGGTATTGATAGTGGAGGTTAAAAAACTGATTAAAAGAGATAATGGGAAAATTTCTCATTAAAATAAGATTTAATCTTGGGATTATTTATGTCATCTAGAAGGTGTTAATGTGCTGGAGTGTAAAAGATATAATCTTTATAGCTTGCTTAACTATTTTGCCATACAAAAAGTCCAAGCAAGAATAATTATAGAATATGGCCATAAAACACATAAAAAATCCTTGCATAGCATACTGCATTTTCTTATGTGTCCACAGACGTTAGTCATTGTGATTTTAATACAAAATTATTCATAACACTCGTAGTGACTTTACAGGTGAAGGTTATTTTTATGACATGTTAAGCAATCTTGTCTCCTCTCAACTTGAGACTGGCTCAGCAAAGCCCATAGAAGTCTCTCGGACTGAAATGTGTGCTTCGAGTGCAAAGCACCTACATGCTTGAAGGAATCCCAGTTTATGCACATAGAACAACTGAGCTGATCAAGATTATTCAGTAAAACAGTTTTTCCCCAGGAAACGCTGAGTTGTAGAACTCAAACATTTTTGTGGGAACATAAATTTTGTGCTGATGGGTAGAACTTTCCGTGGTAAAATTGTGCAACTGGTTTTGAGATCAAACTCAGTGAGCGAGAAGAGATTCCATGAGATAAGCCAACAAATCAGAAATTATAACTTGGTGATACTGGCTGTTCTTGCATGGATCTCTCTTTCACCACTCTTGTTAAAGCTTTTATGTAAACTAACTATAAGTTGGAGGAGGAACTTGAGCTTGCATCATGCATATCCAGAGAAGGGATTGTTCCTTCAGACCAGTAGATAAATGGATTGTGTCTGATCTATCTCCTCTTTTATTTCTTATTTTCCTGTTAGGAGTACAATGCTTGGTTTCAAATCTTTTTGGAAGTTAATTTCATTTAACCATTATGGGTCTATTTTCCTTTTCTCCTGCACCTCATACATTAATTTCCATCTGCGCGCAGTGAACATGAACTATATCATAGCACTGACATATCATTTTACATTCATCATGCACTCAGTTATCAAGGAAGCAAAAGAGTATTTGAGGAGCAGTGCAATGAAAAGTCAGATATCTTGTATTTTATATTTTCTGGCAGACTTACTTTTCTAACAGGCTGGATTTAAAATTAATAGGGCAGAAATTTCATTCCAGAACGTGCCAGGTTGAGTTCCCCCCTAGGACCGTAACTTCAGCAAATGTTATGATCTATCGGTGTTTCTGTTTCAAGCCCAAACTTGTTATTCTGTGTCGTCTTATATTTATCCAGAGTACAGAAATAGCTACTGCTATGCTTCTCTCCAAGTGGCTCACAGACAATGCACTCAATGCACACAAATATAATTTTGCTGCTTATTTATGTTATATGATCCCATAGTTTGAAGGAGCTCTGAAAAGGCATTGTTTTATAATGAGATATGCCTGTTGTTTTAGGATAAACACTGATAAAAGACAAAAACGTGGTGATAGTGAAACTGCTCCATTTCATTTTCTTGCTCAACACACCCCTTGGGAAACAGTAGCTGTTTATCTCGGCTCGGGCAGTTTCATATACAGATGCATAGTAAATATCAGCTACAGCTCTTGGTTATTTACAGAGCAATAAAGAACTCAGTTTCCTTAAACACACTCATTTTGAGATTCAGATTTTAATTTTTTCCACATGGAATTAACAGGGAAAACTTCAGAGCAAAGCACACACTTGTCTGTTTGTTAAAAAGTGTGTAGCAAGGTATTCCTCCAGGCAAAAAGCAGTGGGATTTCCCAGTTGTACTCTACAGGTATTTACAGAATGGAAGGCGGGGAGGGGAGTAGGATTTTTTTGTTTGTTTCATTGGTAAAAAATAAAAATAGAAATAGACCCTTAAAAGAGCATCATCATTAAATTGTTGGCTCCGTGTCTGAGCTCTCGGAGTTTTATCAGATTAGCCCTCACATTAAATAACCCCAAAACTCAGTGAAGAGGATGCCTCTGCATTCTCCCTAAGAAAAGCCCAGCTCCAAACCTGGAGAAGGGATGGAGATGCCACCCCTAAAAGACCAGCTTGGCATGCTGTGTTTAAAAAAGAATAGTTCACTAAGTGGCAGTCCTGGCTCCACTGATATTTAGGCAACTTTCCTTTTGCTTCACAGTTTAATTTATATAAGCATTAGTAGCATCAAAATCTATGAGAATACAGGAGAAGGAATGAAAGGAGGTGAGAAAAAGAAGAAAAAGCAGTAAATTTTGTAGGAACAAGCACCATCACAAAACACTGGGGAAAAAAAAAAAAAGAGTATTTTTAAAGTAATTTTCTTTTGTAGGATCTAATTCGTACCCATCTCCAAAGTCAAGTAACAAAAATCTTGAATTGCCAGAAAGTACTGAAATCAGAAGACTTTCATCTGTATAATTAGTCATTTGAAAATACAGCTGAACAAAAAATAGACTAGCATTAAACTTTCACAGTGCTTCACTTGATCAAAGTAATGTAGAAACACTAATATCCTGGCATATAAATGTATTAATTTCTTTAATTACATGAAAATATTTTTTTCTTTCATGTTTGGTTCTATTTATTTTATAATTATGTTCCTACAAGAGAAGAAGAGAGAAGGAAAGATGCCAATTAGAGTAGCCGCTGGGGGAAAGACAAGACTAGAGTTCCCAAGTCTGAGAATAATCACAGCAGAGATTAATAAATCTAATGCAGGAATAAATTTATTATAAAAGCAATTCAGTCGGAGGGAAAAGGGCTTCTGAGTAAAAATAACAAAATGCACAGCAAAGTTATCAGCTACCTAAGCAGAGAGGTTGGTTTCTTTGCATGAAAAAGCGAGTTTGAGGGATAAATTAGCAGTGAATGGTCTGTTGATCTACTAATCCTAAATCACAGTCTTTATGACCCAAAACAGGAAAACAAAATTATCAAAATTGATTAAAATAAGAGTAAGATATTAAGATACGTGTCTATGAAAGAAGACTCATTTCAATCAGGCGCTCCCAAAAATTAGTTGTTTAGAGTGAACTCTGGAGTTGAAGCGGTAACATACGTTTGTTTCCTGTGCGGCGTATTTAAGGTCATTTCACAGCCTTGTCAAGATTCAGAATGCGTTTCCCGTACCAGAATTACAAATCTCTCCCTTGACCATAATTGCTAGTTAACGTTTCGATCATAAGATGAGGGCTGTTCATCTGGTATTTTGGAATTCCATGCCATATATGGGAAGCATACCTCTCCCCAGTATTCACTCTTGGCTTGCTCCAGCTAGGCTTGGGAGTTTCTGGTTGTGGCTTTTTTTAATTGGGTGCAAGAATTAATGAAATAATTACGTTAATAATAATGTTGCTTAGTTGAAGTGGGGAGAATGGAGGAAAACAGCTGTTCAGTGAGCAGCAGAACTATTGAGTCTTAGTTTCTGGAGGAAAACCCTTCAAAACCTTTCTCCCTAACCATTGTAGATGGGGAAAAATTATGCACGTTGCCACTGTGCTGCTCCTGCTGAATGAAATGCAGGGACGAGCTCTGCCGGCCGTTCCCTCTGTGGCCGCTCCGATTAACATCCTTCCCTCTCTCTCTCTCTTTGACTCTTGTCAGAAGATAATTATTTCAAAGGCTTCTGCTCCGCTGTGAAACTTCGGTGAAATTAGCTGATGGATTCAAAAATGGTGAGGAGCAGGCAGCATGATTGTACAGCCCTCATTTCTGTAGGAAACGAGGCCAGAAACATTTATATCTAGGTCAGTGGGATGAAGTCACGTTCTCTACCTTTCTTCTCCCCTCCCCACCCCACCAGGCTCCAACTCGCAGCTCTCCTTCAGCATCGCGTCCGGGGACAGCGCGGGGCAGTTCGGCATTGACAACAGCGGGGTGCTGAGCATCAGGCAGCCCTTGGACCGGGAAAGCCAGTCCTTCTACAGCCTCGTCGTGCAAGTCCACGACATGGCCCCTCTCCCGGCCTCCAGGTACACGAGCACAGCCCAAGTTTCAATTATTCTGCTGGACGTGAACGACAGCCCTCCAAGCTTTATCTCCCCGAAGCTGACCTACGTCCCGGAAAACACACCGATAGATACGGTTGTGTTCAAAGCACAGGCGACCGATCCCGACAGCGGTCCGAACAGCTACATCGAATACAGCCTGCTCCGGCCGCTGGGAAACAAATTCAGCATCGGCACTATTGATGGTGAAGTGAGGCTTACCGGGGAGCTCGACAGAGAATCTGTGTCCAACTACACCTTGACTGTGGTAGCCACAGACAAGGGCCAACCATCCCTCTCCTCATCTACGGATGTGGTGGTTATAGTCCTGGACATTAATGACAATAACCCGCTTTTTGCCCAAAAGCTTTATAAAGTAGAGGTGGGAGAAAATACTTTGACAGGGACGGATTTAATCCAGGTGTTTGCTACAGATGGAGATGAAGGTACCAACGGGCAGGTCCGCTATGCCATCGTGAGTGGAGATGCCAATAATGAGTTTCGGATCGATTCTGTGACAGGGGTGATAACAGTTGCCAAGCCTTTGGACAGAGAGAAAAAAGCCTCCTATACACTGACAGTTCAGTCGGCCGACCGCGGGAGCAGCCCAAGGACCGACACCACGACAGTCAGTATTATTCTGAAGGATGTCAATGATTATGTTCCCACATTTGAACTTTCTCCCTACTCTGTGAATGTCCCTGAGAATTTAGAGACGCTCCCGAAAGTTATTCTTCAGGTGAGTATATTTGGCAAATAAATATGTATTTCCTAGAATTATTCGCATGCCTCAGTATATGGTATTAATGTGTAGTGTCATTCCTCCAAAAGTCAAAAGGTGCAAGACAATTGAGAAGTTGCCTCTTGGCTGTAATCTAACATGCAGTGATTGTTGGCTTGTTTTCCTTTTTATTTATTTGGATGGGGGCTATTTTTGCTTGTTTTTTACCAAAAGTTTATATGATGCTTTGGAGTTTTGTTTGCATTTTCCCTACCTATCTTCCCACCTACACTGGAGCTTTAAGAGTTTGCTCTATATCTCATCTCAATCTCAACTTTAATGCAACAAATCTCTCAGTCTGATCATTGCCTACACGGTATGAAGCACTGTGCCGTGCACTGGAAGAGCCCTAAATGGATCCAGAACATGTAATGCTTGTTTTGGTGCAAAGCTCAGCCCGTGCTAGATCATCTGTGGCTTTCACTAAGCCCCAACGCAGTCTTTACTGTATTTATGCTTAAGAAAAATAAGTAGTCAACTACTTAATATTTTCAAACTATGCTTTTAAGTCCATCACCACTGTGTTAAATCATTTTTACAATTGCAGCTAATTTGTAATAGCCCTTAAAGCATTTAGATCAACTCAGTCCATTAATTTGGATTATTGTCATAGACAATATTTTCTCTGTCCCAATAAAATTTTACAGACCCTGCACTCATCAGTTCTTGATATTTCTTCCCATGTGTTTGCTTTGCTTTTGTAGGTGGTAGCAAGAGATGATGATCAAGGCCTAAACAGCAAGCTTACTTACGTGCTGGTGGCTGGAAATGAAGAAGGAGCCTTCACTCTCTCGGCCAGCGGGGAGCTGTGCTTGGTGCAGAGCCTGGACCGGGAGGCAAAGGAGCAGTACGTGCTACTGATCACAGCTGCTGATGCAGGTAAAGCAGATGGGCAGTCTCTTCTGGTGCAATCTCGTTGTTGCTTAAAAACATTGTATTCTGGATAGAAAAGAAATATCTTTATGGTGGTTCAAAACCTTAGTGGATGGAGTTTGGTACCCAAGCTTCAGTTTAGATCTCTATGTAGGACTTACCTGATATCAAAGGGAGTTCGGTTCTGGAAATCAGGATTTTATCCTTATGTCTAGTCGTCTGGTATTAGTAGGACTCGCTACAAATTTAGGTAGGTTGATTTTTACCCTGCAGTAGTAAGTGGTCCTGCCAAGGTCATAAGACCCTCATGCACGGCAATAAAAAACTAATATTAATGGCAATAAAACCCATTATAATGTTGTTATCAGAGATGTGCAGACAGGTCAAATCAATGGCCAGAAAACAGCTGTGGACTACTCAGTTAATCTTACCGAAACCTTATCCCTGAAAAGTAATGACAATTTACATTTCAACATTTTAATTTTCCACTTTGCTCAGCATCCAGTCAAACGTTTGCTCCAGAATCCCAAATGTATTCCAAGTTCCCTCAGTTTAAAACAGGACATGAATTCTTGTTATGAAGATTAATTACACTTTCACTTGAAGTGTCCAAGCACAAAATTTTGGTTTCAGATTTTGGTATGAATATTAGTAACAAAGACACCCTGCATCATATTCTGGACTGATCTCTGATCCCCCACGGTCTGATGGATTTAATTTACTGCAGAATTGTTCTTACTCTCTAATAATAAAAATAGAAGCAAACCCAACTTGTTGACAAGCGGATACAATTTTGTTTTCTGCTATATTGTGTGCAGTATCTTGTGTCAGTGACAATATCTATGGCTTATATTTTCCTATTGCAGCAGTGCTCAGGTATTTCGCAGTCTGAGCACAGCTGAAGCCGCAAAACACAATTTTAGGACTTGATGTATCATTTGTCTTGTACTTTGGCTAGAGATACTGTATACTTTGTATTTTTTACACTGGCTTTCCATTACTCTGTAGCCGCAAACTGCTCACTTGTGACTTGGACTTGCTTGGGCTTGAACATCCTTATGTTCCTTCAGAAGCTGTGGCTGGATATGTAAGGGAAAGCAGATCCTTGATGTCTGTTCACTCTCCCAGTCCAAGTGAGCAGGAGTCTGTTAGGACTGTACAGAACTTACTAGCTCTACGTACAAAATACCCAAAGTCTGAACTGATAAGGGGTGTCACACAGGCAACAATTATTGTCCTTCTCGGAAAAAGGAGAGGAGCAAGAAGTCAGTTGTACTCCATGCCTAGCACCATGTGTAAGCCAGAAGTCTGACAAGAGTACAATCTTTTCCTAGACTCTGGTTCCTAAAAAATAGGAAATCCAGGAGATTTACCCAACCGTTCCAAATGAAAGTATTTATTTGTATTGGGAGATGTCTGAGTTTCAGGTAATCCAGGGGGGACTTTAATACATGAAGGACGCAGAAGGCCTTTGCCGTAGGTGGCTGACAAGAACAGCAGCATGTTTCATTAGTTCCCGTGTTTCAAACATGTAGATATCATGCTGATTAAACGCTGTTTGAAGTTGGTTTTGAGGTATTTTTTGTTTGGTTTTGTTGGTTTTTTTTTTAATTTGCTATGTTCTCATAAAGGTAACTCACAAGTTATTATTCCCTCCTATCAGTGTTAAAAGATCCTAGGAAAAGTGTTCAGAAGCAAATGTTCAGTAGTAACTTTAAGCTAAATTTAACTGTTCTACTATGTTTAAGTTTACAATTTCTCTAATCTGCAGTTAGTGTGATTTGGTATAGTTTTCAACCAGCCTTGTGAATAGCGTTAGGTAATATCTTCCAATCAGGCTGGAGACTTGCTCTAAATTCATGCCATCAAAGAATACGTTTAAAACTATATTAGCCATAATTTATCTAAACTAAAACATCACAGGAAAATGTCCAGCTTCTGTAGAAGTTAGTGCCAAAACTTTACTTGATTTCATTGAAGCAGGATGTGGACTGTAGTCATAATAGATACTTAAGTATGTAATGTATTTAAAATATTTTAAGAAATTCTAAGGGATCTCTGTTACATTTGAATTAGTCATACTGAGTTCAAGCAGTGTAGATTGTAAAGTGCACTCTGGCATATAATTTGTTGGAGACCTCTTAAAAAGCCATCTTTGTCACAATAATGGGCAACAAACGGACCAAGTTGCAGACTGGGATTTCTGTCAACCTGCATCTCAAATTTTATGTTACTGTAAATTACATTATCACACATAGAATGCACATGTACTTGTGTAGACATTTGGCAGCCGGGACAGAAAAAAAATTATGTGGGAGGAAGCCTTTCTAAAAAGGTTGCAGCTTATCAGAAGAAGAATGTTATTACTTTAAAATACACAAAATAGTACTAAAGCTACCAGTATGGGTATGTGATGGATTTCCAGGTGGTAACACACTGACCTTTGGTAGTCGCTGCCTGCTTCGTTAAATCAGGTAGTTCTGGCTGTACTAGCAGAAAAATGGCAATAACACAATCTTGAAGTGGGTGAGAAAAGTGTTTTGAGTAAGGTTTATAAAAAAGACTCTCACAGACACGTCTAGCTCTTTGCCTGATGTAGCTATTTCTTTGCAGTGTCTTAGGCTGTATCTGTTTGAGAATGCTGAGAGAGAAGGATTTTGCATAGAGACAATTCAACAAAAAACACACACAAAACAGGTGGTGCAGCTCTGTAGGAAAGCAGTGCCTGCCAAAACATTGAAGAAAGCAAACTTGTCTGAAATTATCTGCATCTGTACTATCTTTGAAAATAAATCAAGGGAAAAGTATTATACTTTGCACTTCTAGTTTGGCCTTTATTAGCTGTAATAAACAGTCGTTCAGATTGTCTTTAGCAGCTCAAGCAACAGTCTTGCCATATATGGTGCGTCTTATTTAGGTGCTGGTTTTGGTTTTTTTACAGATAAAAATCACGGTAGTCAGCCAGGTGCAGTTAACTCTGGAAATGTCTGGGTAGCACATGAAGGGCAAACGGTCTGTCCAACCCGCTTCCCATTTTCCTTAGGATCTGCATCTCAGTTTTTATAGGCTACACTGACTGGTTTAAAACATTACAGCATGATATCCTGGTCCTATAGAGTTCTGTGCCAGCTCTTCCCTTTCTTTCAAGGAAGCAGACACAATACATACTTAGAAACACCTTTAGACGTAAGAACTGATGGATTCTTAACTTGCATTTGGCTGTCTTCCTGATCTCTCTCTATATAATCATAGAATCATAGAATCGCCTAGGTTGGAAGGGACCTTAAAGATCATCTAGTCCAACCATCAACCTAACTCCGACAAAAAAAATAAATAAGAAATAGGAAATAAAAATTACTAAACCATTTTCCTGAGGACCATGTCTACACATCTTTTGAATGCCTTCAGGGATGGACCCTCAACCACTTCCCTGGGCAGCCCATTCCAATGCTTGATAACACTTTTGGTGAAGAAATGTTTCCTAATATCCAAT
>JAOXNO010000033.1:7928572-7985433 GCA_028565335.1 Limnodromus scolopaceus
TCTCCAGACCCCTCACCAGCTTCGTTGCCCTTCTCTGGACCCGCTCCAGCACCTCAATGTCTTGAAATCAAAGATTTCTTACTTTTCTTATGCTTGTTATCACTTCGTCAATTGTGACTGTGGTTCTTATAGTGTTGCCCTCACCTGTGTATGGGGAAGTTGATGGAAGAAGAAGGATTTTTGATTTTTCATTGTTCTAATCTAGAGGTGTCAGTTCAATGTATTGAAAACAATTGAGGGCCTCAGGAGGGGCAGCCGCTTTGGTAATGGCTGTTATTCCATCCCCAATACCTTGTGGGGTTTATAGCGTGTATTGACAGCCCGTACACTGAGTCTGTTTGCAGCAGGTGAAGGATTAGGACATCGTGAAGCAGCAGCCCATGTGAGAAGAGTTGTTGAGTTATTAAGAGCTGAGCTGCTCATAAGCATGCTGGGCAGGTCAGATGGGGACCGCTGGTGGGACTACATGCACCAGCGATGGAAATTCAGGCAGTTGTTGAAAAAATCTTTTTCCAGGCAAGAGCTCCCCTCAGGCCCAGAGAAGTCAGTCATGATATATGCATCGTCCTGGCTCTGGCCCAGCTATTCCTTGGCCTTGCCTGCTAATCCTCCACCCAGTCCTCAGGGTAGATCTTGGGTCGGCAGAGTCTTCCGTCTGCTCTGGGGGAGGGGAAAAAGCTGATAAAACATTTTCTGGTGCTTGGCTCAGTGATTTGTGGCCAGGCAGCCTACTTCATGCCCAGTCTGCACAAAGGTTCTTGATTTCAACCTTGCTTTATCATCACTCTTTGCTCACTTTGGCACCTCCACCCTGCGCTAACTTCTGCTGGGTCTCAGCTACTTGACTGCCCCCCTGGGCAGTGGGGAGTTACGCAAAGTGCCCGTCGCTAGGAACATTCAGCATCTTCCAGAGCTGTGCACTTGTGGCTTCGGTCGAGAAATAAAACATAATTCCACCCCAAAGTTCAGCCATCCCAGTTTAGAGGCCCTCTTGCAGCACAGGCTATAAGATCAGAGTGCAGGAATTATAAATATAATGACAGGCAAAATGATGGACTGTGGAATAACATGATAGTGTTTAGATTGCAGATGCTCCCCCAAAACGTCTGCTGACATAAACGCCAAGAAACCTACACGCAGCTATTTGACTATGTCTGTATGGGTCTGTTTCTACCACATAAATCATTTGTTTTGCTTCATTATACCCTTCTTCATGGCAAAATGGTTGGGAAAAGAGACTTTCTAAATTTTTTTTTTTCACCCCATCTGGTGGGGATGCAGCGCTGGGTAAACATTCAGTTCTGGCACCATGACAAGAACTGGTGCAGCTGCTTTTATCATCCCTGTCTTTAACTCTTTGAGAAGTTTTCTGGAGCAAATGTTAGCATTCCAACAGTCCTCCTCCTTTTATTTATTGGTTGCAGAGATGTGGAGTAGCACATCTGGAAACCTGCTAGCTGCCCAGGACTACTGTTTAAATAAACTGCAACCACCATCTCTTGATTTGGTTGGTCAGAATGGCACATTGCCACAATAAAACCGATGTCAAAATGTGATGTTTGTAATTAGAAGCTGTGTTCCTGTGGGATTTTTTTAATTGTTTTGGTTTGGTTTGGTTTTTTTTTAATTACCTATTTCCTGATTTAGATAAATAGTTCTGAAAGAAATGAATCAGTGGACTGATTATTATATTTAGTTAGCTGTTCTTAGTATACATCCCTGGCCCATATGAAAAACAACCATATGTTTTTTCTTTAGAATATGTTGGCCCCCAACTTGTGCATTCTTTCCTTCAAGAATGCAGGAGGGCAACCAAACAGAGAGGTTATATCCTCCTCAAGAATTTTCTTTTGAGATAGGCTTTTGGTTCCCTTCAATCCTAAAATCAAATGAAATCTGACAATGTAGCTGCATTGTTTTTTAACATATTTTGAGATATTTCCCAGTTTGGGGTCACAAGTAAAGGACGGCTGTATTTTCTAGTAATGGTAAGAAAGAGTCTCAAGGGTTAACATTGTGAGAGATTTATGTGACCAGGCTTAAAGACATTTATGCTCATCCTGTTTTCTTAGTATACACTGTATTTCTACTTAATGGGCAGCCTACAGTGTGAAAAGATGTTGCCTGAAAAGAATGAGTTGTATTTTAAAAACAAATTCAGCTATTTTTAAGTCTTGGTACTGTTAAAACAAACAAGCAACTCGCAGGTTTCAGTTAGAAATGTCCTGTTTTCCATGCTTTCTGTGCTATGTGTAAATATACACGTCACTTCAGGCTTCATGTGCTAAATGAAGCTGATGTATGCTTACCTTGGTGCTTAGCAGTTTACACAATGATGGCTCTCTCCTATGGTCTTGTTTTACGCCACAGCTGGTTCAAAAATAGTGTTGGTTTCTGTCCTAGCTCCATTAATTTCCTTGCCTTTACAGAAGCTCTTCTCATATCAATGCAGTCTACTTGAGCCTAGTTCTACTGGTTTACTATTTTACTCATTTTATTATTTTTGCTCTTTTAATACTGGTACTAAAACTATCATTTTAGTAGTTTTGCATGAATTTTTAAAATTTATTTCTAAATCACTGAAATGGCGACAGACTCATCAGTGAGTTCCTAGTGTTCGTTTTGTCTTCCCACCATCTAAAATCAGGAGATAAGAGTATTGAGAGAGGCTTTTTTGTAGTTGTGGGAAGCAAGGATCTTACCCTTTCACATGGCCTAGAAACTGTTCACACTTTTAAATTTTTCTCTAGAAGACAAAAGCTCAAATTGCCAATTTAGAAAGTGGGTTTATGGCAAAGTCAGTCCAGTGTTCCCTAGAGAGTAACTGTCAAGGAAGAGAGCATATCCATGTCTATATGATGTGACGTATTTACTCCCCAAAGATTATGAGAGCTTTAGCCCATCCCTTCAGAGGGCCATCCCATGAGATTTGCAATACAGCACCAGAATACCATTTGAGGGATTTAGTCTTCTAAAATTTGGAGTTAAACCTTCATTATTAGATCACTATCTTCAGAATAGTTCAGTGAGAGCCTCTGGGCTAAATCCCAAGCGTTTGTGTTCTCTGGGGTCGGGTGCAGGAGAGACATATATCGAGGCTGGCAAAGGGCTCAGGCTGGGAAGCTGAAATACCCGTGAAAACAATGAAAGTTAGTTTTCCACTCAGGTTAAAATCACGGACAGAACTTCAGCTTTGAAACCAACTCAAACTGATGGTGGACTTTATTTGGACAAGGCAAGCAGAGTTAGAAATACATGTTAAAGATGTTTATTCTCTATAGTTCAGATGTATTTGTGGACTTTTAGAAAAGTCCTTAATTTAAGTGTGTGCCTCTCCATTCAAGCATTTCTTGCGTGTGTAATTCCCTTTCTACTCTCTGTTGGAGTCGTGGAGAATCCAGCAAGTAACTGACAGGCTTATTTAAGATGGGAAAAACTTTTCTAGCTGAGCTTTGTTGGGTGAGCTATTCTCCATTTCACTGCTTTCAATACACACACACACAAAAAAAGGGAAATTATTTTAAAGAATGTAAGATTTTCTCATTTACGGTTATTAATGTACATAAAAAATCAGCCATTTACTAAACTATAGCCTTGAGAAGTATTATTTTTTAGAAACAGATCTTCAGAGATTTTGCATTGACAGAGTCCTAGGCAAGAAGGTTCAGGAATTGGGGTGTTGGAAGAGAGACAGCTATGGCAGAACTGCCATGGGACGGGGGCGTCACAGTGTGTCCGTGTTTGTGCTTTGCAATATAAAAATCTGCAGTCTATCCACACAAAAATATAGTAATGTTATTCAGGTCTGAGTGGTGTTGAGATCTCCATAGATTCTACCTCAGTATGGATGTGAATCCCGTAATTGTTTTGTTGGTTTGTTTTTTTTTAATAGATAAGCAAAATCCTAATGCGTTTAACGTACTTCTCCTCTTTTGGAGTCCAGGAAATCATAAGATAAGATGTAGTAACACAGCCAAAAGTTTTAATCTCTCTACAGACATTCTTGGGATTTTAGTTGAAAATACCAAGTTTTATTAGGTAACTAAATCTTTTGACTCTTTACATCCCTCATAAGTAAAAGAAATCCGGACTATTGGTAGAAACATCATTATTTATTAAGAATTTTCAGTTATTTGTAAATGTTTGTGAGAATTGTTGTTGTCTTTTTCAAGGAACATAATTTTATGCCACTTAAAAAGACTGCATGTAGGTGATGGTCTTTCTTACTCTATCAAGTTACCTTATCACTAATGAGGTAAACAGGAATATCCAGTAATTCAGTGTTGTTTCTCATCATCCAGAATTTCTTACAAGAACCTTATAAAAGTAACAAAGGAAAAAAAAATAGAAATAAAGGGCTACAAATACCAGCTTTGCCAGGGATGTGTGTGCCATGAACTGTCAAAGCTGATTTATGCTCCTTCTTAAGGGGTTAATCTAATAAAAAGCAATTATCATTATCTTTAATGCAGGATTGCAGGTTTATCTGATTAAAGTTTGAAATATTTTTAGTCATAAGTGATAAAAGTATTGATCTATAGTAAGCTGAGATCAACTGTACTACATACTGTAATGTATGGAAGACAAAGTTCAAAAAAGTTCTTACCACTCTTTTTCAAGTAGCTTCTCCACTTGGTAGGGATATTTTTTGTCCTTTATTTCCATCCACATTGGGATGGAGATTTCCGTCGCACATTTGGGAAAAAGTCCCTTCTCGCTTTGGTTGCAATACCATTGTTTTCTCAAGTTGTGTGATTATATCTTGTGTTGATTTCTTGAATGCCAGCCAATATTCACAAACAACTCATGGGCACTTACAGTAATATGTAGCAAATATGAATGGGATGCAGTGACTTTTAGGGGCCTGCTTAAATTGGCGTGAAATTCATTAAATGAGCCAGTTTTTGTCCTGATCCTCAGTCTTCATCTTACATGCATGGTATTAAGATCTACTTCTTCTCTCCCTACTACTGTTGCAGTTCAGCTTTACTGAATGTGTATGGGACAGTCAGTAATCACTATTACCAGTAAACAGTTTATTGTGAACATATAGAAAGAGGGTAAAGAAAAAGTGAGAATAGAACATATGAAATATGCCAGAGCAGTTCAGTTTTCATTGAATTTTGCCTTGGTATATAAAAACATTGTGCAGTATTGATCCAAATGAATAAAAATGTGACTGACAGATCCTTAAGCTGTCTTCACTGTTGTCCTAGCTTTTTTTTTTTTATTTTGCCTTTCTTTTTCTTTACTATTATTTCTTAACTTATTGGTGATAGTTTGAGGCGGGGGAAGAAGGGGGAATGGGTATATCTTTTTGAAATAAAGTTTGTTTAAAATGGAAAACAAGCTAGAATATAATGCTAAATATGTAGGATTTATTAGATGATTAGAAATTTCAAGGAAGAAAGAACTGTCAGGTTGTAAATTTTCAGACTGTTACACTTCCTCTGTTATCTCTTAATTCATCCACCTTGCTATGAGAAGCTTGGAGGTTTTAAATGAAAATTAATTTTTAAATTACTGTCCTTCTGCTTACATCACTATTCTCTGAAATTTATACTTCAAAAGTGCTAGTGAATTCGCTGAACATAATCTGTTTTGCAGAAGAATAAGATAACTACAGTAGTCAATGTGCTGTGCGCTTTCTCAGCCTTTGAGAAATACTAAGATTTTTTCCAGCCTTGGTGATCTTAAACCATTTCTTAAATGTTACACCTTATAAATTGGAAGCCTGCTAGCTCATTCTTCAAATACAAAGCTACAATTTCAGGAAGTCTTAATTGCAAGGATAAAGCAAGTAAAATATGCTTATATGGGCTGAACACTTATCCTGCTGGTTAATCTCCACTATTTATACAGGGTGTTTTTAAAGCATAATTCAAAATCATGCATTACAGGAATTTCGCTGTGGGATGCTCAGGAGTCACAAGCAGTCAAAAATTGCCTTAGTCAGCAGTCCCTGCAGGAGCCAACTTCTCCGTTTTTTCTGTTTACAGCAATAACTTATAACAAGGACAAGTAATTTGGTGGGTTTAGGAAAATATTTTTTTAAATGTCTCTGCCTTTCTTTTAAGTAACAGTTTCACTTTCTTTAAATCTTACTTCTGTCACCAGAGACCTTGGTGGTACACGTGGCCATGCCCACCTCCCAGAACCTCCGGCAGTGCAGGCACAGGGAGATCATAGAATAGGTTGGGTTGGAAGGGACCCTTAAAGGTCATGTAGTCCAATGCCCCTGCCATGGGCAGGGACATCTGCAACTAGATCAGGTTGCTCCGGGCCCCATCCGGCCTGACCTTGAATGTTTCCAGGGATGGGGCATTTACCACCTCTCATGGCAACCTGTGCCAGTGTTTCACCATCCTCATCATGAAAAATTTCTTTCTTAGATCTAGTCTGGGTATACCCTCCTTTAGTTTAAAACCATTACCCCTTGTCCTGTCATAACAGGCCCAGCTAAAAAGTCTGTCTTCATCTTTCCTGTCGGCCCTCTTTAAGTATTGAAAGGCTGCTATAAGATCTCCCCGGAGCCTTCACTTCTCCAGGGTGAACAAGCCCAGCTCTCTCAGCCTGTCTTCATAGGAGAGGTGCTCCAGCCCTCTGATCATTTTTGTTGTCGATGTGCCCTTACAATCAGTCATTTGTCAGGCTTTTTTATGAGCATTATATTCAGCTGTGAAAAATTTTCCTTAAAGATTCATTTTCTGAAACATATTTTTTGAAGAAGGCAACTTCTTGTTTTGACATTCAGTGCAGTTCTGGCTAAGAAACTTGCGATAGATACCTGTGTCATTTCTGAGCACCGCCTTCAATGACCTATACCTTCGATGTTAATGGATTGCAAGTGTCTGTCAAGGGGTTTACGGCAGATGGGATTAATGCTTATGCCTTTTGTGGAAGGAGAACGGAATCTGACAGTCGCAAGTCGCATACTGGGGTCTGCCGATGTCAGCAACCCCATATCCAGCTTACGCTGTGGGTGGTGGAGCGGGACTCTTTCAGCATTTCCTTCATACATTTTGAAATGTGTTAAACAAATTTGATTCTGGTCCAGTGATGTGTTTTGGTTTTTATTTTATTTTTTTACTTTTCATGGCTTATTTTCCCAAATTTAGGTCTGTCCGCTCCCAGCTACTTTAAGCTGGTAGATGAAGGAGGATATTGAGGTTTCTGATATCTGATGCAGTATGGAAAAATCCTTTTTTTGTCTTGTCAGATAGTCCTCACACAAGTGCAGATCTATCCCAACAGTTCCTTTGCTTTTTGAAGTGTAAGTTCTGTTAAACCGGCTTTGGGAACAGCTGCTACTACTGAGAAAAACTCTGATTTGACTCACTCAGAAATTTTGGGTTCCTGCATGGTCTCATTCACCAGTTACCTGCTGAACTGAATGAGAGTAGGGCTAGCTTCTAAGCTTTTAATTATTTTTATTAACTGCTTATTTCAGCTTTTGTCGCACAGTACACTAGCTTCACCAGTTTTTTAAGACTTAGTATAGAAGCCTGTAGTGAAAAACTGAGTAAGAGGAAAATAAAACACAATCAACATATCCAGCCAGGACAAATATTTGTGGTGCAATCTTGTAAAAAGAACTACTTCTTTTTCTCATTTCACATGCGCACTTTCTTTTGTGTTCCTGGTAAATAAGTTAATTTAAGGTCACCCACATTTCAAATTAAGCTTCGTGTGCTCTAGAAAGCCAAAGTGTAATGCAAACTAGTTGCATTTTTACTTACTCTAGCTCCATATTTATTTTAAAACTCACCGGTTGTGTGAGCCTCAGCACACTCTGTCTGCATTTAAATGCATTTAGAAAGATTGGCCCCTTTATTGTGAGAAAGACCTTGTTTACTTGAGTGAAAAAGTTAATGCTCTGTAATAAGACATACAACTTCTAGTCCTGGGACTCATTCACTGAGTGTTTGACTGGGGAAGTGAAATCCGCTTTGTTGCAAAGCAACACATTTCAGTGAAGCAAAAATTCCATTTCTGTTAAATCGCTTTCCAATTTTCAGGATAATGATGTGTTTAATTTACCACAAAACATGGTAAACTGCCTGCAATATGAGTTTCGATTGGTCATTTAGATTCATTTTATTTAATTTTAATCCCTTTCTTTCATTTTAGTGAAATGTATCTGTAGGTTTTTTGCTTAAGTTTATTGTTAGCTTTCTAGCACTTAATTTTGATATTTTAATGCTGGCAAAACCTTTGAGTTCCTGGTTTCTGCAAGGAATGATGGTTTTACTATCTGGTGCTAACCATGGCACAGACAGGACCCAGAAGCCATTATAGCTTCAAACAATATGTGGATAATGTGCTGAACACATTCTCCTATTTCTAATTTTTACTGTGAGGCACACAGTACCACGCAGCCAAGATAATTTCCAATAGCATCATCTTTTCCTGAGTTTTCTTGAAGAATGTAAATGGCTCTGCAAGTTTCCTTCAATTGTTTGCTTTTACTGCTCCAGTCCACTTAAGTACTCTGATCGTTCCTCACTCATCCTGGTGTGGCCAGCGATGGTGAGGAGAGCTGAATGTACACTGGAGCAGGCGGTGCCATGTGTTTGGGGATTACAGGGAGCTGGGACAGCTTACCTTCCCCGTTCCCCAGGACCGGGGTGGCAGGCAGCGTTCCCTTCTTCTAAGGGTGTACGAGTAGGCCAAGGTGAAAGTACAAGTAGCCTTTAGGTACATTGCTTGTGGATGACTTCATGGCTCGTAAGCATTGGCACAAATTAGGGGGATGAGTGACTTATGCTTTGCTGGGTGAACTAATCATATTGTCCTCTCTTCACTGGTTGTCCTGTATTTGAGAAGTAGAAACTGTCAGGTGAGATGATATTTCTCCCCACTGTCACCTTCCTGCATTTAGTTTCCTTTCTTCTGCTTGCATTGGTGCGTGCAGCCAGTGTTTTTCTTCCCCCTTCTCCTGGATAGGGGAAGGAAAAGATTGAGACTAAACTTCTAAACAACTTCTAAATGGACATATTTCCAGTATCATCATATTTTTGTGGCAATTAGCCGCAAACAGGCGTTGGTGAATGGGTCAGAAGACAAGCTTGTAGGTCTCTGCCAGTCCCACCTTGCTGGGAGAAGAGAGGTCCTGCCCCTGTGCTACTGCCTGCCTGCTCCACAGCCATTTCTTCACATCACCTCCCCAAATGTTCCATGTGGAGAGGAGAACCACAGCCCACCGCTGGCTAAGCCAGAGGTGGCGTCTTGTAACCTCCCTCTGTAACTCATCCTCTACCGTGGGCCTCCAAGGAGCAGGCTCCCAAGGTCTGCTCCTTCTCTTCGTCCCCAGACATGTTTACTTGCAGATGTAAGCAAAAAGCTTAAGTTTTTGGAAGAACATCCGTGGGAAGCAATTTTCTTCCTGAACTCAGCAATACTATTTTGACACTATCCCAGGTTAATCTTTATTTCAACAATGACGTGTGGACATTTGTAGGACTGTCTGCTTAATGTATATGTACAGCTGTCACCTAGAAAATAAACTCTTTGGTTCATAGAAACAGACCCCAGCACACAGAGATGGGAAATTCAAAATAATTATAATAATATATTAATGTGATCTTCTTTGAAATTTTAAAGATTTGATATTCACTGAACAGTCAATTCGATGTCTCCCATTTAGTTCACACAGTTAACTTTATGTTCTCTGGTTATTAATCATTTGATGGGTCTTTCATTCCTCCACATTTCTAGAAAAGTTTTATTCAACATGGGTATCCTAGGCTCCTTTGTGACATGGTATTTTGGGATTAGAAAAAGACACCCTAGTATAGCACTAGAGAAATGCTGTAAATAAGAGGTGGCTGACAAAGACATAGTTGCTGCTTCTGCTGAAAAACAGTTCAGACTATTATGAAAAATAAAATTTTAGTGGAAGTTCACTAAGGGAAAAGTGTATGTTTCTTTGTGTTTCTACCCCTCAGGGCAGTTTGTAGGAGGTACGCAGAGGCTTGTGTGGCTGTGTATAGCAATTTTATATCGTTTGTGACATGTCTGGTTTATTAAAATCAGTTTGGAGGGCATCTTGAGTGTTTGGCTAATATTGCAAAATTTACACAAAATTTACTACACTTATTTGCGCAAAATATTAAGTGCAGTTTGAAGAAAAAAGAGGTGAAGCTCTAGTGTAATAAGAATAACTGACTTGGGGAAGATTTGCTATCGAAGCAAAACTAAGAAATCTGGGAACTCAGCCTGACCATGGAAACTACTTCTCTCACCACAAATATGACATGTACATTTTATGAAACCTACTTATTAACAGGGGCCAAATTCTGTGGTCCATATGCAAGCACAACTTTCACTGAAAGTTCACTGAGGACGGTAGAATTTGGCCCTGACCTATTTCTTTTCCATAGAAAATTACTTCATTTGTAATTTCCTCTTCTTATATTTCTCAGTAACTGCAGAAATGTGAGCTAGGCATTTAATTTCAAGTGAATAAAAGCTTTGAGGACTCTCTCTGAAATTGCAACTTTATCTTTCAGTGTAATAGAATAAAGGAGTAAATTTGTGGACGTGATGTTTTACTTAGAGGAAAAAAACATATTTGGATAACTACATAGACAGGAAACCAATGTAGATGTGTGAGTTTTTCCATCTAAGTAAAATGAGAAAGATTTTGGGTTTTGAACTGAGGAGCAGTGACTAGGGATGTTGCAAAGAGCTGAATTAGTACTGGACTTCTGGGATGTTTCTGTGAGCACAACGCAGCCACAAGCTAGTGCTGAATGAGAGCTGGGTTACTTACGTTATCCTAGGTAATTTTATTAGCATGGTGCTCTGCCTTGGCTGGTATATTCACTTCTCTGAGGCTAACATAAATATGTCCATACTGCACTGTACAGCGCCGTGTAGGTGCATCCAGTGGGGAAGTGGAATCAGAGAATAACAGCACGGAATATCTGTGGGGCTGAGGCTGGGATTTGACTCTTGGACCCTTCATTTGGTACCCTGCAAATTCCGATTCCTCCGAGGGGAAGGCGGGCTGGTTGGAGTCAAATGGCTGAGTCAAAAGCTTCTGCTATCGGTGTAATCCTGAGCAGGAGAATATTCACAGCCCTATGGACTATTACCTCTGGCATCCCTTTTGACCAGTTCCATTATCATAGAATCACAAAATGCTTTGGGTTGGAAGGAACCTTAAAGATCATCTAGTTCTAACCCCTCCTGCCACGGGCAGGGACACCTCCCACTAGACCAAGTTGCTCAAAGCCCCATCCAGCCTGGCCTTGAACACCTCCAAGGATGGGGCCTCAGATGTGACCAAAGATTTAATAGCCATGCAGGAGAAAGAGGAGGGCTTGTGGTGTTTTTGCTGTTAGTGTATGTCCACGCAGTACTTTACCAGCAGACGTGAACACCTTCTTCCCATTCACCTCTCTCCAGCACCCTTATGAGCATAGAGCTCAGTGCTCTCAGCCGGGACAGGTCCAGCCTGCAGAGCTGCACTGGAGCCAGTCCCATCACCAGGTTAGCTCTAAGGGCACTGCCACTGCTGCTCGTTTTTGCAGATAAACTGGCAGTGTGAATTTTCCAACATCAGCTCTTTGTGTTAGCAAATACATTTAAAACAATGAGTTTTAGGTTTTAGCTGCGAGTTAGCTTTCTTTTCCAGACTGAGTTGCGTTGCTGATGCTCTTTGAATGTGACTTACCCAAGATTAGTTTCTGAATTATGTATAAATTGTTTAATCACCTGTGAAACTTAACAACTTTCAACTTTTCATTTCATTAGCTGCGAGATGAATGTCAATTAAACGTGTTTGGAAGGCCAGAGCTTGATGACACGTGCAGCAAACACTGCTGAGGACCCTGTGTCGTTTAATGCAGGAATAATAAACACTCCACAGGCAATATTTCAGCAATCAAGAAGGCTTTTGCAGTCTTTTCTATCTATATGTGTTTGGCTAAATGACAAAATGGGGGGGGGAGGGGCAGGGTCGGGGGGACCAGGGTAAAAAATGAGTCAGACTTATTGCCTTAATGTAACCTTCCTGACTGAAAGTATATTAATTGGCAGAATGAATTACCTCAGACGAGAGCAGAGAAAGGCCTCCATTGTGTGCGGCCGTGGCATGAAACCTGTACTCTTTGACTTGCACGTTCTCTCCTCATCATCGTGATCCGTCCCGTCCGATCAGCCGGCTTCAGAGTCAGCCTTGCAAGATTTACAGAGCCTTGCAATTGGAAGCTCTTTCATTCAGTCTGTTTGTGCATTAACCCAAGATACTTTGAAGTATTTTTGTGGTGAAAAACCTCCTTCCTGTGCAGATGCTGCTCCCAGCTTCTTCCTGCGGTGCAGCATGGTGATACTTCAGCCAGCAAGGGTTAACATGGGAAAATGGGTCATTATTTCTTCTTTTCTACAAGACCTCAATGCCTGGAGCCCTTGCCAGGACCACGTGAGACCGAAGAGCAGAGTCTAACTCCTTCCCAGCCCTAAGGTTAAGGTCCAGCAATAACCTCGAGTAGCAGCGACCTAATCATCTGCTGGGGTGGAAGGACTAGGGGAGAGTCACACGGGGGCTGCCTGGGTTTCATCAAATGACAGCTCCGTGTAATATGGTTGCCTTGCGGCAAGGACTCGAACCAATCTCTGGCCCAAAGCATTTCATTATCATTCCTTTTTTCCCAGTCCAGCAAATGGTGAATTGTTGTCTCTGTTTGAGATTGAATGCGATGCATTCTTGGGTAAAACAGGCATGGTCATCATCTGTCTTTTGAGTAAAAGGGGCCGTAACTCATGTCTTCTGTGCTCCACTATCACTCTTCCCTTCTCCTTTTTGCTATGTAATCAAAGAAAGGAATGATCCTGTCTTCTCCAGAGACTGTCAGAGAAGAATTTGGTTAGCAGAAGATGTCTTGCTGATTCTTGGCTGAAAATAAGTGTAATAGAGTGGCAAAACTAACATGAACTTGTAAAACTCTTCTTTGTCTTTTTTTTTTTTTTTATTTGACAAAGGAAGAGCTTAAGAGAATAAATACTGAGAGATTGCACATGAATAAACGTGCTATTTCTCACTCATTTCTGCTCATCAGAGTTAAGTATTAGAATAACATGAAGTATGAAAGCCGTAGGTTAAATAAGTTCAGACTGATCTCCCGTAAGCCAGTATCTCGTCCAAACAAGCATTATTTGCTGCTATAGGTGGTTGCTTCTATGGAGAAGTTGAGTCTGAACAGGACTGGAGGCTGTGCAACCTTCTCACCCGCTCAGAGAAGGTCTCCCCAGGTCAGGGGTGTGACCAGCAGTGGAAAAGCCACGTGGAAAGCTGGGGTTTGCCACTGTTTCCACTCTATTTGTTCTGCAGATAAATAAATTGAGGGCTGGAGTTTTCACGGCTGTCAGTGTTGCCACTTCTGAACATCTTCCCTTAGAGAAATAGGAAAGTCAACCACATGTTCAAATTGGTCCTAATTGTTACAGGAAGGCTTCTGAGCGGTTCCAAGACCATCTTTTTCCACTGACCTTGTATTACAAAATATTTCTGGAATTAGATGGAGCAAGAAAAATAACAACTTTTTTTTTCTTCTTTCACAACTTGTACTTTATGTCGAGATGCCTTTGAAAGAAATGTGACCCTGTCCTGTATGTTGAAGTGGCTTTCTTGCTCTGTGAACTGTGACATGCTCAAGGGACCAGGCTTTAAATCAGGGATGGCAGACCTCAGATTAGCATGGTGGTATTTGTAACCTCTAGCATTTTGTATCCCACTTTCCCACAGGGTCTCCTGCCCTCACTGGCACTGGAACCATTGCTGTCACTGTGGATGATGTCAATGACAATGTCCCCACATTCGCCTTTAACATGTATTCTGCTACAGTTCCGGAGGATGCACCTACAGGGACAGATATTTTGCTCGTAAACTCCTCAGATGCTGACATTTCTACAAATGCTGTTATTAGGTAGGTCGTTCGCTGTTGCTGTATAATATTAATACTGCCTCATACCTTGCCTGAAGACTTTTTTTCCTCCACAGCACCCATCATCAACAAGCCATAAAGCTGTAAGACACAGAAGGACAGCTGTATATGTGTAACTAAACTATTTCAGCAAATCTGGCTTTTTTTGGTTGTTTATAGGCTTTTAGAATTATATTGAGGACAAATAGAGTCACAGAGTTATTTTACATTTTTACTAAATGAAAAGCAAATGAGTTTAACTTGCACCTGCAGTCTAATTGCCAATAGGCTAGATTTATATTTCTCAATAACTGTAGAGGTAGATGAGTTGAAAAAAGTAAAAAACCTTGAAAAAAATAAAACAAACCCTGAAACTCCAAATAATATCATAGATGGATTAAGTATTTAAGCTTGCAGTCTTTATGTATACATTCTCTGCATAAAGAAATATGATATAAGCTGTGAATGATCATCATTACTGACTGCCATCAGCTTGTGTAGCTTTTGGAAAGGCTTTTGTCTTCTATTTAGCATAGCTTTTAGAATTAAGGCTTTGTAATGAAGGATATAGATAATAGATACAATACTAATCTTTTAAAATGTATACCCGAAGAAGCTAGAAACTAATGTTCTTGCAGGCTGACAGACTTCTTAAATATTAATTGAAGGAGCTTTCAGGAAGAGCTTGGTGGGGAAGAGGAAGATGTACTTTTCAAACATCATTAACAAATTTGCTACAAAATCTGGCTTTGGGACAGAGTTAAATATTTTTTTTAATTTTTTTTTTTTCATTTATGTTCATATGAAACCACTCACGCTAAAAAAAGTGCAGAATTTATTTTTCAGCTCTCTAAATTTTAGATTTTAAGCTAGGCAATTCTAGAAATCAGTATCACTTTTTTGCATAAAAATGTCCAAACTAGTGGGTAGTGTTACTTTCGTGATAACATGTGTTTTGGGAAAGCTTCAGTATCTTATTTTGAACCTTAAATGGTTTTTCACCCTCACTGTAGTTTAAATGACTGCTTATGCAGACTTGGAAGCATTTCTACTAAACTAGACGAGCAGGTACAATATCACCCAACCTGCCGATACATGTTATGGGAGAGACCAAGGACCACTGAATGGTCACCAGAAACCACGACCTGCCTTGCCACCGCGTTCACATCTTTTCATGAAGTAACCAATTTTCACTGAAAGCCAATGTGTTCCGTGCATCAATTTATGGTCAGTTAATGTCTTCAGTTCAGAATGAAAATTACATGAAGCAAGGTGTAAAATTTATCCCATTCAGAAAACCAGTAAAAAGTTAGAATTTGGCGTTTTTGCAATAAATGCCAACTGGTTTGTAGAGCTTAGTTGATGCAACTTAAGGGGGCGCTGGGCTGAACACTGGCCGTGATCAATTTCACAGACAAGACTAATGAAGGTGCTAAGTGGCAGTGACAACCTGAAGATTATCCACTGAGGACGGATTTATTGCTAATGAAGTAGAAAGCAGATTCATATTAGTCATTAATTGGAAGGACACATAGGTAATGTCATCACATTTAACTGTTATGACTGCAAACAACTGTATCTCTCCGTTTCCAAACTTACAAAACAGTAGCTTCTTTATTTACTTTTTTTAGTTCACCTAGTTCCTTCTTCAAAGTGCTTAAGAGTATCACTGTGGTTGTCTTTTTTTTTTTTTTTTAAAAAAAAAGGAACTAAAATAAAATGGATTTATTGTATGGCAAAGCAAGTGTGTATATAATACTGTAATATTTTCTTTCCAACTAGCTACAAGCCAAAAATAGAAACTTTATGTTTTGGCATCTTTAAATATTTGAAAAGCATCCAAAATTACCATTTATTAAATTGTGAAACAATGAAGCTTTTAATTCTATTCACTCTCACTCTAAGAAACCATTTCTGGCAAGCTCCTTTAGAAAAAAGAATTCCATACAAAGCATGAATGATTGTAATGATTGCGTCCCATAATCAAAAATTATCAGGGTACTCTCGGATTTCTTTAGTGTGGTTGAATTGCTTTAATATCTCTGCCATTAGTCTTTGTCATTCACTCAGTACCTCATAGTAGAATAGTTGATAAAAATATTTTTTCCTTTGTAAGTAGCCATTTAAAAATTGTTTTCAGGTTTTCTTTTACACTTTTTAGACTCAGGAATGTACTTTGTTTTTCTTGGCCAGAATTTGTCCAGATTCAGCATTTAGAGTCATGCAAATGTTAAAATATGACTGGTATAACAAAACTGGCAAAAGCCAGAGGGACCAGAACACGTGAGGTCTTCTTGTCAGATGTGCTGAGCACTCAGAACTCTTTTTCAGTCTTATTGGAGCTTGCTTCAAAGCAAATCTTGGGTTTCCAAAGATGGTATGTAAAATCCTCTGCTAAAATTTTCATGTAAAGTCAAAAAAATGGGCTGTGTCATGCACGAAGTAGATAATCTTCTGCAAAACTATTACATATCCTTACATGCCGACTGTTTTCTCTTTTTTCTCTTTAACCTGTGAAGTCGTTAAAGGAGGCTGATGAGGTTGTTAATGGCAATACACACGTGAGCAGTCTTGTTAAAGATAATATGTAGACAACAGGTCAGCACAGACTAGTCGAAAGGCCAGTTTTTAAGTGCTTCAGTCAAATTCCTTTTATGCTAGTTGTCACCATTAAAGTTTTGGGGGTTGGGGTTGGTTTTTTTTGGCTTGGGTTTGGAATTTTTTTGTAAATATGCTGAGACGCACTTATGCTGTCCAGTTGGTTAGCATGCAGTTGTACACAGATATATCTCAGAATATATGGCAAATGTAAATTGTCTTTATTCTCTTTTTTTTTTCCAAAAAAAAAAAAAAAAGTTTTCATAGCATCTTTCAAATGCTACAACTTGGGCCATTCTATATATGTGGAAATACAGAAATCCCTGTCTCCTGTGACACCTCACACAGGGTTAAAACCTTGCAAGTCACAGATGAAATTTGCCTGTCCTAGTGGTATTTAGGGAGATTTAAATGGTGCTTTAGGCTTTGCGCACATTTGTTCCACCCTGGATGCACATTGCTATGGCTGGAGAATAATTACATATGGCCATCATATTATATCATAATTAAGCAATTAAAGTATGCTCCTGGCATTCTGTAGAGATTAATGACTGAACAGGAGAAGCTGCCACAGTTTATTACACAGACTAACTGTCAGTCCTCTAGGTAAAGCTTCTGGCCTCTGTTGTTATTTCTGGCATAACCTGTTCTGATTTTAAAAAGGTGAAGATAGGAGTATTACTGTCTTTCATAAAAGCCGTTTTTTCTGAATCTTACAGCATCATAGTCTTTAAAAAAGCTGCTATTGTGCTGTACCAGAGAAGCAACGCTAATCACAGAAGTGTTGGTTTTTGTCAGGGTTGTAAAATTGAATATGCCCTTGTTCATTTTAGCCAGGTTTTTTTTCCTTTGTTTTGTAGAAAACCCATTATCTGAATTAATAAAAAATGTAATATTAGCTGATTACCTTTGAAAATACAACCCGGTGCTCCCCATATCTTTTGAGATTCGTTCTGTATGAACACAAGCTGGGTAAGCATTCAAAGAGAAAGGACAAAGTCACTGTGGTAGTAAGCCAGAGGTAGCCTGTACAGTGCGCTGCAGTAAGCACACTGTCAGTTCTTATCAAATCACATCTTTAGACACACACACAGATGTGTGCACATACATACACACCAATCAAGGGTCAAAATCGGGTCCCAATTAGTCTCTATTAATGTAGCTCTCTGGTTACTAATTTGCTATGAATTCCTATGAATTATCATTGAAATCTTGAATATCAAAACTTAGCTCAGTATCAGTAAACAAAATGAATGATAAATCCTCATATTGTTTTATAGAATTGTAATCTTTTTATTTCAGGAAGTAGTATTTTTTCTAATGATATCCTGCATATCAACTAGGAGGTACGCCAATCTTTTGCAATATCACTTAAAGCATTAGTCCAGAGAAATCAGTAGTTGAGGATGCCTCCAGAAGGCAATTTTGAGAGTATGTCCGACTGTACCTCCAAATGTAAAAAGGCTCAGTTTGCTCCTCATTTATTAGAAATCTATGTGTTAAGCAACTACACTTGGAAATCCCTAGAAATGTCATTTACAGGTCTCATAAGAGAGAAGAGAAGAGAAGAGAAGAGAAAAAAGTGGAGATGCATGGACAGTCAGAAGAAAATCCATGTGTTGATACCCATCAACATCATGGTCTAAAGAGTATAGAAAATTATTATTATCTTAAGGAGCAGGCTGCCTTATGAAATACTAATCAAATTTTTCTTCCTTCATTTTTTTTTTTTCTTTCAAACAGCTATAGGCTTACCGGTGGCAATTCACAATTCACAATCAACCCATCAACAGGACAAATCATCACCAGTGCTCTCCTTGATCGAGAGGTGAGGGAGAACTACACTTTGGTGGTGGTGGCGAGTGATGGGGGCTTCCCCAGGGCTCTCTCCAGTTCCGCCAGCGTGCTCGTCGCCGTCGCTGATGTGAATGACAACCCACCCAAATTTCAACACCATCCCTACGTCACCCACGTCCCATCACCTACCACTTCAGGTAACCTAGCAGTGCTTGGGGTACTTCAGATTGCATAAATATCTTACCAAATGCAAAGCTGTGCCACAAGGGATGTTTTATTGTATCACCCCCAATTTAGCAATTATCTTAGTTTGTTCTTTCCATCCAAATTCAATTATTTTGCTGCAGTTATGTAAATAAGACATAGTGTAAAAGAGCACCCACTCACACAAGTGATTAAATTATTTTGCCAGGATTAGGAAGGCAATGGTCTCTTTTTCCCTCTGAGAGTATCCTCCTGCATGTAGACATTCTTCCCTAAGCAATTCTTAAAGAGGATTTTGTTGACCTCTTCCAAAAAGGCCGTATCTATATCAGATGTTAATTATGTTGCCTTTCCTTGAGCCAAGTGGTAAAGCAAAATAAGATAAAAGTAAAGCCAAGAAACAACCTTCCTTTTGCGGAGCCTACACCCAAATTCAAGTGACTTCATTCCATTTAGGAATTAATTTCTGCTTCAGTTTATGTTTAAACAAGCCTGATAAGTAAATGCATTAGAAATTGATCAGTCCAAAATATTCATATTTTCTATTTGCAGAATTGGTAGTGCAAAAGGAAAGAAAGGAGAGTAAGTGTATTTGCATAAAGATGGAGAGAATTTACTGAAAGATTCTGCTATTCTGATTTTTTTTTCTGTGACTTGAAAAGGGCTAATACCAGCACCTCTACTATCTCAAAAGAGTAAAAGATCACTGTATTACCATGGATTCACCAAACTGCAGTCAGAATGGTTGGCTGTGGAAGTCAGCAATGCTGTGTGTTTTCCCATGCATACACGTACATGGATGTGTGATTCTTACAGAGAGGATTCCAAGACAAATGGTTTACAAAACAATTTTTCCTTTAAAAGAACAAAAAAAAGGGCTTATTTCCATGTCTTGGGTTTTCTCTCTAAATTTGAAACAATTGCAAATACTTCTCCTTTTTATGGAAGAATGAATTTGTTTACATTTCTTCTCCGTTTCCAGAACAACATTATGAAATTATTTTATTATTACATTGGTGAATCTTTGTATACTCTGACTAGGGCACAGTGCCTTTGTGTGGTTCTTTTTGGGGTGTTTCTTTAAATGTGTTTATGAGGAGTACACATAGGTTAAACTGATGTTTTCTGGCAATATTTTTTTGGATGCTTTTTGTATGTTACCCCTTATAACTAGAAACATATAGAAAGCCTAAGCTATATTTACTCTGTTTTTAACTTCTCAAAAATCTAGGGATGCATGCATTTTTTTATTTGCAACTTCTTCAGTTCACTTTTATATAAAAGGAAATGTTAATATCTTTTCACAGTATTTTGAAAGGCTGTTGACAGTGATGTTACTAGCAGGCATGGCATCCATTAAAAAACCCAACAACTTTATTGCAGTCCAATGTAGAGTCTGAAATAGCTTTTTTTTTTTAAAAAAAGAGCAAACCCTCATAACTCGATTAAGACTTTTGCTTTTATTCCAGTCACAGAATAGCTAGTATACATTTGGAAATAAATAGCTTGATTTTCTTATTATTCTTAAATCAAGCTTAAAAGGGGGACCTAGTAATAATAAATAATGTAATTTGCTTAACTGAAGCAAAAGTTTTTATTTTTTTTCCTGTCCCATTTCTCACAAGGGTTTGAATACTGTTCTTGTCTAAATAGTCCTCCCCCTGGAGTATACATCATTGCACATGACAAATAGTGACATGAAGTGTAATTTTAAGGTGACACTGTCAAAGTCATTCCTGCCTGTAAATGATTTTCCCTCCAGAGATTGAAAACAACATGATTTTTATACAGGAGTGGGTAGTTTCTACATTTCAGTACCAGTAAAACATCAAGAGAGTGTTCTGCAAATTGGTTGGACAGTGTCAAATTTGAAAGACATATCGTGCATTAGATCTGTAAATTCCAGTGCAAAAGAACACCCTGGGTTCTCCTTGCAGGTAGGCAAATATAGAGGTTAATGCAAATGGTGCCTATATAGTCAAGTTCATTGTGATGCATAAATTTGAAAGACCTGAAACAATGTATTCATATTACCACACTAGCATGCAAAAGTTTTGTATTTCCATGTGATTTTAGCCCTATCTCAGAGGACCAGCATGTTTTTACAGATGCAGTCCCATTAGTTACCATCCCCAGAATACTCCTACAGTAGGAAAGAGGCTACTGGGGACAAGGGAGCTGCATCTGAGGAACAGGAAGAAAAAGGGCTGCAAGGGAAGGTGGGTGTGTAGGGTAAATGTCCATGGGTGCTGCCTGTTCATTTAGGTAGCCTCAATAGCCATCAAACTCCAGGGTTTTTTCTACATGGATAAATAAACTATGAGTAATTAAAAAGGAAAAAAAAAAAAAACCAACCACCAACATTTGTTCTTATTAGATGTATGGCTTTCTTAATGTGAATATTGTAGAAATGGGATGCTAGATTTCCAAAAAGTTGCAGGTCTGTTTTCCAGTTCAGATGTACGTGCAGCCACTGACATCCATTCAAACCCACATTTTTTGGCCACATACGTGTATTGCAGGCTCACAAACTCACCTACCCCTTGCCGAATTACCAACTTGTGAAAAAAAGCAGTTAATTTTCAGAGCAGTTAAGGAAGAGCATTCTGCTCCAGGATGGATACCAGGACAGGGACCCTCTCGAGTGCTTCTGAGTAAAAAGCTGGCATCGTGTTTCCCACAATCGGTTCATCTGAAGATGCCCTAACTTTGTTCTCCATTTCAGGCTCGTTCGTGTTTGCTGTGACCGTCACCGATGCAGATGCTGGCTCCAACGCCGAGCTCCATTATTCCCTTGTGGGGAAAAACTCTGAGAAATTCCACATCGATCCAGCCAGGGGGGCGATCCTGGCTGCAAACCCGCTGGCGGGAGAATCCGAGGTCACCATTTCTGTTCACGTGAGGGATGGCGGCCGGTACCCCAAGACAGACTCTACAACCGTCACCGTGAGGTTTGTGAACCGAGCAGAATTTCCCCGCGTTCAGGCGGATCAGGAGACCTTCACGTTTCCTGAAAACCAAGCGGTTGGTACGCTTGTCACCACCGTCTCCGGGTCTTCAGCCAGAGGAGGCTCCTTGTCTTACTACATCGCCAGTGGTAACTTGGGCAACACCTTCCTGGTCGACCAGGCGACAGGACAGCTTTCTGTCGGGCGGGCTTTGGATTTCGAAGCCATACAGAAATACGTGGTTTGGATCGAGGCCAGAGATATGGGATTTCCTCCCTTTTCCTCATATAAGAAACTGGAAGTAACAGTGGTAGATGTCAATGACAATGCACCGGAGTTTGAGCAAGATCCCTTTGTTGCAGAAATAATGGAGAACCTGTCCCCACGGAAGATACTGACAGTGGCTGCTGTTGACAGGGACAGTGGTCTAAACGGACAGCTAAATTATGAAATAATTGAGGGCAATACGGAAAATAGTTTCAGTATCAATCGAGCCACTGGTGAGATCAGAAGCGTCCGGCCCTTGGACAGAGAGAAGTTGTCTCGATACACACTAACCATAAAAGCTTCAGATAAAGGCACCCCGCTCCAGAGCACAACTGTCAAAGTTATCATTAATATTTTAGATGAAAATGACAACGCTCCAAGGTTTTCACAGATATTCAGTGCTTCTGTGCCTGAAAACGCACCTCTGGGTTTTACGGTAACCCGTGTCACGACGTCAGATGAAGACATTGGGGTGAACGCGGTCAGCAGGTACTCCATAAGGGACACGAGTCTCCCATTTACCATAAATCCCAGCACCGGGGACATCACCATCAGCAGACCACTAAACAGGGAGGACACGGACCGGTACAGAATCAGGGTCTCTGCACATGACTCTGGGTGGACGGTGAGCACGGATGTCACCATATTTGTCACGGATGTCAATGACAACGCCCCACGATTTACAAAGCCCTCCTATTATTTGGAGTGTCCTGAGCTTCCAGGGATTGGGTTGAAGGTCACCCAGGTTTCAGCCACCGATCCTGATGAAGGGTCGAACGGCCAAGTCTTCTACTTCATAAAATCCCAGTCCGAGTTTTTCCGAATTAATGCAACCACGGGGGAAATTTTCAACAAGCAGTATTTAAGGTACCAAAACTCTAGCGGTTCAAGCAATGTCAACATTAATAGGCACAGCTTCATCGTTACTTCTTCAGACCGAGGCAGTCCTCCATTAATGAGCGAGACAACTGTCACCATTAACGTAGTAGACAGCAACGACAACGCACCGCTGTTCCTCGCTCGGAAATATTTTACTCCTGTTACTAAAAACGTGAGGGTGGGCACAAACTTAATTAAAGTTACTGCAGTGGATGACAAAGACTTTGGCTTGAATTCTGAGGTGGAGTACTTCATCTCTGATGAAAGCAAAACTAATAAATTCAGACTGGACAGGAGTACGGGCTGGATTTCTGTGTCATCTTCACTAATGGCTGATTTGAACAAAAACTTTCTATTTAAAGTGAAAGCAAAGGATAAAGGTAATCCTCCACTCTCATCCGAGGTAGCTGTTGAAATAGTCGTGACAGAGGAAAATTACCATACACCTGAATTTTCTCAAAGCCGTATGAGCGTTACTATCCCAGAGAGTCACTCTGTTGGAACAGTGGTCAGGACAGTTTCAGCCCGAGACAGAGATGCCGCTATGAACGGATTAATCAGATATAATATTTCCTCTGGAAATGAGGCTGGCGTCTTTGCTATTAATGCAACTACGGGTACACTGACACTAGCAAAACCACTTGATTTTGAGTTATGCCAAAAGCATGAGCTAGTTGTTACTGCCACAGATGGAGGATGGGTATCCAGAACAGGCTACTGCAGCGTCACTGTTAATGTTATTGATGTGAATGATAATTCTCCAGCATTCAGCCCTGAGGACTACTTTCCCGACGTGTTAGAAAATGCCCCCAGTGGGACAACTGTTATTCGTTTAAATGCCACTGATGCTGACTCTGGACCTAACGCTGTGATTGCATATGCTATTCAGTCCTCAGATAGCGACCTCTTTGTCATTGACCCCAATACTGGAACGATCACCACCCAGGGATTTTTAGATTATGAAACAAAGCAAAGTTACCATTTAACAGTAAAGGCTTTTAATGTTCCAGACGAAGAGAGGTGCAGCTTTGCTAGTGTCAACATCCAGTTAGAAGGAACAAATGAATATGTGCCCCGTTTTGTTTCCAAGCTTTATTATTTTGAGGTTTCTGAGGCAGCCTCCAAAGGTACTGTTGTAGGTGAAGTTTTTGCAAGTGATCGTGATATGGGAACTGATGGAGAAGTCCACTACCTCATCTTTGGCAACAGCAGAAAGAAAGGCTTCCAGATAGATGAGAAAAGTGGCCAGATCTACGTTTCAGGATCTCTTGACAGAGAAAAAGAAGAACGAATCTCTTTGAAAGTCCTCGCAAAAAATTTTGGGAGCATTCGTGGTGCAGATATAGATGAAGTAACTGTTAATATCACGATACTGGATGCCAACGATCCTCCTGTTTTTACCTTAGGAACCTACAATATACAAATCAGTGAGGGTGTTCCTCCAGGCACCCATGTCACGTTTGTGAGTGCCTTTGATTCAGATTCTGTCCCAAGCTGGAGCAGGTTTTCCTACTTCATTGGGTCTGGCAACGACAACAGCGCCTTTTCCATCAACCCGCAGACAGGACAGGTGACAGTCACTGCAGAGCTGGATCGAGAAACGTTGCCTGTGTACAACCTGTCTGTGCTGGCCATCGATTCAGGAACACCATCTGCTACAGGAAGTGCCTCTTTATTGGTAACTTTGGAAGATATCAATGACAACGGCCCTACCTTGTCCACCAGCCAAGGAGAAGTCATGGAGAATAACCGTGCAGGAACCCTTGTGATGACACTTCAATCATCAGACCCTGATCTACCTCCAAACCAAGGTCCCTTTACGTATTATTTGCTCAGTACTGGCCCCGCCACCAGCTACTTCAGCCTTAGCACTGCTGGAGTGCTGACAACAACCAGAGAGATCGACAGGGAGCAAATCAGTGATTTCTACCTGTCAGTGATAACAAGAGACTCTGGTGTTCCTCAGATGTCTTCCACAGGAACTGTGCACATCAAGGTAATAGACCAAAACGACAATCCATCTCAGCCCAGAACAGTAGAAATCTTTGTTCACTATTATGGCAACCTCTTCCCAGGTGGAATTCTGGGCAACGTAAAGCCACAGGATCCAGACGTGCTAGACAGCTTCCAGTGCTCGCTTACCTCAGGAGTCACCAGCCTCTTCAGCATTCCTGGGGGCACCTGTGAGCTGTACTCGCAGGCAAGGTCCACAGATGGAACGTTTGACCTGGCCGTCCTCAGCAACGACGGGTTGCACGGTGCTGTCACCAGCAGCGTCCGGATTTTCTTTGCGGGCTTCAGCAACGCCACCATTGACAACAGCATTCTCCTCCGCCTGAGCGCCCACAGCGTGCGGGATTTCCTGACGAATCACTATCTCCACTTCTTGCGCATCACCAGCTCCCAGCTGACGGGGCTGGGCACTGCTGTCCAGCTCTATGGACTGTATGAGGAGAGCAACCACACCTTCCTGATGGCCGCCGTCAAACGTGGCAACAACCAGTACGTGAATCCCAGTGGCGTGGCCACCTTCTTCGAGAGCATCAAAGATGTCCTCTTCCGCCAGAGCGGGGTGCGGATCGAGGCTGTAGACCACGACTGGTGCCTGCAGAATCCTTGCCAAAACGGAGGAAGCTGCCTGAGGAGGCTAGCGGTGAGCCCGGCTCTGAAGAGTCATGAGAGCATCCCCGTCATCATCGTGGCCAATGAGCCCCTCCGGCCCTTCGTGTGCAGGTGCATGCCGGGGTACGATGGGAGCCTGTGCGAGACGGACATCGACGAGTGCCTCCCTTCCCCCTGCCACAACGAGGGGACTTGCCACAACTTGGTGGGGGGCTTCTCGTGCAGTTGCCCGGAGGGCTTCACTGGCATGGCCTGCGAGAGGGACATCAATGAGTGCCTTTCCAACCCCTGCAAAAATGGTGCTGCCTGCCAGAACTTCCCGGGAAGCTTCAACTGCATTTGTAAAACTGGGTATACAGGTAACGCTTTTCCTTCTCTCTATCTTATAGTCAAGAAGTGGAAGGAGGGTGGAAATGTGCCTTTTTAGCTCAGGACCATCTGAATATCCGCAATGGGTGAAGAGGTCATGCAAAATGAAGTATTTGTAGTTATGAAAACTCGGAAGACCAGGTGTCCACAGTATTATTTTATTTTAGCTCGGTCCTTGGGCAAATCTCACTTACCTGATTTGCATTAGAACAGAAGGATTTTTTACAAGAGATATTTTAATTTATTAAATATGTAGAAACCATTTCCAATGCTTACGTATGATTTTTTGGTTCTTGTTATTGTTATGGATATTGTGGTAGCATTTCAAGTCTGCTAGGAGTGTGCCAAGCAAGAAAATCAGCCTCTGCCCCAAATTGCTTACAGTCATACAAGAGAGAAAACAGATGAAGGATATGGGAAAAAACAGAATTCAGACAAAGCAACCAAGCATGTCTGTTCTGTATTTTGTCCCTTTGTGATTTATTTTTTTCATTAACAACAGAAATGTCTGCAGCTTTCCTACCTCTTCAGAGTATTTTTTCCGGTAATATTTATTACACATGGAAACATAGCAGCATTTTATCCCTAGAAAAGCAGGGTGATGGTTGCTTTTGTCATGAGTATGATATTTAAGGAAGGTCCATGAACATTTCCACCAAAACTCTTTTCTAATCAGTGGAGTGATCAAGGGATTTTTTTTATCTTAAACTAGATTAATACAGGAGATGTCATATACTTTACTGCAAAGGAGAAGGTTAATCATTTTCAAAACAGAGGTTTAGCTACTTCATTTAAAGCTGAGCTACAGCAGTGGATACATACTCGGTGTGAAAGGTCTGTTGACATAAAGGACACTGATGTGATCTTTCATGTGAACCTCACGAATGCGCTGCTGAGCCTCAGGTCAGCAGCGATTATTGTTAATTGACAAGCATTTCTAATTAAGTTACTGATCCAGGATTTTATTTCATGTTGTATTAGTACACCAAATTATTTTGCCAAGAGCATGGCAAAATAATTCTAGGGCACCTATCCCCTGTAACTCTTTAGGTCATTAGCACCAGAGATTACATGGGCATATGTTTGCTGTTGCAAAGAAGCAAAACACTTCATTAACTCTAGCACCATACTGTCGTATATGCCTCTAGCCTATAATTTGAAACATTAAAGAAACATCCAGCTATTTTTTTTTTCTAGTATTAAAGCTCATATCTTAATGTTCAACCCTTATGTCAGCTAAAAATAAAGCTTTACATGTGACAAGCTCGAAAAAAGAACATTCTAACTAAGAAAATGTGATGAGAGACTCTTATAGTTTGAAGTGTTGGATTTCTTTCACGCCATGAATTAAATGTGGCATCTGATATGAGCTTTCTTAAACTTCTTGTCAACACAAATAACTTTAAAATAGACTACCACTGAGGCAGACATTTCTATTTGGGAGTCAGATCTTTTTAAATCGGTTGGCCATTGCAGCATCAAGAATTATTTAAGTGTCTGGAGATTAATTGATCAAGACAGAAGCAAATGGCACCGAAGTATGTAATTAAAAACAAAATATCTCAGAGTTGAATATCAGCAGAGCTTAATAGATAAAATCACAATTAATATTCAATGTTTTTAGACATTTTATGTCTGCAAAAGCATATTTGAAATTCTTCAAATTTAATATTCAATAGGTTCTGCAAACAAATGTCAGAATACAGATTGTTTGAGAATGCTTGACGTAGAGACTATTATGTCTTTATTACACTGCCAACAGAAAGAGAACACAGCTGCTTGGGCATTTAATCCTGATTCATACATGATTAAAGGTAGCCATAGTGAATGTAAAAATAAAAGCCTGAATCTGTTTCTTTATGAATATAAACCTTGAGTGCCCCAAGAAAAAGAAAAAGACATCTGAAATAGTGGATTTCTAATTCAGTTTACCATATGCATAGCTTTGCTGCTTCTCTCGGAATGAAAATACAGTCTCATAATTGAATTTGCATGCTTGGAAAAAAATATAATATTTACACAGTACTGCATGCAAGTAGAAATTAGTATTTTCTGAGACAGACTCTCTGTACATGAGCTGTAGACCTTTATAATGGCCTACCTGAAAACTGAGAGTCTTACTTTTCTTTGATTTATTATGTTTTGTCAGCTGCATTTCACTTCATCATACTGCAAAGGTAATGTAGTTCTTTTCACTGAATAGGATTATAAAGACTAATTACCTCAGAGCAACATCATTAGGGTTTAAACAATCTGTTATAATTACATCTCTTAATGATGATCAGGTTTTGTTTTTAAAATAATCACTTTCAGGAGGGAATATGCTTTGTGATTTACAGTAGTTGTCTGCCCTTCCTTTGAACCCTTCATTTCCTGTTTTCCAGGACTCATTAAGATGAAGGAATGTAGGTTTATGAAATTGTTTCAAATGCAAGATTAAAATATTAGAACAACCACTTTAAAAGATGGATACAGAGAACCACAAAAACTAGAACTCTCAAATCAGCTGCAATCTAACCCGAAAGCATTCAGCTGGTATCTGTTCCTGTTACATTTTTCAATTAAAAAAAAAAAATCTCAGGAAGTTAGATTTCTGCATAAGCCCCTGAATGTGATATCATCAGCTTGAGGTGATGAATGATAAATGCTGAATGCTGTCTGTTATCAATTATCCAGCGTTATCCTCATTTTCATGGTTTTTCCAAATGTAAATCTTTAGTATGCACCTTATTGTGTCTGTAGCCCATGAAACCAGTAGGCCATCAGGGTGGACTTGAACAAATAAACTCTTTTAGTAAGGTACTGGAAAGCTACCATTAGCACGCTGCAAGGGAGATAACTGAAAATGGTAGGACAACCTGCTGCCATCTTGGATGGCTCTACTTACCAGAAGAATAAGGTGTTGAAAGAAAAAAGTCAAAGTTTAATAGAAGTTGCAGGACCAAGTATGGTGGAACTGGGATCACAGCAACTTACCCAGAGGAATCCCCACAGTGAAGAAAAGGCAAACAAGAGAAAAACCCTGCTGGGTAAACCCCTGAGCAACCTGGTCTAACTTTGAAGGTTGCCTTGCTTTGAATGGGGGTTGGACATCATGACCTCCAAGTTCCCTCCAACCAAACTTTTTCCATTGTATCTGGAGCATATATCCTTGTTCAGAGGTCTAGAACGATCTGCTTCTGCCAATCAAGTCTAGGCAATAACAACAGAGGGGAGAAATAGGAGCACAGGAGGAACATGGTTTAGATGAAAAGGGAAGAGTAAGGGGGTGCAGTTTGAACACTGGTTGGACCATCCAGAAACCAGGAGTTGATAGAAACTCTCTGGATCTTGGCAGTGTAACAAATGCAGGCTGCCGATAACAGCTTGAAATACGGAGACCTTTCCTTAGAGGATGGACAAGGAATGCACGGGAGTTTCTGTTTCAGAGGAGTCTAAACAGGGACTAACCAAAGATCTGAAGGTAGCAGGAAATTTGGAGGAATTGATGAAGTTCAGGATTCTGTAGGAAAGAGGGAACGAGGCCTTGTAGCAGCAACTGTCTTCAGAAGAAGCTGATGTAAGTAATTGGTAGCCTGGGGGGAAACACACAGAAGACAAAATTCAGGAGAGCTGGAATCTTTTAAAAGAAAGAAAAAAATATAACTAAAAATTATCTTATTAAAAAAAAAGGATGTCTTTTAGAGTTTTAGGTGGTCATACCAGGATTATTTTTTATTGAAAATGGGTTAGATAATAAAAATAAATTTCTTTTCTTTTGGCAGTTACATGACATTATATTATACTGTTTACCTACCTACTTATTTATTTATTAATCAGAGTTTCTAGTTTATAACTCCCATTATCTGTTTGCCAGGTTTTTCTAATGATATTGCTTTATGAAAGTAATTTATTTTAAATCCTTATACAGAACAACCATAGCGATAAACTAGAATAGAATTCTCAAGTTATACTTTAGTCCTGCCAGTATCTGGCTGAAGGGCTCTTGCTTTCTGGGATAAGCATGCATTTAAAGAGGAAAAATAAGCTTCGTAGACATCTTGGATGTTGGGTCGTTATTCCAAATGTAAATAGATACATTTCTCCCAGGTCTTTAGCACTTCAGAGAATGGCAAAGAATTGCCAAAATTTCTTCTTCATTTTAAATAAATATTAGTTTTAATAGCTCTGATGAATTGCTAGATCAGAGTATTTGTCTTCTCTTGTGTCAAAACAATTGGAATAAATGCAAACACACCTTTATTAGTTTCATGAATTATTCAAATAATTGTTAAATATGAAGAAGATGTTGTTATTCACTGGTTAAAATATGTGCAGCTAAAATAAACATCCATATTCTGTTGCTGACTCAGCAAATACGCCAGCTTTCATGTTAGCTGAGAAAAAGAAGAGTATTTAGTTAGATTGAACTGCAAAAAACTGAGTAAGCCTTATTAGCTACACTTGATTTTTGTGAAAACTAAGAAATATCATTGAGTTATTTTAAGTGTCTCTGCCTCACTCTTGCTACGTGCTCTCCTTGGTAAGTCAACAATCTGTACTTTGTACCATAATTTTAAAATAAAGAAAACAGCAAAATCTAACATAAAAAGTTAGCTCATCCTTCAGTCATGCTCATTAGAGAATCAAATATAAATAAATACCCCCAAAGCATAATTAGATTCAGACACTGGAAATGTTTCCTGGATTTATGGTGAATCTACAAGTTACGTATTAACCACAGGAATCCTCCAGCACTCCGCTTCCATCCTCCTCACAGTCGCACATGGAGGAGGGCTGCTGCTCACACAGACAAGCTGTCTGCAAACTTCTTTAGGTTAAACAGAAGAGGGGGGTGGGGAAATGAGGTTTTCTTAATTAGGTGACTGAAGTTGTGAAATCCTGAAAAAGTTAGCAGAGTTAATATAGCACGGTCCTGATTTTCTGCAGTTTTAGGGACCAGCAATCCCTAAGGATGGCATATTGTGCACTGCTGCCGTGTGAGATGTAAGAATGATACGATATATGTGGCATGTAAGAATCGACACCCTCTATGCGAGCTCATGGTGTACTTTTAACTTAAATGTATATTATATTTATATGATGTGAGGAATAAAAAAATTAATTATAAGTGCAATAAGAAGCATTAAGGCAGTCTTAGCCTCTGCTATGTGTATATATTTTGGCAGAGATGAAGTTCAAGGAGAGATCTGGAAGACCACGGCATATTTTGCCATTTTTTTGCAGAGAAACATGAAGGACAAACACGTCGATGCTTTCAAGTTTTTGCTGAGCGGGCAGCGAAGGCTGGCGCTGCTGGCAGAAGGCAGGCAGGACCCAAGAGTGCCATATAGTGGAAGTGTTGCTAAACTGATAAAAGCTAAGCAAGCAAAAACTTAGAAGTGAGGACCGATACTTCTGTACTTAATATTTCCATACAAAAAAAATTACAGTTTCATACAAAGAATCCCCTTGTCAGTATTCGGCATCTGTTAAAATCTTCACTTCTTCTCTTGGTTCCCTTCCTTGTTGAATTGAATTATGTGATTTTAGTTTATTCTCTGGTGAATAATATTTACCACATGTGACAATGTCTGCTTAGAAAAGGACTGTATCCAGGGTAACTTGTTTTTAGCTCCAGAGGACTGTGGTCCCTCCAAGTCAGGAAGGAGGTTGTAATTGATGAGGAAAAATAAGAGAAATCATATAATGTACAATAGCAGCCTGTGTTCAGCATGCCATGTTCATACAGGGTCCAGCAAGGGCTGTTTCTATCTCCTTCCCACTAATGAGTAAGTTGCATTAAACAGGGGGGGGGAAATAATTTTTTTTTTGTTGTTTTAGTTCAGCATCTCCTTTCATTTCATGATCTCTCTTTTCCAGATATCAGTTAGTGAAAAAAACCAAAACACCAATACCTATGTCCAAACCACGACAACCTATATGAGGTTATTAAGATGTGAGACACTTGAAAAGTAAAGTGAATTTCTCTGGGCTGTGTATTATGCCCGCGTCAGGGCTGGGAGTAGCCCAGCATCATGTCTGTGTTTCCTCTCTCCGTCCCACGGCTGCAACTGGTCCCTGGCACCCACCCTCTTGGCCTTGCATTCAGCATTGGTTCATAAGCTCACTATCTAATTACCAGCCTGATTTTCCTATTGACCTGAATACTCTGACCTGGAAATTGCTTTTATTCTCTCATCACAGGGAGAACGTGCGACTCTGCTGTCAATTACTGTGAGTGCAACCCCTGTTTCAATGGTGGGTCCTGCCAAAGCGGGATGGAGGGGTACTACTGCCACTGCCCCTTCGGTGAGTACTCCTGGCCTCTGCCCTGCTTCATCTTCCCTTTCCCTACTCGTTCCTTTTTACCTGTACAAAACCGATGGGTGTGTATATGGATCTTGGTCCGTGGACAGGTGTTGGTCCTCCCCCAGGCTCATCCTCTCTGTTTTTCCCCACCTGCAAGAGGGAGAAAGCGATATTTGTACCGATGCGGCAGGAAAGGGGAGCACACTGAGGGCTCCAAGCAGTCCTTGCTCTCCTGCCTAACGTTAGGAGGGCTGAAGAGTAAGACCACTGTAAATTCCACCACTATTCTTGCATCCTACACACTTGCAAAGCGCAAGGAAGTTGACATATTCCGTGATTCCGTTAATGTGCTCTAGGCAATCCTGCTTTGGCAGGGGAGTTGGACTAGATGATCTCTAGAAGGTCCCTTCCAACTCTGACAGTTCCGTGATTCTGTGACATAATGTTAAATGAGGAAAAGGGACTTTGGGGTGATACTGAGCGGAGAGGGCTTGGCTTTCTTTTGAGAAATTTGTATGATTTGTCAAAATATCTGTAAAGCAAGAAGTAGCGAGCACTCACGTTTTTCTGCGAGGAGCACATTAGATATTGGCATTTTTATATTTAGTAGAATTCATTAAGAGAACCTAACCAAATCAAAAGAGCTTTGTTAGCCCACACCAGTACTTGCCCATTCAATTTATTATATATTAATGAGGTTCTGACTTCCAAAACCAGAGCACAATTCCAGCAATCAGAGAAGTGTATAGTGTCGCCAAAATAGTTTAATAATTATTAGAATTTAATTATCCCAAATTTGGTTTGTGGAATAAACCCAGTGGAGACATAAACCAGCACAAATATTTCAAGATATCATGATATAAATGCAGCAAGACTGGTTCTGAATACGAATTAATCCAGAATTGTCATTGTACATCTAGAAAAGCATTAAAATGAATGCAACAGATTAATCAAAAAGCAGATAAACCTGAGAAAGGATCTACAATGTTTTAAGGCTATTGCAAACCCTCACACAAAAATATGGTTCTCAACACACATTTGTAACTACTTCTGAGTTCATTTTTCTATCAACATGTAGAATAACTTCTTTATTCTGTTTGATTTCTTTTGTTTTCCATTTCCTCAGAGTTTATTAATTTCCTAGATAGTCATAGTCCGTTGTAAATGTAACTAACATTCATAAATTAGGAAAGCTTTGTCTCATTGTCACTGCAGTAAAAAAAAAAATTGAGACATTTTGACAGAGATCTGAAAAGAAATATGTAAAATGCACCAAAATAATCAATCAGTAAAAATACTGAGAAAGCATAATGTTCTAATTGCATATATGTTTATATCATAAGTATAAAAAATGAACTACCAACTGAGAAACAGTTCAGATGACAGCTATAAAGAGAAAATTATGCTCAAGTTGCAAATTTATTTCCATAGCTGGATTAAAAAATGCCTGATGGTAATTAACAACCTTATTTGACATAACTGTCAAACTCGCTTTTTTTGTATTCTAAAGAAACCATAGAGCTCAATGAAATCTACTTTGTTTTTCAGTAGATGTAACTGTCATTTGTAACTCAATTTTTAAGTTTAAATATATATACTTCAACGCCCACCTGTGGGTAATAGGATTATTGTGTTCAAGTTGCATATTTTTAGTCATACCTTTGTGTCATAGCCATATCTAGAGCCCATCAGTACTTTGTTTCTGGGAGAATGCACAATGAGGAAAAAACTTTTTTACTTTTCATTTTGCAGGTGTTTTTGGAAATCATTGTGAACTGAACAGTTATGGATTTGAAGAGCTGTCATATATGGAGTTTCCCAGTATGGATCCAAACAATAATTACATCTATATAAAGTTTGCTACTATAAAAAGACATGCCTTAATGTTGTATAACTACGATAACCAAACTGGAGAGCGGGCAGAATTTCTGGCCCTGGAAATTGTAGAAGAGAGGCTGAGATTCTCCTACAATCTTGGCAGTGGCACGTACAAGCTTACCACAACTAAGAAGGTGTCTGATGGACAATTTCACACAGTTATTGCCCGCAGGGCTGGAATGGTAAGAAATGCTAAAATGAGAATTTAAGACAAGTTCAGCCAAGGCACTTTGGCTTCCACATGAACTCAGAGGAATGTAAAATTAGTAACGTTGGGTTTGCTAGCAGAACCTCCAACTTTGGAAAAAACCTCTCTCGTTTCTGTCTTACTCCAACTGACTCAAAGACCTATAATGGTTTGTTTAGTACGATGATGATAAAGAATAATTAAAAAAACATGTGCAATGCCCTGTTCTCTGAATGTGAAAAATGAGAACCAGGAATAATTAATGAAATAAATTACTACACATGAGGCTAATTAACTGATGCAGATTACAGGGATGATTATCAGGGAAGGCTAATTAACCGTAGAAAATACAAAAGCCTCAAAATAATTTTTTCTCAACATTTGGAAAATAGAAGCAGACAAACTTCAAATTCCTGGTATCCCTGATCTCCTTGAGCTAATTCAGGGATTTTTCCAATCTCATCAGACTGGAAATCTGTTTTTCCTCTGTAGCATACATGTAAAAATTTCAAAGGTGCTACACTGAGAGGGTTTTGGGGGCGGACGGAAGGGACTTGCTTTTATTTTTGTCCCCCAGAAAGCAGGGGAGGAATTCCGCCAAAAACTGGACTGGGATAACTGATTGCCATATGGCTGGTACTCTGACCCCTCTCCTGCCTTACTTTTTTTTCCAGTAAATGTTTTCTATTCCTCTTCTCTCATTTTTAAATAATATTTCCAAAGCAGAACATAAACCAAATGCTCTTTGAGTTCAAGCCAAGCTTTTTGACTCCACAGTGTTTGAGTTAGAAATGAAACCAAAGCTATTTGCCATCCATAATCAGTAACTATTGCCCAAGAGCTCCCTTCTCAGGCAGAAGTGGCCAGCATACATGGAATCCCAGATTCTTCCCATGTTTGCAATGAAAGTCATTTAAGAATAATATATAGTAGGGGCTCCACATTTTGTTTTATATATTTCAAGCCAGAAGTGATGTAGGGAATAAAAGAATAAACTGTTCTACCCAGTGTGGCTCTCCCTGAGTCCTAAATGGTGCTTTTTTTTCTTCTCTCTTGGAGGGTCTTGAGCCTGAAACTGCATTTCAGTTGCATAGTACAAGACCTGATTCTTCCATTTGTTGAAGGGGGAAGTGGTGTAATCTTCAGCTGGATTTGCAAATCCAATTTGTGTGTGTTTGTAGGGGTTATATATCCAAATAAGATGAAGGATCATTGTGATGTTGAGTAAAGACTTTTGTTTTAACATGCTTTAATATCAGGTATTTAATAATTTGTGTTGCAGCTTCCAAATGGTAAAGCCCAAAGGTGCACCTAAATCTTGAAAGGTACCAGGTTGCCATTTAGCAACTAAATTAGTGTGATATTTCTATCAATCAGATTTAAATGGAAAAGTATAGGAGCATACATTAAAAATTGCAACAAATAAATGAAATACACTTAAGAAAAAAATAGAGCAGGACAATGTTTTACTTGTAGATATGCCAAAGAGCTGGACTAGAGAAGAAGAGATAACATAAAAAGGACTATTTACAGAACATTTCAGTTATGAATGCTTCAGGCTGAAAGCAAGCATTTAAAACAACCTCTACCTTTGTGTGATTTTTTAAATTTTTTGTTTAATGTTTAAACCTCAGTGATGTCAGCTGTTTACAAACATGGTTATATGAAGAGAATCGCCTTTGTCTTAGATATTTCTGCTGCAGGAAAAATGTCTCCCAGGTGCCCAAAACTGTATAAAATAGCCCCCCTTCAGGATTCCAAATCTGTCATTTCCTACAGCACAGTGGGATTTTATCGGAAACTGGTAAAATCATTAAGTTGTCAGTCCTGAGCTATTGCAGAGTGACAGGATAGAAAGTCTCATAATGCGGCAAGGTAACCGTAGAGTAATGCTTAAGTAACAAGCAGGAACATTTGACTAACATTAGAAAATAAATTGTATGAACTCTGGTCCAAGTAAAATATATTCTCAAATATCAGCCCTTCAGCTGGGGTTGTAGCTTGGCTTTCACAGCGCATAGCGATGTAAGTTAGGGAGATTACGCTGATTGAGCTAAGAACAAAAAACTTATTTCATTTTTTGTTGTTGATATTCTGAAGGAAAATATGTATGCGTGTGATGGCATACAGACCAGCCAGCTTATTATTCTTTCTATGAATTGTTTCATTTATACAGGGCTATAATCTGCTTTGGAACTACAGACTGACATTTCTCGGGAGAAGCAGTTTGCTCATTATGTAGAGAAAGAAATTCAAGATAAGCTTTCATTAAAAATAGCAAATTGAACAATTTTGGCGTACTGTAGGGCATGATTTAGGGCTAAGGGCTATGAATTTATTTGGTCAATACAACGTGTCAGGTCACAGTATGTATTTGGAAGTAGCATGGACAATCTATGGGGATTTCAGCAGGACGTTGTTAGTGAACTTAGTTGCAGGCAGGAAAAAAAGCCATTGCAGAGTAATGACGTACTGATAGCTATTGCTGTTAGTGCAGCTCCTGTAATCTAAATCAAAGTATAAACCAAGGCTTTTTAAAAAGTGACATTTGATTCAAATTTGCCATAAACCTGTACCACACATCCAGTTGAAACATGAGAAGCTGATATGTACAATTCAGAGATTATGTTTATTTTTCTGAAAATTTGTTTTAAGGAATAACTAACCTTCAGGGTTTTGGGTTTTGGTTTTTTTTTTGCAGCGCATCTGTTATTAATAAATCACTGTGGGGAAAATTCTTTGCTAAATAAGGAGTAAAATAAAAACTCCTTTTTAAATCAGCAGGAATTATTTCATGATTTTAGTGAAAGCTTTGGTGAGACTTTTCAAGATTAAAAGTGCCATGATTCACTTTAGTGTAAATGACTGAGGTGTCATAATACCTTATTACCAATAAGGCAACCCCATTGACTGGGGCTTGATGACTTGGAGAGGGTAATAAAGAGGAAGACTGCTCTAATTGCCAGTAATGCCTGGTACTTCTCTTGGTCTCGTCAACTTGGTCCCATTGTAGGTATTCACGTTTCACCATTATCAATGTGGGGCAAACATCCCTCATGACATATCAACCTAAGGGTTACCTTAATCAGGTCTACTTGGTTACTCTTTGAGTATTATTGAGTGGATGGTTATTTTTAACTAGTAATCTCAGTGTTTGTACTCCCGTGCTTTTTATCAAGTTTAAGCAATATGTTTAATGTCACGGTCAAGCCCCTAAAGGAATGAATGTCCTTTGTGTTTGGAGGGAGCAGCTCTCTGTTCAGATCAAGAGGAGGATACAGTACGAGCCAAAATAACTGCAGTTCCAAGAAGTAAAGCAAACAAACATGAAAGAAACCCTACCCAAATCTGAAAACTGTGTGTTTAACTAATTCTCTGTATGAAGCAGTCAACTAGGTCATTCTCTGTTAGTATCCACATCTTGTCATTCACTATGTTGATGCAGAATGTAGTTGATCAGTGGCTCTGAAGCATCCTGCAATCCCAAGTGACATAGTAATATACAAGTGCTCCATTCTAGCCAAGTCATAGAATCATAGAATGGATTCATAGAATCATAGACCTTAAAGACCATCTAGTTCCAACCCCCCTGCCCTGGGCAGGGACACCTCCCACTAGACCAGGTTGCTCAAAGCCCCATCCAACCTGGCCTTGAACACCTCCAGGGATGGGGCATCCACAACTTCTCTGGGCAACCCGTGCCAGTGTCTCACCACCCTCACATTAAAATCATTGATATAATATATTTAGTCATAAATATTTAATGTGCTTGGGGACTACAAACTTGTAATATTCAGCATATTTTTGTCTGTGGCTTTTGCAGGCAGCATCACTGACGGTGGATTCCTGCTCTGAAGATCAGGAGCCAGGCTACTGCACTGTTAGCAATGTTGCTGTTTCTACTGACTGGTAAATAATTCTTCATTTTGTGGGTGCTTTTTTTGGAGTAAAATGAAAAAGAAATCACCCTCTGAAGCCAGAGAAATTTGGAGTAATGATTACATGCCCTTAGCCCAGCCTCAAGCAAAGGATAGATACCTCAGCTGCACTCTTTCAGAGGCGTGCAAAGGCAAGGCTCCAAAGAGTCATTTTCTCCCATCTTGGCAGAAGCAAATTAAATTTTCTACGTATACTGCTACTTTCTAACTAAGGCTAGGTTTCTGCATGGAGTTTATTCATGACACGTTTACTTAAAAATACTCAATTCTTGACTCCACCTCTGTCCCTGGGCTTTGGGGCCACAAAAGAAATGTTCAGCCATGGGGAGTCTGCGCTGTGGTGTAAACAGGGATAATATTTACTACCTAATGGTATGACGTTTCACATCATCCAGACAGTGTTAACAAATCAGAATATCAGATGCAGTAATACACAAATGTATTTGTTATAGTCAACTCATTTTTAAATGTACAGCACTGTGTTTTGACAGTGTGAAGTTCTACAATATGTAGTGCTACAAATCTTTAGCAAAGCCTCCTCCACTTTTACATTTTGAATCATACCTATCTTGCCAAAACCAGGCTGAGACTCAAAATATTATTGCTCTAGTAGCACCTATATTTCACTCCAGTGTTTGGTTTGGTGCTTTGATTTGGGGTCTTCTATTCATTTATTTAAACTGCACCTCTCATTTCTTTTAAAGGTGTAAGAAATACCCAATTACTGCTTTCTTTAAAAAAAAATATAAAATATAAAAATTCATTACTTTGACATTGTTTTGAGTAATTTCCAGATGACATCTTTTACAGTTTGCATTTCTTAAACATTAGCCAGTATAGAAAACAAAATTTATTTATTGTGTTTACCGTAACTAACTCAGAAGCCTTTCTGTCACATCTTTAGATCCTCTTTGGAGATGACAATAACTTAAATCCCAATTTGGCTAATGTCGTACAATAATCACAATCATATTTCCTGTCACACGTGGTTCCCCACTAACAAAGCCGTTATATCTTTGTAAAATAATGAATCCATCTCCCATCTATTTAAATATCATCTACCATTTGAACGATAATTGAGTAAAAAAACCCTTATTCATTATGATTTCAAGCACGCTGCTCAGTCAAGTGAATAGAAATTTTGACATGCAGTAACTGAGTATGAATTTAGTGTCATACCCATTATAACTGTTAGTTCAAGTGCTACTGATCTCTCTGTCTCCCCTTCTAAATGTAAATCACAAATTTTGGAAGAGGAATTTTAGCTCCAGACTGTAGCTGATGGTTATAGTTCCTGTGTCGTCATTGCTATCTTAGTATCTGATACTGATAAATTATTTTTCTGACTCTTTTGTAGGACTCTCGATGTACAACCTAATCGAGTTACTGTTGGTGGTATCAGGTCTATAGAGCCCATCCTTCAAAGAAGAGGACAGGTGGAAAGCCATGATTTTGTGGGCTGTATAATGGAGTTTGCAGTCAACGGACGTCCCCTGGAGCCCAGCCAGGCTTTGGCAGCTCAAGGAATCTTAGATCAGTACGTCTGCTATATATGGTATCGAGTGGACTGCGTTTATAATAAAGGAAGCCGTTGTGGAAGTCAGAAGCTATTGCATCCAGACACCATCAGATATTTCTTGTGAAAAAAAAAAAAAAAAAAGACCATAGAATTTATTGTAAAGTGTGAAAAATGTAGGAAGAAAGTGAATAAGGAAGAAAGGTTCATGAAAGGTTACAGAGGCTTCAAAAAAGCAACATCATTACATTTCTATTGCCAATTATTATTAATGTTGCTTTGCAGGCTGAAATAGAGTAGCCCTGTTATTGGGTTTCTTTATAAAATCCACTTGGGTTTGACTGTAGTCATACTGTTTGCTAACCCCCTACTCCCTCTTATTTCTTTTTAATCCACGATGTCTGTTCTATCACTTTGCCTCTCAAGTATTACTGAATTTCCCTCATATCCTCCAAGTGGTCTTTCAGAAATGATAGACTATCTGATTCTCGTTCTTTTCCATCTCAGTGTTTGAAGTCACCATTGTAGCTATTATGTCAGTCCTTTGTCCAAATTTGCTAGCTCACCCTTCCTCTTTCAACCCCCACGTTTGTGCTGTTTATTGTCATATGAAGTCTCTGGAGGTCTGCAGCGTAAAAAGCACATAAAAGAGTTTCTTCTTCTCTTGCGTAACAGATAATAGGATTTTCACTGTCTCTGAATTCCTTTCTCTTTCATAAGACTGTTAACTTGACGCTGAAAATCGTGATCTGTCTAGAAACATGAGCTGTCTACAGAGAAGAGCCTCTCCATTTTTGCCTTTCTGGGGGGAACGACGCTCCCCAGGACGTTTTTTCTGCTTATTTGTGCGTATATTCTTCAGCATTTACTTTTCCGATGTGTTTCAGGTGTCCCAGACTAGAAGGCGCTTGCACCACCAGCCCCTGCCAACATGGTGGCACCTGTGTTGACCACTGGTCGTGGCAACAGTGTCACTGCAGAGATGGACTGACGGGAAAGCACTGTGAAAAATGTATGGAGAAGGTTTTACTGTCTTTCTCTTTAACGTACACCTAGCTGTGGTTTAACCAAATGCCATAAAGAGTTTCTTTTCAGGGGCACGGGATAATGAATTTTATAAAATAATGCAAACGAGCGGCACGCTTCCCTCTTAAATAATTTTGAAGGAAAAGTCCGCAATGGACTGTTGTCCTTTCATGAGCTAAAAATAGCGACAAGTTACACATATCATGTTTTCTGGTCTGTATATCACATTTCAGGGATCTTGCACTCATTGAAAACTACTGCTTCCCAATAGTATATAGTCGATAACTAAAATAAAGCTATCCCAAAGGAGGGATATGAGAGTCTGCTACGAGGAGGGAAGAGGGTAAGGGAAAACCCTTCCCTTCACATAAACATTGTGAGCATGTCCTTACGGCTTCTCCGAACTGTAGGCCTTTTTATTAAATGGCCGTTAGATTATATGCAAGAAAATATGGTAAATGTAAATAAAAGCAAGCCATTTACACTCTGGGGTTATTAACTCGCATATGGATAGCTCTGTAAATCAATATGAGATTGTCTAGGAGAGCAAAGTGATTTATTTTATGTAGTTATAGTATAATGACTAGCCTTTGTTTTCTTACATGTCCCATTATTGTTTAGCTGATTTATATGCTTTTATTGCGCTGGTTTACAAAAGAATTTAGCCATAATTTTAACAGCATTTGGTAGTCAATGCTCTGCCATTTTTACTCTTTTTTTATGCCATAACAAATAGAAAGTCATTATCTCTGCCCTGAAGAGCTTAGAGTTGAATATATCATGAAACCCTGCTTGCAGTAATGGAAACAGTAACATCCCTGGGAAGGAATTACAGTTCTGAGAGCCAAATTTTTTTCCCTACTCCCTCACTTGTTCCCTGGTGAGTTTTAATTTACTATTGACTGATAGCAGCAGTAAATTACTAGCGCACTCCCACTCTCAAACACACATTCTGGTTGAAGCCAAAGAATAGAGGGGCTGAAATTGCCATTCCCTCCCGCTCTCCCCCCTGACCTGCTCTGAACTTGATCTCTGCTCTGAGAGAAAATGGTCGTTATTAGGCAGATGATCACTATAGCTGCAACGAGCTGCATACTCTGAACTTCCCCGTGCTTGTCCCAGATATTACTGCCGACACTGCCTTATCGCTGGAAGGCAAAGGACGACTTGACTACCACGTGAGCCTGAACAAGAAGCGAGAGTACATGATGAGACAGGGCACTCAAGGCGCCGTCCCGGGACCCCCGAACGTGGAGCGCTTGGAAGTGAAGTTCAGGACAAGAAGCGAGAACGGCGTTTTAGTTCACGTCCAGGAAAGCAGCAACTTCACTACCGTGAAGGTAAGATTACAGCTAATGCTGAGTTTGATTTGATTGGACTGCCTCATGCATGGTGATCAAAATCACATTTTTCCATTACTCTTGCTGTTTCCTTTATAAAATATTAGGTCTTTAACTGAGGCTAGGCACTGCTCCAGTATCATTCATCTTCTCAACAATTCCCTTGCTATTTGCCAAGGTATCGGAAGATCTTGATGGTTTTGTATCTAATCAGTTTTGTCTAGACTCCAAATAGTGACTGTTTTAAGGCAGCAGCAAGAACAGCACTCATTGCCATATTTGTTATCATCATTAAGTTACACTCTACAGAACAAATCGTTTTGTTATTGGCCTTTTATCTTCTGATTTTTCAGGCCTCGAACCCAGACCCTCTTTAAGATAGCAAACAATTGCCAGAAAGTTTTTGTTAATTCCTACTAGCATGGCTCATGCTTATCAAACTAGGAAGTGAAGGATAACTTGAATTCATGAGCTTACCCATAGACCAATGTCAATATGAAATTATTTTGAGATTTGTAGCTGAATTAATGCTTCAAATGCCAGACAGTTTGGGTTTTTTTTCCCCAAAGAGTTTATTGCTGCAGAAGTTACCTTTCTCAAGAGAAAGCGATGGTTCGGTTCCTGGCTATGACTCAGTCCATTTACTCATAACTCTAAATGAGTACAGCAGTGATGTTGGCAAGCCCCTTTATTGGGTTGGTGTAAGCTCCAAGTTTCCTTGACTGCTGTAAGGCTTTCCAAGTTTTTTCCCTGACTTTTAGAGAAACTCATACAGAAATTCACACTTTCTAAGCTTCAGCCCCATGGATATTCTCCACCTGCCTGGTCAGAGGTACAGAGCTTTCCTGACACACCGGCTGCATTTAAGAAGCAAGTCTGCATTACTTCCCTGGTGTACACTTTTACCACATCATTTGATAGGAAGTTTCTGCCTCAGTCGTATTAGCAGATAAGATCTCATTATTTTGAGTTCTGGAGAGAAAAAAACCCCAAATACTACCTTTTCCTCCCTAGTAGAATTTGCTAGATCAGCTCTACAAGCATTATTAAAAAAAAAAAAAAAAAAGAGTTGTCTTTCCTGGCTGAAAGCACTAGTGGTGTGTTTATGCAAACACTCTTATTATTGTTAATATTGGTGAAATTATACAAGCAAGCAGAGGGGTGTCAAGTCCCAGATCCAGCTGTGCAAGGGGAAAGAATGGAGGTTTGCCTAGTAACAGATGCAGCAGTCTGAGGAAGGAGAGGTAACATCACTGTACTGATTATTGCTGAAAAATTCCCAGATGATGCTAGTTACTAAAACTGCAGTAATTTAACTGTAGTTAATACCATATGGCTTCTGCACCACCGCGCATACCTGGAGTAGGTATCATGACAAGTACTTCTCTCAGTGATGGCCCGAGATGTCAGTAAAACCAACCCATGCACAGGTCTCCCTGGCATCTCAGTCCACGCCCAGTGCAGAAGATGAGCTTTTAGGATTTATCAATGCTTATAAATACTTAAAGGGTGGGTGTCAGGAGGATGGGGCCAGTCTGCTTTCAGTGGTGCCCAGTGACAGGACAAGAGGTAATGAGCACAAACTTGAAGATAGGAAGTTCCATCTAAACATGAGGAGGAACTTCTGTACTTTGAGGGTGGCAGAGCACTGGAACAGGCTGCCCAGAGAAGTGGCGGAGTCTCTGGAGATATTCAAAACCCACCTGGACGCCATCCTGTGCAACCTGCTCTAGGTGGACCTGCTTTGGCAGGGAGGTTGGACTAGATGATCTCCAGAGGTCCCTTCCAACCCCTATCATTCTGTGATACCCTGACATCTGTTTACAACTCTTGTCAGTCTTCAAAACAGACAATTTTATACCTTGATTGTTATGTCCTTTAATATGCTTGTTACCCATTCAGAGAAAACCTGCCATGTATTTTTTAATATAAAACTGTGTTTGGGAAAAGCTACAAGTCCTGTGGCTACTTCCATGCCTCCACGTTTTTCCTCTTGTAGTTAACTGGTTTGGGTATAGCAGGGATTGGGGTAAAATTGAAGAAATGGTAATAAATCAGACCCCCTGAGATTGTAAGCAGCTGATTCACTAAATGATGGATGTAAACCCCCCCAAAGAACCCAAGACAAGTCTTTATATTATTAAGGGATCCTTAATCCAGAAAAGATACAAAAACTAGCAGATTAAATTAAACAATGGTCAAATTCAGAGGGAAAATGCACCCCAAAAAACACACAAAAAGGAAGATTCCTCGTTAGTAAAGCTCTTTGTCACAGCTTATTTTCCTACAAATAATACATGGAGCAACTAATTCAATTAGAAGTAATGGGATAAATACAGCACCTTAAAGGTGAAATTGCCAGCCTTGTTTTAATTGGAAATCTCATCTGAAATCAGATTAAATTAGCATAACTGTAGCTCTAAGATCTATGAATTGTACGGGTAGACCATGTGGATTACATGTTACCTGTATGAGCTAACACATGCATATGTTAGGGCGGTGAGGCACTGGAATGGGTTGCCCAGAGAAGTTGTGGATACCCCATCATTGGAACTGTTCGAAGTCAGGTTGGACGGGGCTTGGAGGAACCTGGTCTAATGGAAGACGTACCTGCCCATCGCAGGTGGGATCCCTTCCCGCCCAAACCATTCTCCAAACCATTCTGTGATTCTATGCATGTATTATGTTACAGGAATAAATCAGAACATAACTCATTTAAATGATATCTCATCCAGTGGGCCATAAATCTGTAAAGGCTAGAGCTCAGATTTAAGACAAATAATAAGCAAGTTGTTCAGTAAAGGAGACTCAGAATATTAGTAAAGTTGCATCATCCTTGTAGTTAGGAATATGTTTGATTTAGTGGTTCGTTCTTTTCATTATATTCTACTTGTCAGTTGCTCTGCCATTTAAATAAAACCCAGAAATGGGTGTTTCTCAGTATTGTCAGCATCAGCATTTGTTTCAAATTTAGAAATATGTTGTGCTTCAAGGAACTGAGATGAACATTCCCTATTTTTTCCTGGTTGAAAAAATCATGGACCAGTCTTGTCTCTGGAAATTTTATTTGCCAGGTGCCACTAGTATATTATTTATGAGTCTGTTAGAATTAGTCACATGCAATTTTAAAGAAACAGAAATAGAGCTAAAGAGTCATCAATCAGTATGGAAGATATCAGTTGCTGACAGGTAAATAATTCTACAGTTCTTCGCTAATTAAAAGTTACGATTCTGTGCTAAATCTTCCCATAAGCTTAGAGGGTATTGTCTGATATGGTATATTTAATTTCACTTACATAAAGACCAAAATACAAGGCAGTATTTTCATGGAGTATAAAAGGCAAAGTAAGACTAGCAAACCAATAACAGGTTGCAGACATAAGTATATGTATATATTCTGCCCACTTCATCTTTTTAGAAATACTTTTGATTGTGGCAAACGTTTAATAGGTTGTAATAGTCTATGTGACTGCATTTCCAAATGTGGGATTTCCTTTTGACTGTGTGATAGTTTAGATGCATGCCACCTGTGTTTGCCAGTAACAAAAGCATCCTCTCTCTGAGGGGCAGCTTCATCAAAGAGGCCCTCAAACAATACATTTTCAAATAGTCCAAATTATTGCACTAACAAACGAAGTGCGTACACATATTAACCATTGTATTTCTTGATCCAAATGGAATACGTGCTAGATACATTCAGTTCAGGCTGCTGCCAGGACACGAGCGTGGTCTTACAGCCGTACTCAAGCTGATCTGTATGAACAAAGTCCTCAGCTTGCATCACTGAAAAAGTAAATCCAGAGCATTTAACAGTTTCTGGAAAGGAGAGCCGCATTCCTGCAGCCGGTGTGTCACCTCACAGTTCTTCCCAGGTGAACGTTATTTTTCCTGGAACAAAGCATGCGAGGCTTAGAGAGCTTTCAGCAAACCTGGGGCTCCGACCTTTCCTGGCCCATGGGCGTGCACGTTCTGCACGCTCGTCCTGCAGATCACGGAGCGGCCGAGCCGCAGCGAGGAACGCGGGAGGGAAAATCGTCCGGTTATTTAACACGTATGGCCAAGCGTGCAGAGGATGGAAGGAAACTTGCAACAAGTTGCAGAGGCACCCTGTATGAGCTGTACACAAGTCCGTACCCCTTAGGTGCTCAGCTGATATACCCGACTCCTATGCAATATTTGAGAATATTTGAATGTTGGGCAGCTTTGGATGTTGGGGTTTTCTTTTTTTAAACTCCTATTTCTTAAATGCAGAGTTTGCACTGTTCTCATTTTGGGATCATTTAATATCGAGCTAGTAAGAGGTTTGAAACCCTGCATCTCATGATTCAGTAGAATTGCGAGGCGTCATTCCTAGAGGGAAAGCCAAAAAATTTTGCATGGAATTCAATAGTGCCTTTTTTTTCCTAACAGCTCACAAGTTTCAAACCGTTTTGTTCAAGTAAGCACCATTTGAAAATTCACACGCTTTGCAACTCTTCTGAAAGGCTTCTAAAATACAACTATTTCTCTACAAAATGCAAATCAGCAGCAAAACCAGTTAGGAAATGGAAATCTTGTCCAAATCCTGCCATGCCATATATATTCCTACTGTGTCATAATGAAAAATAGATGGAAGCTTTTTGGGCAGGGACAATATCTGTTTACTCTGCAAAGCATTTTCCACGCTTGCATTAAAGAAGGAGGAAGAATTCTTCTTTTATTGGTTAAAATGTTTTGTCATGTTCATGCCCTATGGCTGGCCCCTCAAGAGCTTTTTCTCATATGAGATTAGCCAGGGAATGAGTGGCAGCTCTGAGTTCTCTACAGATACAATGATGTATTTAATTGCATTCAAATTTTTAGTACTAAATAATTAATGCATTTTTAATACAAAACAGTTATTTGGGGAAAAATATACCCAGGCTTCCCATTGCAACTAAAGTTACTGTCACTGTACTGAATAGGCATTACATTGGTTATGTGTGTATAGGACACACATGGTTATGCATGTATCATTTTTAAATGATGCATTTTACTGTTTTCTGATCAGATAAAAGGTGGGAAAGTGCACTACATATCCGATGCTGGAATTGCTGGGAAAGTGGAAAGAAATATCCCAGAAGTGTACGCTGCGGATGGCCAGTGGCATTCGGTGCTCATTGAGAAGAACGGGTCTGCTACTGTCCTGTCGGTGGACAAGACTCACAGCCGAGACATCCTCCACGCCACGCAAGACTTTGGTGGCCTAAATGTTCTTACAATTTCTTTGGGAGGAATCCCGTCCAGCCAACCTTTCAAGAGCACAGTTGCAGGTAATTTTTTTGTTTTGTTTTTATTTTTTAATATAGTGTGCGTAAGCAGATTTGAGCAGACAAAGGGTCTCTATTTGCTTAAATGTTGCAGAATGGACTGTAATTCTGTATTAGTAACTAATATACTTCCATACTTTGCCAGGAAAATGGCAAATTGCATGAGCAAGGGTTGCTGGCTTTGTTCCTTCAATACACACCGCAGCCTTGTTGTTTCCAAAGCAGGCACTCCATCTGCAAGGCTTTTTGGAGGCAGGGGGTGGGTTTGCTTGCTTGTCTGTAAATCAGTTCTTTTAATTTTGCTATGCTAATGGGGAAGAAAGGATCTATTCTTCACCCAGGTCAGAATCTGGAAAATCAAGGCAAATCTTTTACTTGGGCAAAAATGGCAAATGAGAACTTTGTCTCTGTAGGGGTTTGTTAAGTACTGCAGGATTTAGCCTGTTTTTAATATGATTAAAATATTTTCTGAAACTCCAACTTCCTCCTGCTTTATCCTGCTGTCAAATGAAGAATAGGATTTATTTCTGAGCAACCGAAAAGAAAGAACAATAAGGAACCACCCTCTGACTGAAATCTAGCTGTTAAGAAGTAAATCAATCTCCCTTAAGAGTTAACGCAGCTGTCTCAGACCCTGGCAAAAGAAGTAGATAACATGTATTTGATATCATTCCCCCAGTGATAAGTAAAGATGGAAGTGATTTTTAGCTACAAACTGTGAAATACTCCAGACAATTAAGGCATAGGTTTCACAGAGTTTTTTTATATTGAAAAAGCTTCCTGACTTCAAGAATTGCGAGCAGATAAAGGATCTTTGGAGCAAATTCACACTTCACATTTGCGTATTGTGAGTTTGTATGAAATCAAATGAATGCTATGCTTACCTTTGCCATGCATACATTGCTCATAAAACATACATGTAAAAATGGCAAAGTCAGAGGCTTTTAGGGAAGCTAAAACAAAGAAAATTGAGGACGCTAAAATCTCACCACTGCCTGATGCTGTGGCAGACAAATTAGGAATGTCTGGCTTACATTAGGAATACACAATCCAAAATCTCTTATTCATATGATTTTATTTTACTTTAATATTGGATTACATTGTGTATGACATACCAAGGATTTACAAGGGGGAGGTATAAAATTCTGCATGAACTCAGAGAGTCAAAAATATCTGCAGCACTGTTAAAGGCAGACAAACACATACGTGGGTGGCAGTTCCAAGGCTGTGAAGCTGGTATATCCGATAACATTTTCAAACTCGGGTAGACCTGGCAAAATCCTGATTGCTACTACTAATGCATGGAAAATTTGCTCCCCTTTATTCTTTCACCCAAATGTGATGCTTCAGGACTGAGTAGTGGCACTTTCCTTCTCGCTGTTTATTATTTTTAGTGATAATAGCTGATAAATTTGGTCTGGAATAATATCCTCCTGTAAACCTGGCACCATGCAAGGCATCCCAAGGACAATTCAGCAGAAGTTAAGGAGAAATAAACATGTTTCTTACAGTAACTGTGCATGTGGACACTGAAAGCATGACTTAGAATCTTATAGAATTGTCTAGGTTGGAAGGGACCTCTAAGATCATCAAGTCCAACCATTAACTGCCAAAATCACCACTAAACCATGTCCCAAAGCACCACATCTCCCCATTTTTTAAATACCTCCAGGGAGGTACCTACAACAAAGATAGATTTACAAACACCTCTCTGCATAGGATTTTGTCACAGCTCTGAGCAGAGGTCAGCCTAAGGTTGCTCTATCCTAAAACCCTTGCAGAAAGGATTAAGTCTGGGGAACACGGAGAATTATGAGCCTGGCAATAGGCTGAATTTTCCTGCGACCTCACACACAACCACGGCACAAAGGCAGGGGATAATCCCATCTCCCGGAGCTCTCACGGCACTGAGACTTGACATAACCACTGTCAGGGTAGCACCACAACCGAGCTGTGGGAAGTTTGGGAAAAGGCCACTTGAGATCTGGGAGACATAAAAGTACTGCCATGATTTTAGGAGACAGTAAGACAGGAGTCTTGGCTGAAGCATGACAGGCAACTTCAGCTCAGAACAGGGGAAACTGGAAAGGACACAAGCAAAGAGGAATGGAAGCTAATGTTTTCTGCTAGCACAGCCAAGCAGAGACATCCACAGGTGTCTCTGTGTGGGTGCTAAGAAGTTTTAGAAATACAGGAAAATTAGGAAACAAAAACATTTAGGCATAATGAATGAAGTTTTTAGAATTAATATTTGTTCAAATTAATTTTAAAGACATTAAATGCTGTTAGAATAGATATTTCCCTATGGTAAGCATTTAAATTTTTGGCTTATTTACTGAACAATGGAGCCTTTCATTTAGCTTCAGTGAAATGGGTCTATAAATTGAGAAATGAGTCTGTTTAACAATATATTTTTAGAAAATACAGTATTTCTACAAAATCCAACCATTTGCTCATTGTTTACTATTTTCACAAAATAATTTTTACTTCAAGGGGAAACCATGTTATAATAAAGATCTGGCAATATAGCTTTCAGACGTCCTTCAATGAGTCTGTCTGTGAAATAGGCATGCTACAATACAATCACAAAAGTATCCATTTGCATTGCAAACCTTAGATCTACTCTGCTCACTGAGAAGCAGAGTTGAGTCTCTGTGTGTGAGCAACCTGTTTTTACCCAAAATGCATTTTTTTCATTTCATTTTATATTATGTTTTTTCCTCAATTTGAACTTCATTCTCAGTCCCCAAACTCGAGGTAGACACTTCATAATCAGAAAGTAGTTTCTTCTCCTGCACAGTCTGTAGAATTCTTAAAAGCCAGATCAACATTTCAAATCATATTTAGGCTTCTGCTTATAATTGCGTGGTGTTTTTTCAGATTTAATGGAAGCAATGGGAGTGCAAAATGTCTTACAGGCCCTCTAGAAAACATGATATATTAATTTTCAGCATCTTAATTGCAGGTTTTGGTACATTTTATTTACTCACCTAAGAATATTTTCATTCCTTTGAAATCTTAGTGTAGAACTTAAAAACCACGGTCTGTTTCTGAATTCTTATTTGTCAGGCTTAAAAGAACCAAGATATCTTGGTATCATTTATATAAGTGCCATGCATGTATCTTCAGAGAAATTACTTAATTGCTCTCTTATCTTTAATCTCCCTTTTTATGCACAGCTTAGATGTGAAAATCATTAGCTTGAAAAGGTGCGTGTATAGAAATTATGTCAGAAGCTCTGGGCATGACCAGCCTTTACTTAATCTTGTTCTGCTTAAAAGTAGATTTCAGTTCCTATCTAATATGAACCCTAAAAATTTATCAGAAAGAAAGCTGGAGAGGGACTTTTTAGAAGGGCAAGCAGTGATAGGATGAGGGGTAATGGCTTCGAACTGGAAGAGGGCAGATTTAGATTAGATACCAGGAGGACATTTTTCACTATGAGGGTGGTGAGGCACTGGCCCAGGTTGCCCAGGAAGGTTGTGGATGCCCCATCCCTGGAAGTGTTCAAGACTAGGTTGGATGGGGCTTTGAGCAACCTGCTCGAGTGGGAGGTGTCCCTGTCCATGGGGACTAGATGACCTTTAAGGTCCCTTCCAACCTAAACCATTCTGTGATCCTGTGATTATATGATTGCGGTTTCCATTTTGTTGCAACTGTGTTGGTGTTTTTTCTTTCATTTTGGGGGTCAGCAGACACACCACAGATCTTGTCATCTGCCGATGCAAAAGGTTTCCCCTTTAGCATGACATCAATGCTCAGAGCGTCTTTGGTCTGTGTTGACAGTTCATACTTCAGGTCCTGACATGACTCTTGCTTTTCCTCCTAGGCTTCGATGGCTGCATTTCTTACATCAAGTATGGCAGGGAGAGCCTTCCCTTCGCTGGCAAGCACAGCCTCGCCACTCTCTCCAAAACAGACCCCTCGGTGAAGATCGGCTGCCGCGGCCCCAACGTCTGCGCCAGCAGTCCCTGCTGGGGTGAGCTGATGTGCATCAACCAGTGGTATGCCTACCAGTGTGTCCCGCCAGGCGCCTGTGCCTCCAGCCCCTGCCAAAACGGGGGCAGCTGCGAGCCCGGGGCACACACCGGCTTCACCTGCAGCTGCCCTGAGGCGTACACGGGACGGACGTGCGAGGCGGTGGTGGCGTGCCTGGGGGTCTCCTGTGCCCCTGGCTACGAGTGTAGAGCGGGGATCAATGGTGGCCACATCTGCCTCCCGTCCCCGCACCCCGCCGAGCTGTCCCTGCCCCTCTGGGCTGTGCCGGCTATCGTGGGGAGCTGCGCGACGGTCCTGGCGCTGCTGGTCCTCAGCCTCATCCTCTGCAACCAGTGCCGAGGCAAGAAGTCTAAAGCCCCGAAAGAGGAGAAGAAAACAAAGGAGAAGAAGAAAAAAGGGAGCGAGAATGTGGCATTTGATGACCCGGACAACATCCCGCCCTATGGTGATGACATGACTGTCAGGAAGCAGCCTGAAGGGAACCCAAAACCAGATATCATCGAAAGAGAAAACCCGTATCTCATCTATGATGAAACCGACATCCCACACGCCACAGAGACCATCCCCAGCGCCCCGCTGGCTTCCCCGGAGCCCGAGATCGAGCACTATGACATCGACAATGCCAGCAGCATCGCCCCCTCGGATGCCGACATCATCCAGCACTACAAGCAGTTTCGGAGCCACACGCCCAAGTTCTCCATCCAGAGGCACAGCCCGCTGGGCTTCGCCCGCCAGTCCCCCATGCCCCTGGGAGCCAGCAGCTTGACCTACCAGCCTGCCTACGGCCAGGGCTTGAGGACAACCTCTTTAAGCCACTCGGCGTGCCCTACTCCCAACCCCCTGTCTCGGCACAGCCCCGCACCCTTCTCCAAATCGTCAACTTTCTACAGGCACAGTCCGGCAAGGGAGCTGCACCTCGCCATAAGGGAAGGGAGTCCGCTGGAGATGCACAACGATGTCTGTCAGCCCGGCATTTTTAACTATGCCACTCGGCTGGGGAGGAGAAGTAAGAGTCCACAGACCATGGCAAGCCATGGTTCCCGACCGGGAAGCCGGCTGAAGCAGCCCATTGGGCAGATCCCTCTGGAGACTGCTCCTCCGGTGGGGTTGTCCATCGAAGAGGTGGAGAGACTGAACACCCCTCGCCCCAGAAACCCCAGCATCTGCAGCGCAGACCATGGCCGGTCCTCTTCTGAGGAGGACTGCAGAAGGCCTCTGTCCCGGACGAGGAACCCAGCCGATGGTATTCCTGCGCCCGAGTCCTCCTCCGACAGCGACTCCCACGAGTCCTTCACCTGCTCGGAGATGGAGTATGACAGGGATAAGCCCATAGCGTACACCTCCAGGATGCCCAAGTTATCCCAGGTCAATGAGTCCGATGCGGATGACGAGGACAACTACGGCGCCAGGCTGAAGCCCCGGCGGTACCCTGGTCGCCGAGGTGAGGGGGGGCCGGTGGGGGCACAGGCGACCACCACCAGCGCTGGGGAGAGCTCCCTGCCTGTGAAACTGGGGCAGCAAGCGGGAAGCTTCAACTGGGACAACCTCTTGAACTGGGGACCGGGCTTTGGGCACTACGTGGATGTTTTCAAAGATTTAGCATCACTTCCTGAAAAAGCAGCAGCAGCAGCAGCAGCAGCGAGTGAAGAGAGCAAAGGTGGTACAATGAAGCCCGTTTCCAAGGACGGGGAAGCAGAACAGTATGTATAGGTTCTATCTCCTGGTATTGCCGCAGTGCAAAGCCACAGGGACCGGTCCAACCATTATATGGTTGTAGAAAAGCAAAGATCAGCATTTGAACCCCAGGCCAGTTTGGTTGAAGGAGACTTTAAAAATAATAACCATTTTGCTGCTGAAAGAGACTTAAAATGTTTTTTAATTTAATTACGCTTGGATGAATTTATTTCTCCTGCATGCATTATATTTGAAAGCAAGATATTCGGCATGCAGCCTTTGGAAAGGGTTTCCTATTTACCATTGTTTGGTTTGTGATTCTTAAATTAATAATGCTTTGTTCTGAAAATGAACTAATTTTTTTTTTAATTGTGAAGGATGTGCATATTGTCTCCAGCTACTAACATGTTTTACGATGCAAGAGTATTGAGGATTTAATTTTCCTTAAGAAGTGCATGGAAGAACGATGGTGAATGAAGGAATTACAGTAGTAAGGTGTCTCAGAAAACGTAGTTACCGTATCCTGCAGTTGCTCACATGTAACTATGGATGAAATCGGCTTGAATAATTGCTGGCAACAGTGCTGTAAGTCTTATTCCATACACGAGGTGCTAGAAGCAGCTCAAGCCAGTCAGCACTTTAGGAGTATTTTTCTTTTCAGCTTGTTTATTTGTTTGAGGTTTTTTTCCTTTTTTTTTTCCCTTTTTTTGTTTTCGTTTTGGTTTTTGGTTTTATTTTTTTTTTGACAAAGTTGTGTGAGAGCTTCTGAATCTCTATGAAATATTTGGGGATGCTTAACCTTGGTCCCTGCCCACCCCCCTCGGTGCTTCCAGTGGGAAGGGAGCGGCTGGCATTTGTCAGCCCAGCCAGGTAACCTGGCTCGCAGCAGCGGCAGCAGCATGATCGTCAGGAGCGAGGGGGAAAAAAAACACAACCTCCATTTTCCACATGTCTTGGCCTCTCATCTTCTCTGTGCTTCTGCTGCAGTCTGTGCTTCTCCCCACATTTCATTTTCCCATCTCTACTACGGAAAGGTAGGAATAACACTTACTCGCCTACCTCACAGGGGTGTTGTGAGGACTAATTAGTTAACTCATCTGAAGTGCTTAGACTTTATAAAGCACTATAATAAGTATTATCATAATTATTATCAAAGCACTGCCTAGCCTTTGTGACCTTGGAGTGACATTTTCTGCATTATATGATTTTCTATGATGGAAACTTTGAAGAATTATTTATTGTATAGAAAATTACTGCACTCTAGCATTTTGGAGCGGATATGAGGGAAAACTACTTGTAGATTCATTAATGTAGCTTACTGTTTGTCCCAAATTCCCTAAAGTTTTAGGTAAAGTAGAACCTCACAAAGTCCTTACATCTTCATGCAGATCTGATGAACCTATTGTACTGTGTAAAAACTTCATTCTTTTTTTTTTACCTAAGCTGTGTTTTTATATCAATATTTTCCTATGCTGAATAGTTTTCTTACTTTCAGGGAAGGTAAGAAAAATACTTTTTTTACATTTGTTACTTATGTAACATCCATATTTTTCACATTTTGATAAAATTGTAACATACTGTATGCTTTCTACCTGTAAATGCCAATAATAGAATTAAAATATTTATTTAAAATCTTTAGTGTGTGTTATTGGAAACCTCTCTTCTTTTCTCTCTCTATAATTTCCACTCTTTGATCTTCACTTTTACTAGCTTTTTGTTCAGAAAATGTGCTGTAAGAAGCGAGGTGATGGAAATTTGTTAACCAAGACTTCCACCTCCTTAAAAAGCTGTAGCTTTCCAAGTATGTAGATAGTTCGGAGTGTGAGAACAAGAGCTTAATTTAATAAAGCAGCAGTTGAACAATAAATAACCGCACTCTTGTATATTTATAAGAGGGTAAATCAAACTTGGACAACTTGCAGAGGAGAATGCAGAGTGAAAAAGTTAAGACTGCAGGCAAGAGGTGAGTTCTGAGGTTACACTTTGAATTAGTGGTATTTTGTTTAAAGAACTTAGAAAAAGAATAACAATTTTAGGGTGGTTTGGTTTTGGTTTTTTTCTGTTACTTGTTTCTTCTGGAATTTTTTGCTCAGCTTGTCTCAGAACCAGCAATGAGGAACTGACTCTTTTTGGCTAAAAATGCTGCCAACTGCATCTTGCCCCACAATAGTGAAAAGATAATGAGCCAAAGTAGCCCACATTTGTATGTAAGTATTTTCATCTGAAAAAACAAGAGATCCACAAATGATTTCGGAATTTGAGAGGCTGCTGTAATTAAACATCTGTTAAAAAGCTGTATGTTTAGTTTGAATATTATCCTTTAATACAAACTGTACCACATCCAAGCAGTGATTTTAATAACACATGAAAACTTTAACAAATGAAATCTTTTAAATGTAACACCAAACATATTGGGAAGTGCATTATGCCAGTTAAGCATTCTGAGATTATAAAAAAGTTTTGTTAAAGAAAAATAATACGTAATGTGGACTTACACAAAGTTTATATCATAACTTTAATGCAGTTTGCAGTTTACAGTTTGTGTTGTAGTGCAGTGCTCTAAATTTTGACACTTTCTGTCATAGACAGAAGAATGTTTTACTGATTTCCTTGTTTCCCTGTTTCTGAAAAGCACAGAGATGTTTTTGACACTTAAACATATGATCCATTTCTGCCTTTTTTTTTTAATTCTTTCATGATGAGGATCAGAAAAGGGCTCCAAGTGAATCATGTGAAACAATCATCCAAACTTATTGGAGTTGAGAGGAGTGAGCTGCATAATTCCCCTGGTCCATCATCGGAACTGCACGGTCCCGTTTCAAAATCTGGGACATATTATAAGTCACAAATATGTGAAAAGGAAAACAGTCTGCACTGTTCGCTTCAGTGCACAGGAGCCTCCAAACACATCTCGTGTCAGCAATTTTGACTTAGTGACCTGTCTTTCTGCTAGTACCTTGCAGAGAGACACTCCGGTTTCTTTACCATGGGATGAGGGAGGGAACTGCGCCACTGTCCACCTTCTTCTGGAGGGCTACAGCTGAGCTGTCATTGCCAGTTCACATGGGGATGTTTTCTCCTGATGACTAATCAGATGAAAATGGACAGGGATATGGCAGATCTGCTCAGCATTCTCTTGTATACCTATGAAAAGGAAAACGTAACAGAGTTTTGAAATATTGTAATTTCTGTTAGGGGTTTAAGTTATTGAAAGAAGTGAAATCTAGATTTGTCTGATTCAAGACCTTCCAGTATTTTTCATCAATTATGTAATTCTAAATCCCACAAAATTAATAGAAAGACACACTAAATTAAAAAATAATCTGAAGTCCCACATTCTGGTGAAAACATCCCCCACAGACTATGAGTCTATACTGCAGACCACAAACTATGTCAAAAAATATTGGTTAGCAGTACAAAATCCAGCTGGATTACTCTAGTTACTCCAGTCTGGAAATTAGAAGGCTTGAGGTGGGAAGGGGGTGCGTGATCTCGCTGATGTCTTCCAAAATAGAAGATGGAGCCAGACACTCCTCAGAGATGCACAGCAAAAGGACTAGAGCTGCCAAAGGTAAATTCCCATTGGATGTGATGGAGGCTACTCTGGCAATGGGAGTGGTTGGGTGTTGTGGCATCCCTGTCCCTTGAAATATTCAAAACTTGTTTGGACAGCATACTGATGAAACCTCATCTAACTTCACAGCTGGCCTTGCTTTAAGCAGGGCATTGGACCACATAACCTCCAGTGGTCTCTCCCAGTCTGAATGATCCGATGATTCCAGGTATGTCCAACACCCTCCATTTCCCCTTCTTGTTGTTATAGAAAGAAATAGGCGAGATGCACTGACCTGGGGCACCACTCTTCTAGCACCGATACGTTTGAAGATCTTTCCATCAGAGTAATAAATGAGGAGTGCAAAGAGCCCCTTGAGCTGATACTGGCAGATTCACGGATTTGACAGAGTTGGAAGGGACCTCTGGAGATCATCTAGTCCAACTCCCCTGCTAAGCAGGATTGCCCAGAGCACATTAGAGAGGCAGGTCTTGAAAATCTCCAGAGAAGGGGACTCCATGACCTCCCTGGGCAGCCTGTTCCAGGGCTCTGTCACCCT
>JAOXNO010000033.1:7985533-8028665 GCA_028565335.1 Limnodromus scolopaceus
CCTCCCAGTTTGGTATCATCAGTGAACTTGCTGAGGATACACTCTGTCCCCTCGTCCAGGTCATTGATGAATATGTTAACAGGACTTCACTACAGCAATTTAGTCTATTTCATTTATTTCTTCTGTGTAACATGGATCGTATTTAATTTTTGCCAGTGAACTCCTACGAATGATAATCTGAAGTGCCTCTACGTTGATGTATTATGTGCTTTTACTGATCACCTCTTGGGCCACTTTGAGAGTAGTCTCTATTGTATTGTGTGTTATATTTCTGAAACATAAAATTCAAATGCTAATCTTATCCTTCAGTGTAAGTATTTAATTTTAAAATGGTGCCACGTAAAAGGCACTTTCTTAACTGAAACCTTAAGAGGTTCCTAATTAATGTTTGCTGTTGGGGATCTTCTTTTGAAATTTGGGAAGGAGAATGAGGAGAGAAAAAAGGTTGCTGTTTTTTGAAGTAGGAATGAGGGAATAAGAAAGTGAAAAGGTTGACCCATGCTAGTGATTTACTGTTCACCTTTTTATCCTTTTCCATGTCCATCTACATACTCGTTCAACAATCTTTCATTTACTTTGTGAAGTCAGTGCTTTGTTCATCCCAGTGTGCTCACTTTGCTTTTCTATAAATAGCTCTTAATGAGGATGACTGACAGCATGTGTTCAGGTTGTCAGGGAGCATCACAGCCTGTCTTTTTTAAAAATTTGGATATTTGCACTCAATTGGCCTTTCCTATATTTTGTATGAACCTCACCTTTCGTTCAGCCAACCCTTACAAGATCTTTTCCAGCAAACAAATCCAGTTGGATTATTAGTCATTTCTGCAGCCTTTCCTTTTCTCCAGTGACTTCCAGGTTTCATCATCCTTCTGCACTGAGATGATCAGCAGCAGATAGAGTGTTTCTAAGTTGGATTTTGTGTTTAAAAGTACCTTTATCTCTGGCCTTCACAAAGTAAATTCTCAACAGAATCAGTCTTCAGTTTTATGGCCACATGTATTTCATTCAGGAGCATGTACAAAAAATAAATAATGAATAGTGTTGTAATAGTAGCAGGCGAATTTCTCAATGTAAGGGGAAGAGTCTAGAAAAGCAGTGCCAGAAAGTTTGGCAACCTGCTAAAACCAAACCGCGGGGGATTTCAGTTGATTACGTTCTCCATTGGGAAGAAAACACTGACAAGTGTGTCTACCGCTGATGTGGAAAACTGCTTGACGTTTCGCCGGCTGATGCCCTCGGTAGAGACTGCGTAGAAGCCATCTTGTGCATGGCCACCTTGTAGGCCTCAGCCGGGATCTGTGTCTCGCTGCACCCCAGGCCAGAAGCTCTCAGAACACACTTTGAGTTTTTCAGGAGCCTTAGATGAGGGCAAGTTCAAAAGTAATACTATCTTTTGCCTCAGACCAAAGTGAAGGGCTAGTTTCCAGGGGCTGGCACTGAAGTAATTCCACATGAACGACCAGTTTGTTCCTCTAATGTGCCATTTACTGGTGGGGAAGTAAAAGGCTCTCAATCTGGGGTTCCAAGGAAGTATTTCGTTTTGGTGTATGGATGCAATTTTCAGAAGTTTCCAGCAGCTTGGCATGAGCTTGTCAAGCCATTTTTCAGCTGAGAACTTGTGAAGGTCTGTTTATGGGAAGACCCTGCACGGTGCCTTATGATGGCCAAATGGCGGTATGCTCTGCCTGTTCTTTGTGGTTATTACGGGTCATGCTGTGTTTGCTTGCAGCCCTACAGCATCCCGTATCTTACAGTCTTCCTGCTTCTCTGCTTCAGGGTGGGGCAAAACGAGGATCCAGCAGGGTATTGCTTTCCCCTCCCCATTACAACTGGAAAACACAACTAGCAATAGATGGAGAATGATTAGAAATGGTTCCTCCTAACCACCACTGAACAGGAATAATAAAATAAACTTAGTTTAAATCCTCTTTGAGAGAGCATTTTCAGGGAGTCATCAAACAGTGTTAGCTAGATGAAAATGAAGAGGAAAGCCCCACATCTGAAAATTTCTTTCAGTCAGAACAAATCTACTGATTAAAAGCCAAAATCACTACAATCTTTCTAGACTTTTGCATGAACCCCAAGAACGACGTGTGATATTTCAGATAACTCACATGTTGTGTCAGCTACTGCATCAAAATTGTCAAGAGAAAAAAGTGCGATAGCTGGGGGTGGAAAACACAAAGCAGTGAGCACTGAAGATCAGAAACTTCAGTGTGAAAAGGTGTGCCGGACTGAAAAGCCAGGAGTAAAGAGGAGATCGAGGGAGCAGCAGCAGGACACAGAAGGCCGTGATGAAATGAAATTTTTTTTTATATTGTTCCCAGGGACTTCCACTGTCATCAAACACCCTCATTGCCACAATCAGCACACACAAGGGAACAGTTCAGGTGTGTGTGATCAGCAACTATGGTGTAGCCTGAAAAAACAAATGTCAACAGAAACTCTCTTTGCAAAGGAGGATGGTTTTATGCACACATGCATAAGTTGATGCGTGCACATAGCAATCTATGTATGTAGACATTCATGAATATGCTTTCTATATGGCCACTAATATCTTGCAAATTCCCTGGCAAGACTCCATGATCGGAAAACCGATTAGCAACCTCTCTCTTCCCAGCAATAAAAAAACAAGCCACTGTTCCGTATAATTCTGTGCCTTCTCTTAAAATACTGTGACTCCTTGTGCAGCCCGTCAGACAAGGAGTAGGGAAAATAAACGGGTCCCTGTCTTCCCATTTGTTGGTTTATTTCCCTTGAGTCTTTTAAAAGCTAGAGTCTGATTTAGTAATTAGTGTTTGTTCTTGCATATCTTGTGCAATTAGCTAAAACAGCAAATTAGGGAATAGGAAATAAACATTAATCTGAAAAACAAACATTAATATAAAAGAACGTATACCGGATGAGAAATGGATATCGTTGAATCATTCAAAAAGTGTACTTTGGTGTAATGATCTAGAATACTTCCAAATATGCATTCTAATTTCCTTTAAAATACAACTCCCTCTTTAATACTCTAAGGCTTTATCTAAATAGTTTGTTAAATCTTGGCAAAGACATTATGTGACAGCATCATTTTAAAAGAATTCCTTGTAGTTTGTAGAAAGCTAAGAGAGAAATAGAATGGTTCGTCTCTCTTAAAACAACTGCTGGTAAGCACGTTAAAAAGCAAAAGGAACAATTTTCTATAATTTTTTTTACACCTGTAAAATTCATTGCAATCATCAAAACAGACTGGACTTTGTGGAGCCGCATAACACCGTGTAGCAGAGAATACCATTTTTGTAATTATGTGGAGATAAGGCTGATGACACCTCCTGGCTTTGTAGGAGGGGGTTACAATTGACAAGACACGGTATTAGGAAGAAAGTCACTACACCGCAGTGCCAGAGGCAGGTTGCTTGTTTTGAGAAAGAGATAGATAGAGATAGAGATAGAAAACCCACCCTCAGCCTCAGAACACTGGGACCAGGCTTGGGTCCCAAATGCAGCCCTCGCTTGTGATATTGCCAGACCAGCATTTGTAACTGCCTGTGAATTTCTGCCTAAATAGTTATTTACGAGGGAGAAAATGTTTTTGCAATGGGACCTTGATTGGCATTTCAGTCTGAACCTATTGCTGTCACCAAGAAAAAGGACAGGAAAAAGCTTGTCAGCTTCTCAGTGTTGCTGTCACCATTTTTGTTGCCTTTCAAAGGCATTTTGGCTGATCAGGTGAGCAAATAATACTTTGGGAGGGCAGGAAAGAAGCATGTTTCCTCATGATGGCCGCACAAACAATGACAATCAATAGTAAGTATTCCTTTTAGGAAGCTCAACTTGAATGTCTTGTGAAGGGGGCTATGAGGACAGGCAATGACAGTTCTTGGCTGTCATACGCCTCTGTGCCAGAACTGCACAACCTCGGAACACGTTCTCCTTCCCTGAGCCAAGATCATGTCAGGACACATAACCATTCCTCCAGTTGTGTACTAATTTTCCAGCGTGTGGGCTGGAAAGGAGTCACCTGGTGTCTGCTGGTTAGGTGCAGACCCATCCCACAAGCAGAGTAGAGCCCTGACAGCTTGGGCTCTGCTGCGCTAACAGGCACCAGCTCAGAGATACCATTGCATGGTTTCATCTGACTGCTGTTCTGGTTTTGAGTTAGAATGTATAGAGGCAACACGGACCGGAAACTAGATTTTATTTGAGATTTAATCAAAGCAGAAAGCACTTGAAGGTAACAACATGTAAGAATGCAATCCTTTAAAGGCCAAAAATCAATGTATCCAACCTACAGGAGCACCCCAACATGTGAGCAATTGTATAATGAAATTGCGTAAAACTCTGGCTTCCTAGAAAAGCCACAGGAAAGCCAAATAACCAGATTATTTTATCCGTATCGAATATATTTCTATTAAAATTACCCACAGAATCTACAGTTGGTATCTTGACTGTGCACTGGCTGCACTAACATGACCAACCAGTCACTCAAAGCACGGCAAGTAGAAAACAGCTCCTGATGGAACAAATAGATCCCAGAGGATGCCAAATTTTCCCTACTTCTCCTGAAGGAGATAATTCCTGGCAAGTACCAGTGATGCTCAAAACTTGTAGCCTCATTTTTATTAGGAAATTACTTTTCAGCTAGGGCAAATCACACACTATGGATGTCATGTGAGGCTTTTCTAACCTTCTTATGTTTATGGTTTTGATTCATTATTTTTTTTCCAAAGTAGTTTGCAGTTTGAGTCATGTGAAAGAGGTAAGAAACATTCTCATTACTTCAACATAACTGATTTCTGTGATTGAAGTTTTTAATTGCAGTAAGGAATAGTTTATTATGAGGGAAATTATATTAAATTATATGCGCTTTGACATCTTTTCCTAGTGTTAGCAGAGAGGCTGTTGTTAGCTGTTCGGTACCCCATTTAGTTTTCTCAATATTTGTTTTGTTCACCTGTTCTTAGCATTAGAACCCACAGCAGGTTTTCTGTGAAGCTAACACTGTGGATGGCAATGAATGTGAAACCTTTCAATACTGCTCAGCAGTTTGCAGCGAAGGGGGCCCTTCTTCTTCATTGATTTGAGTAGACTTGCTGAATAATTGCATCTGACAAGGTTCTGAAGCTTCATCAAAGTTTCCTTTGCCTTCTGATTTTGGTTGCTTCTGTTTTGACTTTAAGATGTCCCTGGATGTTTGTCATGGGAAATGAACTTGGCTGTTTGTTTTGTTTTAAGTGACATTCAATACTCTGAAGAAAGCAGTGGAGTATGACAAGTCTGTAATTGTGTCAATTTTGCTTTTTCCATCCATGAAATAGCTAGACATGTACATATCTAACTGCTCTGCTCGTGCAGTACACCATGTCCTGGATTTTTAATAGGACTTCTCTGTAACTAGTTTAGGAGTCTGGGATCGGGAGTTTTTTTACACTTACAAATGAACTTTATGACTTTTGTAGAGCGCTGAGAGTTTTCAATCTGGCAAATATCAGTGTTGAGAAAAGCTGTGGTACAACAACTAAGAGAATCTTTTCCAGTCTGTCTCATCAGCATTTCTCTGCCCTTTGGCAGGAGACACTGTCATTTTGTGAAAAACAAAACTGCAGAATCCAAAGTGCCTGAAAAACAAAGGTAATAAGGAAAACCTTAGAGTTCATGCACAAAAAGCAACAGGTTATGAAGCTAAAATCTGCCCTTAATAAATGTTTTTAATATGACCAAATAGTGCAGACTCCTGGATTTAACTGCCTCGTACTGTTTTTTGCTCTGAAGGGTTGATAATCCTGGTGCAAAGCTGGCCCTCCTTCACTGGAAACAAGGGCGCTTTGCTGATTTATAGCGGCTGAGGAGCTGACTCTTTGTGGTTAGTTAAGAACAGCAGCACGGGTCCTCAAACATCTGTGAGTAGATTTTTGTCCCCTTGGTGACATGCATGTGGAGTTCTGAATCGGCCAGTCTGGGTGATGTGCATGAGCCGAGCCAGATGCTCCTCCTCTAGGTGTACAGGGGCGGGCTTCCCACCGCTGCGCTGAGATACCGGCCGCGCGAAGCCTTGGCTCAAACGTGGGAACCTCCCGTGCTGGCAGCTGTCACGGCACAGTTTGCACACAGCAGGCATTTCCCTGCTAATTAACCAGCGCCATTATTCACCTGCGGCAGCAGTTATCAGGGCATCACTGCGTTCGCTGCGATCTGCGCCCTTTCCGCCACTGCCAGCGTGCGCGCAGCTCAGGGCTGCTGTGTTTCAGAAACAACACAGCAGGAGTTTGGCTCTTCTCTTAGAGGAGTGGGTGGGAAAAGGCTTAATCTGGCAACAGGTCGGCAGAGAAACAGCATGTCCGGGGAAATCCGCGTTTCAGACCCGTGTAATGACACGCGTGGTCATTGCTGGTTTGGACAAGATGCTCCAGCTCCCTGAAAGGGCAGCTGACTTACAAACATTAGTGGTTCCGTAAGCGCTGTCATTTTTTACTGAGTGGCAAGGGGGTTATACATGGATGAAGAGCTTGTTTTGTTTGCACACTGCTGCGTATCTGTTGGTCACCACGGCGTGACAGTATTCCCGAGCGGATAAAAAACCAGATTTGAAGCAAACAAGGCTGCCACCTGTGAAACTCTTTTGCTACTTAAAAAAAAATTTTGCTTCTCAAATAATAATTATTTGTTAGACTTCTTCTATATCTTTGACTTAAAAATATAATATGCAATAATATGCAAGACATCAAGGGATGAAGGAAGCAGTGTCCTTAGCAAACAGAGCCTCAGCTCTGGGTGCAATGCCCGGCTCGTGATATTTGCTGTCTGATAACACTTCCATAGCTCCACTGAATTGCCTCCTTAGTTGTGTAAATATAAGGAAGAGAGTAATCCTCCACCCCCAGCCCTGCTCTGTATTTTATACACCTACAGCTGTAGGACATCTGCTGAGACAGAAGATTCTACATAAATAAGATGTTAATGTAAAAAATGTTATTTACATTACCTAAAATGAGAACTGTTAGGGAAACATCCAAGAGGCTGTGTATCTTTCCTGTGACGGCTGGATGGAGGCTCCTAAACAAAAAGCAGCAGGCAACCTAATGTTTTCAAGGGGTCCTTCACGTTTTTGTAAACTCTGAGAGTTCTGTGGAAAAAAAAGCTTTAAGGTTCCTTTTTCATAGCCCTCTATGCTCTTCATTGCTCTATTGTACTTTCCTTTCCCCTGCTTATTGAGGCTGAAAAAATGATTGGAGGGTCACACACAACTTCCAGATGACCTTCCATACCGAACAAAACCCAGATGGAGAAGAGAAATCGTCGTCCACCTTTGAAAGGCACCAGGGTTCAGCTTCCAGCGTGAGCCTTTTCTTTTGCTCTCCTTTCTTCTAGACCCAATTTGATGCCAGAATAGTCAACCATCGCACAGATCTGGGTGTTGTTTAATCTTTTTCCTTGCTCCCAGGTAGAGTCTCGTGGTGCTCCTCGGCACATGACCAGCACTGTGCTGTACATCCAGGGATTCGGGCCACACAACCCCCTTTTCAGAAGACACAAGTTACCCAAACAACTATTTTAACAAGGTCATGCAGATCCCACTGCCAGCAAATGGGTCTCAGCCAATTTCCCAGCTACGGGATCATTAAAGGCAACAGTTCCTGAGTTTTCCCAGCCAGCACCGAGTCGTGAGGGTGTGAAGGGCAGCAGCTCTGTATTGCCACAGCTGCAGCTGCACCAAAGAGGCTGTGCTGCTCTTTTGCTGCAGAAAACCATACCCAGGTGACCTCGGTTTTTGAGGTCCCTTTTTCTTGATTATACTGATCTCACGTCTAGACACGGACGACACGAAAGGAGTTGCCTCTTGGATATAATTGCTTTTGTTACGGAGAAAGCAATCTCTAAGTTTGCCAGACTTCAGCACTGATACGGCAAGCACAGTCAGCAGGGAAAAACATGCCATGTCAGCAGTGTAATATGAACAAATAAAACCATCAAATTATTTGTGGTTGGATGTTTGTTTCATGACTTTTTTGTCACTCAGCCGCCCTTCTCTTCATCAAGTTTTTTTCTTTCCTGCTAAACCGCTTTGACACATTTTCCACGCTATACGTCACTGAAGATTGCCATCCTGGGAGCGGCTGTGGTAGGACACATTCCTTTCTCTTTATCCCTGATTTCTGACATTTATAGTGAGGGAATGGTCCCTCACAGTGTGATTGGGTGCTCCTGGGACTCAGGAGCTGTTCTCTGGCATCTCTTCTGCTGGGGATGTAAACTGGTGCTCCGTACCTACTGGCTCACCACAGAATTAAAGCAAAATAAAAAGATAAGCACAAGTACAGCTCTGAGGTCTCCTGCTGGTGGGGTAAGATGTGAGGTCTGGTGAGACCATACTATGTTGAAAAGATGTTCTGTTGCTTGTATAAGGTCTGGTAATTTCTAAATTATGTTGATCCCAAGTGTTTAGCTGTTTAAATTCCCATGAGGTATTCAGGTGTTTTGGGTTATTCTTGACAGTTTGAGTTCAGCCACCAATTATCTAGAGCCTCTGTCATGCTTTTGAGCCAATGTAGGACTTTTTATGTTTGCAGCCCACTTGGAGCCAATTTACATGACCACATCTCTGTTTCCCAGCTGGCTTCCCAGAAGCTATTCAAGCAGAAGATAACCAAACCTGATTTCTTGGATGACCCTGGGTGTTCAATGCAGCTCACTGACCCAGAGGGGCTCCTTGTGACCACCAGTGCCCAGACCAGGACTGCCCAGAGCCGTATCCACAGCAGGGATTTTGCTGCAGGTCACCCACGTGACCAGAGTGGAACACGAAGGGAAATAAAAGAGAGGTGAGGCTGCTGCACGGTAAGGCAGTAAAACTACCTGGTGGTCACAGAGGTAGACGCACACACAGGCTCCTTGGGGATCTTGTTCTGTACAAGATCCCTAGACGATCTTCTTGCTCTGAATCTTTCCTGCTGTTGGTTTGGCTCCCGGGCTAAGAGCTGCTTCAGGCAACTTCCCTCCTGCCTTGGCAACGGGCTGAGGACGTTGCTTTCATAGGCTCATTCTGTCCTACAATAGTGATCCTTCCAGGTAAACGGCAGAAAGCTTCTGAGATCTAAAAACATTTTTTTGGCAGCTTTGGATCTGATAGTAGATGACCTGTACTTTGGACTAGGTTTGTCTTTAAGATGCTATAAACAGCAAATTAATTTCTCAGCAGTGTTGTAGAGTCATTAAGTATTTTCGTATTTGTCGTTTAGTCGCTGTGTGTGGTTATGAGATACCAGCTATCCTGAAATCTAAGGGCACAGAATTAAACTGTGTGACTTTGGAAGGACTTCCAGCAATGGCCTCCTTTCCTTGCCCTGACAGCTAACAAACTGCCTCTCTTCAGACACTTTAAGGAACGTGTGTTTATGGGAGCAGCCCATCCTAGTTTTAATGTTTCCACCAGGCCTGTGCTGAAAGACACACCATGTTTAGCAAAGGTCTCTTTTGGACTCTCCGTCTTGCAGAAGGGGCTAACGAATTTCTTTGCGTACCGTTCTTCGTTCAGTGCTATTTCCCCAGCAGCTGTTACAAAAAGAGCTGCCTCAAACGCTGCGCTCCGGCTTTGTGTGCGTAACAAAACATGCATGTGCAAAATGGACAGAGGAAAGCTGGTTTTTTTTTAAAAAAAAAAAAAAAAAAACAGATGCCATTGCTTTTTACCTTAATGAAATTCTGATTATTCCACAAACCAGTGTCTTCAGTCCCACCTGTACCTAGTTCTGCCTCTTTGAGGTGTGGTGAAGTGCTGGGGGGTCGGGCAGCACGCAGCTCTTTGCAGGGCGCTGGAGCTCTAACCCCCGTCCCACCCCCAGGCCCCTGGGCGCAGAAATCAGAGATGCATGCACAGGATAGTGTTTTATACCCAAATTTAGGAGCTAAGAGACCCTCCTGAGAATAAGAGCATCGAGAAAGATTCATATGCTGAAATGGAAAAACACGAGAAGTGATATTGGTTTAAGTATGCAGCTCAAGACACTGAAACTTCCCTTTCTTCAAGTTCTGCACAAAAATATTGCAGAAGCCTTCATTAATACATCTAATGAGTTAGCTTTTCCCTGGGTCAGTGGGATCTGGGGTCAAGAATCAAGAACAAAGAGAAAAATATACATGAGCTATGTTTTACACCATAATGGTCTGGTCACCCACTAACCAAAAATGCTGAAATAGCTGAGTAAATGGATTTGTCTGATGCAGAACCGCATGAAAGAATGTCTTAAAGAGCTCCCAACTGCAGACTTGCCACTCTCTGGTTTTATCCCTAAGGACACCAGCTGTGGTTTATCCCCTTCTCCCCTCCTTTCCCCACTTAAAAAGTGCGACATTCTCGCCGAAATCTCCATTCCCAAAGCAAAGACAATCGTTAGTGACAGTTAAAAACTACAAAATCTTCCTCATCTGACCCTCATCTCAATAATATATCAGGAGATTCTACTACCCTTTGACAGAGCAAGTCTCACCTAAAAGAAGTCCGGCTGCAGAGCCCTATCGAGACACCCTTCTGGTTCCTCCTGAAATAAAAAATTATCCTCCAAACTCTGTGCTCCAAATCCCAGATATAAGTGGTGATATGTGGGCAGCATTTAGGCCCATTTCCTACTTCCATAGTCTGCAAAGAACTGGGGTAATTGATCTACATTTTGTTGTTCACTCTTTCCTGGCTTTGGCTGACTTTTTCCACTTGTTTATACTGCACTTCTTTTAGCAGTTTATGTGATCTGTAGATGGCTGATCAATTATAGCTAGAAGCTCTAAATCTAGGGAAAACTTAGCAAAGTGCTGATGGAGGCACACACAGACAGAAAATTAACCCTCTCTCGTCTGTAGAAGAGCCTCACGGTGCTCACCACTGCTTGAGTGGGCAATGAGAAAAAGTTGTGTTGTGAAGAGACTGCATTTCTCTTTGTTACCATTCCCCACTCCCCCGCCTTGGTAATTAAAGGCAGATTTATTTGGCTTCATTGACGCTAACAGGGGTTAGAGCTCTATGGTGTTGTGTGAATTTCATGAGAGCTTTGTCACTTCTAAAGGACTGATAGCACAAGTGTTGTTTTGCCCACTTGTGTCAAGGCACCTAAGGCTTTAGGAAGAAATCTCCTGTGTGTTTGGGGAATAATACTAGTCACGATAACATTCATTTAGCATTTCATGCCTTGGAGTTACAATTATGTGCTTCTCTGGTCTGCAGGTTCAATGCCGTTAATCACAAAATGTTCCACGTTGTCTGTGTTTTTAATGGTTTTAGCTGGCAGAGCTGTTTCATTCAGCAAACGAAACCTCTGCTTGCTTGGAGGGATCATTCTTTAAATAGCAGATAGAAAGGGACCATAAAACATAGCAGGTTTGATTGCACGCTCTGCTGTGCTGAAAGAAGAAGTGCCCATGCTGACCTCTTCCATCGCAGCCTGGTGTGAGCAGCCGTGATGGACCTCGGCTCTCCAGCAAGCCCAGCATCTACCTGCTCTCAAAACACTGATTTCAGCCTGGCAATTTTACGCTTGTTAAAGGCAGTCTCAGGTCTCCTGTTTTCTCAGATGATATCTCAGAGTGCGTGACTACAAGGAGGGAGTGATTCCTGTCTTTATGGCTGTCAAAGCAGCCCCACATTAGCCCTGTGCTCTGCCCGCGTGGCTCCTACGTAGTGTTACATAAAGCAGGGCTCTTCTGTGTCTTACCAATTATAGAGCTCCTTGCATAAACTTCTTCTATAAAATAAAAAAGCTGAGCCAGCATCTAGTGATTCCAGAGCTATCAAGACTTAATTACTTTTCGTTTGCTTTCATAATAAGGGGAAGCATAGCAGAGTGCTGTCAAAGTGGCTTATTTCTGCAATTGTTGTTGGAAGAATCTGCTGGCATTTATATTGTGAATGAGTTCATTGAAATAAAGATAGACTTATTATAGATAAACTGGGAGCAAACATTCGACCTCAAAATAGCAAAAAATACCAATATTATTCTTGCTATCTGCATATTGTCTTTACAAGAGCACTTTTCTTTGTGTTGCTGGGTGGTTCTTTTTTTGGAGAGGAAGGGTTGTTTTTAATACTTAGTGATAAGAAGACCCTGAAAAAATAAATAAGCTTGCTGGGATTGGGGTGGAGAGGTGGGGGGAGGGAGCAGGACTGCCCTCAGTAAACCATTGTGTTTCCAAAGCTTTACTCTTTCAACAGCTTGGCTCTGGAGTCATGACTCTGTATGTTTATTATTGCATTATCATTGTATATATTCACAGTCTGACCAGTAAAACTCCACTAGCATCATTCCACAAAATGCTGGTGAGAGAAAACAGCAATGAGCCGTCCAAAACAGTACTTGTTGAAGCTATTTTCATCTGTCAGGGAACTAGCAAACATCAGTGAGTTTGTTCATATGGCCCCTTTCTTTCCCCTTTTTCCCCTCTGTTTTGTGACTTACTCCTCTCCTACCCACTTTTGTTTTTTCACCCATGCGGCATATGTTGGCATCACACCAGGCCACAGAATATTTGGTTGCATTTTTCCAGAGGGAGGGAGGTAATTTAGCCAAGACCTCATCCCAAATTCACCAACAGGCTTGATAACAGGCTGAGCTGGTGGCAGGGATGGGAACAGAAACTTGAGAGCAATTGCTTTCAAATTCCCAGTACAAAATGACAGTCAAGCCACCTCTGAGATGGCATACATTAGCTGCCCCAATTTAGTCATCTACAATAAGTTCAACACAATTTCTGTATGGCCTGTCAGCCTTCAGAAGGGTGAGGCAACCCCCTCATTTGGTTCTGTGTTGATGCCTCATCACCCAGATGGAAGCCTTTTCTCTACCTCCCTACCACTCCTTCCTCACGGCTTTCTAGACTAGTAGCCCTTTTTTTTAATTACACTCAAGTTCTGGGCTAGTCAGAGCATTAAGTCAGTCAAAATGCCTTGCATTTCTACAGTCTTGAAATACAAACAAGGGTGAAAAAAATCCTACTTAGAGAGACAAAGTGATATTAGCACTGAGTGAAGGGAACAACCTAGCACCCCTCCAACCCTCCAGTGCTTTGGAAAATGCATTTGCAATTTTTCTTCTGAGGTTGAGTTATCTGAAGGGAGTGGTGAATGGTGTGATGTGGTGTTGACTGCTAGATGTTCCCCAGCTGATGACAGCATCGATTGCTAGGGCTCCCCTAGCTGAGCAGCATCTGGGTGTGATGGGCAGGGGTGATGGGTCTTGGGGTGCAGAAGGGCGATGAAGAGACAAAGAGCGGCGGTGCTGGGTAGTTAAATCCACCTCGGGCTTGTAGCCTCATAAGGAAAAATATGCCTTACTAGAAGTCAGTAATTGGCAAAAAATAAGGGAGAGGGAGAACTCAGCCCAAGTCTCCACTCTCATTAGTTTTAAATTAGTGGAACTCCATTGGCTTCACAGGAGTTATTTCTGATTTAGACTGAGACAACGGAGATCAGAATCAGATGCAAAATGTATTGAAACCTTTCGTGTTTACAGTTGTGTGATGGTCCTGCAGAAATAGCTGGGCTGATGCTGTATCCTGCTGGGCTGCCAAGAGGCCAGTGACCAGCCAGGCACCATCCATCACCCTGGCATCCCACCTGCAAAAGAGGAGCAAAGCACAGTAACCTTTTGTTGCCAGACTCGCATCGTACGAAACTCCAGTGGTGTGCTGGGTATCTCCATCAAGCATCTAATGCCTTTTTCACAGAGGTATGGAAAATCCATTAGCAGAATTAATCTCTACTTTGAGACGTGACCTCTCTGCCAGCAAAAATGCTTGTTCAGTTAAATAAAGTTTGCTGATAAATAGTTTATGATGGTGCTGAAGGCCGGCATTGCCACGATTATTTATACTGTGTTACAGTGCTATCTGCTACGGACAAACTGCTCTGCTGGTCCTTCAAGCCTTATTTCTCAAAATGAAATGTTCACTCAGCAGCCAAGATTGTTTTTGTAATTAATAACATTTAAAGTGATGGAGGCTTAGTTTCTCCCTACAACTTTTCTTTCAATACTGTTTACACTTCAGAGATTCATTGACTTCTTTCACACAGTACCAGTTAAACATAACCTATACATTACTGAGGTTTGCTGTTCGTTGGGGTTTTTTTTCCTAATACTTGGGTTACACTGATTGCATTTTAATCGGATAGGAAATCAGCAGAGTCTGGAGGAGGCAGAAGAGCTGAAACCTGAGAGAGTCAGTGTGTTACAGCAAGCCAGGCAAGCTCAGCGTGCTCCAGGGCAGCTCTGAAATCTGTCTGCTCTCTGCTGACAGCTGAATTTTCATAGTGTGGGCTTTGCTCAGGTTTACATCTCTACTTCTGAGTGACTCGGGCTGCGCTATCTCAGAGATACACTGAGGTAGCCAGGAGCAGAATCTGATTTGCAAATCAATCTTAACAGTGAAACCAAAATTATGACTGCACAGTGGAGTCATTAACATCATTCAAAATCCTTTAATATGCTGTGGGTAAAATTTGGGCTGTTCTGCTCCTGTGCTTATTCAATACTGACAGAAGAAACAAGCCAATTTGAAGGAAATAGGAAGTAAGGCCCAAAGCTGTTGGGCCTTTCCAAGGAGAATAAGGTCTTAAAAGTACCAAAGATCCTTCATGAAGCCATGCTCCCAAACTTACCTTTTAAGGAAGTTTATGAAGATTCAGATAAGACTGGAAAGAATTCCTTAACTTTCAAGCACTTACCCATTTCTATAAACAAACTTAACACCTGAACTTTTGATAAATGACTCCAGGGTTTACCCACGGCAATACACCCAGGTGCAGTACCGATGTATTTTGCAGTTAGGGTCTGGTAAAGGCAGCGGGGGGAAATTAAGATGTGTTGCAGTGATTTCATGACCTGAACCATGGTTGTTAATTTTGGTGTATTCCGTTGCATCTCTACCATGGTCTCTAACCACACGGCTGTGATTCAGCTAGGAAAATAGCGGGTTTGTTTGCAGTGACATTTTTGGGTAGCCTTGAAGCTGTCTTCCCCCAGCCTCAGCTGCATGAGCTCATTCGCAGCCTCGGCATTTGCAATACAGCTGTTCACCGTATGCGTCCTGACCCTCCAGTGGATCCCCTGTTTCACTTAGTCCTGCTTCTCTTTCTAGGCTTGTCTCTGTCGATCAAAATTAGAGATATGAAATGTAATATAATGACATTATAGCCTAAAAGGAATGAAAAAGGCAGGAAATCAGAGCTGGGGTTTGGTCTGATTGTTCCTGGCTGAGGGGCTCTGGTTTTGGAGGGTTACAGATGGACTGGGACACTAACTTCTTATGCCTTTAATATTGCTGCCTTTCCAGGCTTGGAGAGAAATCTGCTCAGACTTAAGGTTTTTGGTGACTTGATGAGCATGAGGTTGATGATGATCTTAAAATCGATGCTTAATTTCAGTTCAGACTGAGAGTCCTGACAGACTAATTTGGGAAGGGAGGGAGAGAAGGTTGTAATTAATCGGTCTGAAGGCAGTGAAACAGGAGGGCCACACTTGTGAGGTGTGAATGTAAATCAAGCCTTAGCTTTGCACTAGGTCCTTGACTGCCTCCAGCTCCAAAGGCAAAGTGCTGAGTGACATCTCTACCTGGCTGCCGGGTTCAAATGGTTGTATTCTGCAATGCCTCCAGGATTACACGCCCCTGCAGAGGGTGGTTTACGTACTTTACCAAGCTTCTGTGGCAAGCTTGGGACCATACTCAAACTAGATATCTTAAAGGATGGTGCATAAGTTTAAGGAAGAAATCTTTTAAGCCTGTGGAAAGTCCCTGCTTTGGAGTACCTATTCTGCAATAGGATCAAGGATGTTCTGTAACATGGAGTTTGGTGGGCATTTCACAAATATTAAAGTGGGTTTGCCAGAAAAGTGATTTGTTAGGAAGGCAGATAGAATTCCTGCCCTTAGTGTCAAATATACCTTCAGCTGTATTCAGGGCACAATTCTGAAGGAAAAATAATCCAGAGCAAAGACTTCAGGGGTTATTCAAAAGATGGCCCAACCCATTAACATCTATTCAGCTACTGATGCTTCTATCTTCTGAAGAGGGAGCTTTAAAGCAAGCAGGCAAAGAGAGCGAAATTAAGAGAGAAGAAGCAACAAAAACTGTCAACAGTCCAAATGCTCCTAATGTTTATGCAATGTGTATGGTGCTAATTGCCTCCCTTGCTTCCAAGCCAGCTCATCATCTTCTTCATTTGAGGTTTTCCACAGATCATGTAAAACAATTTTCTGTAAAGCCTTAGCCTAACAAAAATAATCCTTTCTTGTTTAGCACTTAATTACAGGTCACCACTTCAATTGTAAACAGAAAAAAAATGACTGTAACCTGTAGGGGAAAACAAAAGCATATGCTACATCATATCTAGTAAGAGTCACTGAAGTACATAGGTAGATCCAGGAACATATTATTGTGGTAATTATAAGTTTGGTAATTGTTGGACGAAAGCATCTGTGCTTGTCAACTTCAAAATGGGCTGAGATCACACTGAAGATTACTTACTGTTAAGTAAACTCAGATTAACTGCATCCTTTTGCCTTGGACGGCAAGGCACTGTGGCAATACAAACAAAAGGAAGGGTGCTTCCCTCATGGGAGACACCCAACAAGTAACTCATTCATAATATAAAAATATGTATTAATAAAATTCTGTTATTCGATGCCTGATTCCAGGAACTGAGTTGCTGCTGGATGTTCTGAGCACCTGGCAATTAGAAAAGCTATGTGGCAAATTCTCTCCTGCTGTGACTCCAGCAAGATTATTGATTTCAATGAAACCGGGCTGGTTTATGCTACGTGGGACCTCCTCAGGCTATGAGACCATCACAAGGCTGATATACTCTTATCCTTTTTTGAGCATGTCTATCTCCATTTTGAAAACAGTTTGGTTTTTTATCAGTGCTGTTTCTTTACATCAGGCAAATTTACTGTGAAAATGGCTGGAAGACATTGAATGTGGACCTCTACACTGTCACTCTGACAAACGCTTTGGTAACAGCACAGCCACGCTCTGATACTGCTTAGATGTTCTGTTTCATACTCTGATCTAATTCTTGTTTCCCCCCGAATGGTCAAATAACATTGGTCTAATTAAAATCAGGCAAATATTTTGTGTCATGTGTAATAGGTAATATAAAGTACATATGCAATGATTTAACTCAACATCTAAGCTTTGGATAAAGAGAAGTTTTCATCTGGCGTTAACTTCCCAGTAGACAGAGACCAATGACTGCTGCCAGTCCTGTTGGACCTCTCTGATAGATGCTGTGTGGGTGGTGCTGGCCTTTCCATAGGGGTTATTCAAGCACAGCAAACACAATATATTTCTTGCTTTCTTTTTTTTTTTTTATTTTGTCTCTTGCATTTGTATGGGAAAATTGTCCTCAATGATTTTTGTGCTACTTCTGTGAGAGTGTCCCCAATCTAATCTCCGTTTGGTTATGGTAGTTGGATTAGTATCAAACATTAGGAAATTGGGTCTCTGGCTTCACAAAACCAAACACAAATATTTAACCTGGCAAAGGATTTTTCAGAAAAAATCCCCAAAAAGTCTAAGAGAAAGTAGGCCCTGAAATACTTTTAAACTGATAAAATACTCACATGCCAAGCTTCAGCCACTGTTCAAGAATAGCAGAGAGGAATTCTCTCCAGCCAGGGATATCTGTTCAGAAACAGAGGTGTAAGTGGTTTAGTGCCTTATGAATGCTGACAAAGAGCCCACCTGAATTCCTACTCCTTCTCTTCAGAATTGGAGAGGTAAAAAGTAAATGCAGGTAATTTTCTATAGCTCTGGCTGTCTCCAATGTACCCGAGTTTTGGAACAGTGCAGTGGGAGGAGATGGCTAAATCAGTTGGAGGCCATCCACTGGAGAAATGGGTAAAGGGAGAGCTACTTTACTGTTGAAAGAATGATACTAATATTTCTATTATATCCTCCAAGGTTCATGACTCTTTAAATTGCAGCATAACACTATAAATCCTTCCCCCTTGTTTTCCAAATTTATGTATCAATGGTGTTTTTCCCAGTCTGTTTTTAAATAGCTGTTTGCTGCTATATCTATTTTTCTTGGTTTATTAAACAGAATCATCTACAAAACACAATGACAGCACTTTCAAAACTTAGAAAATACTCACACACAAACACATTATTTTATGTATTGGTAGGTTATAATAAATGCGAAACTCATTCTCAGAAGTTATTGCTGATATAAAGGATCTGACAAGAATTGTGGAAGTTTAGGCATTTATGTAAAATCACATCTACTTTATACAGGATTAAAAAGTAGTGCAGGATTAAAAAGAGAAAAAGATTAGAAATATTCCATGTTTTGTGGCATAAGACGACCGCTAATTCACAGTGTTTTCCATGAGGACCTTTTTTTTCCAGTTGTATTCTCTTTTTGAGACCTCTCCCACTGGCTGTTATCTGAGAGAAAGGATAAATTTGATCTCAAGTCTGAATTTCTATGCTTCTATTTAAGATGTTTCTCCCACTCTCCGCTTTTCTGACTTGGATGAGAGTGGGACAGCCTACATCAGGAATCAGCACTAGCAAAAGTTCCCGGTGTCCAGTCCCATTTACAGCAATTCCTAAGGCACTCAGTTTTCTATTAGGAATTGAATGCTAGTTTAATTTTAGAGGGAGGAATTCTTTCCTTGGAATTTTTTTTTTTTGGGGGTGGGAGGGTTTGTCTAAAAATTTTAGATACCTAAGCTGTTAAAAAAATTCACTACTGTGAAATAAAAACTTTACCTTTCCTTAATTGGAATAATTTGCATAAACAGTGTTTGGCAACTCCAAAGAGAATTAATTGTGATTTCCTTTGATTCCATGTTTTCTTCTCCCCTAAAACTGTGATCTGCACATGGACTGTCCTCTCAGTCATCCCCCATTCCTGCTTTGCTGGCTGGGTAGGGATGTGAGTCAGGCAGCACAGCACTGGCGCCTCAAGAAAAAGCCCTTGGGTACCCCTGGCAGAGGGAGGACAGCCTCTCTGCAGCTCTCACTTCTGCCAAAACTCACCACAACAAGAACATGTCATCAGGAGCACCCATAACTTGATTTCCTTAAATTCAGGTACACCATCACTGCCAGCAGCTCTGGGTACGACTAGCACCACAGCCAGAAGAGGACCCCTCAAGGCAATACCGATTTTAATGAATGAGTCTCCTCCTCTCAAGTTCATCATCCACTTGCCCTAGAACATAGCAAAGGGGACAGATGTGTGGAAACAAGTGATGGGGACTTTGCTGTGAAGTCCATGAGCCCTCCAATAGCTTCGGGCTAAATGCATACCAAAGCAGCAGAGAAATACAGTTACCAAGAGCCCAGTTCTGTAAAGGCAAAACATCTCTTTTTTATTAAAAACTATGGACTTTTAACCCGCCCTGAACAGAGTTTTTAAAGTTTCATTTGACTTGCAGGGACTGTAAATTGCATGGGGTTGTATTTAGCCAGGGCTCCAGTCCTTAATTCCCAATATACCTGAAATCATGCTCACAAGCATGACCAGTCACTCTGGTCTTAGTAAGACACCCTGATTTTTAACTATGGCCAGCTGGAAATTGTTGTTTCAGCACACTTTTCCCTATCTCTTCAGCCTGTGTCCCCCACCCATCCATCCCCACATGGTTGCTAATTGCACATTCATTGAATCAGAGTGGCCAAGCAGCTCAGGAGTGAGAGTGTTTTCCCAGGAGGAGGGAACTGGTGAATCCAAGGCCTGCCCCAAAGAATTCTGAATGCTAAAAAAAATAAATCACTGGAATGAGGGATCGAAACCTAGGTCTGCCCTCCAGACATGGCACCTGCTTTATAGAGCTGCACTCCACCCTCTGGTTGCATAGTTAATTCCATGTAAAGTGGAAGGGTCTTTTTCTATCCCAAATTCCGATGGCTCAGTGCCAGAGCACTACTGTCAGATAAACTCTTGATGCTAAGCTTAGAGGGCTTTGGGAAGAGTATTGCAATGTGTGGTTTGTGGTGGCCAGTGACGTAGACATTCAGCTGGCTCCTGAAAATCTGTCATCAATTGCACCATCACTGCTGACTGGGAGCTTCTCGGCTAATGGGGGAAAGGGAAAGTGGGCACAGCTACCCTATTTTTCTGAAAGGAAAAAACCCACCTTGGCTTTATTCACCCCTCTAAGAGCCATCCCAAGGCTATGAATTGTAACAGGATGGAAATATCTTTGTGCCTTAACGAATAAAGGATTTTGAGTCCTGGACAGATGTCAGGATGCTCAAGTGTTGGTATGCGGCATGGCCAAATTTAAACCTGGTCTATGCAGTTAGGTGTAGACAGACATGGATCCTTCTGCTGACACTTCCAGCCAGCTGGACCCCTGCCACCTCTTGCCCAGATGGTGTAGTGTTGTGTCAGTGCCATGGTGTGCCTGAGCTGATGTCAGAGGAGGGAACATATTACCCCAGGCATTACACCCACGTCTAGCTCTTAATGTCGGAACTGACCACATGGAGCCAGTTTTGAGCTCAGGCAGAGCCAGGTTGGGCTTGTTTGCACGTAGGCAGCGTCTCTCAGTGTGGAGGCTCTCCCGACACTCTGTATGAGCATAGCCTGGTGCTGGGTGCTCCTGGGGGTCCTGAGGGAGGTGTTTCATAGAATGGTTTAGGTTGGAAGGGAGCTTAAAGATCATCTAGTTCCAACTCCCCTGACATGGGCAGGGACACCTTCCACTCAACCAGCCCCAGTGGTCTTGAACACTTCCAGGGATGGGGCATCCATAACTTCCCTGGGCAACCTGTTCCAGTAAGTGTAGCCTGCATATGGTGAGCAGATACTGAACTGCTGCCACAGGAGTGCAGTTGTCCAAGCACCAGGCGGGGAGTTTCTGAGAACCGAGTTCTGGGGCTGGCAGCAATGAGGTACCTCGCTTCTCGTGCAGGGCTTTTTCAAAGCATCTATAAAAGAGATACCAGAACAAGGTAGGTGCTACAAGCAATTGAAGACAGTTCTGTCATTTTGAAGCCTCGCTGCTAAGGCGAGCAGCATAAACACTGAATGGTAGCTTGCTTCCCGTTTCTGTCTTCGCTTTGAGTGCCGTCCAGGTATGAATGGCTTATCTAAGGAGGAAGGTAAAATTCCTTTACAAAGAGGATCTGGCAGGGGCAGGGTTAAAAAATGGAGCTTTCAAAGGGAAACTCCCTTTGCAGCAATTGTCTGTTGTAGGGAGAGGAGCCACCTGCAACCCATCAGCATTAGAGGTGTTGATAAAGTCCAGTGGCTCTCCTGAGCAGTGTGAGAATGCTGCACCTTCATGGAGGTTATAGAGCTGGGCCGAGAGGACCTTGGAAGGCGGATGTTCGTGCTTTGGTTTTTGTAAGGAAGGATTATTATTATTACTACTATTACCAGTACAATATTTTTTGCTTTTCTCCACGTTAGGAATTTTCATGAACTCCAGTATTTTTTTCTCCTCATTTCTTTCCCCTTTTTCAAAATGCTTTTTTGTTTCTTGTAACAGATTAATAGAAAAGGATTTTTACCTCTGTAATTTGGACAAGTGGATAGCAACTTTGTAGACTCACATGCTGCTTGACTTATGCTAAGCTTGTTTTTAATCTTAGTTACTAAGGTTAGTGTGTCTTTATCAGTCCAAACAAAAGAGCTGATAAGGCACTGCACTTAAATCACTAGGATAGTAGTTTACACATATATATCCTTCTGATATATTTCTCCGTATTTCCTTTTCCTGACAGCTGTAAATAACAGGTAGTCTATTTCTTCAAATTCAACTGAGCTTGTATAAATCAGATTTTATGTCTGACTTTGCATATTGCAGTTATCTCATTTTACATCTTTAGATTAAGTCTACTGACTGGCTTGGATCAGAATGAAGAATTTCAATTCTCTGGAAATTTACCTGTAATTCAGAGTTGGAAGTGGGGGCTATACCCATCTAACCCTCCTGTAGTAACTGATTTTAGCAGCCGAACTATTCCTGTTTGACCCCAGCCCCGTTTCCCCCTGCAGAGAGAGGGCTGTGTCTGTGTGACCCGTGGGCAGTTTCTCTTGTGTTTCTGCCAGTCTCGTGGAGCGAGTTAGACGCATCAGACACTTGCTTCACAGTCAGCGCCTTGAAGTATGTCTGAGGAATGAGGCTGTGGAGGCAGGAACGTGCGAGGCTTGCTTTGACTACTGTTGTAGCGCTAGCACCGCCTGTATCTAATCTGCTGTTAAGGGCCCTTGTGGTTGTAGTTGCCAGCGCTGTTATTCCCTAGCTGGGAGAGAGCTAAACCTGCTGTTTGGGTAGACAAAAGTAGTGAAAAACTAAACCCGAGAAAATGTTTGGCTGCCTTTCCTATTGCAAACAGTGTTGCCAGTCTAAGATAGAGAACTTCTCTAGAGGAAGGAAACTAAATGTTTACTGATGCTGATTAGTTTCTGAAAAGATTTTTAGAAATCTGTTTATATGTGGGCCGGTGGTGATATCATTTTGTCTGATGTCTGGGAAGAATGAAGAATTCTTTAATTTGCCTGCTCAGACGTGAAGGTCTGAGAGGTGAACAGAAAAGGCACCACGCTGCCTCATCACATCAGTCAGAAAATTCACAAAGGAAGCACAAGGCCACATAGTCTGGATTCAGCAAGAACAGCTGAGCTCGAAAGAAGGCAAAACCTTGTTTTTATGGCTGTCTTTTCAGACAGGAGCCTTTGAGCAAACTTGTGTAACGTGCCTGCTGAGCAGAGCGAGGGAGCAGAAAGCCGTGCTCTCTCTCTCTCTCCTTTGTGCCTGGTGTGCTGCTGGCTGTCCCCCTTCCTCCTGCTCCTAATCCACCAGGCTGTGGGAAAGGGGTTCTAAAACCAGCCCTGTACAGTGGGACAGCTGTCCTTCCCCAGGAGGAGGTGGCTGAGCTGGCAAAGCAGTTTGTTCAGGAGAAGGGGGGGGTGTCCCAGGCCAAGCAAGGTGTCTGCCTCCTACCCAGACCTCCCTCAAGTGCTCCTGGGGTGAGCGGCTTGCGGAAATAATAATAATATCATTTCTCAGAGTAGGTATAAAAAACTGGGAGAGTCTTAAGGTTCATATTTATAAAGAGCATGAGTTGAAGTACGTGTTTACCCAGGAGAGCGAAGGCAGGCATAAGAAGGGCTGCAGGAGGTAAGGCTTAGTTCGAGGTGAGGTTTTGATTAGCTCAGTACGAGGTCAGAGCCTGGCACTGCTTGCTTTCCTGAGCTGAGATCCAGACGTGTCGCCCCAATGCTACAGGGCGCAGGACCACGCTGGAAGTGCTGGGAGGCGATGGTCACAGTGTGGGTGAGAGAAAACCCAGGAGGTCCAGGGAGGAATGAGAATTTATGGATGTGGTAGGCTGCAAAATGCAGTCTGATGGTGAGATTTTAAAATTGACTTGCTAGGGTAATTTAGTGTTTACAGATGCTGGGGGCAATTAGATGGCTCTGGTTGGCTCAGAAGGTAGAGCTAATGTTTCAGAACTCAAAGCATTAAACCAATATGAAATCCTAGCCAATATTGATGTAATAAATCACTGATCAATGGAAACTGCAGAAATTCAAGAAAGTGCTTAAGAGCGCTGAGTACCATCTCCTTTGAGCACAAATGGATGTTGCCCCAGACAACCTGCAGAAGGCTGGGCTAGGTTGTCATTAAAGCTGGAGGTGCTCCTCCTACAAGCGTAATCCCAAAGAATATGATTTCTGCTGCGGTGTGTACAAGGGGAAACATCTTTGCCGTGTGCTTGGGCTCAGAAGCTGATTGTTTTTCTGCAAAGCAGAATCTACTTTGCTTTTCCAAGTCATCAGGTTTGCTCTTTACTTCAGGTTATCTTTAAAAACCATTGCACAAAAGCTGGGATGGAAATGCAAATCGCTGTTCTGGGGATGCCTAACAATTTAAAGCACACTCTACCTCCTATGCCTGTCTGTAATATCTCCTTTATCACATGACTGCGTAATTCTCTTTCATGTAGCATCCTGTTTAGCAGCAATTCTCTATGAATTTCAGGTAAGCAATAGCGTGAAGCGAGCATAATGACCTATCAAACAGGGAAAACGCAGTCTCAGTATTTAGGAAATTTGAGACATAAGGATGGGATTTGGAGGGGGGAAAAAAGGTGATCGAAGGAAGCCTAGGGCCTGAAAGCTTTCAAAATGCTGGCTTGATGTCTACTGCACTCTTAATTAAATCCTGATCTATTCCAGCCTTATGCATATCGTTAAGTGTCACTGAAGCCAAAGGGATTTAAGACAACTCTGTTCAGCACATGACTTCTAGTGTTGCTCAAATTGCTGCCCGAGTCGATTAAGTTACATGTTACTAGTAAGGATCTGAAGGATTACATATTTCAATAGTTTCATTGTTTTTATAGGGTTCTTCAGCATCATGATGAAATTTATATCCCACTGGGGCAAAACACCTTGGTAAATTGATACCTTCCATCTCCAGCGGGGTGTAGATATGGGAGGGGGTAAATGAAGAATGAGAAAATTTCTTTTTTTGTTTCGTAGTTCTTACAGAATCAAGAATGTACCAAGCACTTAAAGCAGAAGTCCCATGATAGCTTGCAGATAGTAAACAACCCACAAACAGAAATCAGTGATACCACAACATCACTGATATTTTAAAAGTCTGCATTAAATATTGTGAAATTGATATGACTGATATTAATAAATGATTTATTGATAGTAATGACCTTTAAGACTAAAATTACTCTAGAGTTCAGTTTAGCCTTTATTTTGCTTCTCTCCCTTATTTAGTGCTTTTGCATCCATTATGTATCCTGTTTGTTGGAAATTATTTGTGTGTTTTTAAGTCTGATACATGTGTTTTTAATGTATTGAGAAGATAAAACACTATCTTTTGTCAATCAAGTCAGAGGCTGTGGCCAAATAACAGCTCTACAGAACAAAAATGAGTCCCCTGTTATTTTTGGGCATATGCAATCTTTTTGTTATTATTACTTTATGTCCAGGTTTGAGTTAGTAAAAAGACACCTACCTTTCTTCCTTCTTTCTTCCTTCCAAATTCCTCCTTCAGGGAGAAAGCATGGCTGTTGTATTTTTTATCTTCCTGCGACATTAGATAGGCTTGAGAGAATGCACAGAAATCAGAGAAAGATTCAGGGATAAAATACTAATAAAAAAATGTCAATATGTGAATGAAGAAGCCTTCTGTTTGTCTTGAGCAGAAAGAGCTCTTTGAAGATGGTACCTTATATTTGGCATTTTACTAAACACGTTTGCACACTACGTGCTCCTGCGCAAATACTGTTTGCAAATATTTAAGCTGTATGTGCAATAAATGCGCAACAAAATCATAGCTATTTTGAAAGAAATATGTTTTACTGACAGGTGTAATAACATCTTTTAGTTGTTCCCATGCAAGCAAGATTTCTGTTTGTGGTTTTTTTTTTTTTTAATTTGATATTCTGCATGTGTTTTTACTTTGTGTATGTTTGCTTCTTTGGATCAAACACCTCTACACGTTGATGTCAAAAACACTAAAGGCTCAGCATCAGTGGTATGCAGGGAAAATACCCTGCTCTGGGATTTGGATGTTATTTGTACTCATTGGCAGGTTAGGCAATTTCCATCATTTTGTCTAGCCTCCTTCAATATTGCCCATTTTTTCTCTCTTGGATGCTATTTATTTAGGTCATGGCTAATCTTGCTGTCAGTATGAGCTGGTCAGCACTTCCAAGGTCTCTGTAATATAAATAATATTCATGCCTGTCCCAAAGCCTTGTAGACTTCACTGGATACCTATACAATTGCAAAGTTTGTTGCTCTAATAACAAGCTAGTGATTCCTTACCTCATGATAGTACATATTCACCCTGATCTTTAAATTTAAAATATTTTACCAGACAAGTCTTTCAAGACTGATTTTTATTATTTTTTTTTTCTTAAAATGGTGTATTGGGAAAACAACGTTTTATAACCCTAGTGCATAATTTCCAAAACAGTATATTCATAGGACAAATGCCAATAAGCTAGAATGTTACACAAACAAGAATGCTATAAATTACGTGTGGACTATTTACATAAAAACTTCAGTTTGAGAATTTACACAATAATTCATTTTTAAGTATTTTACAGCATATTCAGTAGAAAAGAGGAAGGTAACAGAGCTAACCCCTTATTTTTAGAATTCAGAAGTTTAGAAAGGAAGATTTATCAGACGGTCAGTTAAACTTTGCATAGTCCTGAACAATAAACCTAAAAGTTACTGCAGGCATAGTTTCTTGACAGAAAAGACCATTCAGCTACCATAAATCAGTAACACTAATTGCCTAATTGTTACTGTAAACAGATGCTTATATGTTAAATGCCAGCAATTCCAGGGGAAGTAATAGTGTAGGGTATCAGGTATTTCTTGCTCAATATTAGTGGTGTTATATATGTACATTAGAAGGGAAGAACTCTTATTCCCTTTTCTGATAGTAATTCGTGCACAACTAAATTCAGATTTCTGCTATTAATGCCTCTTGAGTATGGTAAAGCTGGCCAGCAAAGGAGTGATGCAATCTTAGATACTGTTCTTATTCAATACAGTTTTCAGAGATTCGACAAGAAATGTAGAAATGTATTTTTAAGAGTACTGTTTACATTGAAGCTAAATCTAGCCTATATTTTAACACCACCATTTCTGCAATCTCCCTTCTTATCAGGAAATAGGTAGTTGGCAAATTCCCCAGCTGTATAGTTTCTAGCCTGATTTTAGGCTTCCATTGTCTCCACAGTGCCCAGCTTACACATTCAACCACATTCAATAATTTCTAGGTTTGTAACTTGAAAAAAAAAAGTGCTTCAGGGCAATATCCCAATTCAGTTTGTTTCTTTGGAGATAACACTGTGATGCTTGTGAACAGCATTTCAAGCAAATTAGGATTAAATGAATTCTGATATTCAGAAGTGTTTCTTTCACTTGGCCCTCTAAAAGGAGAATTATGCTCTTCGTTTCTCCTGTCACCTTTGTCAGAATTAAATCCACAAGTAGCATTAGTGAATCTGCATCTGTATAAAGCTAGCATTTTGTGCAGCAGAATAGGGATTTTTTTTGTCTATGTATTTATAAAAATGTATATGTGTAGTGAAAGTGAAATTAACAAATTGTTTTTAACATATGACTGACTAAAAATTGTTAGCTGTATGTTTACACACATCCGTTTTGATCCTGCGAGTGTTTAGGTTTATGTATGTCAAGCTGCCTGGAAAACTCATGAGAACCGTGAGCTGAGTTCTGCTGAAGGCATGTGTAGGAAGGAAAGGCCAATTGAACTCAAAGATAGACTTTTTGTAACGTTAGACAGAATTGATGGTCTGGTGATCCCTCGTCACATTTTTCTTCCAAAATGAATTCTGGTTTTGGCCACTCTTTTGTAGCATGCCATCTTGATTTAATGTACAAAGTGCTTGAGCTGTTGGATATGACCATAAAGCTTTTTACCTAGGTTTCAAGTTTTATATTTTATCTCAGTAATAAGCACCTACATTTCATTACAAGTGAATGGGACTGTCTGACTATAAATCATTGCAGTTGGTTTTGCTTCCTTAGCAGATGAGCAGACAAGTTTCTTCCATCGAGCTCAAATGCAGGGATAGGATGAGAGAAAAAAGAGTTTACTTTGAGTCTCAGATATAAATACAAAGTCATCCTCTTCAGTTTAAACTTTAGTCAGGGTTAATCCAAATTTAAATTTAGTCTGGCTTTGGCCAGGACTTCAGTGTGGTTTTAAGTATAGCGGTCATAAATCAAATTCCAGAGGAACAAATCACATTGAGTGACATCTCTCTTAGTTTGTTCCCTGGAGTTCATTGTTCTGGCTCTGATGAAGTATAACCTCTTCTAACAGACTAATACATTTCTTTTAAAGTGGTAAGCATACCTAGGTACAGCTGTATTTAATAAGATCCCTGTTGGCACATCTTTCTGTGAACGGCTGAGCCCCGGCCGGGGTGAAACCTTAAGGTATTGGAAGACTTGATGGAGCTCTGTTCGGAGAGCTCCTCTATGAGGTATGAGGACATCTATATTTGATTTACCATGTTTATGGGTCTTCTTTTTCTTCTGAGCTACATGTTCTTTGTCCAAGATTTTTCAGTGTTTTATGGCTGTGTCAGTCAGTCTAATAAAAAGATATTGCATATTCTTACTAATGATTCCTCGCCTATGCCCTTAGACCATTACAGCTGCAACAATACTGCTGTTAGTAAAATATTTGCATTAATCTCTTTTGCTGTTGTTAATAGTTTTTCTATGAAAGGAACCAGAGTTTACTCTCGTAAATGTCTCTTTCTTCAGGAAAGTAGTAAGTCTGTGGGTATGTAGTGACTTAATTGTTATCATTTTATGCAGATTTAACTTTTTTTTTAATCTTTTTAAGAATGGCTAATGAATTTCACATTCATTTATGCAAGCAAAAGTAGCTCTTCTTTTAGAACATTAAAGAAAAATCACTAGTTTTTAAACTGCACCTATATGTAGTTTAAATTATTTCCTGATCTTTGTATTTTAAGATTCTATGAACCTGATAACTACAGTATAATACTACCTTATCTTACACCAAAAAAAGCACTCACCTTTGATTTTGAAAGAGGGATTCTTTTGTCTGCAATAAAAGTATGAGTTCGGTGGATATCAATATGCTTGCACTTTGGTTTTCCTAGACGTGTATTGGTTGTTAGTGCCCCCACAATAAAAGCCTGCTAAAACATTGTAATGTTTTTATAATGCTCACAGAGAGCTTGTGCTAAGCAGGCAAAGACTGACAGATAAATCTCTCTGCTCTGCTACTTAAAAGTTGAACTAAGGAGGCCAGCTGAAACTGCCAGGTTTTTGGCTGTTGCTTCTCTAGACACTGAGTTTTAGACCTTCTCTCACCTACAGAGAGAAGGTCCTGTTAAGTCCCAGAATACCCAGCACTGGTACTTCATCCTCATTGCCTCCACATCACTGTTAATATTTTAGCTCCTTATTGTTTTATTTGTTCTATAGCATGTTTGATTTGCTGAGCTTTTTCTTCTGTTAAGGTAGATTTTTTTTTTTTTTGGTCTGCTCTTACTTTGTTTGCATTTTTTATTTAAAGACTCTAAATCAAATGTTGTGCTAAATGCTGGAATGTCTAAAGGGAACAATAAAAGTACATGTGTATATTCTTGTTCTTTCTCCTTCTCCATTAGGTATCTGCGTAATCATTAGTAAACTGTTAATTTCTTAATATTGTTGTTAGACAATCCAAGTGAACTTGATTGGAATACTCAAGGATTTAAACCTACACAGTATTTATATGTTTGGAGGTTTCAAATTCCAAAGCAAAACCTCACCTTAAATAAATAACTTTGATCATTATCCGTGGAAAACCTTTGGTTTTAAAGTTAGTGTTTCTTTGACTTAACCAAATTCCTGTTCTTTTCAGCAATGCATATACAGGAAGGAAGGATGCATAAAGTTAAGGAAAAAAACTAAATCCTGTCTAATTGAAATTCAACACTAATTAACAGGATAATATTTGCCTGTGCTTTCATTACCACAGTTAGGCATTCCTGCATGAAGCTTAACAATTTGACTTACCCTTTCAGCTTCTTCCTCCTGTTTTGTTTTTTGAATCTTACTAATAGCATACATCTCCTTCAGAAAGAAACTTGGTTTGTATTTTTCACTTTCTATTGGATATATGTTATAAAATCAAAGTCTACTGAGTGGAAGTCAGCAATCAAGGCAAAATAAGTGAGATGCTCAGAAACTCTTTAAAACAGACCGTAAATTTTAAACTTTACAAAGTTAAGGCTTGTATGATGTTAAACAAGTGTAATAAATATTCTCTCTGCTCCAAATATCCTAAAGCTCATCTGAAAAGGATCTGAAGCGGCAATTTTGCCACTGAAAGTCAGAGCTCAGGTGTCACTAGCAGAGCTCCAGATGTTGGTGTGTTTTGGGGAAAGAGGGGACAGTTTAAAGTTAATCTCTGCGTTCATCAGCAGATCTGCTCCTTCCCCCTTTGGGTGCTTAAATTCCTACTTTTTTTGTTGGCCCTGATCTCGTGGTGGGATGGTGAAGGATGCTGCAATGGTCAACATAAAAAAAATTGGAGGAATCCAAGCACAAGAGCTGACACCTAGTATACTTGAGCGTATGACTCCACTATGACAAACAAACTTTGGGTAACACAAGATTTCACAGTACTTTCAAATACTTCAGAGATTTGCCTGAATTCTCTTATGTAACACAGAAGATACCACAGATAGGCTTTCTGTTTGGCTGTGATTTCAGATTAGCCAGATTTATACTTTGATGTATTCCCTGTTAGAGATTATAGCTCTCCTGCTAGAAAGATGTGTATTATGTTCTTGAATTACCAGCAGAGAGCAGGTTAGATGGTAAGCTTCTTTTTCTGGCACGAAAAGAGAAACAGCAAGAACTGCAAGATGGTCCTTTCTTATCACAGTTTGCAGTGAGGAAAGCACAGATCAATGTGTCAGGCTATTATTTAGCCGTGGTGTGACTGGTGATTGAGGGCTGTCCCTTCTTGTAAGGCTGTGAAGGCTTCCATGTCTACAGAAATAACACAGCAAAAAAACCAAGTCAGTTGGCTGGAGTGATGGGTATTAAAAAGAATCTTGAATGATAGCTTAACAGAAAAAAAATCATTAAATACAATTATTTTTCCTTTAACTCTTCAAGACTATCAGGAGTCTATCAGCCACTAATGTCACACAAACTGTACTCCCAGAATAATCATACACAGAAGTGATGTTTAGTCAACCAGGCTGAACTATAATTCAATAGAGAGGCAAACTTTCAACTTCAGGTATTCCCAATGAACCTCCCACAATGCGTGGTTTTTAGTGGCTTGCTCTTATTTTATTTCAAGCTTTCTCTTTTTTGTTTCCTCCCTCTGTCTTCCTGATGTCCTCATCAAAACTGGTCATTTAGATACCATATTTTTACCTGCATTATTTGAACCTATGGAAAAATATGACTAAATACAGCTTAGGTTTCATCTTTAAAAATACATTATGAGTTCAGCATAACATTTTATTTTCTCCTCATGCTTGATCAGGCTTTAGTTATACTTTAGACACCTGACTTATTTATGCCTTAATGATGTTATTCCATTTTGGTGAGAAACACCCTGTGACCACTGCAATCTTGTCCACTGCTCAATCCGGCCACCATTTGTGATTCTTTCTAACAAGTTCCTCATCCATTTCCCTTGGAGAGACAGACCATGTCTTCCTACCCACCCAGCAGGACGAGTGGCAGCACTCAGGCATACAGTGCTTTGAGCACATGAGAGTCACGGCAAAGGGAACCTGGGCATCTCATCACCACTTCAGTTCACAGCTTGTAGTTACAGACACTCACTGTAATCTCCTGTGGCGATAAACAGGATTATCTTTGCTGATGCCATTCAACAAAACAATTGCTTTTCTTCCTGTTGCTCCTGCCAGATCAAAGAAAGAAAGAGTTATCTGGGAGAAGCAGCACTGAAGGATGCCTGTAGAGACAGGTTGAGGAAAGTCTTGTACAAGAACCACGTGTTTCTACTCTTAACTTGCTGCTCCCTAACTAGTCTCCAACACCACACCTTGTGAGGGTGTGCTGCTTCATGGGAATTAAGGCTGTGTTGACACTAACTGGTAAGACTATGTCTGTTTCCCCAGATGCCCAAGCAGGGGATGTAAGTGGTCCAGCCCACATTCACCGCAAGGAGCTGCATCAGATTCATTTGGACATGGTCCTGTGGGACAGTTTCATCCCAGTGGATCTCAAAATGCTCTGACTTTTGTCCTGGACCTTCAGTACAATGAAATGCTGGGCTAAATTCCCATGTTGCTCATGGAGCATGTTGCTTTCTCCTCTACCACTCTTTCTTGTGTGGGTTGCTCTATGAACTTCATGTGGGTGCTGAATGTAATGGCCTCTGCTGCTGAGGGATTAGTACCACTATCACGTAGGCTATTTATCCTGGGGTGAGTAAGTGAGCAGCACCTGGCTGATCATACTATTTAACTGGTCTCCCAGCCACCCAAAAATGCCCCCTACTGTAATTTTGTTAAAAAGAAGATACATCGTTTTATGATTTGAAGATCCTGAGCAAGATTCTAACCACGGCATCACAGAAACTGCATATGTCTTGCAAGTCTAACAGTATTCAGCTGCAACCTTTATGAATCTGTTTAATTAGCATAATTGGGAAAAAATGCTATAAATTCATGGCAGAGGGGTGCATCTATACATATGTTATTACAGGCATTTTCTTTTTAGCAGGGAAAATATTAAGCTCAGGCTGTTATGAACAACCTAATTTGTCTGGGCATGTGATATTCATGAGGAACAGATAAAAGAAAAGATTTAATAGTTTCAGTCCTTGGCACTATATTTGTTCCAGTAACCACACAGAATTTAGGCTGTTTGTGTTAAACTTGAACAAAGCTAAACAGAAGAAAAGAGAGATCATGCTGATTTTCACAGCCAGTCAGAAGAATCTTTTGGGAAACTTACAAAAGGATAAAATATTCCCTTCTCCAGAAAAGTTTCTTTAGGATGAGTAAGATCCCATTTGTGGGGTTCCTCTGAGGTTGTTCAGAACAAGGGGGTATCTTTCTTCTTGATCAGTTGAGTGGTTGCCAGGTACTGAATGCCAGGTACTCTGAAGCAAACAGGATTAATTTTTTTTATTATTATTATTATTATTTTTAAAGCTATTTAGAAGAAATTGTGCAATCTCAGACATGATTCCAACTGTGAACATACAAACAGGCACTCTAGTACCTCCTGCAACCTGAGTTTCCTACAAGTCATCTTTTGTGCAAGTATTAAATGAATTCCCAAAGTCAAACGTTTTGGTGCATCAATCATGCTACGTCTTTTGCCAAGTTTTCTAATCAGATTGAGCCCAATTTATCTGGTCGTGAAGCAGAGAGAATAATAATTTGTGAAGGTATTGGTACAACTGGACCATAACTTAGAGGGTGTGTTAGGGCTTATGGATCTCCTGGAGCACAGAGGAAGAAAATGTGAGAGCAGTATTCTGGACTCATGCTGTCTTGAAACACCTTTATTTTGATAGCAGAATGTGGCCAACCACACAGGAAGGAATAGTCTGAGCAGCTCTTTTCCTCACTTGCATTGTCTGCCTTCTCTGCTATGCTGCTATGTGTGTGACAAAATTAACATTTTTGGGCAGAAATAAATGGGAGGGAGGTTTTACAGTAATGCTATGATCAGCCTACCATGTAGATTGGGGATAAAGAGCTGATTCAGTCTCGATCTTTCCTATGCTTCCTATTGGCAACCTACCTAGTCTTCCTTGTCAGAGCTGAAAAAGCCATGAACCAGGGCAGAGATTCAGGTGAAGGATTTAGAGCAAAGAAAAAGAAATTAGTGGACAAATATAATATTCAGTCAAGTGTTGGTAAAGAAATATTTTGAGAGTTTTGAGAGTTTGCTAAACTTCTCCTCAGCTCCCATGCACTATTAAAGTCACTTGAAGCTAATAACTTTTCAGTACTGGCTGGCAGCTGAAGAACTTCTATAAAGAATAATTAACTAAGAAATGAGGGAAAAAGCTCGCATCAGAACAAAACGGCATTATAATTTGCACAAGAACATTAGTCAGAGAGGAAATTATTACTAAATGCTACAAGAGTCTTATAACAAAGGAATCTTATGGGAGGAAACGTTCAGAGTTTTTTATGGTCTGTTCTCTGTTTCAGTGCCTGATGTAACAACTAGCTCTAATGTGCACAGTCAAGGTCATTCAGTGGAACTTGAGCCAGGAGCCATTTGTTCCAACAGTCCCTCTATTTCTTCTCAGGTCTTACTGAATTCCTGAAAGATTTTCTTCCCATTGTTTAACAGAGGCTGTGTGAGGTCTAGGAGTTGTCTCCTATTCTTTTCTTTTTATTGCTTTCTTTATAATTTCTTATTCTCTGTTTTCATTACCCCTACACATTTCATTTTCTCCCACAGATGCTATGTGCACATTCTCTGTGTCCCAAGAAGATAAAAGCTGTAGATATAGGTGCAAAAATGTTGTCTTTATTTTCACTGGTTTATGCATCTTCAAGATGTATTGCTCCTGTTTGAATTTCTCTAGTGTGCTCCAAAATCAGGGTAACTTTCTCTGGCTGGGAAATTTTCTCAAGCCAAGAAAGCTGGCTAGGAGTTGTGATGTATTTTGCCTTCTACTCGTGTGTCTTACAGTGTTTTGTGAGTTGTGTTATTTGAAGTGTAATTTAGGGCAATTCAGCATTATGGCCTTGGTTAGAATGGCTGAACCTTCAGATTGCATTGTCTCATGTAAAACATGAATCTTTGAGCTTTATATACATAAATTTTATAAAAAATCATCTTAGGCATGTCACTACTGTGTAGTGGAGGCATCTGAATGCACCAGTATGTCATCTTGGAAACCTGCCACAGTTCCTAAAAGCAGACCAGCAGCTGTAAATTTAGTCTAGATCAGGGCTCATCCTTTGGCAGGAGGAAGGGAGCAGGAAGAGACTCAAGCACCGCATCCTCTCCTGCCCTTGGGGAGTTGGGGACATGGCTGTTGACTGGGCAGCCAGTGAGGTGACAGCAGTCAGCATTTCCTAGCCATGGCTATCAGGGTCTGCAAAGGGTTACTGCAGGCTGTTAGTCTGAAGTCACCCCCCACCCCCCACAGCGTCTGCCTATGTAGGCGTCCGCTAGTTTAAAGACTCATAGAAGCAGTATTTCTAAGTGGTTCAAGATATTTGGATCAAATGACCTAATCCAAATTCCTTCACAGAATGGATTGCACTAGAATAACTTTGTCCGGTCAGCAAAATATCTATTTTCATTACTAGTTGCTATGATTATACATTGCCAGTGTTTTCCTGGTTATTTCCTGATTAATTTAGCTCAAACAGAGCTGTATTATAAAGTATGATATTTTCAATGTGGAGTTTGGAGTCCCGGCTAGAAAAATGATTAAAACTTTTCAGATTTAATCAGATCAGCCAGATCCTTAAACCAGAACTTAAAAACAGATAATCCTCTGTTTCATTTTCACTTTCCCTCAGAAATGGCTGTGTAACTAAGGGGCCTTTCAAGCCCCTGAAGTTGCAAGCAACTACACATGGAAAATAGGTAGTTTATAAAAAGTCTCTCTCCCATCTCCAAAAATTAACTACACCTGCTCTTATTCAGGAAAGTAAATGCCATTAAATCATAAAATTGCTTATGATAAAACCAAAGAAAGTGTGAGTGAAAATGTAAACACAATGAAGACTTGATGGTGCCAAAATTAAAGCTTATATTACACCAGCTGATAGCTAGCTGGAAGTCAGAAATATGATACATTAAAATAAACAGTTTGAGATTAATCTTCAGCTAGCTGGCAGAGCATGAATTAAAGCAAATTTCAAATAATGTCAACATTGGTTTAATTCTCTTTCCCTTACACCCTCTTCCACTCCCCAGACATATACACATGTTTTCAGTTGAATCACAAGGTAGGGGATGGACTCTCAGCTGCTAGCCGTGGACCCACTTTCACATGCCCAGACGTCTGGGAGTGCAGTATTTTAACAGGAAATTCCCCAGGTCATCTGGAAAAGGAGCGGGACTCTCTGTCATTTGCCAGCCGCCCTGCTTTCAGAATAGATCACTGTGAGACCTTGGAGTCGTTTGGGTTTGTTATTTGTCTAAATTTCTAGAAAAAAGCCATCTGATGTTTGAAATTCAGGTTTCTCTTAAGGTTCCCATTACTGTATATCACCTATGAGAAAGCTTTTTGGTTTTGTTGCAAAGAGCTGCATGCCAAGCAAAATTGAGTAGTGTTTGGATTTAATATCGGAGCAAGGGCAGATCATACAGAAAATAAAAACCACTCCCCTGTTGTGCAAGATATACTTATATGGCTCTGTTCACTTGAAAATCTTTTCTCGTTGATCTTAGTCTGACTCTCTGCAGGGTTTCCTTGGTCAAGGAGGCTAAAATTGATTCAAGGCCCAAAGCTCTTCAGCTCAGTGTTGACAAAACGTAGAATCCAACGTCCTTGTGTCAACACGCTCTGACTTTCTTGGATCTTCAAACCACATTTTGCTGTATGACCAAAAATGGAAGGTGGATCACAATGAGAAACATATGGCTGGGAATGGAATTTCAAACTGGAGAAGAAGAGAGGAGGAGGACAGAGATTGAGAGGAAAAGAACAGAGGAAAGTAGAAAATGAAAAGAGAAATTAAATTTAGGCTCCTCTATTAGGAAGAAGGAAAACAACGCTCTCAACTCTTCTGGTGACCTTACATGGGAACCTCATAGGGCTTTGTTTTTATGACTTCTCCCTCTTGCATATATTTCCTTTCACTGTTATTTCTATAATGTGCTAGACGCTAGATTTGGGGATAAGCTGGAGAGCTATGATTTTTGAATTATTTACCTGCTTTCCAGGGTATTCGAAAAGGGTGTGCAATATGTTTGAGTATAAAGGCAGGAGCAGCTTTTTAAATTAAGAAGTTTGGCTATGACTGTGTAGTTCAAGGCTATTCACAGAAATGTCTGAAACAAAAACTCATCCAATTAGTTCATAATTAGAGCTGACTGAAAGGCAATAACAGTTCTGCTATGTGGCAACTTGTGAGGTCCAGAAATTTAGTTTTGCTCAAACATGGCTTTATCTACTGGGAATTTAAAAATGTCCACTTTTCATTCTGACATGGAACAAAGTTTGGGGCTTTCTGTTTGTTTTTGCAAAATATAGATGTATTTTTACAGGGAAGAGAAACAGATTTTCAGCGACTTGTACTTTATAAAGCTTAGTTACAGTGCATGGGCAATATCACCTACAGTGCCTGCCTATACATGCAAGATCCCTCTGGCTGTCCCTGAAGATGGTGTTGGCCTTTGCTGGTGGCTGCAGAGGGGTTCCTCAGATGGCTCCCACCAAACCCACTGCCCTTTGGCCTTGGCAAAGCTCCGCAGCGTGACTGAGGAGTTCTGCCAAACAGCCATGAGATGCTGAACGCAGCCAAGCATAAGTCAGGTTGGGGAAGAAGAAAATACATGGGCAGCAAGCCACCCACCCTGTGAGGACCATATGGTCTGCTGATCCCCCTCAGGAGCTGGGATAACCGGCTGGCAATGAAATGACTGTGGCTGAAGGCAAAGGTAGGGTGACTGCAGGGAACCAAGTGATGCCCCTTGTGGTCACATCAGTGAGTTTTCTTGTGGTCCTGGTGGCTGCAGACCGACTGGTGCCTGCTCCCAGGAGGCTGAGAGCAGGCTGGCATTGTAGTCATGTTGGAGACACAATGGGATGGGGAGTAAAGGGACTTGTCTCTGAGGAGCTGCCTGGCTTCTGTAGATACAGGTTTCAGCTGCTGTTGCTGTATGGGGCGCTTCTTGGGCAGGGGCACTGATTTCAAAAACTGCTCTGTAGTTTTGGCCAGGTTGCAGGAGACTCATGTCTTACAGCATCTAAAGCAGCACAAGGTGCCCTATGCTTAGACAAATAAATTTATCTTGTGCTGTCTGTTGTCTTTAGAGTTATAGATGTTGGCTATTCAGAGCTGGGAAAGATCTCTCCGTATCATATATAGCTGCTCTTATCATGTGTTAAGTAGTCTTCTTATTTTTACACGGACCACAGAAACCAGGACTTTCCTGCCTGGACTGAGACATTATGTCTCTTGCTGTCACTTTCCAAACTGCGTCATACAAAGAAAAATGGAAAAACAATACCAAATGAGAGATGCACATGATTCATACCAAATTCCCCATTTCTAAAAATGGTGATTCGGTGGAAATGCTACAATCATGCTGCTTTAGACCTAATAACACTTGATAGCCTAAATCATGTTCCTTATTTTGGCAGCATTCCCTGTGACCATCATGGGAATGATGTCTCAGAGGCAACATTTTGTATGGAGTGGCTGCTGCTGGACCCTGCTTCTGAATTCACCATACACCAACCTTGCTCCCATCTATATCGTTAAAAAAGTTCCCAGGGATTCCACTGAGTGGTAATAAGTGAGCTGATTATAAGTGATTCTTTGTACATCAACTGAGATTTTAAGGGATAGAACAAAAAATCAGGCTACTGCTGACAGGTGCTTCTTTACATGATCTTGACAGTGTAAAGAGATTTTTATATGGGTGAAGAGCGTGGTTAAACACTGATGTAAGCATCAGTCTGCACTAAGATTTCTAATAGGGAACTAGATTATATCTTTAATGAGTATTGTATACTAGATGCAATAAACACACTTCAGATTTTGATTTATAAAATTAACTTGATATGACATTGGCCAAGGTTATGTGAATGTTAACCGTTTTATACAAATGGATATCTTGGAGCATTCTGACTTTGTTTGCTTTAAAAAAATAAAATAAAATAACTCATCTGTTTTGGACAGCCTATTAAATAATACACAGTACAGACTGCTTTAAAAATAGCATAAGCTAAACATTGATGGTTTTTAATAAACCAGACTTAAACACTAAGTAAGTTTAATAAAGCGGATACTTAAGACAAGCATAATGAAAGGTGAAGGTCTGTTTTCTTTTTATTTCATTTCTTAACCTCTACTCTTCAATCGTATGTTTGGTTTGGGGTTTAAAATAAATTATTCTCTTAAATTAAGTAATAAGAGAACTAGAGTGAGGAGCCGACCTGTGCAAAGAAATTTATTGCAGAGAAACTAGCAGGCAAGGAGAAAAAAGTTCCTATATTAACTACAAAACAGTAAGTGCTAAGACTTTAATAACTTTATTGCAATGAAAATGTTTTTCATAGAGTCAAAACAGATTAGTTTCAAGAAAAAATATTTAGTTCTTCTGCTTGAAGCCAAATGGTGAAAATTTCAGTTAATCTAAATAGATTTATGGCTCTCATCATAGTCTGTTCCCTCCGATGATTTGGCACCTTTTCTTTCTGTAACCAAACACCTTGAGGCTGTACTCAGACTAGAGAGAAAAGTGATCGTGTGTGCCCCACTGCCCTGTCATAGCCTCGTGTCTCTCGTCTCCCTCTGGTTTCTCACCAGCCCAGGTCGGTGCGACTGAGATGCACTTGCACGTTTCTAAGCTCTGGTGTTCTTCTAAAATTTGAGGAGATAACTGACTTCAAATTTTATGATGCATTGTCCCATTTTGCATTGCTAATTTTTGCAGCTGCTCCTGACTTTTCTTTTTTTTTTCCCAGCACTACCAGGCCTCAGTAAATGCAGAGAATTTCCCCCAAAGCTTCTGTCCATATTGAAAAACAGCCTTGTGCTCTAAAGATTTCAAGCAGAATTGTTTCTGGCAAAACAAAGCACTTACAACATCAAGTTAAGTAAAAAGCAATAATTTACAGTTTCCATTTTACTGATTCCTGAAATAAATACAAAGAGAGACATACACATATGAAATCTAGTTTAAACTTATTTGTACGTGAACAGTGGTGAAAAAGGTTGATAAGTGATAGTGATATATTAGTGATATTAAAGTATTGTGTAAAGAAGCTTTTCCTTGGAGAAAAGGTATTGCAAAGTCATGAAGGCTGTAAACAATTTAAATTTGACAAGTGAAGGAAAAGGAGAAGGTGTTTGGTTTGTGTATTTGTATACAGATGAGCACTCACTTATGTTTATTTATGACCTCTATCAATTTTATCAGGAGGGACCTCTGTATATCACAGTTTTGCAAGTTATAATTTGCAACTATTAGATGACAGCACTGTAGTAACATGTTACTTTAACAGTATATTTCTTGTAACTATTTTATTTGTTTCTCCAATTCACATTATATCTGAGGACAAAAGTGAAAATTTTCCTAATGACGACATTTAGCTTAGGGCCATGGGCATTAATGTAAGGAATTGATCACAGTGAACTCAGGTGACTGGTGATTGGAACTCAGGTGATGGTGATTGGAAAAGATGCTTTACTGAAGAGAGATTTTAGAATTTGAGTTTCTTTTCCAAGTTTAAGAATGTTGCTAAAGCAGAGGCATGTCAGTGTAGGTAAGAAAGAATAACTCTGCTGACAAATGTGTTAGTGAGATTAATTAACGAAGTTACCAAACACCATTTTCTAATCAACACATTATTTAGGGATTCTCTTGAGTTTTCTCCTACTTAGTCTGTTTTTTCAGATAAAAGAATTCATGATGAAAACAAATCGGCAAATTCTGTAAGCTGTATGTGACATTCCCTATAAATAGTATCTACTTAATGTGAGCTTAAAATTTACAGATATATGTTAAAAGAAAAAAAAAAGATCATTTGTACATTCTTGTTGGTTAGGCAGTCCATATGTCATGACATTTTCGGTTGTTTTTGTTTTCCTGCAAATGGATATATAACTCCCTTCTTACCTGCCCTACGCAAGCTTAGGGTTCAATGGCTGATGGTCTGAGAATAAAGCTTAATCAAGCTTTTGAAGAAATAGAGGCAACTATTTGAAAAGCGTTTGCTTTCAGTTATGGTGTTGTCAGTAGTATATTTGACTAAAAGTTGCATTCTTCCTTTCCTCTGTGGGTGGAAAATCATTTTCCTATGCTCCTACTGTTAACAACGGGCTCCGACTCTCCCGATATTTTAAGTAGGAACATGTGTTGTCCGAGAGACCGTGTTGTCTTTCCTGAGACGTTTCACCTGTTCACTGTATTACTCTGAATTCATGAAAATAATTTGCAGTTACTGTTTTCATGAAACAGGAGGAGAACCTCATTTTAAGAGAGATAAACATGCCTGTCAGGCTGCCACAGCTCAGAGAAGGGATGGCTTTCCCCCTGGCAGGCGAGGTGAACACGGACGGGCCGTTTCCAGAAAGCACAGCCCTGCTCTGAGCTGTGAACCACAAACCAGCTTTACTTCTCTTTAGCACTGTATTGAGAAGAAAAAGAAAAAAACTTTCATGTTTTTTACAGCCATGGTGTTGATAGGTAACTCTGGGAAATTCTGGTTACAAGGCAGCAGCGGTTTGGGGAGTTTTCTTTTAATTTTTCATTAGTTCACTGCGACAACAATCTAAATGCATTACGGAGTGGGCCTTGCTGGAGAGGGGGACTTTTTGGAACTGTGAAAATGTGAAAGCCCTGTATAATATCACTGTATTGGTTCAGACACCACTTCTGACAAGACTAACTGTGATAACATGCAGAGATGAATTTAAGTGACTGTTTATACAAGATAATCTTGTCGCAGAACATCAGAAGAACATGACCCCCTTCCCAGCCATGCGTGCCTTCCCGGCCTTGTCCCAGTGGGAGCTCACGGATAATTTCATGTAAGTCTCGCTCTCTGCTGGGTGGATCAGTTATTTCTGCCCCTTCAGCTGCAACTCCTGAATTTGGCATATGGCATGTTAAATAACACCGCTCCCCATCCTAAAGTGGTTAACTGTTGAGAAGACTCAGCGCAGAACTGTAGATACCCTGAGAAACCACATGCCATTTATTTAATTGGGTTCCCAACTTCGCTGCATGAGTGGAAAAAATAAGATGCTTTTGACTGTGTACCCACCGCATTTTTAACTCATTGCTTGCTCTACCTGTGCTACTCTCCCGTGACCTCCTTGCAGACGATGTGAGATGCCAGAGTCCAGTGTAGTATCATACAGCATCCTTGCTCAAACCTGGCCGACGACTTCTCCTGTTCTCACATGGATGCTGTGTTCAGCACTGACAGCCAAGGCCCCTTCTGCCTTGGCTGACCCTCTTTCAGATGCCTATCCTGCAATTTCACTGTCTGCCTGTCAACATTTGTCCCTCCAAGGACTGTGACTATTCTCAGTGAGCATCTCCAGGAGGAGCTGCTGTAGGGAAGCCGAGACCTGGCCATGGCACAAGTATGCTGACATGGGTTAGGGATTGCCTGTGCAGAGATGGGTGGCTCTTCGTGCTAGTCCTGGCAGCAAGGATGTTGTGGGCTGGGGTGGAGGGGATGCAGCATGTGCAACAGAGGCTGTGAGGATCTGAGGATGTTCAAATGTTCCCCCTCCAGGCGCTGGTATAGGCAGGATATAAACATCTGCTGTGTCTTCCTGCTATGGGAATGGGGGCTTGCGATGGCAGCCTTGGGCAGATGAACTGCCACTGAAGTCATACATCTGGATTTTAAAAATTATTTTTGCCTAAATACCATTTATTTAAGTTTATTTTATCTGGAAAAAATACAGAAATGCCCATGGCAGGGGGGTTGGAACTAGATGATCTTTAAGGTCCCTTCCAACCTAAACCATTCTATGATTCCATGAAATATTGTCACACTGATTCTTCTATGGTGGTGTGTATAACAACTTATGCATATCATGCCACACTAATTGTATATCAGTTGCATGAGAGATCCTGATCCTTCAGTTGTTGAAGTGGAGGAAATTGGGTTGATCTGATTTAAGTATTTTGAATCTCTTGAGGTGCTTTTACAGAGTCAAGACTGAGAAGCTGAGTTATTTTCTTCCTAGTAGTATGAGAAACCTACAGTTTTCAGTAAAAGTTCTTTTTGGTTTTGGGTTTTTTTTTTAATTTTTGGTTTGTTTTTTTTTTAACAAAACGTGCGTCTTAACATTTAATGCCTTTGTAAAGAACTTGGTCATTCAGCAAAATATGGAAGGAGATACTGCGAATTCGGACTCTTCATACCACTTACCAAATGCTTTACGCCTCCTGAAGGACTGCTCTAAGAGCTCCTGGGAAAGAAACACAATGGCTGCTCCCTGCAGCCGTGCATGTCCGTGATTGTGATGCTGGGACGCTTTATCCGTACAGCTGGGCTGTAGCACAGGGGGTGGTGGAGCACACAGCTGCGCTGACTCAATGCCGGCGCGGGAGCCCAGCTGTGACCGTCACACTTTGTTTACAGTTTCCTCCTTGCTGCTGGGGGGAATTGTCACCTGGCAGGGCGGTGCAGACACCTTTCCCTCCCCGCAGCACCTCTCCTGGGCAGGGGCATCTAAAAGCCTCCAGAAAGTCCCAGGATTTTCCATCCATTCAGGCAGGAGGACGGCAGTATCCTGGACAGACTCTTGAGATGGGGTGATACATCTGCCCCGTGGAATGATGCTGGGAGAGGCTGGAGGCAGCTCTAAGAAGGTTGTGCACAGATAGTAACTTGGGGCCCAAAAACAATCATGTCACGTAGGCACCACGTTGGGCTTGGGTTGGGAAGCCTGCGAGCAACCACAGCCATACCCTTTCCAGCTCACACCTTTG
>JAOXNO010000033.1:8036614-8063461 GCA_028565335.1 Limnodromus scolopaceus
CCTGCCAGCCGGGGGCCCCTGCATCTGCACCCATCCTCACCTGAAGCTGCTTCCCACACAAGTCTGAGTCTGCTGCTACCTGCCACTGAAGTTGCTGAGAATGGTTTTTGGAGTGTGAATGGCTATGGAGTGTGGCGAGATACTCATTGGGATAATTTTCATGAATACGCTGAAAGGCCTCTTGAGTAAACACGCATTCTCTGAGGTAGCCTGTTATCCAGGGAATTTCCTTTTTCTCTTTCTTTTTTTTCAACAGTATTTTAAATACAGTTTCATATATATTTTTTTAATTCTATATTTTACATATATTAATTTTTTATATTTATCTTTACCCATTTCTATTATGAAACATCACATGCAAAAATCCCTAGGAAGCACAAATGTTAGTCTTCAACAGCAATACATGTGTAGGAATATATCTTGTATATGTGATTTAATATGTATACATATCTACTTGTTATACCATCTGACCACTATTTAGCTGTTGTTCATAACGTCAGCCACATGCTGACTATGTCATGAACTCAGCCTCTAAAGCAGATCGCTAAAAGCTGTGTGCTTACACAGAGGAGGAAGTTGCTATACTATCTTGGAGTTTTTATTATGAGAGCACATAAATTTTAAAACTCAGAATGTCTTTCTGATTTACTGGGCTAAGACTAAGATGTTCGCAATGGTTTTAAAGCTTTCTGTGGGAGCGTCTAATGTCTATGTATAAAGGACTAATGCAAGCGGATCACCTTTACTCCTGTTAACTCACATAGGTCCAGAAGGCAGCATGGAGCTTTCAAAACCAGCTCGTGGGTTAAATCAATATCCTTCTACCAGATCTCTTTTTTGCATCGAGGAGCAATGAGAGAAGAGTACAGTGGACACTTGTGCCTCAGAAGTCACCTCAAAGTGAACCTCAAAGTAGCTGGTAAAATCTCTCAGATAGATTTCCTCTGCTTGGGGTTGATTTGCTTTGATGGAAGTGTGGCTTGAAATACGCTGTATAAGCTATGCTCCAGGGGGAAATACAAAGATATACTTTCTTAAAATGCATTCATGGTATTTTGAAGTAAAGTTGTAAGGACGTGTTAAATGGACTCGCCAACTGTGTTCCATTTCTCCTTCCCCTTCTCTTCCTGTTAATGCAACGCTAAAGGTCTGAAACCCTGAGCTTGCCACCTCCTTCAGGGGGATTAATTGTCCCACTGCAAGGGAAGTTGAAAAAAATAATAATATAAGCGTAATCTTCTGTTGCTGTTTTGTGCACTTTGTATTACTTAAATTGCAGAACTGGTTTTATGCTGCTTGGATGGAAGCTCTTTCCCCACAGAAATAATGTCTATTCTGACTTCACTCGCTTAGTTTAGTTGGTTGCTACTGGCCTTTCCCTAATTTTCCTTTTCCATTCATTCCTAGTTCCCTACTAATAGGTATAGGAAAAAAGCTCCATTACTTTTGTTGTCTTTTCAGTTAAAAAAACTTCTGCTGGAACGAGTGCCACTGCTAAGAAATAAATCGTGGGCATTTGTCTGTATCACTACTTACAAATGCTTATTATTATGTCAGGAAGTTATCGGGGCGACTACATTGCCCTTTTGAGTCCAAAAATTCGTTCGCTGACATAAGCCATGTGGGAAGCCACTCTCCTTGCTAAAGATTCCTGCTGCAAAGGGCTTTTGCTCAGGATTTGCTCCGGGGAGTCACCAGTGCCATGCAGGCAACCCTTTGCACAGGGCACGTGAATCACAAGAGGACAAAACTCCGGTGGTCTGAGCCTGTTTAAAGGCTTAGGTCAGAGTTTCCATCTATAAACATTTTCTTGTATGTTTATGTTTTTATACAGCTTGATTTATTGGAGGTGAAAAACACTGTATACTAACTTTTTTAAGCTAACTGATTAATTATTGTTGATAGTAGAATATGCTCATCAGCAATAACTCAGATAATCAGCACATAACACCATACTATTATGTTCATCTGCACGATGAGCTCTTCAGTTAAATGTCATAGAAGTGACCATGGATTTTATCACCTTTTAAAAAAAAATCAATTTCATCCTTATAATATTGCTGTTTTAAAATATATATCTCCAGAACAGATGAAATATCTTTATTAAATTTCTGTCTGGGGGAAATCACAGACCTCTAGTACACTCAGTGGGTGTTTGTTCATAGATTTCCAGTGTGAAAAGAATTTTATATTGGGAGCTGGGAGTCATTCCTGGGTCCTCACTCTAGACACACTGGCATACTCTGTGTTTAGGGTAAGACATTTAAACTTTGGGCTCTAGTTACAATGGTAGTAGAAGAATACTTTACTTATTCTTGTAAAGCACAATAAAAGCTCTATGTTTTAAAGTGAAATATATTAATATATAGCAAGATTATTTTCATACATGTACATTTAAAGTGTACTTCTGCATACAAGGCAGTTCATAGATATGCTGCTGCAAGAACTATTGAGTGAGCTGCATGATTTGGTCCCAGCTGAGTGCTTTATTCCCAAAACAAAGGAGGTTTGCACAGCCGCTGGTCAGACACAGACAGTACCTGCAGATCTGCCTTGTGCTCACTGCAGCCCTCGTGTCATTCAGTCTCTCCTGCCCCAGGGCGAGAAAATGAGTTTGTGTGTCACTGACATCCAATGACATCTTCTTGCAAGGCTGAATTTTTCAGCAGCAGTGCTTTAGGAAAGGCAGTACGCTGTCTTCCAGTAAAAGCACATTTTTTAAAAAAAAATTGTCTTTAACCGAAGTTTAGTCATTTTTGTGTGTTCTTGCCTTAACGTTTCTTGCTACTAGAGCAGCACAATCAAGACCTGTAGCCTTTCTGAGAGGTTTATCTTTCATTTCCACATCTATGGCATGAACTGCTCTTATTTTATATATTATTCAATGTGTGCTAAAATAACTTTTTTTAAGTCTGACTTTCTTTTTTTCTCATAAGCCTTCAAATGCAGAACTTCCTAACCTTGTAGCTAGTTTGAAATGTGGAACAGAGAGAACCATTGCTGCTGTTCAGTCCTACACAGTTCAAGCTAAGCTCCAAGTACATAAGTGTAATGAAGTGATAGTACAGGGATGAAAAAGATTTATTTGGTTGTATCTAGCAACCAGTATTCACTAGTAAAAATAAAATCAGCACAATATATTGCTTTGAAATCCAAAATCTTAATCATTTTTTAATTGTTAATCTCCTGTTTTGAAAACATGTTTTCCTTTTTTTTTTTTTTTAAACCCATTTGTAGGGAGAAGTGTGTGTTAGTTATTTTACGATGTGTGAACTGATCACAGGTACAAACAGTTTATGGCACTGCAGTCATACATAGGAACCATCCAACATCAAAAAGCAAACAGCCTCTCTGACTTTTACTGTTATAATATTCGGAAGAAATTTAGTTCCTGGACCTGAAGTAGCAAGTAGGCATGAAATGTGATATTGTTTAATGGTGAATTTCAAACCTTTCACAGGGGGAATCCAAGAGAAAAATTACCCTTGAGCAGCCAGAAATCACTGGCTGCCAACTGCTGACATCTGTACTTCTGGTGATGCTCTGAAATTCCTGACATATGAGGTTGAGCAGAGTAAATTAATAAACCAAACATAATAACTCTGGATTTCAGCTCAGTTTCTTTATATTAAAAATAGTGAGCAGAAAGCTTAAGCATGGCAACTGTTTCTGAAGAAAATTGGTGTTGCTTTGATATCACTCTGATTCCAGTTCAGCTCTGTGTTTGGTTAATATCTCCAGGTTCAACCTTTCATGCCATGGCGAGGAAGTGTTCCCTCCCTGACCTGGTCTCGCATTCTTTCAGTGTGAGATTTTCTCAGTCTTGAGATATTCTTTACTAGCAACCCAGAAGTTCGGGGCCCAAATCAAAATTTTCAGCGCGGTCAGTCCAGCCCCAAATGTTACAGCTCAATTTCTTTTTATTCATGACTTTCTTACCGTTACTGAAATAGCCATGGAGAAATCCAGTATATAACCGTCATTTTCCACTTTCAGCTACAAACTTTTTATCTTTCTGCATTTGTTTTTATGGTAGGATCGTTTCTGGTTTGAATTTTATCTAGCATAAAAACTGCCTAAAGGAGCAGTCCTAGATACTATTCTATTATTCCTTTCAGATTTTGGCTGAAACTGGAACATGGAGGAAAACCAATTGTCCTCCTTTTTCCTGTTCTAAAAGATAAGTATGACATGAAGCACATGCCTGTCTTAAACACTCTTGCATGTGCCTAACATTTTAGGTCAATAAACCCAGCTCTGGAACAAGGGTGAGGCAAGCATTATGGATTAAGGATTTGTCATGAGGGCCAGATTCCAGGCAGAGGTTTCTTTGTTCCTCCAGAAGAATTTATTCATACACATTACTCCTCCTTATGTCTCTGCTTTTCTGTGCTTAGCCACTAGATACTAACAGGATGCAGCCGTGCTTCCCCACTGCCCCCGTGCCTTCCCCACACACTTCATCCCTTCCAATGCAAATGTTCAAAGGATGTAGATAGGATGTCCATGTCAAGTCTCCCTTGGCAGACCGGTGGATGTCATTGCTTCTGTGTTGCACCAGGTGTCCTGGTTTGAGGGACACAGGACGAATTTCTCTTCTGATGCTTGGGAAAACTGCACTTTTGGAAGACTCTAGTGTCTTAATTTGTAAAAATATTTACTTTATAGACAGCTATGGTGTGCAGGTTTCAAGGTGTCAGTGTTTTCGAGTTAGCCAGGTGCGGGTATGAGGAGTAGTGAGATCCGGGCACTTGACCCAAGCTGGCCAACAGGACTGTTTCATACCATGAATGTCACATTCAATATAAATTGGAAAGTTTGCTGAGAAGTGCTCTCTCTCCCTTGATGGCTGCCATCCTGAGAACATCTTGCCCTGGTGCTGGACCCCTGAGCCCTTCCCTTTCTCTCAAAGCCACAGCACTCACAGTGTCCAACGTTTGCTGTCCCCTGCTGGGAGTGCACAGCTTTCTGCTGATAGAATGGTCTGAGCATAATCTTTGTATATTTTATATTGGTTCTTTAGTGTTATTAATGTTAATTATCTAGCCTCATTCTATTAAATATGTTTATATTTCAACCCTTGGGTTTCCTTGTTTTTTCCTGATTCTCCTTCCCGGGTGGGGAGTCATCAAGTGATAGAATAATTGTCTGAGCAACAATAAATTGTTGTGGGTTCCTCAAACTGTAACATCAGGACTCTCAGCAACCCAGAACTTGCAGCTTCTCTGTTGTCTTTTACACATACATTGACCTCAATAGGCATCTGAGCTTTTAAACACTTTAGAGTTGTAGCACCGAGAAGCATTTTCCATCATTGGAGATGCTAAATATGTTCTGGCAACGTTGCTTTGGGCCATTTCTCAGTGTGGGCCTGATGCCAACCATCTGTGTGATACCACGTAGTGTCTCGCTATGGGCTGGGTGACAAAATGGCTGGTGTGCTGACTGCTAGGAGCCAGTAGCAAAGGTGTGGCACCCAGTGCAGCCACATTAGAAGGAATTAGTTTTTTTTAAAAAAAGGTAGGGAACTCCACACTGGTGTTCCAGTTAGCTGCTACTTCACATCCTGAGAGAAAGCTGGGCATGTGCTGAAAAAGCCCTTTCATACTTCAGCTACTCTTTTCACATTTTAAATTTCTGTTATTTTGCTGTGTCTCAGTGGAAACCCCTGTCTTCTAGGAGAGGTTGAGTAAGAGTTTTTATTTGTAGTTGCTTCTTGGAAAGCAGCCAGTTCTCATTTGAAGCAAATTATATTATCTATGCCGAATCTGTCTGGAGAGCATTTGTATTTTTCATATGTTACCTGCCTAGGTAACAAGGATACCAGGAATAGGTGCACCAGATATTCATATATTCAATTAACAGTTAATCAATTAACAGTTGATCCAAGCTTTTCAAGAGAGTATCCACACAAAGTAGCCCACGATTTCAGCCAGCTAAAGCAAATTAACTTACTATCGGGCAGCTGAGACTTCTTACAGGGCTTTTAAATTACATCTGCTTTCTGCTGCTTCACTTTGAAGCACCCCATTCCCTTTTTCTTCTGCTGGTGTGATCTTTGTCCCTGTAAGTGAGGTGGCAATGGCTGCACGACCCCTGTTCAAGGAGCAGAGAGCACCAGGGCAGGAGAGCTGGGAATGCTCTGAATGCTGAAGACAGGCTCAGTTTTGCCTTCCAGCGCCTCCGCTCCTGGGGATTTTCTGTTACTAAATAATGCTCTTAATGAGATTTAAATCTCCCATAAAAATAATTAAATTAACTCTGTCGAAAGACTGTTTTCCTTTCTGACAGTAAGATTGGAGATTAATGATCAATTGATTGCTTGTTCCTTTCTCTCACCCCTTTAAAAAAATATTATAAATATAGATTTAAAAGGATATGAGAGAGGTGAGAAATGAAAATTATGGAAAGACTGGGGCCTTGTTATAGGTCTGAAGAGTCTCCAGCACAGCCTGTGGCTCACCATAGGAAAAGCTGAGTGGCCAGTGTTGGCAGTCAGAGCTGGTTGCCTTACGCACTTCCCCGTGGTTTGGCTTAACTCCTCTGCCCCCCATGTTTTTGCCTTTCTTCAGCCTTGACATCGACATTATTTTTACTAGTCCAGTATTGACATCTCAGTCAAAAATTGTCTCCTTGATTTCAGCCCCCTGACCTGCTGGGAGGTGGCTGAGGATTAGTGTGCCGGAGGCAGGGACTTGTAGAGCCTTCTCCAAGCAGAGAGTTTGGAAAGTAAATTAACGCTGGGTGAACCAGTCCTAGAGGGATTGAAATGCAGAAATCCCCTCACACAAGGGCAAGGAAACTGAAATAAAGCAACCTGAAAGAAAGTGTCTGCCTTAAGGCTTGGGTGCCAGCTTATCACCTGGGCAATGAAAGAAGTTTTGTAGCTACAGAGGAGATGTGTACCTGCACATAAAGCACAACTAGTGTGTTGACCTTGTTCTCCTGGGGCAGGAAGCTCAATAGGAGAAAGAACAGAGTAGTCCAGTAGATATATGCCACCAGTGGTGGGTGCTGACAATGTTTCATTTTATATCAATGGGACCAAAGAGTGGAATTTAAATTGGGAAATAAACTAAGCCTGCACATTTACAATAGGTCACAAAAACTGCCTTGGGGCAAAATTCCACCTTTACTTTAAAAGCGCCTATTATGGGCAGCGTTGGAGATGGCCTGGAGATGAGACTCAATATCTATCCATTGCTCCGACTTGACTCCCTCTTATGGAGGGTTCTGAGCAGCTCTTTCCTCCTCTGCACTGCTCTGCTGCGAGCAAAGTGGGACTCAATGCCACGATGGGTGGAAAAGGGCAAATGTGCCTGATGTGCTCTGACACACACCCACTGTTTGGTGAGTGGGTAAAACATCTGCAGAGGAAGCTGGAAGTCATAATAACAGGGAAGCAGTAAGTCCAGCATCCTCCCCACTTACCTTATTCCGATAATGAGTCTAAGTCACTAAAACTAGGAAATAAAGAAGTAAGTAATACTGATCATTTGTGATACAGCTTTTCTAATTATCAGGAAAGAGAGCAGGGTACGTTGCAGAATTTTTGCTTCCTGAGTAGGAAGGGATGTTAGGAGAGAGAGGAAGCAACTCACACCAGAAAATTTATCTCCTGGCCACAGGGTCTACAAAACTGAAATTCTAGCTCCATAAAAGACAAGGGGCATCTCCAACAGGTCTTTAATATGAATTAACAGCCAAACCTGAAATTTCAGCTTTCAAAATGCAGACTTGACTGCTTAACAGTCCTATAAACCTCTGCAATCTAGATGTGCTTTTGTTTTAGAAGCTCAGGTTCTGATTTCACCTTGCAAGTATTTGATACGTGTGTTCCTTAAATTATCCTGCCTGACTGAGTGTGGAAATACATACCTACATACATACAAAGGTACATCTACCATATTAAACGTAACCTGAAGTATACCAGCACTCATTGCTTTCTTTTAAAACATATCCCAAAAATAGGTGGGGATGTTTCCTCTCTGGTTTGTGAATGTTATACGAGGCTAGAAGTAAATGACCCAAGAAAACTAGCCTGTTGTGGAATAGTGAGGCAACGGGAGGACCCACCAACGCAGAAGTAGGGTGAGCTAAAAGGATTCAGCTGTGCTTCACTTTATACAAGCAACTGCATCTACTAACAGAAAGAAAACAATTTCCTAATGATAGCATCTTCTGAAACACCTGGATTAGATCTAGAAATTTCCTGTTCCACATTTAATGGATAAAAGGTGCAAATTGAGCTTAGAACAGGGACTGAAGCTGAGGACAAGTTTCTCTATCCTACATACTGTCCTAATATTGAAGGTAAAATTTTTATTTTCTCTTATTGACTCATGCCTTTAATGAAAGAGAGGTTATTATTTCACCTTCAGGAGCTAAGAATCTCTTTTCAAATGCCTACTAGAATAAGTAGAAGGAAATATGGTCTCTGTTCTGTGCTTTGCTATTATTTCTGGTGGAAAGTTTCTTATTTATAAATTCAAAAATATGTAGTTTGGAGTAAGGGGTTGTCTATATGCCTGCTTTAGCAATTTGGAAAAATCAAGAGCTCCAGAGATGATAGAAACCACCATCTTAAATGTGAAGCAAAAATTGTTCACATGTTCTCCTAATCTGTTGCAATGCTTATTATCGGTGGTCCTATAACAGCTGAAGGTGCTTTTTTTTTTTTTTTCGTTTCTGTCTTTTTTTTTTTTTTTTTTCCTGTTTTTTAAGATGTACTGGTCCTTGATATGTAGAATTGAAATCTCACTCAGAGTACTTTATGTTGAAAAGCTTTAGGCACTTGCCAATTCTGTTGCTCTAGCATGCTATATTGAGGTAGCACCTTTTATATCATTTTGGTTTTAAGGATGAGAACCTGAGGTGAGTTGCTCACACAGTGTATATATAAGCTTATAGTATAGAGGAGACCTAGATGCTTAAGTGAAGGCTATGAATGTTTATGTAATGGCCAGACAGCTGTAAGTTTAGTGCAGTGACAGTTGTGACAGCCAAAACTACTCTGTACACCTAGATCCTGGTTCTGCAACATCTGCCCTCTCTGGTTAGCTAGAAACCTTTTCCTCTGTGGGGAGAATATGATTAATTGTATGGCTTTAAATTGGTAAGAAACATTAAAGAGTAGGGGTACTTTTTTGCCTTTAAAAAAAAAAAAATTTGGCCCTGGGGTTTCTTATATGTTTACTTTGGCCCTAATGTAAAGGAGGCAAATGAAATTAATTTCTGAGAGGAAATAATGTTGCTTCTGCTTAGAAGAAAGGAAGTTACATACACTCCAAGAAGCTTTCTAGAAGCTAATTATTTCAGCGATAATAACTACAGTCTTAATGGACAGGTCTTGCTTCTGGTCATTTAGGAGAAACCTTTAATAATGCTGTTCTTTGAAGAATCTTCTGTCTTCTGTACAATTTTATTATCACAGTTGGGATTGCCTACTGATTATTTTTAGCTGCACTTTGAAAAGCTCCTATCTCTCTCCCGTGCCATTTCCTAGGGCAGGGGAATTGCCTCATGGAGTGAACATAAGAGTTCTGACCCTAGTCTAATAAATAATTACAGATGCTGCAGGACCTTTCGCCAGCTGTTCTCTAAAGGTATCTCCTTAAAAAAAAAAAAAAAAAAAACAAAAAACCAAACCTTAGGGCTAATTCTGATTTTCCTTGTGCCAGTCATCTGGTGGCATAAGTCCATCAAAACCAGTCAATTTGTTTCACTGATAGAGCCCAGAATAAAAACAATAGTTTATTGCTTTCTTACAATATTTCTGATAGGAAAGGTATGATCTTGAAAGAAATGTAAAAGGACTGATTATTGGAGTTACTGATCAAAATGCCTGGGTAAGTTATTCTTATAAGTAACTTGTAAATTTAATGTTGAAAAACTGAAGGTAAACTTAATTTAGCCTAATTGATACCTCTAGAATTTCTCTGTGAACAAAGTGAGACAGCAAGTATGGTATATCTAATAGCCCCTCTGTTATTGCTGGCATTTCCAGATACTTATTTCCTAGAAAGTTCACGTCCTCTTCCTGGTAATGTCTGGTTTGCCCCAAGGTGTTGGCTCTTTCAGTTATTAACATATAAGGTCTGATTTCTAATTGTGGTCATGCCAGAATGCAGTGTTTGCCTGGGCAGATGGTTAGTTCTGCCTATAACCAGCGCTTTGTGTGTATCAGTTACCCTCTGAAATGGCAGTAATGGCAAAAGCACAGAAGTAACTTCATGTGAACACCTCTGAAAACCATACCAGCACTCTGAAGAACAAACAATTGTATTTATTCCAAGTTTTTTGTACCTACCTGGGACTGGCTGAGCAAGCAGCGGTACTGAGTGGCACCACGCTTCCCATGTAAGTCAGCCTGGGGTATAGACCTGAGAATAGGCATGTCATTTTGCTCTTTAGCAGTCTACTGAGCTTCAAATAAACACGGAGGAATAAATTGCATATAAATCACACAGAAATATCTAAATATTAAGGTTTCAGCTCCTTCAGTTCTCGTATTGTTATTTTATTCTCCCTCTATATTTTGAAATACATACTTAAACCTTATACACTGCCATCGCTGACCCAGATGAATTGGAAATCTTCTGGCTGGCGTGCCAGCATTATCACACCACGCTGTTGTACAGCAGTGGACACCATCCCCTCTGGTCCCCACCACTCTTCCTCCACCTTGCCGTGGCGCTGCAGCTGGGGAGGGGTCAGCTTTTTGGTATGAAACACAAAGGCATACAGTGACTGGTAGGAGCTCCGTTTCTGGTCATACAGGTAAAATCCGTTAGAGGAAGCTCTCTTAGCTGGAATCCTTCAAGGGGCTGGCCCCATGGCTTGTTGCTTCTCATGGTAGCAATAACATATACTTAGGTATATACTTTAGTTTAGGAGGACTTCCCAGAACAGCTGCCTCCTCACGTGAATATTTCTACAGATGTTGTAGACTTGTCATAGTATTTTCTGGCTATCTATAGGTGAAAAGAGGGTGTATTAAATTACTTGGTAGCAGCTAGGATAGATGGTTCCATTTTGTCTTTATTAAATCGCATGCTGAGGAAAGTCTCAACTGTTTGAGCAAAACAGTGAATCGAAGTTCAGTGCTGTTGCAAACTCCACTGATTTCAGCTGAGTTATATCACTTTCACCAGGGTTTAATTATTTGTGAAAGCAAACCCTTCAAGGCTATTATTGTGGTAAAAGGAATTTTATATATGATATTGTATCTGGTTTTTTCCACTTCAAGTCCTGTTCTTTGCAAAAGTCTTCAGTTTAATTGGCTTAAAAGAAGAATTTGCCCACATTTAAGTTATCAAAACTTTAAGCGGAGCAGATAGGAGTAAAGCCAATTATTTATACTTTATTTTTAGTGGACTGAAATGATGAGAATATAAAGGCAAAAAGATTAACCCAAACTCTCTAACATTTTAAGGTCTCAAAAAAACAAGATTAGGACTTTGAAAAGCATCCAAGTAATAAATCCACGGAACCAAAACACAATTTTAATATGTTTATTACAGAGAAACACAAAAGCTGATGGGCTCAGATGCTAAGCTAAGTTGAAAGAACTTTAGCAGCCTTTTGTGTTTGTGGATTTTTAAAAAATTAAGTGGTTAGATGTAATAAGCTGATGATACAGTTTGATTCTGTGATGCCAAGGCCTGGTGAGGTGCTGGGGAACAGGTAAAAGAGGGATGGGGAAGAAAGTGCTCCCTGCCTGGTATCTGCAAGCAATACACAAAGCCAAGTTTCCCCTCTTTGGATAAAGCAAATGCTGAGACTATGGAGACTGAAGTCTCCTGAGTGTCCAGAATGACGTTGCAGAGGACCCAAACTCAATGGGCTGCTGGATAAGACTGACGATCGTTCTTGACCCCAGAGAGGGGCCAAGCTGCTGGCCCATGCAGCTGGGGCAGAGCCCCATGTGCGGGAGACCATACAGTATCTGTGGGGTATGGAGAGACTCGCCAGTATCTGAGGTACTGAAGAGACATCCCACCTCTGCAGGGCTGGACCTGTGCTGGCCCTGCTTGCGCTGGGGATGGAGAGTGTGCGCCTCTCCATGAAATGTAACTACCCTTTTCAGACTTAAATGTAGTTACAAATGTAAACATCCTGAACTTTTATTAAGATCTTTCAGCAAATTTGTTCTTGGGTTTTGTTCAAAAACCATAGCTGCTATTTTTTTGAGGTAGGGGGTGTAAACTTTATTCCTCTATACCCTTGCAGATTCTGCTGAAAAGCAGAGAAGATCCTAATTCTTCTGAATACCAATAGAGCCATTTACAAATGTTGAATAAGATATTATTTTGCAAATCCGCTGGAGACAATTTAGTCTGATGCACTCACGAGGGAAAATAAATTCAGCTTTCCTCTGAAATTTCTTGTTGCATCTCTGGACCGATAGAAAGTAATGCTCTAGAAATCAGCAGTTTTGACATAGTAATGAATGGCAGATAGGAATAGTTTCAAGTGTAGTTCTTACTCTCAAGGCACCACACTTGCAGTCACTTTTCAGAGCAGAATTATGATTTACATATTTTATTTTTTTTTATCAAGCCTGGATGAGGTGAATCTTTCGTTTTCCTGTTTTCTTTCAAGCCATATATCTCTACATTCATTTAATGTAATGCAACAAAAGGATCAGACACTCTTCCATCTCTTTCTTGCAGCATTTTGTTGTACTTCTTGCTACCCCTAAGAATTTGGCCATGAGACTCATAGGTAGACAAAGGAGCTGTGCCCTTTTTCCTGTGGTTGAAACCAACGAATGACAAAGGATATTTCTTTTTATCCTTCTTCCTAGTCCTTCTCCCATTTCTTCCTTTGTCATGTACACATTTATTTTGGGAAGTAACTAGATGGAAGAGCTTAGAAACAAGGGACCTATCCAGACCCAAATGACGCATCACTGAACATGGCATCACACTTTCCAATAAATTTATATTTAGCCTCTGTACTTGAATATCCCACTTAAGCTATATGGGTAGCACAAACTGACAAAGGTGTTAACTGATTGATTGGCGCAGTGGAGTAACTTCTATTTCATTCACCTCCTCCACCAGCTCGACATTTTCCATGCAGCTGGGCTGCCAATTCTCACACCTAACGGGTGAGCCCTTCTATTTTGTCTTGCCAGAGCAAAATTCCATTGGTGTTTCCAAACTGATGCTTGCACCCAGGCATTTCCTAGCTTGCTGGGCAAGGTACTGGAACATGGGGGAGATTCAGCATGGCACAGTCTGGCTTACCAATTATTCTTGGAGGTGCTTCCCACAGCCTTTCCAGGCAGTCCCAGTGCTCCTTGGCTGTGATAGCCTTCTGACTGCCCTGTTTCTTCTCCATTTAGTTCCTACAGTTCTTCTTATAGCAACAGCAATGGCAACAGCCTTATTGGGATCTCCTGCATGGATTATTTCCAGGCACTGCTGCCAGCAGAGCATTTTGTATAATGTTTTCATGATCAAAATTATTCAATGTAAGTCCTGGAGGCATCTGATATTACCTGAACCTGAGGTGCCTTAGAGCTAACAGATGAAAATAGAAATCCAATGCTACAGTGGAGCTGAGGAAAAGAATGGCTCAGAAGAGGAAGATATTCTGTCCACTCTGGTTTGTTTTTGCAGTGCTAAGTGATACGGTCTGCAGTAGGCATAGTTCTTAATTGGTCATGCATGGGTATAGGATATGGTCACAGATTATGAAGTTAAAATCTCTAGGGTCTGTGTTTGTGAAATTAATTTTCCATCCCAGCAGCTCAGCCATTCTGGGGGTGTGCCTGTGTATCCCATCACAGGTTTATGCTGCAGCGAGAGCAGGGAAGGCGTGCTTCAGGATCGCTGCCGCGCCGTCCACTTGGCTTTTGCTCACTGGTTTGGGGAGAAGAAATAGGGCTGATCAATCAGAAGGAGAATGCACTGGGCCAGAAGTGCTTGTAATTTTGTCTGCCCCTGTCGGACAGAGAAATCTGAGATACAAAACTGTAGGGTGCAAAGACTTAAAGAGTTTGGCAAAGCCTGGAAATGACCGAGAGGCTGATACATGACTGCTCTGTGCTGTAGCCTTAAGTGGTTTTCAAGTATTGATGGAATTAAGTGGGGGGGAAACTTGCTTCTAGCGTGGGTTTTTTTTGTATTATCTGAGAAGCACAAGGTAAGAATTCTGCTTTTTTTTATATCCCCAATTCTGGTCTTTTGTCCTATGCACTGAAAGGTAACTTTTACCTAAAATTACCAGCTCTGCACATGGTCTTTTCCAAGCATGAGCTCCTATAGAGACTATAACATCATACAACTTGTGCATGCAAAAATCACTTCTAAAATGGATTTTCCAGGTGCAAATTCAATCATCTGTTTAGCCAGGTGTGAGAATCTATCAGCTGTGCACACAGGTGTCAATGCTTGAAAAATGATCCAGTTTACTCCTCTGTAAAGAGTTTGCACAGGGGCCAATGTCACTTAAGTCTGTCTTAGGCTGCATTTTGAGGATTTGAGTGGAATTTCAGTGGTGCTTTCCGTGCTGAAGGCCCTCTGCATAGGGCGAATGCTTCACAAAGTGTATGCACAGATGGGCAAATTTGGCAGCCCATAGTGAGGCTGGGCTAGAGGCCCAAATCGATAATCTTGCCCCAGATGTGTCTCCTCCTAGAATGTGTCTAGCTCTTGTCAGGCTCATTAGAAAGGGGTGGTTTTGGCTGCTTTGCCTTTTTTTTTTTTTTTTGAGTGAAAACATAGCATTTCTCAGTATATTATCAACGTTCCCAAACTCAAATATTTAATAACCTCTGCTATCTAATACCTGACTTGGCCTTGCATTAGAAACAATTGCTTGCAAAGTGTTTATCTATTGAGTGAGAGTGATTAAAAGAAAATATGAAGTTCTTCACATACTATTTTCAGCAACAAAATGACCTTGCTGCTATTTTAAATATTTCAGTATAATTTATATTAGCTATAATACCATCAATAAGGCTGCTTGAAAATTAAGTGTCATTCTTGGCTTGAGACACTGGGTGTGTTGTGGGACTGAATGCCATGTGCCAGAAAAAAAATTAAAACCAAAACCGTGGTCAAGTACCTAAATTTATGGAGGGAGCAGGCAACATGGGCTCGAACAACACCGCTTCTTTGGACAAACAGCAACGCCTCCACTTGGAGAAAGCATAAAGTCCCCCTTGACCCTCGCAGTGGCTGATTTGTGGTGGGGAGAACAGCAGCAAGGTGATGAAGCTGTAGCTGGGGGTCACGCTATCGTTCTCCAGCTAGGCAAAGCAGGGGTTGCTGGAAAGCCCTGGGCAGTGGACTTTGTCCCCAAGTAGTGAAATATATTGCTCGCTTCCCCTCTAAGGGGAGACTAAAACATTCAGCTTAGTCTTTCTCTGATTTCTTCAACGGAAGTCTCTCCTTTACCCAGGTAGTTCTTCCCTTTACTTCTTCCTGTGCAAGCCAGTTTTCCTCCAATGTGGAGGTCATTAAGTATGCTGTGCCAGACGAGGCCCCTCCACGGCATTAATGCTTCCTTATCTCTGCTGGAAATCCCTCCCTTGTTGCATCCCAGGAGAACGTTTTGCCTTTTTCACAGCTGCATCACACTGATGGTTTCATGATCCTCCTGCGCTCCGCTAAGACGATGTGAATATTGTGGGATTTGGCAGTGCTTCCCAGCTTCTGGGTCCAAGTGCAGGTCCTGGCCACATCCCAGCTCTGTGCTGGGATGGGAGCTGGATGTGCACTTGAGGCCTTTTCCTCCTACCTGTCCATACCATAGTTTCCATGGAACTAAATGCAGAAATGCTGGCCAAAAGAGAGCCTGAGTACAGTACATTTTGGCCAGGTCTCCTGTCTAGATAATCAGTGAACAGAATCTTGGAAAACACTGCAGCTTATATCAGTTGTTTAGACACAGCCATATATACCATATCTTTTTTTTTTTTTTCTCAGGTGTTTAGAACAGACTCCATTCTTCTCAGCTGATCCTATTTGACATCTCTTTTTCTCTCTCACTACACCTGCATGACATAAGCATATTTTGTCATTGCTTTTTCTGTGGAGCAGCAAAATCCTATCTTTTCCCTCCATTTAATCTATTTATCTCCTGGGCATCTCCTGCTCTGATTTTGATCTTCTCTTCTCTGTGACTTCCTGAAGAAACATCTGCTAAAATTATTCTTTGTACTTTCATGTAACCAAGTTGCTCCAGATTTTGAATAAATCTACCAGCTCTTTCTTCACGCACTATCAATTTTCGGCTACTTCTGTTGCTTAGTATGTGATCTTGTACAGCGCAGTAACTTCCTAGTAATCCTCTGCAGATGACAGTCTGCTTGAAATAATCAGTCTGCACTGATTCCCCTCCCTTAAAAGAGCATCGACAGAAAATCTCACTTCGTCCATAATATCATCAAAGACTGAGGCAATGAGGACACTAGGAAGTACAGTGGTGCTGCTAAAATGTTCATGTTCTCAATGAGCAAATTGATCTGTTCTTTGAGCTGATCCATTTACATACTTAAAGTGACAAGTCTAAAATTAAGATACAAATCCTTTGAGACAGATGTATTGCATCATATTTGGAAGTGAGGCACGTTTGGTTTCCAAAGGATCATTCTAACAAGCATACCTAATCACTTATAAATGTCTACTGCTAATGACAGTTGTTTTCTTGCAGACCTATGCCATCAAGCCATAGTTCTGTTTGTTGTTTTGGTTTTTTTACCACCCCTCCCCCCCCCCGACAATCTCGGAAAGAATCTCGGTTTGGGTTTGTAGCTTTGCAGTTCTGTGTATTTTTGCTGATCTGGTGAACCTCTTTAACTTTTTAGTATGCACAAAAGACCCATGACACTAAGATTTACAGCACCAGGCAATAAAAAAATACCTCTGGTGGTATGCAAAATATTTAGAGGGTTAGGAAACTAATAGTCTCTGTCTATATGTGGCAAACTGATATTAATAAGTTAAAATCCCCTCAAAGAAAGTTTTACTTTAAAAAGCAGTCCTGCATTTTACCTTCAGAAACAGTCTGAGAAATACTTTCGCCTTGTGATCTCATATTTGCTGTTGTAAAGACTTGTGAAATACTGCAGGAGAATTTTCAGGATGCTTCAGACATGGAAATAAGACAACATGTAAAATCTCATACAAAAGCTCTGGATTCATGGCATCACCTATCCACTCAGACACCGAAAAATAATATTCGATCTGAGCTGTGTCATGACATCAGAATTTTTTCTATTAACTTGAGCCCCTCAAGACATTTTCCTTCTCTAAAACTTTCTCTAGTGTGACTGAACATACAGATTACCAATAACCTGCAAGAAGGACTCGTATCAAAACTCCCATTAAAGTCAATGGGAGTCCTGTGGCTAACCTGTCCATATAATGCACCTAAAGTCTGGAGCTGAATGGCTAACTGCTTAATATTATATGTGTGGGTCTTTTAAGAGCATTTTTTTAAAACAAAGCAACAATATTTTGCTGGGAACATAAGAACTTCAGCACACTAGGCTTTTTCTTTCTCTTTCGATGATCCCGCCTGGATCAAGCAGGCAACACTAGAGGGGTCTCAAGCTCACACTGCTGGAAGGACTTAATTGCCCTGGGGGACAGAAAACGGAATCCAGCTACAAAGTTTTGGTCTACATCCCAGATACTTAGTCTATTAAATGAGTCAGGAGGTTACGATTGAAAAGAAATAAGCCCCACAGCAGAAGTGTATTTTGCAATCTGCTCCCTTTGGAAAGGTGCTGATGCAGAGACAGGCTGCCAGCGTCAGGAGATGTACTGATTGCTGTTGAACCAGATGGGCAGGGGGGGAAGGAGGAGGGAAAACAGGCATTGGCAGGCTTGTTGAAGAGGGCAAAAGTCGTGCTTTTCTACACCTTTAGCTACTTACTCCCCCCCACCCCCCAAGCGTTAGCACACAGTTTTAGCAAGCGTGACTCGAGGCAATAACACTTTCCTAATGGCACAGGCTATTGAGTTTCTGTGTGACACGGCTGAGGAGCGTGGGAGGTCTAGTAGCTGGGAGCAGAGGTCTAGGAGCCACTCAGTCACTTTGTCACTCAGGGCAAGTTACCTGACCTTTCTGCATGGGCTTGCGCCGCATCAGACAAAGAAAGGGGCTTGACACCAGAATTTCATGGAATACCTGAAACTTAACCTGAAATAAACTTCCTTTAGTTCACTGAAGAGGTCATCTGTATAATCTTGAAATGTCACCCATGTCAGCTGGGTGAAAAACTGAAAAAGTCATCAGTCCACCTTCATCAGTCTGGCCTATCTCTGCATTTGCATAGGAAATTAAGTGTTTATAAGACATAAGCAGTGTTTGTGGACACAGAATAGGTAACTGACTTGTGACTCAGCATTTGTAATGGCTGTAATTCTTGGTAATTAAACTCTGGTGACTTGCAAGCACGTAAATCTAAAATTAGATGCTGTTTCTGAAAGCACAGGCCTGTGTAGGGTTTTCAGTTTGAAACAAATAGTTTGTTAAATTGGAAAAAGTACATAATCAGGAAACCTTCTCTTTCCGGTTCACTCACAGATAGTAAAACTACTCTGAAACAAAGTGTTGGAGCATTTGAATAATGCACAGATGTAAAAAAAGTATTGCAGTTCTTGTTTCTCTTTGCTTGCTTAAGTGGTAAAGAAAATCCTACAGTCCTCAAATATCATTTCTGCTTGCAGTGCTTTCCCAGACTGAAAGGGTGGATGTTTACACACTGGAGCTTGTAGCTGAAACTGCTCATAGGAATCAAAGTTTGAGGCCACTGAGTAGGTAGAAATAACTCTTGTAACTTCCTGGACATTTTTGTGAAAAAGGAAAGGATATAAGGGTTTTTCACTTTGAATTACCAAGTGCTAATTTAGGAAGGAAAAAAAAATAAAAGGAAAAATAAAAAGGATCAAAGGATTTCCAATGAGAAAAAGGAAATTCACTGAATCTTTCGACTGGGGAAAGAAAGCCTATTTCCTGAGGTCTGTACTAGATACACTGCTCACTTTAAAATGAATTTTCTCTTATAATTCACACAGAATGCATGCTTGGTGTTTACTGTGAGAAGCACAACTGAACAGCTGAATTGATTAATATACTTGCTGCACCCAAATCCCTTAAAATCAAACCACCTTATTCTCAAATAAGTATAAAGAGCATACAATTTCAGTGCTTGAAACTGGTTCCATATGAATATGCTGGTGTCCCAGCCTTACACAGCTGAGGCCTATTTCAAACATGCGTTGCTTCTCCATTGGGATTGCAACTGGGGCAGAGGACACCATGCTAAAATACCCATGTTGCTACAGTGCAAATAAAAGCACTACACGTATGATTTTAAAAAACACATGAAAAGGACAAGGCAAAAGTTTTTTTCTTCAATTTTAATTAATGAAAAAAAGGGGTGTTTTTTCCACAGGTATTTATTTTGGGTCGTATTTGTTTATGTGAGTATACCCTCCCCCTTGTTTCGTTCTAGTAAATGCCCTGTAGTCATGCTTTGTAGCTGTAACATGTAGAGCTGGCTTGACCCATTTGACCACAGAATCTGTTCTCCTGATTCCTGCAAAAGCTGTTTCAGCTCTGCTCCTTCTCTTGTCTGCTGCCCTTAGTTTGGTGACTACACTTAGAAAAACCTAAAGTTAATAATGGGGCCATCTGATCAGCACTGCGAGTTAAAGAACATGAGATGTTGTCGTGTTCGTGTAACTTTTCTTTAAACATATGGCATTTTCCATGAGCTTGAATAGTCAGCAATTACTGTGCAACTGAAGAACAGAGGTACTGTATACCTTGCAGTTACATAAAGCACTGCCTGTTTTATTTTTCAGTAATGATCCCCATGCTTCTTTCTTGGGTTCAAACTCTTTGTAGAGATTGGAAAATTGTGTAGGTGATGTTTTCAAATTGCTTGAAGGCTCATAAAGTATAAGTGCCTGGGGTATTTCTGCTCACAGCACATAGGTCACTAGAGGAGGTGTGTGTTGGGGAGTCAATGGTTTTCATACCTAAATATTTGGTCCTTAGGCCAAGAAGAGATCACAAGATCAGCTAGTACAGACTTGTAAAACACACTATTATGTGTCTGTCAAGTATCCTGCATCAAGACCAAAGACTTCAGTTAGTCTGTATATTGGTACTCAAAAGCATAAAACATGACTCTGCAGGCAAAGACCCCCCTGGGAGGATGACTGGATGACTCAATGGATGCCTGGGAGGGCTTCTTCCCACCCTTGTGCTGTTGAGAAAGCTGAAAACCAGAAATGTCTCCCCGCCTCTGGCTGATGTGAAAATTTCTCCTGTGCCCAAGTAGTTAGAGCCCTGAGAACAATGTACTAAACGTTCAGCGAAGTGAAGGAGTTTCTCCATGCTGCTGCAGAGCCTTGTCCCTGGGGCTCAGCACCTTGTCTCCTGTTGCAGCCAGCCTCTGATGCTGGGGAAGGAAGAACCAACAGACTTGTTCCTCAAACAGAAACAATTCTGCTTGACCTCAGTAGGGAGCCTTCAGGAACAGGATTCAAGTACAGTTGTTGCGCTATCACATTCAAGAGCTACACAATCATGCATTGTAAGCAAACATATTTTTCAGAGGGAAAGTGAATGAGGGTGATAAATGGAAGGGTTTTGTCCCAGTCTTGACACATACATAGCCTGAAAAAATTCTGAAAACTGATGAAAGCATACTTTAGCATGTTACCTGATCTTATCTCAAAGCTCACCCACCTCCTCAGTAAGTGATTCTAATGTTTGACCTTCACAGCTTTGAAGGTATCTGTTTCAAGGTTGCACTAGTTTAACTTTAGCTCCCAGATGCTGTAGGTCTTTAATAGAGAAGTCTTAATCACCTTCACCACCAAACCTCACGTCTATGCATGTTACACTGTCAAGGCGTTTCTTGCCTTCCTTTCATTGCTTAGAGTAAGCTGGGGTCTTTTGGCCTCACCTCAAAAAAACTCTGTTTCAATTCTGAAATCTCTCAGTTCTCTCTGGTACTGGCTACACCTGCCCAATGTGCAACACCAAACCTGAAGACCAGATTTTGCAAGATGCCCTGGGGCTGACATTCTCCTTAATATTCCTTTAAAAAATATTTAAGAAAAGAAGCCCCATTTTGCTGCAGCTTTGCACCAGGAGCTCATGTGGAGGTAATTATCCATGATGACCTATAAATCCTCTTCTGAGTCATAGCTTCCCAAGACACTCCACCATTCCATAAGTTCAATCTGTCTCCCCATTTTCTAAGTGTATTACATTGCATTCAGTTGATTCAATAGGTTGTGTTTTTAATATGTGATCATATAACCCGATGAGCTAAACTGTTCCGAGTGGTAATCTGTGCTCTTCTTTTGCTACCCCACTAATCTTTTTATCACTTGCAAGTTTTACCAGGAATCACTTTAGAACGCTGTTCACCTCTTTGTATAAAATTCCTGAATAACAGACATCAACAATTAGGTTCTGACAATCCTCTAAAAGAATTTAGTTCCTTTATAGAATCTGTTGTGTTATCTTCTGATGAGTACATCTCACTATCAATGACATTCAAGGTACATTAAGGACCCTGGTTTCCACAGAAAGACTATGAGTGAAACGGAGGAGAGTCTTCCAGTTAGGAGCCCATGATTAACAGCAAGTAGGGGAAGAAGACTATATTTGTATGTGCATATTCATGCACTTTCTTTAGATGAAATTCCTTTTGCCCATTGATGACTCAAAACTGAATTAAAGGTAAGAAAAGTGGATGTGCAAAGAACATTAGTCATTTTGTCTTTTCTACGTGTATGCAGAGGAATCATGCTTTAGACTTCTAGTTTATCCCACCACCTTAAGCAGCCCTCTTTGTGACTGCTGAGCAGTGGTGCAGCTGGCTGTATAGGTATGCTTCCCCAACTCTTGAAGTGGAGGATTATCAGGATAATTTGATTTTCTGCCTTGCATACTCAATCAAGGGCTTTCAAGTGTGCAAAACTGCTTCAGACACGGCAAAATAAATTTAGTTTATCAGCTCCCATGGTCAAAGTCTGAAGTTCTGCTGTACAGGTATTTTTCACTTTTCCTTTTAAAAACTTGTGATGAGTTTACTTTCTATAACCTTCTGCAATAGAAAGAATGAGAGGAATTTGAAGTTATTTTAATAATTTCCTTGCTCAGGTAATGGAATGTAAAGTATGAAAAAAAAATATCTATTTCTCAGAATACTGAATAAGTTTTCTAGGAATGGTTTAAACAGAAGAGTTAAATATTTTGTAGCCTTTAACTTAATCAGTTAAAATTGGGTCACTGTGAAAATGTGCACCAAGATCTGAGTATCTGCAGAGTTCAAGGCCAAAATGCCATATGTCACCTTGCTGCTTGCTTCCTTTCCTCACTGGGGCCTAGTAAATATGACCATTTGGAAAAGGAAGGGTGCAGGGCATCATCTGGGGTGGCCACCTTCCCATCAGCTCCAACGTCCTGGTGCTGACAGGAATCCCAGTCCAGGATTAGCAGCGTGGCTGGAGCCTGCAGGGGGGATCAAGACAGCAAGGGAAAGCAGGAATAGTGTTTCTACTTGCAGCATTAAATTCAACGCTTGGAAGATTCAGTGCTGTTAGCTGACAGAAAATAGGAGATGTTGGAAAATATTTCTGTAGCCAGACAAAGTGTCTAAATGTGTGTTTGTCTCCAAACTGGTGAAGAATGTAGTTTAAATGAGGGAAATTTTGGGGACTGTAACCTTTTTTAGCTTACTATAAAAATGTCCAGTTTACTGGGCTTTATAATTAATAGATTTTGACTATTGTAACTTATGCAAGGAGTATAAGGTTGTTTCTAGTCTAGTGGGCTTATTTTCTGTTCCATGGACACTATACAATTCAAAAAGATTGTTTTTCTCCAGCATCCATTAGAAATGGAAGTATAGCTTATCAGCAACTCTAAATCACTGGGAAAAGTATGGCTAATTGTCTGTTTCGTGTGCCTTTCTGAAAACCATGCAAATATCACACATCAGTTGAAATTATCTCCTTAAAAACACAACGTATGCAGTGAAATTTGTTGGATGTGATAGCTTAGTAGTGAAGAGATGTGCAGGAAAAACCCATTGAAAGTAGTTTGGTATCCAAGCAGAACTGATGACTAACAGCTGTCGGGTGACCATTTGGCAAAGGATTAATTTTCTGCCTTAGTTATCTCACTCCAAAAGCTCCTTCAAGGAGGCACAGAAGGGCACATGATGAGGGGGGGAAAAAAAAATTGGAAGAGGGCAAAAATAGAGCAGTCAAATATTGTATCTGTGGTCCTTATGTGAGTCATATGTCAAGACAGATATTACACAAAAGTCTTCCAGCCCAGCCTAGCTCCTTGGTCGGCTGGGCACAGCTGCCTGCCTGCCCACCATCTCTAGAAGGAGGTTCGCTTTGATTTCTCTCACTGCGGTAGTTAACTGAGGCTGCAATAATGAAAGGATTATATGGGTATGCGATTGGATATTGGAAAAGGGTCTTTGCAACCAAGCAGAGAAGGGGAGGGACTTAATTTGTTTAAAAACAAAAGCTCATATTCTGAGGGAATCTACAGCACAATCTGTGTGAAGCCTTAATTCCCCAAACCCATCTGTGCTTCCACCAGCATAGAGAATTACTGACCCTAGCAATGCCCCAGATGGTAGACAAGGCAGCAGAAAAGCATTGCTTATTTTATTAACTCTAGCTACATGGGGGGAGGGGCTAAGCCCACCATCTCGAATTGAGGACACAGAAGAATATACTATGACAATTAAATTCTATTAAAATATCTTTCACAAGAAATCATGACAGAATGATGCTTCTAATATCTTTTTCTCCTGATGTAGCTCTTGTGGAGGATGCTTCTGCGTAAAGCTGAAAGAATGAGTCCTGCCTCACAAATGGAAGAATATGAATTGACAAATTTTGCAACTAGGACCCGGGATGGGGTCGGGGGTGGTGGTGGTTTGGGGTGGGTGTGCAGGGGGGGAAGGATGTTTCTTTTGTCATATTTGTCTTCGAGGGAAAGGTTTCCATGAAGTCTAATTCTCAGTCTAATTTAAATGTCAAGTCTTTCTGTATAGTTATTGGAGAGACTAAGACTTCTGCATATGGACTTGGAGTCCTCAGAAGAGGGTTTTTTGATTGAATAGGGAACATCAGTTCCCAATTAGGGTTTGCATGAGATATGAAAAGATAGAAAGTATGAATATCCTGAAAGATCTTTCAAGGTTTTCCATTCCATTTTTAGGAAAAAGAGTTAGAAGTTATGTACACCTGAGATTAAGGGTCTCGTTTACTACAATGACAAACACAAAGCTTATTTTGTCTGCCAGCATTATATGGAATATCATCTCTGTGACTGTGTCTAATGAAACACTATGGTACATCTAGAAAGTAATCTTTCCACATATGAACCTGCTTTACTATGCTTTTAACAATTTTATTTTCCAGTAAATGGAAAACTATATGAATCACTGTGAATTTCACAGTTTTGCCATTGACAAGACACAAACCTGTTTCATCAGGCTAAAAATGATCTGCTGTTCACTGACAATGTGTTTGGAAAATAATATAAGGCAAATGCTTTCTTTTAAAAAAAAAAATTGGCGCTAGAAAGGAAAATTATTTGTATGATGTGGGTTATAACTTGTGATCTTCATGAAAGTGAGTTTTGTGTAAGAAGAAGACGTAGACACATTACATCTTAAGTCAGTAAAGAGACATAAAGCCTAGAAATTAAAAAAAATTTTAAAAAGAAAGGAAAAAGGAAAAGGAAGACTGTAATATAAAATCTGTTGTAAAGTTCTACTTCCCATTACATAGCCTCTGAAACGAGTGCACGGTATTTTCAAAATATAGTTCAAAACGAGCCAGGCTATGTTTAGTTTGCAGCATACATCAGCACATAAAAAGGCACTTATAAAAACTACTGGCAGTGAACAGGGGAGTACTTGTTTATCCATCAGACAAAACCAAAGCATGATAGAAAAGTTAGCAATAAAGTCATTAAAGTATCTGTCATTTTTTGAGGGGCAATATCAGTGATGGGAGGAAGAATTGCAATGAGACGGAATCTCATTGCTGCTGCTTTTGTAAGATTGCATATGTAATCTTCATCTTACTGTGATTTTGCCTAATATACTTGCTCTAGAACCATGTATCTCAGGGATGAGTGACATCTGGTAGAAACCAGCACCCTGTGTTAAGATTGATTTTGACCAGTCAAAACAAGGCAGATTGGACAATATAAATCTCTTTAATGATTACAAGTTCAGCTGATGCAGGATGGATGCCAAATGTTAGTATTGTGTTCAATGAATACTTTAGTGTAGTATTTGCCTGATGGATCCCACAAAAAAGACATATGAAGCAAACAAAATTGATGCACTTTGGCCTCTCTTTACTTTCGCATAAAATGGTTACTTTTGCTGGGAAGGTTTTATCTTAGTTTACTCTCTTAGCAAAAAAAACAGACTTTTTTAGCTGAAGCTTTCCTTGCTTATTGAAAACAACTGTACCAAATTTAAGCAGAAAGCCAGAGTTTAACTCCTTCATGCTGTTTCATACCTCTTTGTCTGCAGTCACAGCTATATGATCAACAGCACTTTAGTTGGGCTTGACAGTCCTCAGAAGAGCAAACACGATGGAAATCACAGAACGTTTTTTGAGACCCCTGTTGAGAGGGAACTGCTTGGAAAGTCAGAGGCTTGCATGCGGATTTTGTGTGTGCATTGTTTTCATATGAGGAGAAAGAGGCTGTAAAGTTTCCATGAGAGAGGAGATAACATACATGCAGGCGTCACAGGACAACTTTTGATGGGACCCCTTGAGACTGGGAAACGTGTCTAGAGTGTTGCACATGCAGAAATCTCCATAGGCTGGGGGGGGATTCAGTGGTTTGAGGGGAGAAAAAAAATATGTATTTCAGATGAAACAATGAGTAAATTTTAGGCAGCTAAAAGGTGTTTAAATCTTCCTTGCATAATGCAGTGTGCTCTCTTTCGTTGGTGATAACAGGGCATGTTTTAGGTCTAATGCCATATGCCAGGAGAATGTGGCATATAGCCATCCAAAGGAAATATTGCTGGGAGTAGTAGGATGAAGCTAAGCAACAGACTATGTAAGCTAACAGAAGGAAAAAATAATATATCTGTTTTGTTGAGTGAATTGTGAATAATCTGCTGAAGAATATATTGGAAATTTTATCCTTTGAGTCACTAGAGCTATATAAAGCTCTTGAATGTGTTTATGGGGAAGCATCACCATGCTGGCACGAAAGTGACTTGCCAGTAATTTTCTGGTTGTAGTCTTTCTTCAGCTCAGAAAGACTGGGTCAGCTCTAGAACTGGAAACTCTTTCCTTTTTTTTTTTTTCCTTTTTACTTGCATGTTTAGCTTAGTTTTAATATAAGACTCTAAAGTAGCTGCTGGTATGAAAGGGGGCTGTTTTGGGGAGACCTTGCACCACGGATAATATGCAGAGCCCTGTGCAGGTTATAGTCAGTGGGAGATGGTGCACAGGTTTGGCTGCTTGCATGGGATCTGTTGCCTCGCTTACTGAAATGATAGGACTTGAGTTCTCCCACCTGAAAACCACAATCTGGTTTAGAGAATGTGCTTTGTACTATCCCTGGGATTGACAGAAAATATGTTTAAAAAGTTATTTCCCTTTGCTGAGATACAGCGGGGAGAGGGACCAGGTCCCTCTGGGGAGACAAAGGGAGGGAGAGCTCTCCTGTGAGGGTGGCCAGCAGGAGAAGGGACAGGTCAACATGGTCCTGTCCCTGGACCATTGTACTTTTGACTGAAATAATCCTTAAACCTAACTCAGCAAGGACAGAGTCAAACACCACCAGCAG
>JAOXNO010000033.1:8063561-8077905 GCA_028565335.1 Limnodromus scolopaceus
CCCTGGACCATTGTACTTTTGACTGAAATAATCCTTAAACCTAACTCAGCAAGGACAGAGTCAAACACCACCAGCAGTGTAATAGCATACCAGCTGGTCAAAAACAACATCGGTTTTGATCCTGAACTACTCATTAAGGCAACTTTGGAATTGCATTCAAAAGCTTTGTAAGGAAACATTAATGATCAGGAAATAAAGGGGCTGGGCATTTATCTTTCTGGGCAAAGCAATCAGGAAGAAAACAATCAATAGTGGGTCCTGGGGATCAGCGTTTGCACAACTTGAAGAGCAATACATTGAGAGAGACACCAAATGCAAGGTGGAGGTAGAGTTAATTATGAGTATGTGAATCATAAACAATCCATGAAGCAGAACACACTGGGAAAATATTTGCCTGTATGAGCATGTTTGATATTTCATCTCCTGACCACTACTGAAAACCGAGCTGTCAGCACTGACTGTTAAGCGTTATTCCTGGGTGCTAATGAGCAGATCAGAGCCAAACATTTCATACAGCAGTTTAGGAATGTATTTTTCCCACATGAATTATCTTATGTTTGTCTAAAATGATTCATTTCATTTAAAAAAAAAAAAAGTAGCACAGTTTCTCCCAAAATCCCCATGAGAGTGCAGAACAAGGCATGATATAGACTTTTTTTCTGAAATCAAATAACCCCCTTAGCCATGGATACAAGAAACCTTGCAACAGGCACTTATGAAATCATAAAGCAGGATGACAAATGTATCATTTAGCAGTTCATGGTTTTATTTCTCCCCAAAATAGGAGCACATATAGCTCTTTTTAGTTGTTGTATTATTATTAGCCTTACCTAAACCATATGGATGTTCTTATCACATGCACCAATGTCTAATCCAGACGAGTGAGAGAAACAAAGAGGTCCATCTTTTCATTCTACAGCCATGACCTCTTTATTTAATTGTGCATTCCTTGTTGTTGAACAACACCCCAGGAAAGCTTCAACTACAGGAAAATGTCTTTCCAAGTAGTTTATTTTTCACTGGCATTTAGTCATTACTGAAATCACCCATTAGGACTTATTCAGGAATTTGTTTTCTTGCCGTTGGGTGAGAGGGAGAGAAGATGATCTGCATCTCTCTGAGTCCACCCTGTTCTTCTGCAGCACAAGCAGAGAGATTAAAGGTAGAAGGAATCACGCAGGGTACGAGGAACATGGGAACGCAGCAAATGGTACTATTGCTACTCCTCAAAAGTCAAACAAAGGAGAGCCATCTCGCTGAAAACTTGCAGTCACCTAAAGAGGAACAAAGAGAAAAGCTATAATTGCACAACTGAGCTATGCTGATAAAGCTACCTTTCAAAAACAGGCCTGGATATTTTTTTTCTCCACCAGTCAAATCTCTGGAAAGCCCTAAATAATTGACTGTTCAGGAGCCAGCAACTGAAATAGAAGTTGGAAGTGCTGTTTGCACAGGTGGCTAGCCTACTGGGAGACTAAATGCTTACCCTCTTGCCCATATCAATTATTCTGAGACTCTGGCTGTTTAATGTCTGCCAGTTTTGATAACAACAAAATCCTTTTTGAAAACTGCTGATGCAACATTTATCATGCTATCTTTATGGGAATTAATTTTTCTTGTTTTCCTTTTTGCAAGGATATGGTGAGCAAAGGTACCGGAGGAGCTGCCAGGACAGTGAAGTAACAAGCCAATTAAACAACTACCCCAAAATTTCCAGGAGTCTAAAAGTAAACAAGCCGAGAGATCCTGTGGGGATCTAGATTGGTTTACTTTAAAAGTGTGGTATGGGCTTCTGTACAAACAATGAAATTCAACCATTCATCCTTGCAGTTTCCAAGGGACTTACCTGTCTTTTGAAAAAGCCTGACTTATATGAAGCTTTGCCATCTGGTCCAGACGCTACAGCAAGTCTCATACCACACACAAAGATTTGCTTAAAATGAAAGCTGCAAATTTTATTAGCTTGTCCCTGTGCAAAGCAATGACCAGCATAAATCCTCTGAGATTTCCTCAAATAAGCAAATGCTGAGACCAGAGCAGTCCTTAAAAGGAGGCAATACCTCATCTTTCCACAGAGATCCATCCAAGCTCCAAGTGGAAAGTCCCCTTTGGAGCAGATTGAGACTTTTGGTGGCATCATGCGTCTTCTGCACAGTGTGGTTTTCTTCAAGCCTTGACTCACCAAGTCAGATGGTTGTGAGAAGAGCAGATCTACTTAAGAAAGAAAAACAAAATGCAACAATAAATTGCTAGCTCTCCTAGGGAGGAAGGACAGAAAAAAAACCCCAAACTCTAATTTGTGACCTCAGTGCCAAAAATGTACAGATTTTTGGTTCTGACTCCTGATTGCAAAACACTTGGATTGCCAATTCTGTGCAATTTGGAGCAGCAATAAGGAATCAAGCAAATGCCACCCACCAAGTGTTTGGACTCGGCAGTGGCTGTGTTCCTCTTGTTACCTCAGTTAACCTAGACCTGCTCCCTACCCAAACTGTTTGTTTAACCTAAAGAATAATAACGATCCAGTGCCGCCAATTTGTCATGAGGGAAAAGTTATTCAGTCCCTTTTAAAGAGCTCGTGGGCCAAAGTATAGGAGAAAGTGTGAAAGCTAGCAGTGAGAAACCGGAAAGCCCCAGTAAAGGAGAAATGGTGGCAGAAAACTGCTATAAAAGTCTATGAACATCTCAAAGGAGAAACCTGAGTTGCCATTTTAAAGTGTGCAAGTCTCACCAGTCTTCTTGCCCCTGCCAGTTGAGAGTATTTTATATAAGTCCCATGCACTGGGACACGGGGTGGTGATTAACATTACCTGCCTCCCGATGCACCTCTGGCATGTGGTCATGGGTGAGGGACCTCAGAGTTAGGACTTCCATAGGAGACAGTGTTGCTTCTTGGGGCTTCTTTACACCAAAGCTTGTAGTGTTCTCATTGCAGTGCACTGGTTTCTCTCGCTCGTTACCCTGACACTAAACGCCTGTTTGCTTGGATATGCAGACTTGGAACTACTCTGTTATGGGACGGAGAAAATGTATGAGCAGAGGGAAGAGGTGAAAAGCATGAGTGAGGAGCAGAGAAGCATAATGAAAAAAGGATGTTAAAATTAATTTGAGGATGGCTACTTTCCTTATACAATGAAGCTGAACTGATGCTGGAAGTTTCTGAGGCGTTGATGTGAACTCAGCATACAGAGACTACTAGAAATGCAGAGTGTAATTCTTTACTTTTATTAACCAAAACCCATGTTATTCAAATACAGTCAAAGTGGAAAATCTGGGGACTGTGGTAAGCCAGTTAGTGTATTGGCAGGTTTTCTTCCCCATTAATGGGGAACTTAGAAGAGAGCACTACCCTCTACAAATACATAACACTTAAGAGTTCATAGTAATTTCATGGGCAGTTATTCTTTTGCTCAGATTCAATGTTAATTTGATGAGACTTTTGCAAGACATAGAGTACTAGTAACATCATAAAATTTGCATTCACATACTAATGGCTAACGAGGGGAATCCAGCCTCTGCTGATGCTAATTCTGCATCCTGCTCAAGTATATAGTCCTTGCTTTTAGACAGAAAGTATAAAGGAGATCAAATGGTAATGTTTTCCCTATAATATTTTGTGTTCAAGCCAACTCCCTTTTCACAAGGGCCCATCCTTAACAGGCTGTCATCAGGCTCATGCAAGATAGTGCTGAGAGCCCACCTACCTCAGCGACTAATCTTTTACTTTTGGTCAGGGCTGAGTGTGTGGTTTCCAGGTCAGACAAAGTGTATCCCCCAAGGAAAATGATTCGACTTATGGATTTCCTGTACTTTCCTATTGTCTAGCAGTGTCTGGGAGCTAATGTCAGTACTGTGCCTCATTATCATCAATTCACAAATTACATATTTAAAGGCCAAAAAGTTCTCTTGGAGAGCGTTGTTTGATTCAAATTTCTGAAGGAAACATTCTTGCTCTTCTGGGTAGCAATGACTTTTCTCTGCGTAGCTCACATTTTAAAGTTCATCCTGTAATCAAATGAAATGAGAATAACGTCCTCCAACGTTTCTCTGGGTTAGCGGGTTTTATGCAATCAGCAGCGACTCAGTGGCATCTGGTCGTTTCTTATTATTGTCCAGTTGCTCTGCAAAAGAAAACCACATCCAGCAAGCAGGGAAAATGACCAAGACCTGAAAGAAGAGTCCCCATTTTCCTTTCAAAGTTCACTCTCTTGATAGGTTAATAGGGTAAGCTAGCGTTATCAATGCCTCTGAGATGTTTTACAAAGAAAATTGACCTTGCTATCTTGGAGACCTGAGGCAGAGCCAAAAGGAAAATTTTATTTCCAGTTATGCTTGTGGGCATAGATGTTTAAATACAAACTGGAAGAAACACGCATGGCCACAGATAATCTAAGATGGTGCTGTAAAATAACAATTAATTTATTGGTGTCAAAACTGGGTATATACAGAAACATTGCCACTGCCTGTTGGGTGCTTCATGTCTGTGATCCTGGAGAATGAAACAGAGAAAGACACACATGGAGGACTCTGTTCTATCTGGAAGTTTATAAACATGCATGTACAGTAGAAAATACTGAAAAAAAATTCACTGTATGTCAACAAGTAATCTAAGTATGTCAGGGTTTGTAACAGATGTATTGTGATAATGATGTCTGTGTGACAAATTGCAGGGTGATTTGATAAACTGAGCCCTCCTGTGCTGAAGGGCACTCACTTCTGACCTCTTCACCTACAAAATGTTTTTGTGCTAGGACCCTTCCTGGGGGACTCAAACCAATGAGTCTCTGTCTAACAACAGCTGCCTTTGAAAAATAACCCAGACATATGTACTGCCCCCTCTCATACAAGGTCTTTATTTAAGATAAATATATTGCTCCAAGTTGGAGTCTGCTGCAATAGTTGGCACTGGGTTTATTACATGTTTCAGATCCAACAAGCCATTGCTTTCAGTGCTAGGAATTTGTTGTATCCTGATCTGATTCTCATCCACATAGTGTGGGTCTCTCCATGATCTTCCTTGCAATCTCAATTATCGTTCTGAAGGTCCATGTAGCAGTGCTACTAATTACTGGGGTACTATCTGGAAAGGAGGAGGCGTTTATGTTAGTTGTATATATTTTTCTATTTCTGAAGTCTGTTCATATGGTTTTGTGCTACAGGAAATCACAAAAGAGGCATGGGAAACAAGAGCCTCTAAAATGTATTTTGAGTTCTCTAAAGAACATCCAAAATATGGCTTCTGTAAAATAAGTGATATATGCAGAATGCAGAGTGATCTCACTTGGTATCCAGTATTACTGGCAGTTGTTTAGGTCAGATTGTACAATTGCCTTGTGGATGTCTACTCTTCAGAGTAACTGCACTGTTTCTCCCTATAAGTCTTTCTAGGTTGTTCTCACAACCTGTGGTGTGTAAAGTACCCATTTAGAGCAGTATGGTTTTGAGGTTATGCTCTCTAGAATAAAGAGGGAAATGGAAGCTTTCACTGGAAAGCTTTTAGAAAATCCAGCTATTGAAAAATATGGGGTTTGGGTGACGGGCACAATAAAAATTCTAATATACCTGTGAGCTCCACAGACTCAAAAAATACACTGCAAGGAATACAAAACCTTGACCGGTTTTATGTTTTCGTTGACCATATCTTAATACTCTCCCCCATCCTGTTCTCAGTGCTATGCATCTCCAGTACTGTAATAGTTAACAATTCTAAAGGCGAGGATGAATGAATGCAAGGTGTATTTTTCTTGCTGATACTGTTTGGTCATCATTATCCTAATTGTTTCTTAATTAGATTTGATGAGTTGAAGTTGTGTTTGAATTTTCATCTCTGAAAGGAGTATTAGCAAACTGTCTGCCCTGGTAGTCTTGCAAAAACAAGCACTTGTCTTTTTATTTTTTTTTAAATACTATTGATGTCTGGCTATTATTTCCCTATATTTCTTCCAGTTTTGGGTCATGAATTACACGTTCTCTAACTGGTGAATTAGTGGGAGTTGATCTTCCATGAATTAAAGCATAACACATTTACATTCAGGTTTTCAATCCTGGAATCAAAGACAGTTTTTAACTCGCTATATGCTTTAACGTAAGAGGTGTCAGGCTGGAATGGATAACCAGTGCTCCATCCGCTTTTCCCCGTTTTTTAATGCTAGGAAGAGAGTTCCTTTCACGTCTCCTCACACAGCTTGGTGTCAGCTCTTTAAAAGCCTGTCATAAAGATGAAGGTTTGATTTTTTGTAATTCACAGAAGTACTTTTTTTTTTTTTTAATAAAATTCCCCAACATGCCCTGCACATAAGCAGCGGGTGCAGACACTAGTAAGGAAATGTCAATGAAATTCATGATAATTGTGACTAAAATCCAAGGCCAGTCATCCTGTCTCTGAAAATAAACATTATGCAATATTTTATAATGTCCTTTATAATTTAGGCATTCTTCATCTCATGCAGATTCTTCTAGGTCCATTAAATTACCTGGGGCAGGCAGGAGAACCCAAAAAGCCTTACCTGCAGCCTGAATCACCACTCTAACACAACTAAACTGTATGGAGAGGCATTTTGTTCTTACTGGTGTGCACATGTAGCACAGCCAAGGTCATTCCCACTGTTCTTTAGCCCCTACAAAGGTGCAAAGGCTTTGTGGGGTAGGTGTTGGAGCAACAAATCTTTGAAGATCTTTTCTTGTGTAGCATGTTGACTCTGCCTAACTGAGGTTCCTTGTAGCATCAGGACAGTAACTAAGGACTGGTTTTCAAAATGAGATATGTCATGGCAGCTGCGAAGTGTTACCTTTCATCATACATAAACAATGACTGTCATTTTTCTTCAGCGCCCGTTATGTGCTTGGTTAACTTTGTTTTCACAGACACAGAGAAAATTAAGCAGCTGCCTACTCATTTGTGCATCTTCTAATTGTGCATGTGGTTGGAATAGCTGTTGCACGAAATTCAGAAACTGGGTTCCTGGAACATTTCTAGGAGCATTTCTAATGAGCAGTTCTGATGCTGATCACATAACTAGCGTGAAGACAGAAGTGTGACCGTGGCACTTGGGCAAACACATTTGGCGCGGCCGCTTTTTAATTAGCGACAGGAAGCACGTCTTGCCAAATTCTGTGGCCTGCCTGTAAAGAGGCAGTTTTATTAAAGCCAGTGTCCAGTCGTGTGTGCTGCTAAGCACTCACTGCAGCTTGATTGCCTACTGAAAGCTTGCAAGTCTGCAGGTTTTCTCCGTCCACACCTACTTGAACAAAAATGTCTTGTCGGGCAGCTGAGGAAAATGAAAGCAGTGTGAGGAAGGCAACACGATAGAGTTTCTCATCGCATCTGTCCATGAAAATGGGACCTTTTAACTTGGCGGGAGTCACAAGCCAGTCTTCCGCAATGTTATGTCTGCTAAAGCCCTTCTGACATTTCAGCAAATAAAAAAGATTTAGTGCTATTTCCCTATATTTTATTGGAACTTAGACCATCAACCGTGCACTGTGTAGAACTTGCTTTCTAATGTACGCAAAACACAGAAAACAACTGGAATTATACATAAAATTAAGCCCATAGGGTAAGCTTGTTTCTACATGCACGTGTGCTATTTATAGCTTCTAAATTTATTTTCTGGTAGAAAGTTTGAGGAAAGCATGTGCAACATCCCAAAATTGCTTACGCTACAGCACTGTCTTTAGAAAAGAGTTTGAGAAATAAAAGAGGTCTGCTCTTCAACTTTTATTATTTAAGAATGTCATAGTCTGTTGAAGAATAAGCAGTGAAGTGAAAAGACATTGAATCGGACATTTTCTGAAGCCTTGTTTTTTACAGTTCTTTTGACACGTCTTCTTGAGAGACTTTGAAGGAGTTTGGAGTTGTCATGGTGATTTGTGGATGCTGGAAAAGTCAGAAAACCTCAGGGATAAAATCTTAGAACAAATGTTTTTATTTCTGCACCGTGGTACGGTCAATGCAGAATAATTAATGTTTGTGAGGCTCCTGAAGAACAAAGTATGCACTATGGGCCATACTCATGGAATAGCTTTCTTTTAATCTGTTCCATAGTGCCTATGAATAACCCACCCAGCTGAAACCATAAAGCAAACTAGACTGCTGGGAAACACAGTGTAGCCAGGCTGTTGATACAAGCAATTAGTGAAGAAAACTATGTAAAATAAATTTTTGGTCTGAACTGAAGGAAATTGTAGAAGAATTTGAGTCTGGAAACATCTGAATATGTCTTCATTTATTACTTTTCTTGCAGGCCTGGGGGCATGAATACCAAACACAATGGGAAAAGCTCTGAATTTTCTGTAACTAAAAGCTTCCAAAAAGTGCATTGGAAACCAAACTAAATGCAATAGCTTCAGAGAAACAAGAGTTGGCAGCATCTAAGAGACCAAATGTCTTTCAGAAGATATTTTGCAAGCATCTAGAATAGTTGGTCAGATAAAGAAATTCAGGGGAATAGAAATGCATCTTCAAAGAGAACTTGCAAAAATGTGGAAAATTTAAGGATTGGCCTGCTAGGTAGAAACTGTTAAGGGCTAAATTACTGGAGATGATAACTGATGTTTAGTTTGCAAAACTAAACAGATCAGAGGAAGCAGTAAGGAACTGGGAAGGAGGAAAAAAAAGTAAAAACTATTAAGTCACTGCTTACAAACCACTGAGACCAGAATTCCCAGCCTGGCAGCTTCCAGCTCTAATTTTCAGCTTCTTGGCCTTTTTCTTTTTGCAATGTTTCTATTATTGCGATTTATAAATAGAAACCAACCAGACCCAAAGTGTTCTGAGCAAAGGTTTCATAATCTTGGCACTTTGTCTTTGTAAGTTACTTTTACACAGGGAGAGAATAGTAGAAGAGACTGTTTTTAAAAGCGTGGTGTATTTTGAATTCTATTTTGTAGCCTGCCTGCCTTCGTTGTTTGGCCAAGGAAGAGTCCTTTCTTGATCAACTAATGTGTCACAAAAGACCTCAAACCCGTAAAATCTTAGGATTGTTATGGAGGGAATAGAGCTGATACATTTCAGAGCTAAATCCAGGCTACAATATGCATTTTGTTCTGTCAGCACCAACTACATCACATGCGACAGCACCGCTTGCCTTAGAAAAGACTGCAAACCCAGCAACCAGACGTAGCGCTGATCTTCCACCTGCAAAGAGGTGCTGTGCCAAGGGCGCTGCTTTCACGGGTCGTTGCACGGGATGGCTTTATTTGACCATCCATCCTCTCGCAGCACTGCTGGCCTGTGATGCACAAAGCTCTGGTGCCTCTTGGAGAACGAAGGGGAAGTCGGTGCAGGACATAACAAATGAAGGGGAAATGAAAGCCGTGCAAGCTTGGCGTAATTTGGAAAGCCTCAGTGTTGAGCAGCCACAGTATCTGCCCTCTTCAGCTCCCCAGGAATTTATAACAGAAAAAGAAACAAACTACTATAGGAGACACTTTGTCAGAAGGACTCCACCCTTTTATGAAAAATGTTTCTGTATGAGCACGATCTATTAAACTGCCCATAATCATAAAACATTTGCCCTTTTCCTCCCCTTGTGAATACATTTTTGAGCTGCTTTTTTTTTTTTTCCCTGCCACAAGTTAAGGAACAAATGAGTTCACGAACTTCATCGATAAACAAGATTGCTCCTATCTGGACTTTTGTTTTCCTTTCAAGAGTTTTGGTGAGACATTTGTGGTTGTATCTTCATGATTTCGGCCATATACTATTCAAACTATTCCTTTATCCTAGCTCCTAATATGGCAAAGCCTTTCCTACTCAGTAATGCTCATAAACATTTGCATAAAGTGAATTGTGTACTTGAATTGGGGCCTCTAATGTATCTTGTTTGATATCCTAGACCTCATAAAAGCAAAGGAAAGACAGATGCAATTTGTGCCCGTCTGGACCGAAGTGCTTCTCCATTTGGCTCACATAAAGGAGAGAATAACTGGGTACTGCCTGCTTCTGAACCAGCTGTGACAGAGGAGGAATTCTTTTATAATGCAATTAAGCAGTAAGTGTGAGAAAACTGTATCTATAAAATATAAACAGCTTCTGAACAGTCCAAAGCATTTTTGGCTCCCATGCTAATCAGAAAGCTAGCAGGGCTCTTTTCTACTTGCTCTTCCTCTACTTGCTCTTCCTGTCTCAGCTAGGGCTGAACACTGCAAGGTGTGGAACAAAAAAAGGGCAAATGGCTATTCAGTTCTGTACCCCATCTCCAGCAATGTTTATGCTGGGAGGACAAGTAAGAGTGTGAGAGTGGGAGGTGGATGGAGTGATAGGTTGTTGACATGAAACGCACAGGTAGTTCTTGAAAATTCTCTGCCTGTACTGTCAAAACTCCATCAAAGCTAAAAGTGTGAAGGGTGACTGAGATAATTTAAATTTTAGTTGGTCGATTAACAAGCAAGCAAGAAATGCCTGTGACAGGGAAAGGACCTACAGAATTGCCTTTTTTTTTTTGCCTAGTAAACGTGGGTGCAGAAGCACTTAGGCTAGGTCAATTTACTTTCCATTAAACTCTCATCAGTTAAAGTGTAAACACTTCTTAGGGTAAGAACCAGAATCCATTACTTTGGTCTTCCTAATTGAGCATGCTATGAGGCTGTATTAATTCTTACTCTCTTTTCTGGCCCTGCAAAGCTGTGCTTGTGATGAAAAGCTGCTCAATAGGAAGGTGAAGAAACCCATACTTTGGCAGCATCCAATTTCTTAGCATCAGGGGAAGCATCTGGAGGTCTGACACGAGTTTGAACTGCATCAGGCAGAGGATCTTCAACATGCTGTGCCGTTGCTACCCATGAAATGTACCCACCCCCACCCAAAACTATCTTCTTATCCATTGCTGAAGTGGATGGATGGTCAAATAGACTGAATTTTTGACATATATTAATGTAATGCATTGAGCACCTCCCTGCAGTCCAAAGATTCAAGTATTAGGGGAAGCTGCTATCTGAGATGTGTTCTTGCTCATACATTCCTATTTAGCCAGCTGTGAGGGCTGGCTCCTGTGCATGCCGTATTGAAGTACCACCCTCTCCATCTTCTCACTGGTGAGTCGCCAGTGCCAAAACCTAGGTTTTGCAGCCCTTTCCGGAGAATAGAGACCCAAACATACAGGAAAGGCAAACTCTGTATGACTTAGCTAAGAGTGCATCACACAAAGTCTGTGTTGGGGTAGAGAACTGAGCCTAGATTTCTGGAAATCAGGTTATACCACTGGACCATCCTGCCTTTATACACACGGACCTAAAGGGTGATCTTAAACAAAAAAATTATTTGGCTTATATCAAAGGAAAAAAAAAATCTTAAATTGTATTTCTTGTACAATGTACAACAATAAGCATGAAGAAATACTGAACATGCCCTTCATTAAGGATTAACTATGTAAATATGATCTATCAGAAGGATTCAGTGAAGATAGTAGTACTTTATAAAAAACCGAATCATTTAGGTCAGGTTTTTTTTTTTTACTATTGTTTTTTAAAGAGGAAAAACAATAGCAAGGTGGCCAGCCAGAAAGCCTAGGGGAATTAGTCACATTCAAGGTGTTAGTATTAAAAGGCACAATAGGAAGCAGATGTGCAGAAAAACAAAATAAAACTGCAGGCAGGAAGGAGTACCTTAGGCTATGGTTGTTCCTACTGTACTAGTTAATGAGAACTCCACGAGGAATTATTGATTTAATTACAGCTCATAGGCAACATGTTGGCTTATCTTTTATAAATGATGCCTTAGAATTCTGTGTAGGAAATGTAGGCTTTTGTGTGGTTCAACGTCTAACGAAGAGGAGGAGGGTACCTTTGATATAAAAAAAAAAAAAAAAAAAATCAGTGTGCATATGGCATGCTGGCTACTGTACAACATAATACAGAATGTGTTATCCTGATATTATTTTGGCTTGGCATTCACAAAGCAAAAAACTGGGAGACCTGAAAAACATTTTGTTTGGTGACCCTATCACAAGCACAAGGAGAGGACTGATACAATTTTGTGAGAACTTTGCTCGGTATGAATACTTAATATTGCTTTGGCTATGTCTATTAGCTAGAGAAATGGGGCTTGGTATGTCAGTGTTTGCCCCTAGACTGCACGTTAAATGTGTGCCATGGAGTGACCCAAAGTCCTCCTTCCTGTCTGTCCAGAGAAGAGCAAAATGCTGTGTGGTGACATGTTCTCTGTGCACAGAGTTGTGGCTGCTCCATCCCTGGAGGTGTTCAAGGCCAGGCTGGATGGGGCTTTGAGCAACCTGGTCTGGTGGGAGGTGTCCCTGCCCATGGCAGGGGGGTTGGAACCTTTAAGGTCCCTTTAAACTCAACCCAAACCATTCTATGATTCAATGATTTCATGACACAAGGTATGCACCTGGGAGTGACTCCAGGTGCCGCTGTTCCCCCCTCAAGTGAATGTGGACCCCAGTAGTTGTCCTCCTCCTTTAGCTTTGGCTGTAGCTTGGAGACTTGCCCTGTGCTTGAAAGGTCAACTGCTTGTGCTGAATTAGGGCTACCCAAATTAATTTCTTTGCCTCTGTCTAAGCATCATAGCAAATATGGCAGATTCTAAATTAAGATATACTGAAAATATTATCAGACATGAAAAAATGTAGATTCCAGGTCATTCCAAAGCTTATATTATGAATCAGCAGTTGTTGCTGAAATAGGACCAAATCCTTGACTTTTAGGCTGAAGAATGAAGGTCAAACTCAGGTTTGTAAGACAGTTATTTATTATGTCCATCTTGAGATGAAAAAAAAAAAAATTTGGATTGCAAGGATATAATAGGAAATTTAACCCAGAGATTTTCCATAGTTTCTGCTCCTCTCACTGACCTGATCCAAAAAAGGGGGAAGGTAGAACAGTAAAAAAAAAAAAAAATCCTCTGGTGTTATTAAATGGTCTCTGAATGAAAAAGATGCCTTTAGGAACATTAAAGAAAAATTATGTACAGCTCCTGTGTGTCAGAGCTCAGATTTTTTTCCAAAAACTTTATTGTTCAACCGGATGTGTCAGAAACTAAACTGGGTGCAATTTAATGCCAAGAAACTGATGGTAAAGAGCATCTAGCACTATATATCACTGAGAAATCATTCCAGAGGGGATAAAGATATGCAACAATGGCGGGGGGGCAAAAGCGAGTTTCCCTATAAAATGGGCTTTAGAAGCACTTTTCTGCTATTTCTTAAAAAATGCATCTTAGTAAAAGATTATGGGCTCTCAGTATGAATAAATATAAAGAAGAAAAAGGGGCATATTATTAGCTTACGATACCATGCAGAATGTCCCATCAGTAGCGTACTGTTGGGCCTGTACTGGGGCAGGCACTCCTGACAGGGAAAAATATTCATCTACAGATTTTTGTTAATCAGGGAAGTCCCTTATTGATGCATGTATCGGGTTTGTTGGTTTCTTTTTTTTCCCCCATGTGTGGCCAGACTTTAGAGCGTGGCTAAGAGATTTCTGTGTCAGGATTATTCTGACATTTGCTCCACATGGGATGGAAAAGAGCCAAGCTGGAAAAGCTGGAGGGAAGAAACATCCTTCCAGGCGGGAGGCGTTTGGGGCGTTACAGAGGCTTCCCTCCTAGTGTTTCGCTTTGTTCCCTTAACATAGGAAAGAGGAGGGGGACAGCTCAGACCCACTCATCTTATTTGTCGCTCTAATTAAATATTTGTTGCCTGGGTACAGTGCGACTGAAATAGTCTCTTGGGTGTTTTTTGTGTGTGCTGGGCCGGGTGGGGGAGCTGGCTGCTCTCCTGCCCTCCTACACATTCCACAACCTCTGGACATGTAAGATGTTTATATAATTCTATACATACAATCTGGAATCAATTTTGGCACCAACAAAGCAGATTTTAGTTTGTCGGCAGCCTTGTATTATTATATGTGTGTGTGTAAATTTAGGAATATAAATATATATTGGCAAGCTCTGAAGCTATCTAAGGTGATTGCAAAGTCTTCGTTAGTTCTGACTGATGTATGGAGATTTGCTCTCTCACTGCCCTCTTGCTCTGACAAAATTGTATGTGCATAAGGGTACCATTTTTTTTTGTTTTTTCTAATAGTCCTCCGTTCTTCAGGGTTCATTATTATCTCCACAATACACCAGACTAAGATATTAATAACAGTGCATGGACCAGTACCATACTGGTTTTGGAGAGAAGGAATGGATACAGTGGAGAAAAGCATAGTTAGTGCATAGCTCTGCATCTAATTTTCCCACCATACCCCAGCTTGCTCTGTCTGAATTTACCAAAGTGTCAAGGGAAGTCATTCTCCCTCTCTATTCTGCACTGGTGAGGCCACAACTGGAATACTGCATCCAGTTCTGGGCTCCCCACTTCAAGAGGGACAGGGAGCTACTGGA
>JAOXNO010000033.1:8078005-8118076 GCA_028565335.1 Limnodromus scolopaceus
CAGCAGGGGAGTTGGACTAGATGATCTCTATGGTCCCTTCCAACTCTAAAAATTCAGTGAAATTCAGTGAAATTCTGGATATCAGACTGCAAATTTCAATTGCATGGGGTTTCTCTGGAGATGTCTGTTCATTGTAATCCTGGCTAGGCTGAAAAAGCTAGAAGGTTTGACTTCAGTTTTCTAGTAGTGGTTCACCGGTCCTTTATTTGAAAGACACAAATCAGAAAAGGCCTAGGAGTCACATTCAGACAGAGCCAAAATCCACAGCTATACCAGACTGAATGCAGGGTCACAAAGGAAGAAAACTTCATGAACTAGAGTTCACATCTTGTTTGGTAGTCAGAAACATGACATTTTTTATTGTTAATTAGGTCAATGTCATTACCTGTACTTCTTGTTTGTAACACAGATCCTTTCATGCTGAACAAGCCCCAGCTATTTTCTCAGGAACGCAGAATAAACGTATTGCGTCTAGAAAGCCAGTGGAGAGCTGTAACTGAACAGTATACTTCATAGGCAACGTCATACTGGAGATAATTACCATTTTGGCTAACTACACCAGGACAAAATCCTTGTTGGGGTTTGGGTTGTTGTTGTTGTTTTTAATTATGTTTACTTTGAAGAGAAAGGATCCTAAATGCTATTTCTATTACCAAAAGTTAGACGTTATAATTCACAAATAAGCACCTAGACAGGCAGCCTAATTTTGTAAGGTCTTCAAAAATCAGACAGTAAGCTACCTCATCTAAATAGGTGACTAATTGGGAACTGAATTAGGATCATTATGTTATTGTTATAACTTAGTCTTATAGATCCCTCCTGAAAATCAAAGTGAACTACAAAGAATGAAGTTCCCCAACTCCAGAAGCCAAGCCAGCTGACGGTCTCTGTTGATGTTGTAATATACAGTTCAGCTGGTGGTAATGAGTAGGGTGATATATATTTCTCCCTTTGCTTAAACTGACTAAACGAATTAGGGTTTAAATTGTATATTTGCTCTAGAATTTCATCTAATTCCACTCTCATCACAGCACAACATTTAAACATAAAATAAAATAGTAAACTCAATCTTTCCAAGTCTATATCTTGTTGACATTGAACCTCACACAGTTCTTATGCTGTCTGCTTGGGCCGACATGGCGCTATTAGATCAACAATACCAGCTGTTTTTTTAATTCTCTTGGGAGCCAAAATTTAAATAAAGCTAAATATTAGGTCTGTGCTTAGATCTGTTCTATAAATATTGTCATTAATTTGGGAGACATTTGTTTTGGGGTTTTTTTACATTTAATTTTTATTGTTGATCTTTACAGTCTTGCGTTTGTCATTGGTTTTTAAGGTACTCACAATAAGTGTTTTGTTTATCATACTTTTGTAGTGCAATTTCTCTATCATGATTAGATGTTTCTAATACACTTTGGGGTTTGTTTGCTTTGCCTCTGTAGTAACTTTAATTACAGGTCCACATACTTTATGTCACTGAGTATGTCAGAAAGAGCTGGGGGATGAGACTTGGTAGGATTTGGAATCACCCCCTTCTATCTGTCTTAATGATGGCTTTTTCCCCCAAAACAATCACTTGACTCTGTGATTTTAAATGTTATAAACTCTTAAACAGGCAGCAAATTTACCAGGAACTAAATGCAGTCTCTGTTTTTTCTGTATGATACAGCTGCTTTCCACTGCTTCGTACCATGGTTGGAGAAACTGTGGGTATCACAGGTTTTGCCTTGGTGAAAACCACCCACCGTAGTGGTCCTCTACTTCCTAAATCCATATGTATGTCTAAAGAACAGTGAGCTGCTCATAGTTATGCTGAGAGTTGATGCGGGCTGATCATCTGCCTCAGGGACTGCAGGCTGAGCATGCAGCTAAAATTATCAGTGATGAGTACCTAGACAACACTTTGAGGAGACAAGTCCCTTTGAGTTCCAAAACTGGGTTCCTATATGAAGTTTCCACATCAAGAGAGCAACATAATAGTTTTTAAAATGGAATAAATTAAACTTGTTGATTTATGTCTTGCATGATTTTTCTGTGGAACATATCAAGGTGGGACAAATCAAAGTGTCTCACCGAGGTATCACTGAAATAAAAGCTTGGCAGGGCTTGAAACAGGATCCCGTGAGCAGTCCAGCAGGGCACTGCCATATAAGTGGTGCCCAAAACATTAACTTACGTGGAGGTTGGGAAACTGACACAAACACAGCATTTGGATCTCACCACCGGAGTACTGTTATAGGATAGTTTCATTTTAATGCCTATCTGTGTCTGTATAACATACACCTGTCCCATGGATAGATTCCCTTCTGCTGTATCTTCAGTTTTCTTTCTCTTGATTCTCTAGCTGTGTTCTGGGGCACAGCCAACACAGCTCTTCACCTCTGCAAAATTGCTTGAACAATCACGGTGTGTTTCCTCTGAGTAGTAGGAATAGTGGCTCAGTATGAGGACGTGAGGGAAGAAACAAAGCATGAATACATAAGCTTAATGGTTATTCGATCAAGATAAATGGGTTTTAAGCATGAAGATGCCACAGGGTTAATTGGCATTTACAGCCACTGGATGAGACACTTTCATAATGCAGCTGATAAAGTATCTAGCATTATTTTCTCTTTAACACAGAGCTTGCGTATTGTGTATGGTTTTGCCATGCATGCTTGCTGAATTTCTTTTGCAGCGTTACATCAGGCCACCCAGGTCCCAGAGAAACCATAGCAGTGCCTTCCTGCCATTGTGCACCAGGAAGGGCCTCACGTCCCGGGGCCTGCAATTTCCCTCCTTCGGCTCTGGGATGCGTTATTTTTAAACAGCAGAGTAACAGGAACAGAAAGTGGCTCCTCTGCAGCGTGGAGAGCCGCTGAGCTATGGGACCAGCTGGTCCCAGCATCCCCACCACAGCACCCCCCAGCTTGTGGGTCACTGTGGGCTGGTACCAACATCTGCCTCAGTTAGGGATGGAGGATGGGGACATCGCCAGCATTACCCGTTTGCATTCAGTGTGTTTGCCAGCAGGCAGCTTTCGGTGGAGAAGGAGAGAGAGATAGCTCAGGGGCACACCTCCTCCCTTGCCGTCCCCATATGCTCACCCACAGCCTGTACAGCATCAGCACTTACAGGGAATGTAAATTAAAACACATATTTTTGAAGGTCTAACAGAAAATACTTCTTAATGCTCACACCATTGTCTGAATGCTGTTAAACATAATACAATGTGCTTTTTTTACTAAATGTGGAAGGTGAAGCCCACCTTTTTGACAGAGAGCTCTTTGAGAGGGAACACCTGAGGCCAACTGCATTAAGACCCTTCTGTGTAAATAGATGTAAAAAATCTGAAGCAAAATGAATTATTCAGTCCTTGCATCCCTCCACATGTCACTTGGTCCAACTTCACATGCCACAGTGAACTGTTGTCCCCCAAAGCTCAAATACTGTCTGTCTGTGCTGTTTCCTGGAAGATTAAGCTATCATTTTGGGGTGGAAGGTTATAATTTGCAGGACTTCACCAGGGATAACTGGGTTTTGTTTGTTTCTGCATAGAATGGGAACACAGATAAGGTTTAATGACAGAAAATAGTATAATTTCCAAGTATTAAGGAGGATGAAAGGCAGCAGCTTGAGAAGAGATGGTGATACACTAGACCTGATTCTCCCACCATTTATACCAGTGTAAATCCACAGGAATTGTACTCGTATTGATTCTCTATCAACAGCAGAGAAGCCCGGTATCCTTAAAAAAAACTATGAAACAGTGGGAGGAAAAATGTCAGGAAGAAAAAAGCTAAGAAAAAACCCCCATGTGTTGGATGATTTGAAATACCAGTTTATACACATTGATTAAATGGAGAAGTGCACTCAGTGTGCCCCAAATACCTGTGAGGCTCATCTGGGAATTAGTGATGTGCTTCACCACATAAAGCAAGTATGGAAAGAACTTGATTTCAGACTTTTGCAGCAAATTAGAAAAATAAAGGGTCTTCTGCTAGTGATTTGACTGGCTGCCAAACAGCCAGCTTCTTGAACATATGCAGCATTTCACAGTCCGATTAGAGAAACGGGATTATCAAGTTCAGTTTTGCTTATGTTATTAAAAATAGAAGAATTGAGAATAAATGGGTATTTTATTACATTTTAGTGTATAAAATCATGAATAAAATAACTGGAGGAGATTCTGAGTACATTCTATTACAGAAAAACATAATTGCCTAATGATGCTCAGTGTCAGGCAACATTTCTTCATGTTCATATGCTTTGGTCCCATTCTTCATGGCTGTTTAAACTATAAAAAGGGATGAAATAGTAGCAGAACTGTTTTAACCAGATTTCGCCCAGGAGATATGTTTTAGAAGGAAATTTTACCACCCCTCTCCATGCAGCATGTGGTGAAAGCCCCTCAGCCAGACCTGGTGGGTCTCAGGGCAGAAAATGCACGTTCCTGCCTTGGAAAAGCACCTACAACATTGAGGGCACTATAGAAAATGAATGTTGAATAATTGTTTTGATACTTGGTCAGGCTGTTTGGGGTAAAAGCATTTAATGTCCTGAATCTTTTGTTTTTCGGTTTCTTTCAGTCACAGCCTATTGTATGTCATGTTGGTAGAAAAAGGTTCCAAAGTGCTTTGGCAAAGATTCCTAGAAACACTGTTTTCAGATTTTAAAAATCTCATCTAGGAACTCCATTGTCTCGCTGAGCTGCCTTGAGCGGGATTTTGAGGCTCCAGCATTATACATTCTTGGTTTTGTGATGCTTAAGTTTTGGAAAAAGAAGCAGAAAATATCTGTCTAATGAGCAGCATCCAAGACTTAAAGACATCTCAGATTAGACAGCACAATTAAATCCTTAGCCTGAAAAATCCATGCTAAGCCTCTGGGCAGTATCAGCAACAACAGGAAAAGGCTTTTCCTCTGTTTACCTCCAGCACTTTAACTTGGAAAAGGCTTTTACTGATGAAGCTGAAGTGGGATTTGACACTGCAGGCTGGAGCAAAAAGGGTGTCATGAAGGTAGGCTGATAAATCAGACAATTTATCCCAGCTGAGGATTTGGCTCCTAATGCATTGTTAGTTTAACAGAGACATTAAAATAATAAAAGACAGTGAATCAACAATATTCACAGTAAACCAAGTAGTTTTGGCTACAGAAAGTTCAATCCCCATAAGAAGTTCTCTTTCTGTCCAAACATTTGGACATTAGTGCTGTCTGCTATGTCTTTTTGAGTTTCCTCTTTCTAATTCTGAGCAAATTACTGCACAGAGCTACTTCCACATGTCAGAGCCAGCGTGACATAGCAGCTGTGGTCAGGATAGACCAGAGGCAAGCCCTGCTCTGCAGTGCTGCACCAGCTGATGCAGCCACAGAAGCAGCAGGCTGCTGTCAAGAGGATGCTCTTCTCTGACTGTTTGCATAAAAAAAATCTCAAGTTCCTGAAAAGTTCAATGCTTGCTTCCCTCCCTCTTACCCGCCAAAATGGTGTCATTTAACCTAATAAATGCCTTTTCCTATAGAAATGGTCTTCTTTATATTGCAGGAGTAATCTGCAAGTCAATGGGGAGAGAACAAGGGGGACTGTCAGGCAGTAAACACTGGCAGCCAAGAGAAGAGAGTTGCCCTGGGTACCTCAGTGCCCCACTGCTGCTGTCTTTGAACTGATGGTTATACCTTTTCCTCAGTGTGGTTTGTCTCCAATATTTGTTAATGCTAGGTAATACAGGTGTGGAGGTCTTGGGAGAAATAGTTCATAATTAGTATTTGGAAGTAATAGAAATTTACTACAGATGTGTTGGGAAGGTAAGGATGTATGCTCATAATCAGAATTTTTCTCTTTGTTTTCATGTTCTTTGGCTTATTCATAATGATTGGGTTCTGCTTTTGAAATGGAAATAAATAGCTGTGGGTGAAATGACTGATACTTTTGTGGCAAAAAAACCCAGCTACTTTTAGAACAAAAATCATCGGTGTCCCCTTTTACTCTATTATTTTTAGCAGCTAATAGGTTTTAATGAAAACATCTTTGATAGATGGGATAAACTAGCTGGCAGCTAAAACTGGAGGAAATCGACAATGAATACGTTCATTGGGGAGAGTCATCTGTTCTGTAGCTTTTTAGCTACAGATCATATATTTAAAATTTGTGTTACATCGGATCTGGTAAAATTGTGAAGCCGTTCTGCTTAGTGTATTGAAGTCGATTCCTGAACGCTGCACACAGAGGAGTTTGGTCATGTTAACCAGAGAGAACCATGACGTTCACTATTGCGTTAACTTAAATCCATGTATCCTGACACAAAGAAAGTAAACTTAAATAGGGCCTGTATTTAATATAGCAAAACTATGTGTATGTGTGTATTTTTATGCATATATTATACAGGAAAAATGTAGAGATTATGAATGCTAAACCCAGGTATTATGGTGGTTTATGGTGTTACAGTATTACATACATTTAAGAGAGCCTGCGTGGGAATCATTTTTATACATGTTTCTGAAGTCAACTAAAATAATTTTCATAGTAGTGACTGGATTTTTTCACAAAATCTGATTTGCCATCCCCCTCAGATATTCCTTTTAGCAAGGGACACATGAGCCTTATATATAGCATCTCTTGCTCACCCCTGTTTTGGTTTTGTTTTTTTTTTTCAAAAATTAATTTTAGTTGTAGTTATGGGTAATGAATGAAGTAGGGGGAGGGAAGAAATCTAATGTTGCTTTTCCATCACTTCTTCACATATTTAAGTTTTTAAAGAAAATCAAAACACTGTCAGGTAAAAAAGAGGTAAAAAGGAGAAAAGTGAGTATCAGATTATCCTGAGAACAGAAAGATTTGTTACAGATTTCCTTGCAGTTTGCTACTTTGCAGAACAAAAGATATCTTAAATGTGAAACAATCTAAAAAGAAAAAAAAAGAGAGAAGAGAAATGTAGTTAAGCATTATCCAGTTTTTTTGTTTGTTTTCATATATGAACAGAGGACAGATGATACTCAGACTTAACCATGACTAATGAAAGTAGAAGCACCATCCCTTTGTCTCACCGAAACAAAACTTTTTGTGGAGCACGGTGAGCCAGGTTAGTGAGTTCTCTTGATGCTATTTAATTTAAATTAAAGTATTATTGGCAGAGGAATACCACAGGAAGAGCTGTTTAGAAAAATCTGCTCCATGTAATGCAAGACGTGCTGATATATGTTACACTTCGACTAATGAAAAAGCTACTAGAAGCTGTTGAAGATCGCTGTTTTTCCAACCCAGCCCTAAACCCTACGCCCACACAGGCCAGCAGCAATGGAGAGACCAGCCATCCCCACACAATCCCTTGACCCACATTATCGCGCAGGGCTGTAATATCTAAATAAACCTGCAGCTGAACGCCTGCCAGCGATGTTAGAGACCATCTATGGTTTTATCAGCTCAGCCCTAGGTTTGCACGTGCCAGACGGGAATGAAGCAGACAGCGAGCGCTCACACAGTGAGCAGCCGGGGAGGTGTTATGGCTGCCCCAGCTCTCTGGAGGACACTAAGTGCATTCAATATGCTACGGAGCCGGGGGATTAATCTTGGGATTTATTGTTTTTGCAGTGACGAGCGAATGCAGTAGGGAAATGATGAGCGGAAAAAAAACAGAGCCATTAAAGTCATAGGACTGCAAATATATGAAATATGACCGCAACTGTCCAGCCTGCACCTTTCCCCAAATAAATAAAACTCACTTCCAAGTAAGAGATGGGAGCCAAGAAGTTGTGGAAAGGGTGGAAAAAAAAGAAAGCCTCCCTTCCATTTGGGCACAGGATTTATATCCATAATCTCTGAGGAAACCAAATAAAAGAAGGATGCATTTTTCATCTCTCTCCCACCCTGTGAACTGTAATTGTGGTAGAGGTTCCTACCCACTTTCACGTGGGAACGGAGAGTGAGTTCCACCAAAGAGTGAGGAGCCTTGTCTTCAGTATTCTCCGGAGATGAGAAAAGATGGAACCAGTAAAGCCCCACCAGGTTTCTTTATTTCTACTGGAATGTGGGAACTGGAGCTTTTAGGTATTATGAAATCTCAGCTCCTTCTACCCAATGAACTTAGAAGAATTTATTGCAAGAAGAGATGATATTGAGGTTCAGTTTTATTTGTATTCAAAGATCTGGTTTTGAACTTGGCAGAACAAATTTTTGCAGGGTTTGGCTGTTCTTGCAGGACCTAATCCAAAGCCCATTGAAGTCAGGACAAATCTCTCCCTAGACTCCAGTGAATTTTGGGTCAGACCCCTACAGTAACATCGATACTGATGGTTGCAGAGGTTGAGATTTTATTACTGTAATCTACATAAAATATGCCTGGCTTTCATTGTAGATATTTCCCTCTTTCTTTTGTATAGAGTTAAAGAAATAATAATTCTTTTTCTGGGAAAAATATTTATTTATTGCTATACAAAATTATGAAATCTATCATAATTATTGTTGTATGAAGTTAGAGGGAATTCCACGAAAGACTGGACTCAAAGTTCTGTCCATTTCTCTCATTTAATTTCCCCACGTCTTTTGATGTTTGTAACGTTTTTACATTATAAGACATAGAGCTTTAAATTCATTTTCCAGATGAAAATTATCTCCCCAAATGGAAAATAGCATGAACTACAACAGACTTCATCCAGGTTGGAGTCCTAATTCTGCATATACTTTTATTGACATTACCCTCAGTGCATATAACACTCAATACATGCCTGTTGTGATACCATTGAATATAATTTATGGTCTGACGAGCTATTTTGAGGCCATTTTAGAGTCTACACTGAATCAGAAAAGACCATGGCAAAGACCACAGGCAGGTGGTCCTTCCTTCCTTCATAGGAAAAATAGTCCCCTTCTGCAACACTAACAGGCTTCTTCTGCCCCATAGTAATTGCTGGGTATGGACACATTTGTTTTTGAGGAGCTCTATGAGGCAAAGCACTTGCAGAGCTCAATTATGGCAGAACAAATAACAGCTCAACAAGCCTAACTTCTTCCTCTAAAAAACTGGCCCATTGAATTGGCCTCCCAAGCTATTTTCTGCACCCAAATGCACCATTTTTTTGACACAGATGAGCGGCAGTGTGCAAAGTCTTCAGAAAGCTGCAGGCTTTGAGGCTTGAGGCAATTATAATTTAAGGCTCCCCAAGTTTGATTCTGTGTTGGATGTAATCATTTCTATTTCCATGCTTTCGTTTCTATCACCTCTCCTCTTGTCCTCATAGTCAGTATGTTCATCCTTATACAGTGAGATCTTTAATATTTCATGTTCTTGCTAAATAATACTCAAATGTTGTTCTTCTCTTGTTTTTTAAATTCTGTAAGTTATAAGGCAAACTAATAGCCAAATAACGCTTTGCTGTTTCGTTTAATGTTATAACATCTTACAGCTCTGTCCTGGTTTGAGGTGGAGCAGAATCAGCTTTCTGTTCAGTGATAGAGGCTCTTACTTATCCTTGCTGTGGCCACCAGGGTCTTGACTTGGTTGTTTACCCCATGGATGGGTCACACCTGTGGGGGGGCGTGGACAGGTCAGGTGACCCAAACTGATCAATAGGGTATTCCATCCCATCTGCCATGCTCAATATAAAAGCCGAGGGACCCAAAGGGCTAGACTCTTCTTTGATGGCCCTTTTTATTCAATGGCTGATGTGTGAGGAAAGCCCCTGTTTCAATCTGTCTTCAGTCCTGATCTGTGTGTTCCCGAATCAAGATCTGGAATCCAGTTTCCATCTGCTGCTGAGTCCAGTCTGGAACTTTCCTAGTGCCTGCCAGTGACATCATCCTGGGAGCCTGGTACAGTTTTGTGTACGTTGTATCTATTTCATTGTTTCCTTTTTATTATTAACATTTCATTGAAGTAGTTGAGTTTTTCCTGAACTCATAAATAATACCTGAAAGGAGGTTGTGGAGAGGTGGGTGTTGGCCTCTTCTCCCAAGTGAATAATGACAGGACTAGAGGAAACGGTCTGAAGTTGCGGTAGGGGAGATTTGGATTAGATATTAGGAAGAATTACTTTACTGAGAGGGTGGTCAGGCACTGGAACAGCCTGCCCAGGGAGGTGGTAGAGTCACCATCCCTGGAGGTGTTTAAGAAAGGTGTAGATGTGGCACTTCAGGGCATGCTCTAGTGCCTGAGATTGTTGTGTGTGGTGATTGTTGTGGTGATGGGGTGTTGGTTTTTTTTTTGTTTTGGTGTTATGTGGTTTTTTGTTTGTTTGTTTTGGTTTTTTTTTTATATGGTTGGACTCGATGATCTCAGAGGTCCCTTCCAACCATGAAGATTCTGTGATTCTGTGAAATCTATTTATGAGGGATAAATAAACATCCTCTCCTTGGAGCGAGAGGTGGGAGAGAGCATTTTGTCACTGGCCAATCCAGCCCAAACCCTGACAACCTCAACTTTTAAAAATTCTTATTTAGCCTCAAAAACTCAAAAAAAAAAAGAGATATTTTGTTCGATTAGTCTTTTCTTTTCTCCTTCCTTTGTATCTTTTTTTTTTTTAAATCCTATATTTGACAGGTAATAAGCAAGCTAGAACTCTAGTACAAGATTTATTCCTTTTTTATTGGGATACAAACATGAAACATTTTTTGTGTTTGGGTTTTAAATGTGCTTAGACTGTGTTCAAATCCCTGTGCCTTCTACTCTGGTGACTCCAGTAAGCAGTGCCTTAATGCTTGCAATTTCAAAATTGAAATCATTGAATGTGGAATTTTGCAGGGAGTGAGAGGGTATGGAAGCAGCACATGTTCTTTAGTTTTGTAGTCTCAAAATCTGTACAACACAAATAATAAGTAAAAATATTCCCTATCTGGAAATTGTGCTTTTTCAGACAAATGTGATATGACAAATTTGTGTAGGTGGATTTGCCGTGTTCCTAGTATTTTTGGTAACAAATGTGGGGTGATTTTTATACCCAGTACTTAGTCCCTAAGGTTACTTTTGGATGGAAGAGAAACAGAATTAGTGTTGTGGAGCTCAAGGAGTGATGGATGGCGCTGCTATAAATTCAGATCACCCAGCCCGTGATTTATTCAGGAATTTTCAAGAGTATGGCAATATATATTTCTAATTTCCACTGAGGATGAATTTGGTGAAAGGCAAGAGAAATTATTTGCTAAAATATAAGCTGGAATCAGGTACTGGATGCCAATATTAACACTCTCAAAGAAGAGTTGTTTCCTGAATTAGACTACAGTGCAAGCAGGACTTTCAGCAGTGAATTGCTGGAACTGCTGACAGATGCCCCCCTTACAGGAGAGCTGGTGTGTTTGATTAAAAGATGGCGATGAGAGCTTTCACTGCCAGTCCTGCCAGAGCCCCTGCCCTCCCCAGCAGCCTCCCAGCAGAGGAGACAGCAGCTTCCACAGGCAGGCAAAGAGGCTGCAGGTATTGCTCTATCCCTTCTGTTTCCTCATAGGCTGAGGGAAAAGCAATTCTGAATTACAGCTGCATCAATATGAAAGATGACAGTCACCTTGACAGGGTAGGGGGAAGGTGTTCAATTAGCTCAAAGCTTTCCATTTCAAGCAAGGGAAAAAGGCAGCTGAGTTAGAGACAGTATGAACAGCTGAATATCAACCCATATTCTCAGCTCCAAATATAATAATCTGAGCGTGAATAGCACTTTTCATCTGAGAAGCTGAAGTGGCTTGCAGATATTAACAAATTACCTCCCTCACTGATAGAGACAGGAAGCATTATTATTGCATTTGGGATTCGGGGAAGATTGAGATGCCAAGAAATTAGTTTGTTCAAGATGGCAGGGGGAATCAATGGCAGAGGAAAAGAAAAGCAGAGGGGACTGCGTGTACACTGCTGAATCCTCACCGCTTCTCTGAAAAATGTTTCTCTCCTATTCTTTCACAGCATGTCTTTGATTAAATAAAAAAAAAACCTTTCTCACATGTCAGTTTAGTAAGGGTCATGTGAGGTATAGGGTGACCCTTGCTGGCCAGCCGATGAGAGTTTTTTTTAGTCTATGTATGACCCAGACTGTGCATTATAGTCATTTACAACTTTGCAAAGTGAGTACAAAATGAGTGTAAGGCACTGGGACTGAAGCATTTTCACTTATTACTCAATGAGGTGGAAGGCAAGGTCAAGCTCTTTTAGAATTGCAGTCGCTTTTTAGAAATTGTCTTATTTTTTATTGCTGCTGTGAGGTATACCAATAAAGCCAACCTAAGCACATAGGAATTTCAACTCTGAATCTACCCTAAAATCTTTAAATTTGCTTTAAACTCTTACCCATAAGGAACATAAAGCCTACACTGTGGTGAACTTTCTAGACTGTTATGCTTCTTTCAGACCTGGTCAGCTGAGGGCCCTGTCCTTGATATCTCTGTATAAATAGGCAGTTCCAGGACTATGCTCAACCTGCCTTGGTTTTGGGAGAAAAACTAGAAAAACAGAATGGTGGAGAGCAAACAGCCTGTTGCCCTCAGTGTTTAAACTGCAGAGGTTATGGCTAGTCTCTGTGCCAAAGCCTCAGGGACACAGCTTGATGTTTCTTTTAAAGATTTCTAAACAGACAAGGGCGGGTCTAAACTTTTGCCTCGCCTATAGTTTCCCATAGCATCTATGAGCAAATGTTAATTACCACGTAGCTATATATCATCACGTGTGTGTATGCAGGCACATATATATAAAAATACACGTATGCACAGAGATGTGTATATAAGGATTTTCTACAGTCTTCCAAGTCCAACCTTAGTGTCTGTTGGCTCTGCCTGCACCAAGATTTAATGAACAATAGGTCTGTGCTTTGCAAGAATGTTGCCTTCATAAAAGTTATGTGTTAAATGAAATCTAGCTTGTTAATTTTATTTCCATTCACAGTGCGGAGAAGGGTGGTGGCAATCGGTGTTCTCTTGATGGAAAAATCCAAATAGGTTGGAAAATACACATTTCCAAACTTTGAGAATCTGTTTACAGACTGTGGGGAATATAAAATAACATGCATTTATTGAAAAGGTCTTGATGGAGTCTTTTTGAAAGCCTGTGCCTGAACTAGTCTCTGCATTTAAGAATCAGAGCACTTTGTGATTTGCTTCCTCGGGATGGAGCCTATCATACCTCCCAACAGCAACCTATTTTTGCAGAGGGAAAGAAATGTTAAATGCTGTGACTGCTAGACTGGGAACTTAGTTCAGCTAACACAGGGTTTATGACCTAGAATGGAGGTAAATGGCCAAAACCGATCAACACCCCATTAATCTAAAGATGATCAAGTAACATTGTATTTGGCAAACCCACAAATAACCATGTAATAACTTTGTAATTCTATGGTAATTTCTTACACATGGTTATTGATGCCCTGTAAAATAGTGTGTTACCAATAATCCCATATTACCTCTCTGCTCTTAAATATAAGGTCACTGACAGACCATGACTGTTTAATGTACTTTCAGTCTCAAACAGAAATCTTATACAATGGTTATAAAATGAACCTTAGTGGATGACCCTCTCTGCTCCTCTTTATTATTTTTTTTCCTAAGAACATATCACATATGCATCAGTAGGGCACTAGGTAGTTTGAGGGGTATTCGACTTAATTTATATTTAGACCTTCCTTTCTACTTTTCACGTACCTACAGTTATGGTTGTGTAGGCTGTACCCACTTTCAAGGGCAAAGACTGAGAACCTAGTTAGTGAGGCAAGTGACTCTTGTACTAGGATTCAAACCACCCCAAGAAACAACCAAATATCACAGTACTGTGCTGTGCAGCTTCAGGTTATTTTGAGTGTTGGTCACTGGTGAGTTGGTAAGAAAAACTGGATTCTACCACCAGGATAGGAGAATCAGGCACAGAGACTTGCCTATGAGAAACTAGTGTGCTGCTGGTTTGTGTCTTTTAGCCCTGGACCTGATTTGACTTAAAATAACCATAATTTTAAATATAAACCTTACATTGCTATTTTTCTGCAGAATATTTTTTAGGTCTTTCTATGTAGTGGATCTCAGTCAGATACTTTATACTTTTTTCCTTCATTTTTGTTAGAAAAGATTAAAATAAGTGATGAATTCTAAATTTAACCCTTAATCTTAAATGCTCTTAAAATTACAGAACGTTCGGAACAGAATTTACTCTGTATTTCAGGGCTAACCTTCTTGTCTTGGTAAACCAGATCCTGAAAAATATTTATCTGGAGTCAAATTTGATTAGCTCCAATTAGGAATACTGAATGAATTAGCAATATGGCCACAGAAAGCTCAATTTTGCACTATTAAAATGGATGTGCAGCTTTGCCATTGACCGCAAGGAGAGTGAGATCAGGCATACTGTCAAGACACATGTTCTGTTCCCTCTGCTGGGGCAGATCTGAAGATGTACTGAGCACCCCAGAGCAACCACCGCTGCTCAGCATCCCCTAGGCTTCAGCCTTTTACAAACCCCTAGTCTGAGGCAAAGAGATGCTTGTGTGCTTTTTTTATTTATTTATATTTTTTTTAGGAAAGTTAAAAGTCTAATTTTCTTCTTTCACCTACGTATGGTTCTGAGACTGTGAAAGTTATTCTTACATCTGTAATTCATCAGGGCTGGTATGTTTTGTACAGCAGGGCAGCAAAATTTAATTGCAGTTATTATCCTAGACAGAGGAGGTGTGTAACTGAGGGTTTTTAGAATGTTCTCCAAGAAGCTGTTGAGGATAAGACTGCGTCAGCCTTTTTAGAAAAACAAACACCAAAAAAAGTGCTGCAAGATGGAAGATAAATCCTAAGAATAGTAACCTTCCTCTATACACACATGAAGGTGCTTATTCCTGCCAACAGGCTCCTCACGTAAGCACCACGAGCTGTCCCCACACTGACACCCCGAGGAGCGGAGAGCTTAAGGATTTGCTTGCAAGGGGGACTCATTTGCACGACCAGGCCCCCAGCAACTTCATATTCTCTTCAGCCTGGGTGGAATTAGCCATGACTAGGCTTCCTTTCACTAACGGTGGTTGTCAGATAGACAGACCAAGGGGAAGATAGAGCCATCTGCACTTAGAAATAGCAAAGAGTTCCCCTGGCCTAAAAAACCCTCTAGAAGCCACATATACTGGGCTGTGCTGGGTGCTAATGAATAAGAGCAGTGTCTCAGTCTCTGGCTTGACACGATGTTCTTCAAAACGCACTTCTGAATTTAATTAGTTTTTAAAAGTCTGTTTATGTATTCTGCATACAGCTGTGGAGCACAAGGAATCATGCGGTTTCTGTGACCTTTTGTTGCTCTTTGCAGAGTTTTCTCGGATGCTGCCTTTCAGCCATTCCTTTCACCCCACCATGTTATCATGTGCATTGTTCACATCCCTTAAGGTTGCAGTTTGTGATGCAGACATTACATGTTTTACAAGATCTTTGGTATCTTCTGAACCAACAAGAAAATCATAAAGCTACTTTCCAGTGTTGCTGACTGGGACGTAGCTGGTGTTCTCCATGGGATGGAAATCCCTGTTGACCCTCAGAGCTGTCAGAAAGATTCATTCTTTACACAGACCCTTTAAAAGCAGCTTTTGACTTGGGCATTGGTAGACCAGAGGATCTCACATGGCCTGTAGACCCTGCTCTTAAAATACTCTATTGCAGTTCCTGGATGAGGCAGTCCCTTTGACCACGCACCAGGACAGTCTGTCTGTCTGTTGTTGTTTGGATGCTTAAAACTTGCCGTGGCTGCTGGTGCCTTGCAGAGTGAGAGGGAAGCACCTTCCTCAGCTTAGGCCAAATGCATGAATGGCTGCTGCCAGTAGGTGCCTACCTGACCATCCCTGGTAAGAGGAGCTCTAAATCTGACATGCAGAGGAGGAAAACCTAAGAAAGCCAAGTTAAAAGTCCCTCCGGAATCCACCAAAGTCTCTCTAATAGCGACCAGCTGCATTTGCTTACGGAAAAGTTGCTAGAAATGGCACAAATCTACTGCCATGTTCCCCAGGGATACTTCTGCCCTCTGGCCAACCTGGACTGTGAGGCTGCACTGCAATCACTGGCAGCAGTGCCCATAAAATACTGCAAACGCTTTTGCAGAAGGGATCGTTTGATTTTACTCAGGTATTTTGGTCCTTTTTATGTTTGATCAAAGACACGACTAGACAGTCCAAGTTCCTTTTCACTGCACTCGAATACCCTGACTGCTGGTGAGTCGTTACTGTCAATGGCTGTGTCCATATCCATGGAACATGGGGCACAGCAGGACATTTCAAGAGGATCGGCATTATCATTATTGTGATAAACCAATATATGTTTCAGTCCCTTAAGAATACTTTGGGAAAGGCTTTCTGGTTCTTTGGTGCTCTAAATCCTGTAATCTCGCTTAACTTCTCCTTGCTGGTGTCCAGGACCAAAATTAATCCTTCAGATTTTTCTCTCACTTCAGTATTTTTTCGTCTCCAGGCAAGAAACAGATTTGGTATCACTAACCAATAGCTGCTATCTAACACAAGATTAATCATTCATTTACCTACCAACTCTTAGATTTGAAGGAAAAATTAAAAAAACCACCGAAATTATGAATAAATTCAGATGTTAGAGATGCAGAAATGGTGACCATTGCTCTTCCTACTAGGCCCTGCGCCAGGAAGCCCAGGGAAGAAGTTCAGGTGGAAGTCTAAGGCTTAGGGCTCAGAATAGAGTCACTGAGGTCATTCTTCTGGACAGAGACTAGAATACTGGAAGTGTACTTGGTGAGTTTTTGGCCTAAAAAAAAATGGAGTGACAGAATGAATTGTTAAAATTTCTATAGAACTACTTTTCATTTATTTCAATTTCTTCTGTTTAGTACTCATCTGTCATTGAACACATTTTACTCTGACCATTTAAGGAAAACCACCATTTCTGCTACTTAAAAAAAAGCATAAGATGCTTCAGGCAGAACACTATCAGTAGATAAGAAGATAAAATATTAAATAAAGCTTTCTTTCAAGTGATCAACCATATTCCAGAAATAAAACCCTTATTAGAAAGAAACTGTGCTAAATAAAGACTCTCAGACTTTGACTTACATGTCTGTTTATTACACTTTCTGAGCAACCTTTGCGTTATTCAGATGTTGACTGTTTAGTTGGTGGAGAAGCTGTGGTTCTTTTTCATTTCCATTTGGTCTACAAAGCAGCCTTGGCTGGTAGCCATTTAATTTTCAGGAATGTCCTGATGTTAGAGGTACCGTAGAAAGCCAGATATGGTTGTGCCCCGGCTTCAGAGGGGCCCCAACATTCACAGGCTGTGTCACAGAAGAGAAGAGAGCACTTATCTTCCACTGCTGTGCTTAGGTTCACCTGCTGGTAATTGGAGCTATGATAGAAATTAAGGGTGAATCTCAAAGTTGCTCTAATCTGTATTTGATCTGCAATGTACACCAACAAGAAGCACAAGAAAGCAGGTGTAAATTCTGATGCCCTTCAAGCATAGATTCTGCCTCGCTTTGAATAAAAGTATCATATATAAACAATGTTCTTTGGAAGTTAAATCATGATCTTTCAGTGCATGAAGATGCAATTCCTCTAACTTTTTTTTAAAATTTGTTTTCTTTACTGAGTCAAGAAGTATATTTTAAACTTACAGTTGCTTGCAATTCTATTAAGGGATTGGATAAAGAGAGATTGTGTATGGCTCAAGATTACATGTTCAAGCTTTTGAATATGCAAGGAAGATGCAAAGTTAAAATCTACTTTTCACACTAATTGTCAGGCTTATAGAGTCATTTGGATTTACTAAGTCCGTTTGCACGTCTGTTACTCAGTAGGATCATTTACTGGTGTGATTACTACTGGCAGCAGCACCCACTTTTTTCTGCAACTGCCATCCTTCCTACATAATAATCCCTGGTCCTGTCACTGAAATCTCACCCTCTCCCAAGTAGAATAATAGCTGCTCACCCCTCATTAGATGTATGATGCGTATTCTGTTTGGTGATTAGGTGAAAATTGTAAAATATGTATTTTAAAAACTGTGTTTAATGAGGAGAGGAAATAACCTTAAATGTGATGTGTGTTTGTAAGTCACCTTATACTCTGAGGGATATACCTGCACATAAGGATGTTGAAAAGGTTCTTAGCCCCGTAGGATTTAAAATTAGCTTCCAGACACTTGCAAACAGCGAAGTGCTAATTTAAAGCCTTTTGATGTGGCAGAATTCACTTCAATATGTGGAGGCAAGCGCAGAAAGAGAAAGTACGAGCCCCCTTGGAAGGGACAGCGTTCCAGCTCCAACAACGCATTCATTGTTCTCCTGCCCAGAGAGGCTGGAAGCAGCAGTGACCCCAGTGCAGTCCCTTTGGAAAAGGAAAACTGCTTTGCAATAATAATTATTCCTTGAGTTCAAAAGACTAAGCCTTCCCCCGAACAAAATAAAATGATTACAAATTCACACAACAGCTGGTAGAAGTTGAATGAAGATGTCAATTATGCAGATAAGGAAGAAAGAAATGGTGGCTTCAAATGCTTCAAAGGAATGGCTATGTATAAATGTGTTTGGGTGTTATAAAAATAGATCTACAGTGCTATGATCAGCCCAATTAATGTTTCTCTTTTGAATGCCATTCCTTCCTTAAATGCTTTCAGTTACTTGAATAACCACAGATTTCTCTGAATGAATAAACCCTCCTGGTACCTTTTCAAAGTGTCTGAAAGCTTGATCTAAAACATTATTTGATCCTTTCTGTCTTTCTCAGCCAAATCAGTTGTTGTTCACAGACTGACTAGTGTGTTGTGTTTACTTTATGAACAGCAAGAATAGGCTCAACCACTGCCTTCCCTGAGACAAAGGGACAACTTATTTAATTCTGTTACATACTAGACCTTCCCTTGTGTAGTTTAAGGGATGGTCCAGGCCCCACTTAGTGGTACGAAATGTGGCTGAAAAGCTCAGGATACAACTGAAATTTGAAATAAAGTATAGATTTCTGACTGCAGTAGAAAACAATAAAGCAAAAGACTGTTGTTCTTTTTCCCTTATAAGACTTTGAGATCCTTTGATCTATGACTACCACAAATGTGTGAAAGGTATATTTCCACTAAGAATTAGAATTGGTCTTGTGTTTCTTACCACTGCTCACACCTCTGAGTGTGGCAAAGTTACTATGCAGCACCCAGTGAATCATCAATGCTTATGCACACGGGATAAAGCTCTGCATGAGAAAAGGGAAAAGTAACTTTTGCAGCCATTTAGGCAAAGTGTTCCGTATATTAACGCTCTTTCCTTTCTCTGGGTGGGCTTTGTCTGTGTCACAGAATGGGGTTAATAGCAGGTTCCCTCTAAGACCATGCAGTCACTCAAGGGTGAGCAATTTTGCATGAGAAATTTCCAAGTATAAAGCTCAGGGAAATGTGAATGGTAGATGATATCCAAAAGAAACTGGGTTCTTAGTGCCACTACAAGGATGACCTTTTTGGTGGAAGAGCACTGGATTTGTGTAGTCTCACATCTTCCAGCTCAGGTAAAGAGAAGGGCTGCACATTTAACAAATATATGGGCTAGCTAGGACTCTCTGCAGCCCCGCCTTCTCAAATAAGAAACCAATGTGCAAACCATGCACTCTGTTAATGGCTGGCAAAGGGGAAATGATCCTGTGGTCTAATGCAATGCAGTTGTTGTTTTGTATCCTGTCAAGTCACCGTTTTTAATTTGGTAACGCGTTATCACAGGCAAATCTTCTTGCCTATGAAGTCCTTTCTAGAGGGATCCTATTTACTGTCTATTGGCTATGTATGTATTTTATGGACTCAGATATTTGCTTTTAAAAATGTGTTGCGGGTAAATGTTTAAATGCCTTTTAGATGCTTTTTCCTCTTTTTGGCTACTACACTATTTCATAGAAAAGTAATTCCCAAAAAGGATGACTGTGCAGTTCCAAGCTGTAAATGCATCCAACTTCACTATAGATATGGCAAAAAAAAAAAAAAAGATTAGAGGTTAAAGCTCAGGACCTTTGGGAGTCATGATATCTCCAGGACTCACCAACCCAACTGTTACCACTGTCCTTGGTCATCCTCAATTGCTCATGTTTTCTTTGGTGTGCAAGGTTTTGGCGTTACCATAGAATTGCTGATGAACAGATTCTCATCACTCAAAAGGCACAGATGTGGGATGGAGCAGCAGAGCCAACTCCCTTCTCTGAGTTCAGTCCTGTGGTGTATAACATATCTGTGAAGCACCGAATTTGTGAGGTTGATAGCAAACATGTGATTCTTCAAATGGTCGTGTCTTCACAGCACTCATATCTGGATTTTTTTTTTTTCTCTTTTTTTTCCTATATGCACATGGATGCTAGATGCTTTTCTGGGCTGTTACATATCTTCAGCCCCTCACTTTTATTGTCATCAGTCAACAAACTATATCTTTTTTGGATGATATTCTTCTGCTCCCTGGCAGGAAAATAACTTTTTGAATTTCATTCGTATTGTCATTGGGCTTTTGTAGTATCTGTTCCTCAAAGAAAATGTAGACTAAAGAAACTGTGAAGGAAATTCAAACGTCATACACAAAAAATGATAAATTAGGTAAAATAGGTGCTGCTTTCTCAGTTTTCACCTCCTTCTTTTCTATGCTTATCTTCTTATAAGGATGATAAGTATCATTTATAAGGTTGCTATATATTAGAAGTACTGTGTGCTCAAGCCTCGCTAGCATAGCATGACTTAGCTTGGAAATTCCTAAAATTTTTCTGAAATATTACGTGGACTGATACTCAAGGAAATTTTGCATATGGATGATCTTCAACTGATGTAGAAAATAAGGTTAGTGCAAATGGAAGAGCTGGGAGTATGGAAAAAAAAGTCATCTGGGAAATGAGGAGGATAGAGGTCTCTTTTGTATTTCTATCTGCTGGAAATATTATCAGAATACCTGAATTAGAATATCTGACTCTGTTGAGTGCTGTTATCTTAAGAAAACTGACACTTTGACTCAGAGTACATGGGGGTGATGGAACAGTAAGTCTTGATTGGGTTCATGCTACTATTTGTGTATATGTGATAGCATTTTTCTTTTTGTGTGCATGGCACATTCCTAAACTGTAATTGCTAGACTTTCCAAGTTTCTGTAGTTGCCAAATCCCCCACTGTGACTCTAGCAGTGTTTTGCATTAGCTGTACGGAACAGTAAATATTATAAAGAAAATAACCGTCAGTAAGTATTCTGCTAATGCATTTTTAACCAATAACCCCCTGAAAACCCTTTTGACCAGTCGTATATGGCCCCAGATTTCAAGGCCATTTACAAAACAATCTATCTTTTGTTGTTGTTGTCATTACTTTTAGTCCACCAGGCATTGCAAGCTGTGATAGCCTTTTTATAATCTTGTACACTATCTGCAATATTTTAAATGTTAACATCTATCCTTTGTTATTTGTTTAGCACATTGAATATTAAAACTACACTTACAACATTGGAACCTCCAAAATACAATACAAAAGAGAAAAAATGCTTCCTGTTTTATAAAATAAGAATAACAGAAACGTGCTGATATAGTCACCACTGAAAGAACACATTGCATAAAAGGAAGTTCAGCAAAATGAATGGGCACTAATGCTTGGCAACATCCCAGATTTTAAAATTAAATTCTAACTTAATTTTTGTTGGAAAGAATGGAGAGATAAAACTAAAGTTATTCTTCTTGTAGTTAGGAACTACACTTCTTATACGCTCTTAAAACTTCCAAAATCCCATTCAAAGAATGAATATTTCTTGTAACACTTTTTTTCTTTTTTATAAGGAGACAGCATGTAAAGTGTTAGTTTATTGGACTGTTTCTATTTTGAATTTATTTAGGGATGAGTTCTAAGTGCTCAAATAAATTACAATGGCATGAACCATTGTCCAGAACTTGAAATAAAGCTACCTCAGGTGCAAATAAAGGTTAAGAAACACTAAAAAGAAAACTGCTGTCTAAAATGAAATGTAGGATTTCTTCAGAATTCCTAATAAGACTAGCGTGAACTAGGAAAGGACAAAAGACTATGATACCAAACACTGAAGACCTCATTATGATCAGCTATTGTGAAACTGAATGCTTTTGAATGAGAAAATCATGGTGAGTATTGGGGATTGTTAAACTAATATATATGTGCGTGAGCAATGAAAGGGGTATTGATTAAGATTAGGCAATGTATTTCTTAGGTTTTGAAGTACAGGCTAAAGTTGCTTACAGAAAATTACTTTTTTCTGTTCTCTTCAAATCAGCTCTTTACAAAGATCAGGAAGTATTCTGTGGGTATACAAAATGACCTTGGAAAGACTATTTTGGATTAGGAAGATTGATTTGGTAATGACAGAGCTTGCTGAGGATCAGAGAAATGATTTTGGTGATGAAGAGGGGCTTGGGGGTTGGAGAAGGAATACAGATGAGTGAAGGTATACTGAAAGGAGGAGGAAAAAGAAATAAGAAGGATTAGACCTCCCGATGGGAAGAGAGTTCCTTCTGTGGAGCTGTTTTCAACATGTTCAGTAAACGTCCAGTGAAATGTCTATCTGAGCATACACAGCACTTCCCTTTAAATTATATGGACTCCACCTTACCAGTCAGCTCCAGAGAAAGCACTTGCTGTGAGAGCTTGCAGTTCTCATGCTTGAAACAAAGTCAGGTTAAAAGAGGCAATTTGCCAAAAACAAGAAAGAAAGGTGTTCTCACTCACCTCCTAGGCACTGAATGGAAGTTTTAATTCATCTTTTGAACCTTCTTGCAACAGACAGAGTCTATAACACGCTTTGCTATGTGTCTGTTTCTAAAATACTTTTTCTGGAATGCAATTTTTGTCCTATTAAAAAAAAACCAACATAAAAAAACCAACCAAACAAAAAAAACCCAAAACCAAAACAACCTACAGCTTTTCCCAGCTGACTGTGGTATAGGAACATGTGGAAGCCAGATCCTCCACTGTGCAGAAGGCAGAAAGCAAGAAGAGTTGTTTATTTGTTGGATTGCATTTGGAACAACAAATCTGAGTGAATACATAAAGAGCTAGAGCATCCATGATACTGCATACTTATTTTCCTCAACTGTGAATTTCTTCCTATCTTCTGAAATTACATTTCTTTCCTGCTGGGTTGAGAAGGCAAGGAATGGAACTGAACTTCATAAGCTCAAGTGAGAAATGGTTCACAGTTCAGCTGGGAACTGGCAATCATCAGTTTAATACCCTCTTTCAAGACATACTAAGTTTAGGAGAGCTACTTACTTCATATTTATGTAGTGCCCTGCTATCACTACACTGTTTCAACAAATCAAGCCAGTTAAGTGTTCTGTTTGTAGGCTGAGGATGACAGGTTCCACAAAAGAATATATAAATAATTAGCATCATCCAGGCACAGAGAATTGTAGTGGTGGCTCTCTCTCCTTGCTCTTTTATGCGAGCTCTGTGTTGAACAAGTGTATCATTTACTTCTAATGAAATGTTGTGCTGCCTCACGTTAAGTGGTGTGCCAAGTGACTGTAGGCAAAGCGTATGGTAAAAATGCTGTGCTTTGTCAGCTCAAGCTCTCTCTTACTCTCTTTTAAAACAAAGTTACATCTTTAATTTATTACCACTTTTCTGCGCTCTGGGAAAGCTCCTGTGAACGCGGGTGTCAATTTCCAGGCTCGGTTCCTGCTGCCCCTGGATGCTGCAAAGGAGTTTGCTTTATAAGGTGAGCTCAAGAACTGACGCAAAAGTCTCAAGGTCTGTCTTCGGGTGCTCGGGGGTCAAGAAAGTGCTAGTATAAGCTTTCCCCTGCCATTTGTGTCTCAGACCCCCTTGTGTTACATGACATACCGCATCTCGGGGAGATTCTCTTCTGAGAGTGTTGTCCATTTGCACCAGCTACCACTGTTTTCTGCAATCTGCGTAGGATTTAGGCTTGATTAATCAGCCTGTCAATTCTTTATCTGGAATGAATGCCAGGATGGCACTGAGATTTTACATTCCAATATCTGCTGATAATCATAGAATCATTTTGGTTGGAAAAGACCCTTGGGATCATCGAGTCCAACGTTTGAAAAGAAAATGGCAAGGTTACATTTAAAGACTATAGCAGAGCCTGACTGAAAAATTAAGCTTCTGAAACACATTACAAATATTTGTGGTTTGCAAAGTAGCAAGAAAAAGACAGAACTGCCATTTAAGAAAACATTTATAATGCAACTGGATGACTCTGTGACAGATTAGACATTTTCATTCTGGAAGAAAACATCACTAGCTGGCCAGAATTAAGTAAAGATGAGGAAATCTTTTCCATATACTCAAGCATTATGCTTTGTGTGAACTTCAAGTGTTAACTCCGATATGATTTAAGGTGGCCCTGATTTCATGCAAATATCATGTCACAAGTGACAGAGGAATTTTAAAAATAGTGAAGTTAAAATTATACAAATCTTTGCAAAATGACACACTAGTTTTATTTGTTAATTTTTTTTTTCAATACCTACAGCTACACTAAAATGTATTTTTTGTTTGAAAAAAAGCAGGTTTGCTTAGTGCAAAGTTTTCATATTTTGATTGCTTGGCTCAAGTGCTGAAGTTCATTTGACTTCATAAATTTCTTTCTGATGTAGTTAGTAGTCATGAGCTTTTCAAAACTTGGAGCACTACATCAAAATAATTAATGCAGCTAAATTACCTCACGGTATTAACCAGCTTAGTCTGCCTTTTGCCATTATGCTCAAAGGGGCAATAGTGCATGTGTGTGCAAACACCAGGGATGTCGGAGTGTGTAACTGAGTGGAGCTGTGATAACCTGTTCCTGGAGAAAGCAAAATCAGAAATGTCCTTCTGGAGTACTGGAATATGATCCTTCTGCTTGATCGTCTGGCTTGTGATCTAAAATGGCAATCAGAAATAGGTTTGGGTAGTTTTCGGTGGTTAATTTTCATATTAAACATCACACAAAGTAGATTGGTTAATGCTTGCATTCATATGTATAGGTGAGTGTTTAAACACAAAGTTGAGAGGGCTTTACTGTGAGTGTTCTCCCCACATACCCAACACAAACCCCCTTTTCCCTCTATGCAAAAGCAGTGCCCTTTATGCTTTGTTCCACTTCTTTACATGTTCATCTTTCAGCAAAAGTCAGGTGGTTTCTGATTTGAGTACAATCCTCAAATCAAAGGTACATTTGGTCTCTGAGAAGTGCAAAGATATTCCTGCAGTTTTATAGTCATGCCAGTGAATTCACAGTGGGACCTCTTCACTATTCAGAGGACACTCACTAAGCTTGAATGTACCTTTTTAATTATGTCATCAATAAAAGGTCAGAAGTCTTTATAAGGCACAGTGTTGCTAGGAAAATTTCTGTTTGGCTCATTGGAGAGGAAGAGCATGTAAGTGAATGTGCTGTATGTCTCCCCTTTAGCAGACTGTGAAGAACTATTCAAGAAAAGCCCTGACTTTTATACTTTATGTTTATTCCCTAAGAAAATATTGAAGATATTATATGGGGGAGTCTAGGAATCTGTATAGACCTTCTCTCAAAATGAAAATGAGAGGCAGGAAAATTACACCAGCATATACACACCCTAGTAAGCACTTGAGAGGCATTTTGAAATCCTGAAATGGATATACAAAATATTTTTTTCCTCAGATGCAGCAAATTCCTAGAGATGGCTTGTGCATGCCTGTGGCAAGCTCCCTGAGAATCCAGGACAGCATCTTCAAAGATGTCAACAACTGGCCCGTGTAGAAGTCAGCAACAGCACCTGCTTTCACGGGAACAGAACTACCCCATACCTGACACCCTGAAGAGTACTAGGAAAAATTGTGTCAATTTCTAAGACACTATATATATGATCACTCAATAAAAGTACTCCTATAATTCTAATAGCAGGTGTTAGACTGTACAGGTATTAGGACAATATGCAGTATCCTGTCTATGTAATAAGACATTCAATATGGCCCTCAGTACTGGCAAACATGGACGAAAAATGCTGACACCCCCTTTGTGGCAAAAAACCAAGCATACCCAGTATATGGAAGAGCTCTTTCCAGCATCCTCACTTCACACGCACTCTCTGTTCTTGTTCATACTCAAATTACTAACAAGAATCCTAATAGTTTGAGGAAGAAAGGACCTTAAATATTTGAGACTTCAGAGACTGAAATTTGGGTTTTGGTTATTAAACAAATAGGTTAGTCAGGAGATCTGAATGGGAAGATGTAAACAATTCAAATTCTTAGTGAAACTGGAAGCCTTTCCGTAATGTTTGGGTTTTTTCATGGCTCATTTGAACTTACTGGAATCCCACCCAGTTTAAAAAAAGTGCCATTAATGAGTTTGATATGTGTTAGATGCGCAAGAGTTTTGAGCGCTTAAGGTATGCGGTACAAGACTCATCTGTTAGTGGGAATATCTTCGTGTTCCAGCTCCTCGGTGCATGACGGGAATGTTTCCAGTAGTATTGAATTTGCTTTTCACCAACGTGCCTTATAAAGATTTGCAAGTATAACAAATAGTTGCTTTCATAACAAATATTTTGGCTTGTACTCTGCATAATCTGTGAAACACCACAGCACAATGACTTCCCTCAAGTCCACACAGCAGAACAATAAATCAGTTAAAATCTAATACACTGTATGCAAAGACTGAATGTGCCGTATTTTTTTTTGTTCTCAGATGTACACGTTAGTTTTAGGTCTTATACTGAATATAGAGTAAAACTTCCAAGAGTCTTCAGATGTGTTAGGCTGAACTTCTGTTGATTTTATTGACCTATGTTTTCCAGACTTTGGTATCTCTATAGGAACGTTGATGGTACGGAAGAAACTGATACCTCTTGCTGTGTCTTTTTGCTGTGAACTGTATTTGAAGGCTTTGTTAAATCTGGGTTCTTTTATTTAAACCTGGTTTTTTGTGTGTTTGCCCTTTGAAAAGCACAGGAGGACTAAATAGTCTTTCTATGATAGTTTGCATAGGATTTTTGAGTTAGACATTGTTATTTCAGCAATATCCAACATTATTTCCTACTTAACAGAAAAGACACAGAGGCAAGGATCTCTGCTTTGGCTGGCTGACTGACTGACTGGAACTTCTAAAGTTCTGACTTTTCTCTGATCCAAAAAGCGCTGCAGTTACCGGTCTCTCTAGTCCAAAAATTTTTAAAGCCAATTCACTACTGTGTTTGAACACTCATACAGAAGCGCCAACTCAGTCTTAGTTATGATTTTGCTAAGAAGTAATACTGGCTAATCCCATTTATTTCAGCATGACTTTTTCTCTCACACACTAAATCTTGCTCTTGGTATCCCCAGACAGTATCAGGATATATGTGTTCTAAGTGCTTGTGAATGTTCCCATAGCACTAGAAGAGATATACTGCCCGCTGCAGAAAGCTGCGTGAGATCCCACGTTATCATAGTCTGCTATTCCTACATTCTCCCACATGCCGAAACGCTTCCTCTATGTAGGGGGGAGGGTATATTTTTAGAGGTGATTTTCTTCTTTCAAAGGGAACAGCCCTCGGAGGCTACATAGAATTGCTGTTCAGATGCCTAATTTGAAGTGATTTGGCCTTGCTAATTACTAGCTTGCGTGTTTTGTTTTCAGCTGTCTGTCTACAATGTTCAACAGCGTCCTCGGGACATTGTTTTTGCAGCTCCCTCAAATTCCATTTTAACTGATGTCTAACCTTCAAACTGGTTTCCTTAGAGGCAGGTCTACAGAGATTTACTTGAATCATGGGAACCACAACTAGTCAGCAAGTGAGAGAAAACGGCCCCTCTATTGGCTCTGTCAGAAAAACTCTGCTCGTAATTAAACTCTGCTTAAGATTTATGGATCCAGTGCGGTGGGCTTGATTGAGCTTCTTATCAGTTTAGGAGAACCTCATTATTTCAATTTTCAAGTGAAATCTATTTCAGAACAGACACAACTCAGCAGGACCCTTTATTGAAATATTTGGTCTGCTTAATAACGGGTGGCTACTTGTTAATTATCAGGGTAGGGAAGCCGGGCTCATTATCAGGATGAGTAGTCACGTCACACTAATATTTTTCACATCAGTTCTTTTAAGAAGTCAAATAAGATGTGAGCAATAATGCAAAACTTCATGCAAGCTCTGAACTTTCAAGTGAAATGTTTTTTCACTTCCGAGTAAGAAAAACTTTGGTTTTCAAACCAAAAAAAAAAAAAAATTAAATGTTATGTTTCCTTTTAATCTATATAAGGACACTAAGACTCCTACCAGCTACACAAAGAATAAAAATAAAGTAGCAATTGTTTTACATTTGGAACCAATCTATAAAAACTTAAAAACATATCTCTCGTTACTTGTTAAGTAACAGTACAAGTAAAAGATTAGCCAATTTGAAAAGGCAATCAGATTTGGATGAAAAAAGGGAAAAGTGAACATCACTGAAACAAAACCCTGGTGTTTCTTGAGAGTCTTGTTAAGGTTTTGCAGCAAAATTGAAAGGAATATTGGGATGATTTCCTACCACTAATGAAACTGTGGCACCCCTCAGATACTTGTTAAATCCGGTTATTTCTTTTCATCCTCTTGTAAGTATATTATCTAGTGACCAGTCCTTCTACTAAATCAAAAGCAGAATTATTTCTATCTAAAAATAGAGCGGTCTTGTGACTTTTATACTTTCTGAGTTACTCGTTCCTTCACCCCACTGAAATTGCTCAATGCAATTAGGTGGCCGTCGCTTCATTTCATGAAGAATCTCTTCCTCCTTGCTTAGCTAATTATTGTTCTTGTCATACTTGAGAATATCAGTTTTATGCCTTCTCATAGTTTATAAAAGGGCACTTTTCCCGAGTTTGCCAATTTTTCAGACAGGTAACTCCACGTCGTTGCTGCTACCAATTCTAATATCACAAGTCAAAACCCACTTTATAAGTGTTCCAGCTTTTTTTTTTTTTTTTAGGAATGAAGTGAAGTATAAACATTTTCTGCAAAAGTACATATAATAGGGGTTTGTTTGCCAAGTGGTTTTATTTTCCTCTCTGGCTGTGATTCTCAGAAAATGTTTAAACAGTAATGTAAAAATAAATTAATAAATTTTCTTCATTACTGTTTCCCTGCAAGAATATGTGCCTCAGGGACACAAGGGTATAGAACAGATTAATAGGGAAATTTTAGTGGGAGCCCCTTGTTAAATATTGGCAGTACATCACTGTACTGGAGAAAAATGAAAGTTGGTGCCCACGAAGTTATGCCTGATAACGGATTGCAAGACGCCTTCAAGGCTGCAATTTATCTTCAAGAAGTGCAATAATTAGATCTCTGTAAGCTTAGGCTGTCTCTGTTCAGTAACTAGGCAGATATGATTTCATTATTCAATTCCTGTGAGGTCATTAGTGAACCTGGAAATCTATTCAGGCTGTCTGGGTTAACTTAGCTTCCAAGAATGAGAAGGAATAATAAATGTATTTCTAACAGTGTCAGAGAAGAACTGAAGCTATAGTGTTTATTTGAACACACTTAGGGAAAAAAGGAAACTTCCTTGGTACTGCTATGTCATTGTGTATGTCAGCAAAGTGCCCACCCGAGCACCCTGTTGCCCACACGATCGCACTTGGTCGGTCTGCCTTCCGAAATCTGAACTCCTCTCCTACTTGCAAAAATAACTTGCAGAATCTTGCAAGTTCAGTGATATTAATGCATACCTCTTAACTCCTGGGCACCATCAACACCTACCCTGGCTAGGTATTTCTAAAGCATAAATGAATAGTTATCCAACATTTTCCAACCTAACTTTTAGTAAGAAAAAAAAACTTCCCATGGGGGAAGTGGGATAAAAACACCCCGATTTAGAGGGGGTTTAAGTATACAATTACATGTAAAAGGTTATCATCTATCACCATCTCAAAGTGTTAGCTCCTGTTTCATTGAAACAAGGTGTTACATAAGGCTTAAATCACTTCACTGGCCAGCGAAGAGGAAAATCAATAGGTGTATATGTGATTTATCCAAACTACATCTGATTTGGGTGGTATTGTACATGGGTAGTGCCTAACACCTTCTCCCAGCTACCGAGCAGCCAAGGAACTACACACTACCCAACAAGTTGTCTTTTTGTATCACACTATTATCAGGCCTTGGAGGAGTCTTTTGTTATACCCAGAAATATCTGTTAAAACCTGCTAACAGAATGCAGGAGGATAATTAAGGAGTGAAACATCTCAGGAGGAATTAATTATGTACTTACAGGAGCACCTGTATTCCAGGGAAACCCAATCCAGCTCTCTTGATTTCAATTTGAAAATGAAAACCAGGAAACAAGCATGTTTACATTGAAGGTGCCAGTAGGAGAAACAGAGGAAGAATGGCAGGATGAGGTCCAAACCAAGCACAGAAAGGTCAGAGCAATAATAATGAAAAAGCCGTTAAAAAAGAAAAAATAGAAAAGGAAAAGCAGGAGGAAAGCACAAGAATCACATTGGGGTTATCACAGCAGAATCTGAAGTTCTGTCCCTTCTCTGTTTTTCCTGGAGACTGCGCAGACAGTGCATAGGTAAGCAGACCATCAATCCCATCTAAAAATCCATTTGTCAAATGTGAGAAGTAGGAATCTCTTCTATTGTTTTTTCAGCTTGAATTGTCGGAAGTATTGAAATTTACTTTTAAGTACTTCTCAAATTTCTCCTTTTCCCCCTCTCCTCTACCTATATGTGTCTTTTATATTTTCTTTTTATATATATATTTATTTGCATATATACACATGTGAAAATGTAATTGATAACTCTGAATACAGTTAGGTGTTAATTACAATGCTAAAGGAAAATGTTTCCTTTTATCATCCCCTTCTCCATGTAAGTGCTGTGCAGGCTGTTTTTGCCAGCTGCATCAGAAGCGGAAAGAGCCAGAGGAACCATTTATATGCTATTATTCAGTTGTCAAATAAGTCTGCCAACTGCCTTGCTCTCTAAAAGAAGTCACGATGGTACCGCTTAGCAGTGATAATGGATAAGCGGGTTTAGGCATGCCGTTGGAACCAATGGAGAGTGTGAGGAGTGGTGTTTGCTGAGACTCCCTTTTTCCTGGTTTTCATTAGGCAGCAGCACGCTGCAATGCCACAGGCTGAAATTCAGCGACGTTGCCTGTCTTTTGCCTAGGAGCTTGCTCTTGCGCGAACAAGTGTGACAGCTTTCCAGCCTCCTTTCTGGATGCTTATTTAAATCATATGTTTGTACTATAGGTCTTGCAGCTCGCTTCCACAGGGAGGGGTATAAACAATCAGCACAGGGGCATACACATACAGACACCCACCTCAGAAAGGGCAGCAGATTTGGGAAGGAAGTGGGAGGCAGCTGGAGCGAGAATTTTTATGTTAGACTGGGGAGGGTCTGGGTGGGAAATCCCACTCTGATAGCTAAAGAGGCCATTTCCTCTCCTATGCTCCCCCATCTCTGCCATGATGGTGGTCAGAGGGGAGTTGTGCTGCCAGTGATTGCAAGACTGTGATTCTCTGTGAGCTGACAAACTGCTCTGCTCTGCCACAGCGTGTTTGCAGGCACTGTATGTCTTTTATACTGCATGCAGCTTGTTGAAAATGCTCACCAAGTGTGAGGCAGGGTGCTCCACAGCCTGAGAGTTGCTCTCGGTTTGCCCCATGCCCATTTGCTGGCCAGGCTGTGAGGGTTTCCACGTATATCTGAGGAGAGTGCTTCACTTCTATAGAATCAGAAAATGGTTAGAGTTGGAAGGGACCGAGGGTCATTTTTTTCAGAAATCTGCCCTGCATAGGAAAGGAGGTGGTTTGTGAGAATTGCAGTGCCTGGGGGAGGAAGAACTTCATAGAATTGTAGAATGGTTTAGGTTGGAAGGGACCTTAAAGATCATTGAGTTCCGACCCCCCTGCCACAGGCAGGGACACCTCCCACTAGACCAGGCCCCATCCAGCCTGGCCTTGAACACCTCCAGGGATGGGGCAGCCACAACTTCTCTGGGCAACCTGTGCCAGTGTCTCACCATCCTCACAGTGGAAAATTTCTTCCTAATATCTAATCTAAATCTATCCTCTTTCAGTTTAAAACTGTTATCCCTCGTCCCGTCGCAGCACTCGCTAATCAAGAGTCCCACCCCATCTTTCCTGTAGCCCCTTTAGGTACTGGAATAGGCTATAAGGCGTCCCCGGAGCCTTCCCCAATTCCCAAAAGGGGTTTGCCAGGCTGCAGTTTAGGTGTGAAAGTCAGTCAATCCCACCCTCCCAGGGCTGGTAAAAAAAAAAAAACCAAAACCAACCAAACAAAAAGAAGCCCAACCCAAAAAGCAGTGTTGCTCTCTTTCTGTCTGCATAGGGAGAGTGTAGCTGGCAGGAGACAGGGCTCCCTGGGGATGGCCCTGTCCCCACAGGGGCCTGGCATGGCAGGGCCTGGCAGCCCGGCCTGTCCCGCCACCGCAGCCAGGGAGGGAGCCCTAGCCCTGGGGACAGGCTGAGGCCAGGATGTCGGCCCATGGGGGAAGGATCTGGGCCCAGACAAAGGCCTGGGATGGCCAGGCTGGGGGTCAGCCCTGCCTGCAGCCACCCCATGGTGCGGCAGGGTCCCCTCAGCTGCGCCGGTGCCGAGTCAGGTTTCCAGGATGGGGATGTGCTCTGGGCCCGGGTGATCATAGATAAGAGTCGCCCTGTAAACCTTTTTGATAAACTCTTGTGTTATCCTCAAGCATGTAAACTCTTTTTATGGAGGGAAACGTGCTGTGTTGGTGGTGAAGATAGCTAATGAAGGTGTAAAATAGCATGGTGGACCTGTGTCAAAGAGCTCACTGCATCAACCCAGATGCTGGAGCAGACAGTAACCACACATAGGCTGAAACATGCTACATTTCTGCACTAACCAGCAAATTTTATGTTATGACTGGCCACCGAACAACAAAGTGATCCAACTGTACGTTTCTCTTAATCATCGCAAGTGCTTACTTTGTATTAAAATGAAATGCCTTCAGGGCTAGATCACAACAGAGAAATGATAAACCTTGTCAGAAATCCTGCTTGCCCTGGCAGCAGGCAGGCCCTGTGGTTTTGGCTATAATGTGGCCATGCTTTCTGCTACGCTGAGGGCATCACGCCTGCCCATTTAAGGTTTGGTTCTGGCTCTCTCCCAGCTGCTTGGGAACTTGTTTAACTTTCTCTTTAGAGACCATAAAGTGTGCCCTGCTTCATTCAAAGCTTATTTTCCAGGAGGCCAAAAGTGGTGCTCTAGCAAGATGTTCTAATCATCTGTTATTGTCAGTTGTGAACATCTTTGAGAGGCTCATGCCTGTCCCAAAGCGCATGGTGGGTCTGTGTCCCATGGTGCTCCCTGGTCCAGTCCCAGCTCTGCAGCTCCCTCCCACGTGCCTGGGTTTCCTTCCTAGGGAAAGCAAGGTATGGGCAAAGAAGAAATATTTGTGCACAGATCTCACCCGGATGTAGGTTCGCAGCCCAGCTGGGATGAGGGTAACTACTTCCAGCCTGTACATTTTTGACATGGCCTGTGTGTGAAGCTTACCACTAAAGAAAATTTCCGAAGCGCCAAAAATGTTTAGGAAAATAAACTGCATGATAGTCTTGATGTATTCTGTTTTTTCGCCTTTTTTTTTTTTTTTTTTAGCAAAAAATCTTCTTGGAGGCTTATGGCTCCTTTTATTTTATCAGGGGATTTCATAGTGTCCTTCGAGTTATTTTGGTTTACAGGGTAGAGAACAATGGGGGAATGATAATATCAATTGCTTCCTCATATTGTTTTTATTTATTTTTTTCCTCTTATGTTTTGGGAAATAGTTGAATTTTACATGAGGCAGCACACTGAATAGTCATCTGTTGTACAGGGTCAGTTCATGTCAGACAAATTACTCTGGGAAACAATTCTCTTCTGACCTTCATTTTTATGTATACTTGTATTCGTCACTTATGTGGATTATGTGGAGTAGTTCCGTAAACATATTTCTACCCCGTGCTTTCCATAACATTTTTTGTGAAGTGCAGTAAAAGGGCAGCATATCTTTGTGTTTTTGTTTTTATTGTTTGTATGATGAACTGGCAATGAATCTAAAAGTTAGATTAAGATTTGATGTGAATTTACCACAGATTGCAATATAGGCTATATTCAAATTATATAATTTTCCCCAGATTTTCTTTTTTTACTCACAGTATTTAACTGACACTTTTCAGTAAACAAGAATAATTCCACAGCATTTCATAAAATTAGTTGTATTTCATTTATTAGTAAGAAATGCTGGCCACCAAATTCCAGATGCCAAACCTTACAAGAATAGAGAGCACTCCAAAAACACCCCTCCAGGGACTGCAGTTTTCTTCAGAGGAATAGCTATTCACTCATCTCAGAAAACATATGAAGTCACTGTCCAGAAAAATACATTGAGAAGGTACACATAAAAAAGTCAGAAGGACTTCTGATTATACCCACTTACACCCGCTTCTCATTCCTTTTTTTTTCCCCTCAGTTTTTAAATAATGTAACATAATTATTTTTTAAACTGCTTTTGAAAGGTTATTAAACAATTGCACAAACACTGTTTATTCATCCAGATCCACAGCTCAACCATGGTTAGATGGGTCTTTTCTAGTCTTAGGGAAACAACACCAACAGATGTTTTTCATCACTGCTGCAGTACCAGGAATGTGACCAGGAAAGAAGGTAGCATCACCAGAGAATTTCTACTCCTCCGACACCCTGGTTGCTGCAATGGCCTAGGGAATATATAGAGAGCTCCCTGTCAATACATGAAGGACTACATGACTGGCACCAGAATTACAGAGGAATTTAAATGCCTTATCCTAATTTTGCACACCCTCTCTTGTGCTGCTCTGTGAGCATAAAGACCAGAACAAACAATCTGGACCATTGTGTTAGGAAAGTAAATCCCTTAGCAGGGATGTCCCTGGTTAGTCATTTTGTGGTTTGATAACTATTTTCTCCACTAATCCGTCTTCCCTAAATAAACTGAGCTGCTTTGTTGTTTGGATTGAGATTGCCCAGACTTGCTGTGAGTCATTTATTTTTTCAATTAAGATATCTTTATGATTTTCTACATTTGTTGACTGGGGTATGAAGGCAACTTCCCAGAGGACCTTTTAGTTCACGAGGAGAGAGCGAGTGAGAATATGTTTCCTCCAACATCTGCAGTCTTTTTTTTATTTTATTTTGGTTTGGGTTTTTTTGAGGGTTTTGTTTAATGGGATGCCATTCACAAGATGCATTACAGAGATTCTCTTTGGCATCAAATCTCCTTTTCATCTTTTAAGCAGCATTCAGGCATGTCTTATCAGAGAGCCAGTATATAGTGATTTTGGTATGCAGCTGTGATGCTCTTTGCATTAGGCAAGGACTCGCATGGTGTGGGACATGCTGGAGCATTTTCCAAAATGCTGCTGAAATTGTTCTTCTGGGGTGTGCGTCTGCTGTGGGCTGTCCCAGCCTTTGCTGCTGCTATCCAACCAGCTGCATTTGCTAGTGCTCATTACCTCAAAACAAATGCAATGAGCAGGCTATGTTCTGTATGTCAACATTTTAAAGTCAAATCAGGTAAAATTCATTTAAGTAACAGACGAAAGGACAGGAACCAGGATGGGTATGTGTTTAAGGTATCAGACTAAGGCTTGGAAGATATGGTTTCAATTTCCAGGCCTGTCAAAGACTTTTTGTACAATCTCCAACAAGTTGCTAAATCTTTTGGACACCATTTCTCCAGCTATAAAGTGGGGGATAATATCATCTTGCCTTGAAGAATAATTGTGGGGAAGAAGTTGTTTGCTAGGGCTCTAAGGTAAGATGGGAAAGGGCTATTGCTTGCAGTGTGATCTCACAGAAATTACCTCATTGCTTAGTGGTTTAGGTTCCAAATCTGTCAAGTGGGAACAATAACATCGCTACCTCTTCAGTTCTGTTATGAAACTTACTTCAGTAATATTTGAAAAAAACACTTGCCTTTACATCCTACCTTCTCTCAAGGGGCTCCACAGTAAACCAGCAGCTTCCTCACACTCACAAGAGAGTTTTATGCTAAAGGGGCTTGGCTCAAATATCTAAGCCAGTTAAGGCTTTCCAATGTAAATCCTCAAAAAAGGGATCATTTAATGATTACCATCTTCATTTAGATTCCCCTTAGTCTTTTGCCTTTTACATTGTAACTCTGGCTTGTAAGTTCCCTGAGCAATTTTCTCATGTTGAATTTGTTATTCCAAGAGAGGGAGAACTGTATTCATTAGTTAAACTCCTGTATAGCAGCAAGAATGAAGCCAACAACAACTGATGGTTAGTGCTTTTCTCTTCAAGACTCCACTTATAATCTTAGCTGTCATTTGAGCACTAAATAATTTAGAAAGAAATGGAAAACTGTTTCCCAATTAAAGAAATTATAAATAAAAATGATGATGACATCTTGCCCATTTTCTTCAAGCTAGAAGCTTGAAAATCAAGAGGGTCCAATAGGTTTGAAAGATGCAAGCAGCTGTCTTTTGGAGAGGAAATATTCCTGCAGGCAGTGTAAATTACACGTACATGTATTCATAAACCCTCTCTTGTTATTTTCAAATCACATTTTTTTTCATCTTTTGGATGTCCACCAGTTCTTCCCAAAACCTTCAGACAAAACATAGTAATCTGGAGTATAATTTGCATTTTATGAGGCAAGATAGGAATCCTCACTTTTTAGTCTCCTGAAGCCTGTTTTACTGTTCTTGATGGCAATATGGAAAAACAGCATTGACAAAAAACCACCCCTGTACAGAGAAGAAGGCATTTTTTACAAGAGGTTCTATGGTTTTGATGGATTTCTTTTTGTAATCAGAGCATGTTCACTGCATACTTGAAAGAGAGACAAACATATTGCACAATGACTACCTGATACTTTGCAAAAAAAAACCCAAAAAACCCCACCAAAAACAAAAAACAAAACCCTAAAACTTTTATGAGCTGTCTTGGTAGCAACAAATGCATGCATACTGTATTTTTTTATTAATAGCTGTCTAGAAATTACCTATCATAAATTCAGCTAGAAAAATGTGTACTGAGCCTTCACATCCCTAGGTAGTGCCCAATTATGCTGTATCAACCTCTTCTTTCCCAGCAAAACTCCGAAGGAGGGAAGTCCTGTTATTCTAGAACAAAGGAGGGTCAACAGAACACACATTTCTTTCAATTTTTTTCGTATTTCCTAAGCTTTCATTGCTATTAGCACCTCTTTTTCGGTGCTTTTCAGTTTCTCCAATAAATAAAGATCTGTCTGTTTCTTCTTTTAATCTGGTTCATGTGAGAGGCTGCCTAAACATGTGATACTCTGCAGGGGAAGAGGTAGCAAATTTCTTAAATATTTTTTTGAATGCGAGGATGTCAGCCAAGTCTCGGGGAACTTGCTGGGGGTTAATGACAGCCCTAGCTGTGTTTTTTGATAAGGTCTGTTTTAGAGGGGTTTCCCTTCTAGAGACCAAAGAGTTGCTCATTAATCAGACCCTTCTTCAGGGACATCAGAAAAACAGAAGAAATTAGCATTCCTTGGTCCCATCTGAAGACTAAACTTACAAGGGGAGGCCAGTGTTACAAACAAACGTCAGTGGTGCACATGCTCATAATGTTCCAAGAATGAAAAAATAATGCAAAAGAAACACCACAACTTGCTTTTGAGACTGAAAATCTTTCATGTCTTCAAGACAAAGAGAGGCAAAAAGATTACAAGACTGACATCTGATTTGGCTTAACCTGAGCCAAGTAAGACAGCGATGCTTCACTGTCCAACCACATTTGAAAGAAGGTATGGAAAAGTGAATCCTCAAACTACTGGGTTGGTTTGGGGTTTTTTTTGTAAAGACCATAACTAGTTGGTTTAACTATGTATTTTTCAGCGGTAAGTTTCTCTAGGCAATTGACACTTAAAATTTTAGGAAATGTTAAAGATTCTCTTCCTCTTTAGCGAAAATGTTTCCCTCAGTTTGTGAGTTAAATTCAAGTACAGAAATAACCAGGCTTAAAAGTTAGCAGAGGTGTGGAAGTTGCTGAGGTTTCCTTTCCTCTTCATTTAAAAACTAGAAGATAATTAGTGAAATTGCACACAATTGTGGAGAAGGGAAAAATCTCTAAAAAACCTGTCTTCAGGTTTTTTTCCAAGATGAAAACAGACGTGGAACAGTCCCAGGTTTTAAAAAATACTGACCAAGTTAATTTTTTCCACTACTGAAAACGCAATGAGGAGGGCTGTATTTGTCAGTCTGTGTGAAAAAAGACACAAAACATAATGTGATTTCTGTCAGAGATGCCTATGGTTTTGGCAGATGAATAGTCACGTATTATACAAATCTCTCTGGCAAATAATAAGAAGAAAAGTCCTCACATTGCATCCGCATTAAATTATTTTACTTCTGTGTTACATGCCAAAAGTTTACACTGCATGTAGATATTATTTCTTCTCTGTGGACTTCTGACCTCGTCACTCTGAAAAGCCAGAAAATAACTTCCCTTTCCAGAATATAGCAATAATTCAGGTTGGAGTAGAAGGAACTCTTTTAAATGACTGATCTTCATTATGCATAATCCAAAACTGACCTCACCCAGATTGTTTGGTATGAGTGATCTTGACTATTCCTTCAAATATTAATTTATACTCCAGAGGTGTTATGATCAAAGTTTGCTTGGGCCTTTAGGCTATGTTTAGCAGGACTAGTGAGTCCCCGGTGCAGCTGGCCCCCAGAGAGAGGCTGGTGCATGCCCAAATTCAATCCTTTCAAGGTTTTGTACTGCTCTCCCTTGCCATGTGTGCTTGGAACCTTGTCCCATCACAGAGTTAGAAAGTGGCTGGTGGATACACCTTTGCATGAGACCTGAGGAATAGCCTGGGTCCCACACGGCGTTGTCACAGCCACCAGGGACTCCATCAACAGGATCATGCTGAAACAAAAATCCAGTGCCCTTGTTTGAAACCTCCAAGACTGAAAACCAAAAATAGTCACTTGTATAAATGCTTTGGTTTTCCCTTCAGAAAATGCTGTATTTCAATCCTTTCTAACCCCACTGCTATCACAGAATGGCAGAATTTTGGCTTAGTTTTAGTTCTACAAGAATTAATCAAAGGGGTGTCTCTCCTTCTTTTTTCTTAAAATAAATTTTCCTTGTAAGAACCAACACTCAACTTTATCCTAAATAAATCCCGTTGAAAATAATGCAGTATAAAGTATTTCAATATATCTTTTGAAGTAGTCATTTAACCGTAATGTCTCAGTCTTTGGTACATAAACAAGGTATCAGTAATATGGAAACAGATCTTTAAATAGCTTTCTGAAGAATTTTATTAAACAACCCCTTCTCAAGGCCAGTATTGCAACTTGCAAGGAGAACACTGCTCTTGCTTTTAAATAATTTTATATGAGGCAAACCACAGCTTCTCTTTGCCCAATCATAATTTATATGAATGTAGCCTTCTTCCTCAATTTCTTGTCTGTTCCCCAGAGAAACTAACTTTCCTCTCCCTTCTTTTAGAAGCCCTGCTAGTACTAAGTGTCTGGTTTAGTTGTAGTCAGATCATTCTAGTTGCTTGTTACTGTCTTGGAAAGCTGACAGGTAATAATTTAATGGATTACACAAGTGTTGTACTGCATTTTTTCCCTTCCTTATTTATATATATATATTTTCTATTACTGATATATTCCTAGGTGTACTAAAAGCTATAGATCATTTTGTCATTAAAGCTGCCTGGGGCTAAGTATACTCCAGTCATTGAGGGCTGCAGATGATTCCCTATCTTAGCAGCTCAGTTCTATTTCTTTCATGTGCTTTAATATGCATGACTTCATTGAGTACATGTAACGATAAAATTTAAATAGGCTCTCATATTTAAACAATAGGCAAAGGAATTAAAAGAACAATTTCTGTGATTATGACTGATGGTCTGTTGAATTGCAGTTCAGCTCCTCATACTGAGGTTCTCATACTTCAGGGGGTTAGTTGCCAGCTTCCTTGAGGTGAAAAGTTTAAACTTTGGCCTTTATGATACCACAGTTATCTACAGCATAATATTAATACAAAAGTCAAAATAACATAGCTTCCAAAGTCCTCTCCCTATTCTTTTTGGGGAGGCACTATTTAAATAAGGGGTTTTGTGACTTTGGGTGGATTTAGAAAAATTAAACTAGTAGACGGACCGAGTTCCCTTACAAAATATCTCCTCCAAATTTCAGTGAAGTTAACT
>JAOXNO010000033.1:8128107-8149703 GCA_028565335.1 Limnodromus scolopaceus
CACCACACAAAACACCACCCAACACTAATCCATATCCCCGAGCACCATGTCGACTCGTCTCTTGAATACCTCCAGGAAAGTCAATACAGAAACAAATGCTATTAAGATGCTGAGCCATCTCTGATTATTAGTTATTTCTCATAATCAGTAACTGAGAAAACACTCAATGAAATACTCTTGTGGAAAAGACCTGGCAGAAAAGAAAAGGAAGTGTCTTTTTTTTGCATTCTATACAGATAAAAAGCAGAGCATAATGCTCAATGTCTGTTATAGATGCCAAAAATAGAAAAACTCAATGCAGGCTTTTTTTAAAGGCCTTTTTTAATGGCAGTAGTTTGTGTTGCAGGGCTGCCCTGGAGCAGGACAGAAACCCAGGCTCCCCAGTAGCTTGCCAGTCAAAGCTTGTTGGAAACGGAGCTTTAGCTTTCTCACAACTTCACATTAATACATTTCCACAGATGAGGCTGTATTTTCTGATGAAATTTTTTTCCAACAGTGAAAATAACCAATTATCTCTAATTTTAGCTGATGAGTGAAGGTTGCTTTTTCCTTACCTGTGTACATTTTTTCCATTATCTGAGCTGATAGCCATCTCCTGGTGAGGCACCAGAAAGCATCATTTCAGTGGAGACTAGTTGTGTCTCTGCTAAGCTCTTCTCGCTTGCAAGGCCTCTTTTCATATCCTACATGCTTGGCAGGGAATTTGTTGTTTTCTGGGAAAACTTCACAACTTTTGCTGTGATGATTCCCCAAAGTCACTATTAGCATAATGGGGGCTAGGGAGGGAGCACTTTTCTTCATTTTCATTTTGAAAATTAGGCACAGCGGGAATTGATTTCTTATTAATTTAACTAGAACATCAAATGCTACAGGATAAGAAAAATATATATTGTATATGGTATATCAAGGCAACATTAGAAGGGGAAAAAAAAAAAAAGGAATAAGCTATCTCAGTTAATTCAACCAAAATTCCGCATAGGATTAAACTGTGTGGTTAAAAGAGTGACTGTAGTGGCTGCCCTGGGACGCCCACAGAAGGCTCGGCAGGAGAATTGGACGAAACCGTGTTTCTTCAATTTACATGCCAAGCAACCATTAGGTAGCTATTCAGCTTTTCCAGGCAACTGCTAAAAACCTCTTCCTTTATATCAAAAAATGAAAGGTCATGAATATTTTTTAGCATAATTTCATCTAATTATGTCAACAATATGCTGATTAGAAATCATGATATTAAAGTCCCTGAATGATTGACACATTAAAACACATGAGAGAAAACACAATAAAATAACCTGTCTTAGCCAGAAATACATGCTGATCTTTATACTTCATGATTATTTGAGTTTCACCACTACTTTGGTTTTGGTTTTTTTCCCTTCTTTTATGTATGTCACCCAGAAATACCGACACCTTGCCTAGAAATCAGTTATACCCATTTAGGCTTACATATTCTCCTTCTCTTTTTATTGTAGTACGAGAAAATGAACTTGCTCTTGATCTTAAGAAGCAATACCTTAAAAGACAAAACCTAGAAAGAAGGAAATTTATTTGTGTCTCTGGAGAAAATTTTATGTTTTCCATTATTTTTGTGTCCATAACAGACAAAGATGACAAAATATATATTAACAGCAGCCAAAGGAATTGGCACAGATACTAGTGACATGACTGCAGAGTGTTAAGACCCTCCAAAATCAATTCAAATCAGCATGATTTTGCCAAGCGCATCAGTGGGATTTGGATTAATTCCATAATTGATAATGTATCTGAGCTGATGGTCTGCAGAGGAAGTAAAATGATTCTCATATATGAAAAATGGGCAGAATTGTTGAAAATAATGAAGAGAAATATGCAAAAGCTTGACAAGATATACACAATATTGCTGTTTCTGTTTAGTCTGCAGCCTTAATGTTTGTTGGCTTCCACAAAAACAAACACATGTGGTGGAGGAACTATTCATTTCAGCCTCATTTCATGGGGAAATGAAGCTTGTAGGAGTATCCTGTTTGTCTGCCTTATCACTATCACCTAATTTTAACCAAATGCAGTTAAATGTGATGGATAGTGCTCTCAAAGATATTTCGCTTCCATAAATTTCATAGTCATAAGGCAGCTGAGCAGAGGAGATGGATACTTTGTTGAGAGTATCTCCTCGGAGAGTAAGGAATCAAGGAATGGTACCAAGGAATAGATAGGGATCTCACCCTCAAGATACAAATTGCAAGCAAACTAGGTTCTCATAATGACATGTTTCTGCTAGGCAGGCACTTTCCCAATTTTGATCAACTTTGAAGAGTATAAATGAATTTTTTTTTCCTCTTTTTTTTTTTTTTATCTTACAATAGAGTTTTATATGCTGAGATACTGTTGGGATAGGCCAAAAATATATATTTCTGAATACAATTTCAGAAACAAAATAAGAGTTTGAGGGACCACATAATTTCTACCCATATATAAATAATATATATATACGAATAATATGTAAAGAAGAAAAATCTAGTTTCCAAGGTTTTCAGACTTATTAAAGATTCCATACCTTCATTCATGCGTGTGCTTCAGTAGACATCTATTGCAACCAGGATCCCATACTGGGTCCTTCCTTTGTGAAAAGCAAATCTTGACAGTATTCCCTATGTAAAACATAGGTCTATAGCTTATGTACAAAATTGCTAAGGGGATACTCAGGAGTGTTTGAAAGCCTCCTGAAGCAAGTTGATAGATTTATAATATAGCATGAGTGTGATCTGAAACACACACTTGCTTCATGGTCAGACTGTTTGGATTAGAGCTTTTAGATGTATTCTAGACCATGCCAGAGGAGAAAGTGTTGTCATGTGCTAGCCCTCAGCGTGGTTCTTCACATGTTTATTCCCCGCAGTGCAAGGAATCCAAAGAAACCAGTTCCTCACTACATATCTTTCATTGCCATGTGATGATGTCATTTGACCAACCTCCAGCAGACAAGTCAGCAAGATGCCTTCTCACCCCTCCACCCCAAGGTAGGAAAGCATATGGTAGCTGCTGCAGTAAAGACATTTCATAACCACCTTTATGCACATACACTGTCCTTCAGTTTGCTTTCTGATCAGCGCACCGACAGATGTCAGAGATGTAATCTCTGCTGTGGCTCTCTGCACACAGATTGATCCAAGGTATCCCACTGAAATCCAGCTGGAGATCAGATGCTGGAGGGTTTGTGGTCACAGACTATAAACTGCAACATGATCTCTATCAGAGACCTTCCTCTTCAAATAATTTCAGTTGGCATTGGAGAAGAAGTAACCAGCAAAAACATAGCCATGTGCTGTATCAGTGTCATTACCAATCAGGCAATGAAGTTAAAAAGACACTTTTATTTTTTAAGAATATTTGGGATCAATTTAAAAATATGGATATATGGATATATATATATATACACATATTAACTTAACTACAAATAGACCATTAGCATTGTTTTAAATAACAGCATTCTGAGACACCTCAGCTAGACAGAGTGAAGCAGCTGCCTCATTCAGCAGTGGTATGCCAGGCAGAATTACACTTTTCACCGTAGTATTTATTCATTGTTATCAGAATTAATGCCACGTTTGGGACTATTTTTATTTAGATGGACAACTGTGATTTTCACTGTACATTCCAGTGAAAATGAAAACTGGCCCGTCGCGGGTCCTTCAGATTAGTTCAATTTCTTCTTCTTTTTTTTTTTCACCTAATTTGCCAGGTTTCCTGTTGTTGCTCTTACCTCTCAAGGCCCTCTGCAGTCCTTCGTTCCTTTAGCAATGATCACATTTTTCTTTTGATATTTTGATATGAGTACATATTCCATCTTCTCTCCATCCTTTTGATTCTCTTTTTTTTCTTCTATTATGCTTCAGAAACTCCTTTTTATATTAAATACTGGGCTACAGCTCTTTCCATTACTTTTTTCAAAATTTAACTCTTTCGTTAATCCGACCTTGCCAATTTATTCTGTAAACTCATTTGGTGTTTGCCAGTTACATACATATTCGTCCCTTAAACAGGGAATTTGTCATGCAGGGAATGTGCCTTCTTGTGTGGCTATAGCAGTCTTTATAGTGGGACAAACAAGTACATCTCAGCTTTGAAGAAGTCTGCCCCTGTAGGGTGACTAGGCATTTCAAATCAATAAAATACTATCAACCTTGAAGAAGTGAACTTTTTATAAGTGGATACATATTCATGACAACTCTGCATAGCTGTAATAATCCTAACAAAAGCTCTTTTTTATTCTCGCTTACTGCTTGGCTTAAAATAAGGGTAGCCCACCTTCGGGAAAAAAAATATACAAAGACCCCAATTACTAAGTATATTGGACAATTTTCTTTCATCACTACCTTTTCAATCCATTTCACTGAAATTCATAGTAGGCTTTTAGCCAGGGAAATGTAATGACAAAACTGGGGTAATTTTTTTCTAACTTTATTTCTAGTGGGATTTCAAAATTAGAATGAAGGGGTAATTAATTTGATTGTCTCAGGAGTCTCTTTTCTTGCTTGTCCACATGAGCCCAAGCCAGCTGTATAAGACAAGGAAACACTGCTACAGAAATGTGAGCTCTCTATAAAGTCCAAGAAAGATTGATTTATATTTGTGAACAAAATTCAGGCACAACTGCAATAGACCAAACACTTACATATGTCCTGTGTTTAGCATAGAACACTATTCTCTGCATGTTGAAACTTCCCCAAAACCTGAAAGATTTGCACAAAGGGATACAGGATAACAAGTCACTTTCTACTGAACTGTTGATCTGGTTGAAGACAGTAAAATCCAGAAGTAACTTAAGACTATTTCAAGTTCCCCTGGACATTTTTAGGGGGATTTAAAAAAAAAAAAAAAGTCAACAATCAATGCATTAGAGCACTAATCCAATTGTCAACAAATAATAATTATGAACACAGTTGAATAGAAACATGCTAGAAATGTCTTGTGAAGTCATGCAGTGTTCTTAGTAGCTAACTTCAATATACTTAATGTTTTAGCCTATTTTAATAGGCTAGTAGTAGTGTTTTAAATATTTGAAAAGACTTTTCACTTATTATTCATGTGCAATATCTTTTCAAAGGTAAGATTTTTCTTTATGGATCACAAAACAGCAGCAAAATTTTGCATTTTATGATAAAGAACATTACTATGGGAGTTTGAGTAGAAAAAATAGTGAGATATTTGAATTAATAATCAACTATAAAACGTGTTTAATGATACACAAGAAAAATCTGCTAAGTTCTCGAAGGCATATGTTCTGTGGTCTTAAGGAATTTTGTTAAACTTTTGTACTTTTATGTACATCCTAATTCTTTCCCCACCAAAGTTTATGTCAACATTTCTGTTTACGTCAGCAGGAAGCAATCAGAACAAATTTGTAAAGGTAATGATTTGTGTATCTTTAAATTGGCAGCTTTTAAAGAATATGGGGTTGTAATATTATTAGCTTCCTGTTTTTTCCCTCAAAATTATATTTCATACATAATCTAATGAATACAAGTAATATAAAAAAAGTTTTATATTTCAATGATCAGCGTTTCTGTCATTTTAATTTTAAAGGCTTTAAAGCTTTTTTATTTCACTAATGTGTGATTTACATTTTAAAAGTGTTCAGTCTCACCCTCCATTTTATAATTTTCCATGGAAAGTTTCTCTCAAAATCCAACTGCAACAAAGACTGTTCAGGGAAATGTTCATTCTAAGGACTTATTTTAGCTGTTCTGCCAGTATTATTTTAGAATTACAATAGAGAGCAAACACTAAAAAAATATAGGTAAAATTGGAAAGCTATTCTGCTTCTTCTATTCTGATCTTTCTATTGATAGGTGGATATATCTTTCCAAGTTCCAATAAACACTTTTAAATCTCTAAAATATTTCTATTTCCAATGATGGGAATTTCATTTTTCTCCATATGTATCTTTTCCTTGTACCTCATTCAGGTGTTGCTCACTTTCTCCTCTACCTTCCAAAATACACATAAGCTATCTGCAAGCTTTTGACTATGTGGCTAGCTCCGCTATGAAATGGAACAACACTTTTAAGATACAAACCAAAAATGGCCTAAGTTAAAACATATTTTTCTTTGAACCATTTGGAAATGGTCCAAGGTTAAAGGGGCTATTTTGAATGGCACTATGCACATAAGGCTGGTTATCACATTGACACTCTTATCCGTGATTAGTAACTCATGTATGAGTGCATACTCCAACAAATATAGAGAGTGCATTATGGACTCCACTGATTTCATTCCCAGAAAAATAAACTGTTAGATCTTTGTTTTCATTTATATGTTTTTTTCCCTAGCTCTTTTTTTGTCCTATATGATCTCAAAAAAGTCTGTGCATATGGGAGGTGTACACTCCTGCTGCTTTACAGCAAGGCTTCCCACCGGCATAGACAGCAGTAATTAGCCAGAGGAACAATGGCCACATTATAACATAGACCTTTTTGTGAGGAGGGTTTTTTTCTGTATAAAAGCTCAGTTAGAGCTGTTTGTTACATACACTGCTTTATCAAACAGTTTATTCAGTCTCTGCAATGTGCCTTAATTTCAAAGAGTTATTTAGACCACTTGGGGAAATTCTGTATGTTTGATAAATAGTATCGTTTTATGCATTTTTACAATATGAGTAACGCTCCCTAACCCTTGAAAATTAACTTGAAATTGAGAGAATTCTACAGATTAATAACCCAATTCACCCTGATGTTTTACAATGGGGTGAGCTCACCCTTCAAGTAATGAACAAATTAACCTATGCAAGCCATAAAATTCCTCCAAACTTAACAATGCCCATCAAAATTCTTCCAGTTCAGACATTCATGACTTGTATTTTAATGGATTCCAAACTCTGTTTAATGTTAGGCTTCTCTCCGCTTTTCCTCCCTTCTTTTGTCCTTCCCTCCCCTCTCCTTTCTCCTCTTTCTATTCCCAGTGTGGTGTTAGACTAAATGCCTTTTAATTTTTCTTGATCTAATTTAGGTTTGATTAGCATGTAGAAAATGTTACCAAAAATTTAAATATTTAAATTTCTGATTTCCTTAAATGAGTCAAAGTGCTCATAAAGCCATAGGTGACTTAAATTTACTTCCTTTCCCTCAAATACCAAGTGAAACAGACTAAATTGATTATGATTATGACAAAGTACTGACTTTTATTAAATTCTCTCTCTCTCTCTTTCTGAGTAGATGTATATATCAGAGCAAGTTTTGGCAGTTTCATTTTGCTGAGGTTTGTGCCAATATTTCCTTCAATTTTAGTCCAGATGGGTTCACACCCCTAAACTTAACTCTGACTTTCAGGATTGAGCAAACTCAGACTCTCAATTGAAATTTAAGGAAAATGACCTGCACTTGGGAGACATATGAAACCACTTAAATCCAAAGCTTGAATTGCCCCAGGTTTGTTTGAAATTTAGGCCAAAGTTACTTATTAAAGCCACAAAGCTTACCTGTCTTTTGTCAGATTGACCCAAGTTTCAACTAAAACCCAGATCCATTTTCTTTGCAAGTATTGAAAATGTTGCCTGTGGTAACATCAGAGCTTATAGCCGTTCTTTAGCACCAAGATAGAGCAGTTCAAATCCCTTGTTTGCTAGATACTCAAAGCAACAATGTTGGTGGGAGGTTGCTTTCAGCTTCCTCTTGAAAATTATGACATGAAAACACAGCCCAAACCAGAAAATTGTAACCAAAACAATAGGCTTAAGCCATGCTGAAAGAAGTCATGAAATGTTTTTTCCCACTTCGCTGTTTTAATACTGAACAGTTAGTTGGCTCATTTGGAATGAAATGGGGATTATGAAAATATACATTGAATTTACATTGAGAACAAATCTCATTATCTGCCACTTGTCCTGTGGTATCTCCTGCCTTTCTGCCGTAGACAGACTTATACACGTGCTCTCTCTCTTTCTCTGCTGTAACTGAAAGAATAGGGGAAGGGCTAATCTGGCAGATGACAGTGTGAGTTTCCTTCTGTAATCAGTATTCCTTCCCAGAGGAGGTGTGTGTTACCTTGAGTAAGTGTTGGACAAACCCTTTGGAGCCTATTCTGAGATTTGGGCTGATACTTCTCTTCAGCAGAGAATTCACTAGTAGCATGTATTTACCTTAAGAAATATGAGACAGGTTGTCTTGAGAAGACTCAAAATGTCTCCAGGTGAGGATTAGTTAACTGCCCCAGGAGGCACACGTTTATCTTGCAGAAATCCCCAGAAGTGAATTGTCAAGCACTTTGGAAGACTGCTTCATGAGAAGTGGGAACTTGCCCACTTTCCTCAAGATATGGGGCTTGGCCTAGAAAACTTTATGGCTTAAAAGAATAATTTATAGGCAGGAACTGCTCCTTTTATTTCAGCAAATAATTCTCACATATCTCTCTCTCCCGGTACTCGGGAGCCTGGTAAATCAAGTTTGTGTTCCCTCAACTCCACTCCCAAGTCCTAGCATTATTTCCTTTGTCCACGCTTCAGTTCTTAGCTACCAGCTCAGAAGAGCAAAGCTTCCCAAATGTGCACAGTGAACAGCCAGAAAAAAAATAATTCATGTTCTTCTAGAGGAGCAGAGCCCTATGTGCACACATATGTCTTGGTGCACACCCACCTACCCACAGAAGGAGGTCAAACTATTGGGAGAAACAAGCAACGTCTCACTGCTCTCCTTTGCTGATCCTGTCACATACATGAGAGAGGAGAAAGTGGGTTTCCCTGTCTCTAACTACCTCATGCATCCACCTCCCACCACACATACTGCAGCCACTGATCCTGTATGCATCCAAGAGTATCTTGGAAAAATATATTCTGTCAATCAAATTAAGTCAAGGCTAGATGCCTGAAAAAATAGGATTTTCTGGTGGATGCTTGGATAATACTCATGGGGTCAGTGCATAAATCGAGCATGAGGCTTTGCAGGACTGACAGGCAAGGTACACTTCAATTTTCTTACACAGAACTATTTGGCGCGTATCTGATTTCTCAGTTAACTGTGAAGTTTCTTAAGAGCAAAAAGAGAGGCATGGAGAACTGGGGGATGGCTACAGTTAGTATTTTATTTTTATTAAGTGCTGTTTAACAGCTGCTCTATGACTACTGTGACCGTTCGAGGAGTTTGGTATATTTATGCTCATGTGAAAGAACTGAAGTAGCAAATAGATCACGAGTTTTCACAGATAGCAAGGGACACCTATGTAGTCTAATAGTTTGTTATGAAACTCTGTGCTGATGAATGAGGAATGCCAGTCAGCATTAAAGAGAAACAATGCCATTCCTCACTCCTTCATTCTTTAAGCTGCATTTGCGCAGCTACATCATCTTTATGAATGTTGTCTTCCCAATTCCTGTGCAATAGTAAAACAACATGATAAGTATGGTTCATCCTCTGCCTCGTAAAAATGGATCCTTATGCCCGTTTCCAGAGCGGCTGTCGATGTGGCAGCTATTTGTAGCTGTCCTCCTGTGTGTCTAAAGGGGCAGCTCTTCAGCCAGAGCTATTCATGCTAAAAAGCGAGTGAATGTTTACTGTACCGGCTGGCCCCAGAGAACATGCTGGGAAGTACCGTCCCTATTAAATGTTTTCAAGATCTGGGGTGAGATAATGGCTCCACTAAATCAATGGCAAATTTCCCAGTGCATCTGTGGGGCCAGAACTCCACACCTTCAGCTTTCCACAGAACATGCAGACCTGCTCATGTAAGATTTGAACAGTGCTTAAAACTGAAATAAGATCCACCTGTGGTAGCTTTAACGCACATAATACCATAGTATCTTGCTGCCTAATTCTGGCTATTATGTAAAGTTTGTGGACAGATAATCTGCAACCACTAAAGTCTGCATTCCTTTTTGGTTTGGTACATCCTAGGACTCTCTTAAGTGCACGAAATTGACTGCTCTGGGACCAAGATAGATTCCATATTGTACCTGCATTTGCTGTGTGCTAATTAGAGATTAGCAGACCTCCCTGGTAATTCCTTTCATTATTGAAAAAGTTGATTTTGTGTCATCAGGGAGCCACAGAAGAGTTCTGAAAACTGTTATCTCATGAGGACACTTTAAAGATGAGTTGACCCTGGGCCCTAGAACAACTACAATAATTTTCCAAAGCTCTTCACTGCTTTTTAATCATTCTTTGAAAGCTTGAAAACAGATTCAGTCCAAAAATGCATTCTCAGCTCTAGCTACACATCAGCTATGTTTCTATGGACAAACTTTACAGTTCTCAAACTCCTTTTTTGTTTTTAAGTGGCTTTCATGTACAGCTACATCATCGTGTATAAAGTCCAGGCAATTTTCTAGTGCTGACAGCAGTTTTGTGCCCAGCCCACATGCAAAGGGGTCCTTCACGGCGTGTCCTTCAAGGAGTTAGGAGAAGAGGAGATTTTTTTTTTTTTTTTGAGTTGATATAAACCAAACTTTTCTTCTTTTTTTTCTCCTGAGTGTTTTATCACTCTGAGTTCTTGAGACACACTAGTGAATGTGCAGTATGAGAAACTGGTAGGAAGTCTGCCAGAAACCTGGCTAGTTTACAAAGACTGGAAGATTTTTTGCCAACCATTTTAACAGGCTAAAAAGAGCAAACAGCAAGTGGTGTAAGGTTAAGACACTTTTTCAAGTTTAGAAGTAAGCTACTGTGCCATCAAAGCTCTAGCTAGTGATACACAGAGAGCAGTGATAGCCAAAAAAAAGGGCTAAAAGAGTTAGACAACAAACTAATATGTTGGCTTTCAAGATTATTTGAGTACCAGAAGGGGCATCTGATATTAGATTCAGAAAAAACTCTTATCAATATAATTTGATAGGATTATCCAAATATATCTATTTTACCTGTATACCTCCAGTTACTGCAGTCTCACAACGTCAGTGCATTTATGAATGACATATGTATGGGAAAGAAGAAGAGAAGGAGGCTCAGAATCAAAACAGCTTACGGCATCTCAGAGATGAGTACTTGCTCATTTAATGCACTTACACGAGGCCAAATTTACCATGCCTACAGGGCTGAAGAACATGTTCACGTGGTCTAAAGGCAGCTAAATGCTCCAGACTTTCTCTATCTGTTGGCTTTCTGAGGGAAGTGATCAAAGAACAAGACAAATCAGACCTGGGTTCAATTCCTTGTTCTGCTAATGAGCCCTACCCTTAGGATATGTTTTCATTGCATAATTCATTGCTGTGAAAAGGTCATCTTCCAGTCCTGAGGATACCTCACATACGTTTTGTGGCAGAGCGGTCTCTTGCGTCCTGGGGCCATATGACCACTTGTTCTCTGTGAAGCCTGACTTCTAAATGGTGTGATGTAATTAGTTTCATTTTTATAATCGGGAATGTTAGTGAACTGTAAAACCATGCTCATCATCACGCTCGGTATTAGTTAACCTATCCTTCCCACAACACTGTGCTCCATAAGGCTCCAAAGATGGTCTGTGCCATGATAGTCAACAGAAAACAAAAATCCAAAGGCTGCAAGCACACTTTAATTTCCACAGAGTGCATTGGGTACCTGCAGGGAGCCAGTTCCTAATGGCTTCAAGGCTTATAAAAAATTTTTGCAACTGTACTTGTGACAGTTTGAAAAAAATGTTTAGTGTTATTGCTAAGTGCATTATTTATTCATCACCCCAATCCTCCAGCTCATCCACTCAGCAGAATCAGTGGGTTGTAAGATTATCTTTATTATTTTCCCCAAAAAGATTAGAGACTTCTTTGAGTGGAAAAAGGTTGGGAAAAGCTATTTTATATAATAGCTGTGTAGTCAAATTCTTATTAATGCTGAAGACACTTTTCCTCTACGTAATCCAAGAGGAACAAAACAATTTTATAGCTGTAAGAGACAAGAAACATGATTTAAAAGACTTTTCTGAGTATTACAAGAACTTCTGGAGAAGTTAAAAAAAGACATAGAGAAATGTGTCTTAAGGGTCTTAAGATTAATCATCTCCAGTCTCCAGCCTTATTTCCAGTGCATAGGAGAGCAGTCCAGAAGCAAACTCAGCATTTTTTTGCCTTCTTAATGGAGCATTAATCTGTAATTTTTGTGATTTAATAACATACTTAAAGAAGCTTTCTTGGCTAAAATCTGATACATAGTGCTGGTGACCTCCAGTGCCCTTCCTTTCTCTGAACCAAAGGCCTTAATTGTTCATCCTCTAATATGTACAGAGAGGCCACTCAAAAGGATGAAATCCAATATAAATAAATGACATTTGGTGATGAGGTCAACTTTCAATTTAAGATTTATTTTACCCAGATGCCTGAAATGAGTGGCTAGACTGCATTTCAAGGTTCAGGCAAAACTTCATAGATATTTTATCAGTGAATTGAAGGAGTGACATGTTGCAAGCATCTGTACAACATTACATTTTAGGGAGGCTACTCTATCTTCAAACTCTTCAGGCCTTATGATGTCGTCTTTCATGCTGAGAATTTCAAGCCTGAGATGAGGTTCTAATAACTGAAAAGAAAAAATAGATTATGCTAATCAAGATCCAAGCCATACATGTATATTTGGATTCTGCAAGGTCATTTATCTGCTCCTACTAATGTCAAAGGGATATACGCTAACAGTGTCAGTGGGAATGGACTCAGGTTCCCACTGAATCTATCCTTAAGTGAACTCATTTAGCATGAAGATCACGTTCATTGTATGGCTTTAAATCCTCCTGCATCACTCCCTTACATAACATACAACTAAATAAAATTCAGATGTCCTGAAGGTCTATACTAAGCATAAAATGAACTGACTGCCCAGCTATGTGAGAGTTAAATGCCAATCAAACTAGATCTGTACAGCGACTGGGGTTTTTGCTCCTCATTTTGCCATGCGTTTTCCTTGTATTTCTGGGAAGCATAAAAAATCCTTTCTTGTTCATAAACTATATGAGAAATCCTATTAAAATCTAGCTTACTTCATGCTACTTATGACATGTTTATTTTCTGTAATTCACTTGGCTTTCGTAGTAGGGAAAGTACTTTAGTAAAGTTCATTTTGTTTTATTTTCAGTTCTTGCTGTAGATATTTCATTCCAAAACTTCAGTGAAATGTTTATAGAGAATTAAAAAAAAAAAAAGGAAGCTTTTCATTTAAATGTTAAATGTATCTTTATGTATAAAATTCAATGGGTAATTATAGGTACACAGGTAATACCCCTTTACAAGTCCATCTTTTCATTGTAGTCCTACATAAGGACGTGAGAATTTCTGGTGGCTGGGATGCTACATCTTCAGAACTGGCATATTTAAGCATTTGAACATCCTCAGCAACTGCACTTACACAGAATTGTCCTTCCCCATCAGCTAGAGCTGACCTCTGTGATATCTCCCAAGGCAAATGGAACATTTTTGTTGCCATCTACATATCCCAGTTTGCTTGAGGAGCAACTGCCAATGCTCAGACATCTGTCACATGTGCGGCAAATATCTTGTTTGATATTTGTCAGGCAGAACATCTTGACAAATGGGTGACTAAATGCAACACATTTTAATTGTTAGAAGCACTCTAAAGAGTCAAATCATTTTCCACAAGAGGAAAAAATGAGTCACAAGACTTACTGAGAACACCTGAGTTTTTTCTGTAATCCCAGTTCTTTATTCTTGTGAAAGAATTACTGTCTCTATAAGGACATGTTTACAAGGTGTCTGGTACTATAGATGTGTTTGCACAAAACTTACATTTATAACACTTCACTCAGAGGACAGGTTGTAAAATTAATTAAGAATAACACAGAAGTTGCTGAACTCTATCCTACTTTGACTAACTGGCTTCCAGTATGATATTAATTATTTCAACTGAGCTCAGATGTTTCACAGCATCTTATGTTAATGTACACAATATTAGGGACCCTATTCATGTCTGAAATCACTGACCCTTTTAATCGTGAGTACTTCTTTTGCCACATGCTGTTGAATGCTAATAATCAGGGTCTTGACGTTTCGGAATAGGTATTTCAGAGCATACGCCCTAAATTATCCCCTCTGATGTTCTTACTTCTGTGCGTCCAGCTTCTGAGAGCAAACTGAGAATAATGGGTCCTGTGAGAATAAATACACTGTGAAGCAATGACTAGTGCCATGATATAAATTCTGAGGAAATAAAATGTTCTCTTGACAGCATTAGAGATGGGGGGGAACACATTAAACAAAGTCCACGCAGTGAACAACTGCTTGCTAATCTGCCAGAGTTCCTGTGATTCAGCGAGGTCTGAGGAAAAACAAAAATAACCCAGTAACCAACAGGACTACCAAAGCACACAAGGGGTCTGAAGTGAAGTTATACAGAGAATCTCCCTTCTGGCATTTCCCATATTCTGAGTGCTTGACTCAGACAGCTATTGTTCTTCTGACTTTGTTTAAAAAAGCAGTGTATCCACATGTCCTGTGTATAAAATATTACTACACACAGAGGGCTGTTTTCGTGGGGCTTTCTCGTGAGAACAACTCCTCTTATTGCTGTATGGAGAACTAGATGAGAAATCCCAAAGCTCTTAAAGTCATTTCAGGTTTGCCACTGATTTCTACAGTGGATCAGAATTTCACCTCTAATACTGCTAAGGGTCAAAATACAACTGAAGGAAATGAAAGCAAACGGTAGTAAAACATCAGCAGTAAACCTGTCCCACAAATTTCTTGTGGTTTTACAAGGATGTAGTTAATACATTAAGTTGTTGTTACCTAATTAGGTGAATTTTATTGTGTCATCAAACAGAAAACTGATACCAAATGGCATGTTTATATAAATGAATGAGAGAATGGAGACAATGTTAGCAGAGCAGAAAATAGCTATGGCCCGAAGCGTGATTTCAGCGTGGGAGCAGAGACCATCTGAAGGAGAGCATAATTATATGGCGGAAATAATATAGTGAATAATAATTAGTAAGAAGTTATTGGGATTTTATCTTTATAGAAATAAATTATACTGATTACAATCAAACTCATACTTGCAATACTGCTCTAAGTAATGCCTGCATCAGTACCATGGGTTATATCTGCTCTTTCTACAAGACTCACACCAAAAGCACCATGAAGCATCCTTTGAGGCTTCTGCATCCCTTACTCATTTTGACAGAGCATAAACTGGGGTGACTTTCTTGGAGGGAAGATGTCCTGTCACTGTCCCTGTTCCCACTGCAGTCACCAGGACTTCGGTGGAAAATTGATTGGGCACAGCAGTAAAGTAAAATATTAATCAGTTTAGCGAAGATGGCGGAATTGGGAGGTAAACACTGAACAGATTTTTAATGCAGTAAATGCAGTTCTTAATACTCTCTGCTTCATCATCAAAAGCTCTTACCTTCGTCGAAAACTGTACCACTTTAAAACCAAGCGTGCACAACTTCATCTGTGACAGAGTGTGGGAATACATTAGACCCACTGTAATGACGGATGCCTGCAACGTGCAGCAGGAACTCAGTTAGGCAGCCGATGCCAGGCAAGGCTCAGGAGAGATGTGGTACCCGCAGCAGTAAACCAAACTGAGCAATCCTGGATGCCTGCTCAGCTGCCTCCCTCTCCGCTGCCAGGAGCCTGATCTCAGGAAAGCAGAGTCGCATTTCCGGGTGTGCCAGCAGCAGCTGTGACCTCAAGGAAACTCAGGCTGATGTGGCTCCAGAAACTAAAGGTGGGATCAAGAAAAGCCACAGGTACTGTTCTTATCCACTTCATTAAGCCCTCCTCAGTGCAGGGATAGCCAAGCGAGCACTCTGCTTGGGGATACCCCACTCCCAAGGGTGGTCTCACACTAAATGCTGTTGGTTCTAAAAATCAATCCATAAAAAAAGTCACTATTCCCTCAACCATCCTGGCCAAAGGACACATGGACAAGAGCAGTAACCAAGTGCAGGTTTGCTGCGCTCTGCTCCCTTGCCTGCCGCTGCGTGTTACCTGAAACAGATGCCGGTCTGACTTTTTGGTGCCTAAAGCCTTCCTTGCACCCATCTCCTCAGGCTGAATCCTGTACTTCTCCACAGTGGCCCTGCATTTCAGCACAAAGGTTGCCCTCCCTGAAACCAGAGATCGCTGCGACCTGTGTGAGCGGCCGTCCATCACCAGAGCAGTGGGAGAGGGCTCAGTCTTGTGCCTCGGCAGATTAACTCTACTTATGGAGGGCTACAACAAATCATGGGAGGGGATTTTTAATGTCATAACAGCCCTGGAAGTAGCAGCTATTTCCTGCTGGCTGCGTGGGATGGGAGGAGGGAGGCACAGGCACAGTTGTGGCAGGAGAGCATCCTCAGCAGGCATTTCCAAGCCTTGCCAAGGGCTGTGGGGAAGCTTTCTTCAACTTGAATAAAAAATTTTGCAGTATTGCTTGATTAATACTGGTATTCACAAATGACTTAGAAATGCTACGGGGGTTGCTCTAGTGATTTGAATCACTTATTTGCACAGGCCATTTTTATAAGACCTCTGGCTTTTTCTTCTTTTGGAGCTACAGTAAAGAAAAATCTCAGTAGTTACCTGTAGTAGTTACTACGGTAAAGAAAAATCTCAGTAGTTACCTGCTTTTAGGTTTCTGCTGTAACAGCAGAAAAGAGTCAAAAATGGCCACTTGATTTTCCAGCAAAAACCAGTGAAAAAATTGAAAGGATGATTTCTAGATGGAGGCTACTTAAAAGTTGGACCAAAAGTCTTCATTCTGCATTGTAGATTGTAAGAATCAGATACAAACTACTTCTTACATCGCAGTGATTTTTTTCGGAGACATTTACAAGGATGAATAAAGTCAAACTCTCAAATAAAAAAAATTTACTTACAGCAATTTATCAGTCTTTAATAGCTGCCTGCTATTTAATATAATGTTCTAGGAGACTCACCATGGCTTTGTGGAAAAACATTTGTTAAACAGAGGCTGCTTCTTCTTTCAAACAATCAGGTTTCAAATATGCCCAGAGTGTTTCATTTTCCAAGATGTATTTCCATTTGTTTTTAGAATGATTCAATTCTCTATCCTATTTCTGTATATTCTTAAAATAAAACACTACTATATTTTTTAATTTTTTTTCCTAGTTACAGAGAAGACATTACAGAGAAGGGAAGAGTGGTAATGATTTATCTCTGATTAGGGCGTTTTACATACTTTACCCTTTTAATTTCTAACAACACAAATGGATGCCAAGCATTATATCATACAAATAAGTAGAATGGCCATAAAAGCCAATTAAAAGTTTATGTGAGCAAATTTTTATTCTATTACTGCTATTTTTGGGCTCCTGTTTTTAAAAAAATAATGCTGGTACAAAGAAAATAACAGTAGCATATTTTAACCATGTTGTTCAGAGAAATACAAAAGAATTGAGATGGGGAAAGGGGATAGCTGTTATTAGATGAAATAACATGCATTTGAAAAAAAAGGGACAAGCAGTTGGTTGGATGACTGATTTTGGTCTTGTCATACAAAAATACATTATCAATTTTAATAAAAATATTTTTAAAAAATAAATCTTTTATTATAGCTGTCTTCAGGAGCATGAAAAAGATCTTTTACCCCTCAGTTAAACCATGAATATAATGCTGAATATACACTTTAGCAGAAAGGAGTGAACACTGCATACGTGAAGAAAGCTCTGGTTGAAAAAGACAGTAAGTCTTGTGGTACGTGTTTATTTCTGAATTTCCTTGAGCACAGATGGAACTTCAGCTCAAAGCAAAATGATCCGTGATTCCTATTGGGCATGGGATTTATGTTAGGGGCTACATAAAGGGCAAGTGCATTAGTTTGTAAATGTCACACCACAGCAGACTTAGAAGAGAATTAAACTCTAAGAACAAAGCTTTCCTAATGCCATATGACACAAAGCTCAACAAAGAATATCTTGACAGGTAGGGGGTGGAGGAGGAAAAATCCCATAGTCTGTCTATCTCAGTGGGAGCATGTAAGTAATGTAGTATGAGGCTTACAGGGAAAAATACTGAAAGTCCGAAAAAACGTGCACTACACAATCTATACTGCTTTCTAACATGCATTGTTTGTGTTAATTCTTTAGCTCCTGTAGTACAGTATCATCTTGCAGAAGTGATACCCTGAGAAATATTTTCTAGTTTACAATAGTATCTGACATGCAGAAGTGCTGGACTGCATGAAGATAATTCAATCAGTCAGCAAATCCTGTTGTCTCTCAGTTTGTAAATTCAAGTGATAATTCTGCATCCATCTAATGTCAATCTATGGCCAACAGCCCAAAATAAGGATTATACAGGGGAATTTTTTGTGTGAGAGGAGAGAGAAGGAACTTTGATTTGGAAAGATTCTCAGAGTTGTGTTTCAGGAAAAAAATACACATTAGCTTCTCCTTCCTATTACTTTCAAAAATCCATTCTTTTGTGTGTTTAAAATAATGTTAATGTAGACTCTGCATCAATGGTTACTTTACAGAGTCTTTTCCTTCTGTCTGCACAAAGCTGTAGTGCTATAACCAAAGATTATATATACTCATTGTGTTACCTACTCCAACTGCTCAGACATTCTGCCCTTTTTAGCTTAGTTATGTTGGAATAACTGGTTTTAAAATTGTATGAGAGAAACCACATAACATTTTCACTGGTGTGATTGAATCTGTTGAATTCCAACTACTGTAAGTACTGATATAAAGAAACATAAATTGTTATGACTTTTGGGTTAGTTAAAGCCCTTCTTATACTTTTTATGTTTGCTGGCACGTTTCTATCACTTTTTGCAGAAATTTGTATCTTTGTGTTGTGATTATAAAATGCCACAGGTATATTTACAGCAGCTTTAAAAAAACTAAAATTAAGTATCCATCAGTATTTTCTTCTGTGTGTGTGCATAAGACTTTTAGTGTCCCATACCCCCAGACATGGGTTTTGTCCTTCCTTCCTCTTTTCCTGGTTACACTCCGTAAACATAATCTGGAGCTTTAGTGTCTCTGCTACAAACAAAGCATGGATCTTAGATTGGCCGGTGTAAGTGTGTAAATAGAGAAAGTTTGGGAAGGTGAGCGAGTTGCTATGCAATCTATCATGAGCTACAGTGACTAAGAGCTGGAAGAACCACAACACTGTTCAGACGCTTTCACACTTATCAAGGCAAACCGCTGGAAAACGTGATAATGAACGGATAATCAGCTGCAGCTTTGCAACCCAAAACTTTCCCATTTCTTGACTATTCTCTATTTCACTTCCTTGTAGAACAATCCTAACTTCACAGTCTATAAATCTATATCTATTTGTTTGAGCAGCCTCTGTTAGTCTGAGCAGCAGGCAATGTGATAGAAAAACAGGGTTATTACAAAGGTGTTTTTGAGTCTCGGAGGAGTGGTTCATGGCTTTCCAAACTTTCTCTGCTCCTGTTGTCCCACTGCAGAGAGCAGTGGCCAAGATAGCCCCACAGGTGGGGTCTACCTCCCACTAAACAATCTCTTTAACTACAATTCATCCTTCATGTGAAGTCTAAGGTGGTAGATAGCATCCTGCCGTGTACTTGACCAACTCCTGGCATCTCGAGGGAAGCCTGTGGGAGACAAAGCATACTGCAGATTAAATGCAGCTGAGGTATTTCCACCCAGCTGGCCTGCATTTGGCACTGAAGCACCACTCCTCTGCCCTCCTATACCTTGCCCAAGGGCAGAGACCAGAGGAATATTCATTCTTCTCCTGAAGTACCACTCAGAAGCCAACCGGCAGGATGTGCAAACCCTGAGGGGCAATGCATGGCCATAGATTCGCTTTCTCTCTTTTTGCACGAAAGAGGAAGTTGACACATATGAGACCTTTTTTATTTTTTCATATCCAATAGGAATACTGTTAGGAAACTGGGAACTCCTTCCATAACAAGAAGACATCGGATTTTCAACATAAATTTCATTCCATTTCAGGATGAAGAGACCTCCAAATCTTATTTCAAAGTTTTAGGTATTTCAGTCTGATGTTGCTCTCTAACTTTCCCTTTTTTCCCGCTAGTTCCCCACGCACACACAGTGTGCAGGGGAGTTTCTATTACAATAATTTACAGAAAAATATAATTCGATTTGTGAATTATACAAATAGCTTCACGCTTTCATGTTGATGAAAGGAGTTCTTGTTGCTGGTATGTTATGATGCTGTAGTTAAATGGTTCTTTGTGCTGCTGCTGCTGTTTTATAGGCAGTAGCATAGAAATAGAATATAAGTAGTAGGAGAGAAGATTAAACTTAGCATCATTCTCCTGCAAATACATACTGACAACTTGTCTGTCTGTCTTTACACCGAATTGCCACAAGTGGACAAGACAGTTTGTCACTGTGCAATCTCCTAGAAAACTTTTCCTCACAGCCGTAGCATTCACTCACAGTCTTTGTCCCTGAAGCCTGGGTTTGGTGCATCTATAAAAGAATATTTACATCCTTTTCCTTAGAGAGACTTCTGTACAGAATTATCATTTTCTAATTATCTTTGTGCAGCTTCCAAAGCATGTAAGTAGTAATACTCAAATACAGGAATCGTGGTAGTGATTTCACTGAGAGTTGTTAGCAAGCGAGCTGATTTTGAACAGAAAGTAGATTGTCATGGTCTTGACACTTATAAACCAGGGGAAACTGTCTATTTTGAAAATGTTCATGGTGCAATATCACCCATCGTTGTGTGTGCATGCACACAGATTTAATTTGCTGTGATTGGATTAGTGGATAATTCCAATTATCTGGTATCCAGGCAGTGACTGATGTTGTGCCCATACGGTATCAAAAGTCAGTGTTGCAGCTGTCTTAAACAGAGATATTTCCTGACAAAGCACTTCACTTCAATGGAGTTCCTCATGGCTGAAGTACTTCTCAAAATGAGTCAGGCATCATGAAATAAGGTCTGTTCAATGTGAGACATTCAAACCTTGATACTTTCTGGTTATGTTTTGTCAACTTAAGTTTATTCTGGTTCATGCTCTGCTCTGGAATTAGTTCCTTTTGTGCCAGCTAAGTACCATTTCAGTATAAGTAAAATGGCAGAATCAAACCGTACGAATAAGCAAGAATGCAGTTGTTTTAGAGTCTGAAATTCTTTGTCAGTCAATGGTGAGTAAGAGGGACTTCAGAAAGCGAGATGAGCTGCCTGACTGGAGTTTGTTGAATACGCCACAACACTGAGCAGGGCAAGGAGTATCTTGTAGATTCTCACAATGTCAAATTGTGTAACCTGGGAGATAAACACACCACAATTTAATGCCATGAACACCACTACTCTGATTAATCCTAGCTGCATTTGTCACATTAAAGCAATAGAAACTAGCTTATTTAAAAGTAAGTAGAGATTTTAAGAGCTCTGTTGAAAGTAATTAAGGAAAATAATGTTCTCCAAATATGAAAAATAATTAAAAACTTAGCCTGTTGCTTTGGCCTAAAATATACTTCTAGATGGTGGGTTGGTTGGGTTTTTTTTATTTCCTTCAATGATTTTATTCAAAAGCCAAGTGATCCATTAATTAGCAGAGGGACTTTATAATACCTTTCTTCTCTCATGCTCTTACAATGTCTGGCTGAATTCAGCTCCTACATCCTTATTTGTGTTGTCAGTGGCACAGATTTGTTCTAACTCATCCTATCACTTTCTGTTGTCATATTTTAAAAACTCGTATTTGTTATTGTAGTCTACATGTTCTTAGAACCCATAATAAAGAGGG
>JAOXNO010000033.1:8149803-8183505 GCA_028565335.1 Limnodromus scolopaceus
ACTTTCTGTTGTCATATTTTAAAAACTCGTATTTGTTATTGTAGTCTACATGTTCTTAGAACCCATAATAAAGAGGGATGTTTGGTGATGTTGGGTTTATTTAGAAAATGGATATGATCTAAAAAAACAAACCAAGAGTGAAAAAGGCAAACTGTTCATAAAGGATTGCATAACTGAGAGGGCCCTTTGGTGATCTTGGGCATACTTAGGAAATAGAGTGTTACAGTCTGGTTTGACGTCAACATCCAATGGCTACCGTCTCTATACAAAAGTGGAGTTATTGGATATTGACAGAAATATATTGCTATTTCTTTGTGTTTATTGCTTTTCACCTTGTTTTTAAAGTGCCCTTTGGGAGGCTGACTGAGGATAGCAAAAGCTTCAAAACAGTGAGTACTGAATGCATTAAGTATCTAACTGAGGTCTTCTAACTACACAGTGACAGCCAAGAAATAATTATTCAAATCACATTATTTTTACACAAAATCTTACTCAATAGCAAGCACTGCATATTTCTACAAATTGAAGTATTTTCCATTAATTAAGAGTTCTCAGAAAGTGTATCGTGAAATACAAAACACATGCCATTAATATTCACTTGGGGCTAAAGAACAACTCTGATAATATCTGTACTCATTAAATATTTCATTCCAAATTCTATTTATCATACAGAGCTCCTGCATCACGAGATTACTTGTTTCAGATGAACACACAGAAAACTTCCTTCTCCAAGGAACAACTCTCAAATTATTACTCTGTTTTGTCATGCAGTGGAGAGATGAAATGGAAAAATAAGATGCTCCACATGCTTGAAAAAAGTTTTTAACATGTCAGGATGCCAAAAGAAAATATAACTTTTTGAGTAAACGGTATGAAGAAGGGCAATTGTCTACAGAGGACAGTATGAGAAAAACAGGGTTTTTTTGTCTTGATATTAATAGGTTTCATACTCAACTAATCTTTTATATTGTGTGTTTTATATTACTTTAAATCTCTAAACAAAGAAATACTACTCATATGATTAATGAAATGCAATTTTTGTTTTTTACAATAAACCTTTTCTGCATTACCCTCTGTTTTTCCTAGAAGTCAGTTGTAGCAAACAGATGGTGAGTGAGTCCACGATAAGGCTTTCATGGCTATTGCATGAGTATTTTCTCTAATCTCTTAAAACAAATAAGCTGCAGTGTAAATCCTCAAGGCAATGCATACATCCACAAATATATATACACATATAAATATATATAAAAGCAGATATCAGTTATCAAGAAGTTTTGACAGAATGTAATGGGGATGAAGTCTGTAGAGTTATGTATCTTTGTAAAACTCTGCAAATAGTAATAATGGTGAATATTTTTTCTGTTATTTTTTTGAATCATTCCTCAGAATCTTACAATAGACCTTCAATAGCTTACTACATTCCATCCATATGAGGGTCAACAAAAGAATAGAAAAAAAAGCCGTTTCTTCTTTGGGTTTTGTTTTTTTGGTTGGGTTTTTTGGTTTTGTTTTTTTTTTTAAAGAGGATAGCATTTTTTTATATAGTTCTACTTTTTAATTCACCACTGCTATGATGTAATGCTTTTTTTACTAGCATATCTAGAATTGGTATTAAAATGAATATTTAAATATAGTCTGCAGCACTATTAAAGTAATAAATTTTAAGTGACATAAGAGGTTGGAACTCTCATGACTATAGCTGAGCAAATAATTGGAAATATTAGTCACAAATTGTTTCAATAGCTTCTTGAGCGAGACATTGTCCCAGCCCTACTTGGGATCATCCATGCTTATGCAATTTGTTTGCATGAACCCTGGAAAGTTACTACTTTTTAGACAAATCACTCATATACAGATCATTTCAGTTTCAAGTAAATTCATACTGCAGTTCAGATATTTTCATAATTCTTTTAGGAGCTGCTGGTTCTCTGCTTATAAGGCTTCAGATGCCACAACTCCGTGACTTGGGAAACCGGTCAGGAAACATGAAGAACAAAGAAGGAAGTCCCATGAAAGCTGGCAAACATCCCCGTTCATTGCTGAAGCTCCATCTGAGTTTCTCACCTCAATGCTGTGTTGAGCAACTCCAGCCAGAGCTCTCCTGGCTTCAGGGCACGGATTGTCTGGTAAGACCATTCACCTGCTTGGAGCTAGAAGCATTGTTGGACATTAGGATTCACATGGCTTAGCCATAGCAGAGCTCATCAAACCAGTACTTAGATATCGATGGGTGGGGAGGTCCTCAGAGAGTCCTGGCAGACGCCTGCCTTTTTAGATATGTAAATGCTAATAAGTGTTTCTGCTTTCATTACTGTGTCTGCTTTGAACTGGCACAGTTAGTGCTATGTTTTTGAAATGACACATAGTCATTGTCCTTCTGGGGGCTATATTTTTCGGAGCCATCTATTTAATGAAATGAAGAGCCACATCTTCATTTGCAGTAATGTAGTACAGACACCGTTAAAGGAAAGAGAAGAGCTATACCAATTTCTGCAGGCACAAGCAACCTGCAACTTCAGATTTCAACATTGCTTCCCTGATGCCAAAAGAATTGCCTCTCCTTAACACAGAACTTTTAAAACCCCTGATATAAAATCACTACTGTGAAACTTACCTACTTTTTAAATAGTACCCTTTAAATGTAGCACTCTGCTTCTGTGTGAAAAATTGCAAGGGATTTGCTTTGGGATGCAGTTTTCTAACGGAAACGTGTTGCGTTGAAGGTACAGCGATAATTTTCAAACAATCTTTAAAACAATTCTACCATCTTTGTGTTAATCTCATGGCATGTGTTTGACTAAAGGTGTCCTGCCTGAGAATCTACTTTTTTTTTTTAACTTAAAAATATTTTACTACTGTTTTTCTAAGGGCTATTATTAATAGTGTGAGCTCCTGTCCCCTTAAACCGAAGTGAAGGAAGAAAGCATGAGTTAAAAGCTATTAAAAAAGCGACATTTAAATTATTTTAGCATAAAAAAGTTAGAAGCTTCCTGATTTATTGGCTGGCCTGTATTATGACTATGTACACACTGATACATTGAATCTGTTCACAGCTATTGCAGAAGTAGGTGTTATTTATAGATTTTTTTCCCTCCTACAAAGTCATTATTTTATATTTTTTTGAAGATGCTTTAGTTCCAAATTGTCTCACGATACTCTACATTATGGACTTATAAAATATAGCAGAAAAAATGCTCTTCTCAATGTAACTTGATAAACTGTAAGAAGTTTTAACCTTAATGAAAAAAACCCCAAAACACAGACATCTTTTATTTATAGAACATTCTACTATATTTAGAGAACATAGGGTACGCAAAGGCTAAGCGACACTGGCAATGTACTGTAATGAATTAAACGCGGAAACAGAATGCTTAATTAATTTTTTTAATTCACTTTTTAAAATTTATAATTTGAATATTTTTTTTACCTCTTTCTCTTTAAAGGGAAGTACAAAGATTTCTGGTAAATGATAGTTTCAGGAGTTTTCCTTTTTTCATGGCACATTTTTTGCTTACAAGGTGGCAAGCCTTTTTTTTATGATAGGAAAAGTTGGATAGGAAGTTAGGAAGGAAGATAGCAATCCACATGCATAAACAGTATGACTATACAAGTAGAGGGTACCAATGAAATCCTAGTTCAGTTTGTTTATTTTCCAGATTTAAACAACTTAATATCTAAATAACTGCTTTAGGTTTTAAAGCAAACTGTGCAAGTGATCTTCTGACTTGTGGCTGCAAAATTCTTTTCAGCCTAAAAAGTAGGTTGCCAACCTAGGTTTAGGCAATGTTGTTTAGTTTTTCTCCTAAGCACAGGTTTATTCTTACTAAACTTACTAGGATTCCTGGAAATTGGATATCGTGCTGTGTTAGAAATGTAAATATAATTTAATATTATGAAAATATAAATGCCTGGTAAACATATAACTACATACATAGCTGAGTAAGCCTCTGTGTGCACATGATTTACCACAATAGACTGTATATACTAGAGTAAGAACAAGGCTGTTACTGGTAAATGCTGTTTTCTGTTACAGTAATTCAGACTAAATTAATTTTAAGAATATTTTAATAATTTCAAGAAGATAACTCAAGACATACTATAATTTAATATTGTCAAAGACATTCTTAATCTCCTTTTTCTATCTTATTACTTACTAGCGTTTCACAAAATAAATTCTACTGCATCTTTGCCCAGATTTGAGGTTATTTTTTCACAGTGTAATATTGCCATTCTCTCTCTTTTTTTTTTTTTTTTAAAAAAAAAAGGCATTTACTGCCAAAGGATTTTAATTTTTCCCTTTTCCACATAAAGCCTTTTCTTCCAGATGTGGGAATTACTATCAGTACATGTTCACATCTGAATAGGGACATTGATGGTAATAGTAATAATAAAACTAATGAGTGAAAGACTAATGAGAGAAAGAATCACTACTGAGAGAGTATGTTACAATTTGAAAATATTGTTCAGCTGTTGAACTAGTTTCATCTCTGGAATACCTTTTCCTTTTTCTCTGTTATTAGATCAGGGAGCTTTATCCCTGATGCAATCCTGTTATGGCTTAGCTAATAAAGCTTCATGGCTTTCCTTTTATGCATCTATAGTAATTTCTTCCTACAGATGTAAATTATCTCCAACCTTATCTCCCCTTTTTTATTTGTAACTCAGGAACACTTGTTTTGCAGTGTCACTTCAAATGCTGTATAGTGGCTTTAAAGTAGCAGTGAAACTCTCCATTGCTGAACACGAGGTATGAAGTTGTTCATGTAAAGAACTTGCATCTTTGTCTCTTCGTTCTCACATACTACCAGTTTTTTAGGAGCAGGGTATGGAGGGGAGACAAGGGGACATATAAGAGTGTGTTTTAGAGTATTACGTGCAATTTAGGACCTTCAATTTAGACCTGAGAAATTACAGTCTCTGAAGGGAACCCAGATTTTGAGAGACCTATATCACCTTTACTGAAAGCAATGCGTCCTCGGTGCAAAGAATGCCCCCAGCTCCCTGAGCTGAATTTGGCAGAGTATGGCCAGAGCTGTCAGCAAGTCAAGGGGAGGGCTGAGACAGTTTCCCCTCAGTGGTGCTCAGTGACAGGTCAAGAGGCAGTGGGCACAAACCAAAACACAGGAGGTTCCCTCTGAACACAAGAAAAACCTGTTTTTACTGTGAGGGTGATCAAAGAGTGAGTGGCACGGGTTTTCCAACGAGATGGTAGGTTCTGCATCCTTGGAAATATTCAATGCCTGGGTTTGGTCCTGAGCAACCCATTCTAACTGACCCTGCTTGAGTAGGGGGTTTGGACAAGACAATCTCCAGCAGTGCCTGTCAATAACAGCTATGATTATGCCATTCTGTGAAAGAAAATACTGCACAGGCCACATTTTGCAGAGATGCCCCTGCACACCATTTGGCTTCATCAGCTCTTCTCAGCCCTGACGGGATGGGATTGTCTCCAAGAGCAGGGGGAGGAAGTCTCTTTTCTTCCCCCATCACGGTTTCTTGAGCTGCTTCCCCTTGGAGATAAATATCTGAGGCATTCATTTTGCAAGTGCTTGCATGTGCGATAAACTATCACAGAAGATATTCCATTAAAGGTAGAAATGTTACTGATGTGGTTAGAGCTTAAACATGTCCGGAAGATAAGGCCTCTAAATAGCTTTTTCTTTGAGTTGTGTTGGTGTTTTTGGTGGTAGGAACGTTTGACCGCTGGAATGCAGAAATTACCATCTCATTTCACTGTTCAGCGGCCATCAGATGACAATAACACTATCACTCCAGTGAATCCAGCACCATTTCAAGCTTCTGTAACTTCAGCTATTTGAAAGCTTTGAGCTTCAGGTCAGCTGTAAATCTCCAGTCAAACAATCACCATCAGGTGTTGAAGAAACAGGAGAAGGTTTCAAAGCTTCTCTGGTGCCAGGGCATCCGGCATACTGAAAGGAAAGGAGTACATAGAAAAGCTCTGGACTTCCTGCCGTTATTTAAAAAAGCCCTTCAACTGTCAAGCATGAAAGAAGTAAGCTATTGTAATAGCCAGCACTCTCACATCCCAGGGGGAAGAAATATTTCAGAGCTTCATTACATCTCCAGATATACAATTAGCTGAGCCCCCACTAAAATACCTGCCATTCTCAATTTAATCCTTCAAAGCAGTCAGAGCTGAAAATGATGCCAATGACTCTTGCTAAAAAAAAAATAATAAAAAAAATCTGAGTCCCTTCATCTGTAAAATCATTGATCGCTTCTTTCTGGTTATTAAAACAGAGTCATCATTATAAAGTATTGTAACTTTAAGTGAAACGTTTGTGGAAATTCATTATGAATGAACTTTCATGAGAGCACCTCTGATCATAGGATCCCTAAGCAGTGGCTGGAAGCAGTTATCCTATCCTACCTATTACAGTCTTTCACTACTTTCATGTACTTCAAATAGGAAGTGAATCTGATATTTCACATATCTTATATATTCATACCTCAGTTACTGAGATATATGATAAAAGAAGTAAAATGTAATCTAAGGAAATTCTGTAGAATGTCATTTTGGCATCAAGAAAGACTTCTCCAACCACAGCAGTTTGAATGATAGTAGCTCCTCTTAGATATTACTTATATGTTTACAGTTTTCTATTTAGTAGCAGTGAGAGCTACACTGCAGGCTTTTACAATACAGCATAAAAACTGCTGTAAAAAACCTGCATATAAAAAAATAGTTATTGTGCACTAGACAAGATCAGACAATAAATTGTGGGCAAAACTAGAAATAGTACCCAAATATGATAATTTTTATTTACTGCCTCACAAAGAAGGGCCGGTTGGAGGCATGCAGAATTCCCCTTATTAGACTGCTGAATGTTTCTTGGTCTTGAGTGCCACTCTGGGTGACATTTAGAAGGAATAAAGACAGTGAGGTCAATATTTAGCACATTCAGCTTTCTATGTAGTTAGATGTAAATATCTCATTATTAACTCACTTTTTTCAGTTTCCATTGTTGTCATATCTGATTGCTTTACAATGTGAGAAAGCTAATCTAAAAGGAAGAAAGTACTTTTCATTAGCTTTTTTTAACCTAAAGATTTGAGTCTTCACAGAAAATTAAAAACAAGTAAGAAGAGCCATGCCAATTATCAGGAAATTTATTTTTCCTATAGGCATGCTCTAGCCAAATTTCTTGCATGAAAATGTGTCATTTTAAGTTCCAGAGCAAGAAGAATATTGACCAGGTCCATCTCTTTCAGAGATTATTGGTCTCCAGTTACAAGAGATTTTCAGAAACAAAAAAAGAGTGTGAGGCTGTAACGAAGTCAGTAAAGGCTACCTGAATATGAAGACGCCATCAGCCGTCATTTGATGTTTTAAATCATCCATCAGCTAAAGTTTCTTTATTTGCAGTTGTCCAACTTTCCTTCAGCCACTTGCTACTAACAGTCCTGTAAATGTCTGGCATATGTTTGAAACTTTTTGTCTGTTTTTTTGGTTTTTGTTCTTTTTTTAAAGAAACCCCTCCACGGAAATTTTGCTGTATAAAGGTTCATGGATTATTCATATGTTAAATCCCATCACCTATATTTAGCTGCAAATCCTAAATTAATTGGAAAAACTCCACAACAGTGCCTGATTTTCTGCTGTGCTGCTTAGCAGTGATGCTAGACTCAAAAGCTCCTTTAAAAGAATTGTGGCATGCCTCCAAGAAAAAAAAAGGAGTAAAAGAAAAGCAGCATGCTAGCTGTATGATATTAAGAGTTAAGCCACTGTTAAAGAGAATTAAAATCATGGACTCCAGTTCTACAAACAATCACGCACATGTTTCAATTTAAACGTCAGTAGTTCTATTGACTTCGGTGAGTCTCCTTGCATGGCTTAGAGGTACTGAAATATCATGTAAATGCCACTATAAAAAAGAGAGAAGCTCTTACTGAGCTTTTTCCTAAAGCACAGGTCTTCCCATTTCTACTGGTGCACGTGCAACAAAATCTGGGCAATTACCAACAGGAGGCATTGCTAAAGATCCTCACTGCCAGCCCAAAGCAGTGAACGCCCACTCAAAAACTTATTCTGTTACAGTAGACAGGAGCATCTGCTTTCAAAATGAGCTTTTCTACCCAGAAGGCTATAGAGCTGAGTAAAGAATATCCCAGCCTTCTCATTCCACATACACTTTCTTTTATTTATGATCTTAATTCATTGTGATGTTTCATGTTAATGCAATTCATGTTATTACCTCTGCGGATAATAGATTCATAAATATTTGTATACAAAATTGTATATATTAAACATCTTGTAGTAGAGACATACATTTCCCCATCTCAAAATGGCACACACATGCTCTCCTCTATGTTTTTTTTTCAAGGTAACATGAAAATATTGGGCAATTTAGCTGACTGAAACAATTTTAATCATGTCTGATTGAATGGCTGCCCACCTCTTCATGTGGAAATAAAAGCCTTTGTTAAAGTACAGATGAATTACTTCACTTAAACTCTGGGAAAAAAATTGATTTTGGCTGTGCATTTGTTCATTAGATCCAGATGTACACTATTAACTGTCCATAGCTGGTTTTGCTAATAAATCACGCCTGAAGGATTTTGTTTTGTAAGATGGCAGAAGAGTGCTTTGTTTGTTTGTTTTGTTGTTGTTTTTTATCACAGTTGATTTATTTGTTTTGTTTTGTTCTGTTTTGTTTTCTACTTGGGACCTTCTGGCAATAATAGTACAATATTTTGTTTTCAGAACAGATGTGTATGTTGTTCTGAGAATCTACGGCTTACAGAACAGAATGTGCAGACCTTGTGGATGGGAAAACTAAAAATGGACAATTTTATAAATTGTTCAGTTGTATTGTTAACACCTACCTAGTATCAGAGGCAAAATCTACATAGATGTATATATGTTATTTAATGCACATGCAAGAGCAGTCATTCTCCAGCTGGCCTGCAAATACATTGACTAAAAAACCCAAATGTCATCTCCTCCTCACTCTTATCTCCTATGCAAGAAAGGACATGGAGAGCCCCTTCAAAATTTTATATTTTTTCTAGCTGGGTGATGTATGAAAGGAACTCATCTATCCTGCTGTCCCACATAAATTCCAAACAGCATTAGCTATGTTGTCTGAGTCGTCTGTCCATAGAAATATAGACTCATTTGTCTTTCTGAAAATGTTAAGGATGTAAGGAACTCTTATCTCCTGCAAAATGCTTAAGCAACTCTTTCAAGGAATTTGCAGTCCTAGTGATAGCAATAAGAGAGAAAGCTCTGCAACAGCTTGCAGAATTGGACTTTATGTCAGCCTATACACATTAATTGTAACCTATCTTGTCTTTTCAATGATAAACTTTTTCAGAGGATGGAGTGGATTTCTCATAGAGGATGTTATACAAATATCCTTACGTTTACAGCATTTTTTACATGTATAGTAATATTAAACATATATCATGTGGTTATACAATGTATTTATTACCTCAGTTTATTGAATAAAACCTGCCAGTTGGGATGCTTAGAAGGTATTGGACAGAATTATTCCTACTTTGCAACAGACAACACTGTGATTTTTCCTAATAGTCACAATTTTTATTACAACCACCTGTGTTCTAACTGAATTCTTTTCCAGAGCTAAACTCATAATTTTAATGAAAACTTCTATTGCTCTGGAAATAGTTTTTGAACTTCTGTGACATATTTACAGCTTTGGTGATGCTTATTTTCCTTCTCTTTGTTGACTGTACCAACAAACTATTAGTTTTTTCACTCTCTTGCTTCTGCTATATTGGCACCAGTAATTAATAGACCACTTAATGAATTCTTAAGGTAAATGGAACACATTGACTATATGACAACAGTTTCTACTCCCCTCCATTTCTAAGCTCTCAAGACCACCAACCCCCTGCACACATTCTGCCTAAAGACCCCAGTAATATGAAAGTAGAATCCTAGAAAAGGTGCTTTAGTTCCCATTTTCCTTGGTTGAAGGCCAAATACTATGACACAACTTATTGTATAGCATTAAAGTGGTCCTTATCACTTTGGTCTTTAGCTGGCATTGCAGCTCAGCTGCATTCCTGTGATGATGCACTATGAAGCTCTGCTTCGGAGCTGAAATTTGTTCTTAAAGTCATGTGGAAAATCTAAGCAGCCTCAGCAGCGCTTAAGATCATACGAGGCCTGTGTAGGTCCTGGATATGCCTGCTTGACTCACCTGGTTTAGTGCTTCCTCCAGCTGCCGTGACACACTTGCACTGTAAAAACCTGAAAGCTGCTGTCACCTTGTTTCATGCATGGAACAAACAGTTGAGGTCTTCATGTTGGTGAGAAAGACTAGTTTTCATCACAGTGGCTCATGTTCCATGCCTTCTTTTAATAAGAATCTAGATCAAAGAAGATAGAGCTGCTTTAGACACAATTTAGAAGCTCTAGGATGGCATAAATTGTGGCAAATTCAAACAGTCCAAAGAGCAAAGCCCTTCTCCAGAATTGCCAAATGACCATACTCCCTGACCTCACTCCTCCTTGTGCCTTTCCTGACAACAGGATGCTGCATATGCTAAGGAGAAGGGGCTCTTCTGAAAGCAGCATTACAGAAGTAGCCTTAAATCTCCTTCACAGAGTCCTCTCATGACTTCTGCGTTGTCTCCTTTACAAAACCCATCACTCTGGGGTAGATGAAGACCGCACACATGCAGCTGTGGGAGAAAGGGAGCAGGGCAGGTTAGGCTACAAGTACAACTTGCAGAAAGTGAGCAGCATGAACCAAGCCTGCCTTGTGGTGTTTTGGTGTGGGTTTTTTTTTGTTTTTTTTTTTTTAAAAAAAAAAAAAAAAAAAGCTAAACCACTTTATTGTAATCCAGACTATCCATGAAAGATATGGGCAATTAAACATATTACATAAAGAAGAATAGTCTGCTTTGCATAAGTTGGCTAAGGTTAGAGTTATTAATACAGTGATATTTACTGATGATAGAAATTTTTTCTGTCTTATTTTTCTCTGAACTTTTTGATTAAAACAGTAAAAAGAAATAAAAGAGAGTTTGTTAACTTGCTGGGATCATTAGGATAACAACTATTTTTCCTTAGAGCAATAACATATTCCTAGTAGGCATTTATATTTTAGGACTGCTTAACTGTCTTTCTAAAAATAACAGGTGTTGACTACTCCTGCAGCCTATGATGTCAAATACTCAGCTAGATAGGTACAAACTATTAACAGGCCCCCGGATTGTTCAGGGAGCATGGTTGATATATCATACAAGAGCAATTGGTTTCCCTCTTTAGAACCAAAAACATTAGGCAGGATTAAAAAAAAGTAAGACTTGCTATATCTTTCACAATTTGCTGAGGTCCTTAGCTCTGTTGTCCGTTCATGGCCAGTTGTGTTTGGCTGTCCTATTTCAAGTTTGGCCTCAACCTTGATTTTCAGGGATTTTGACATGCCATTGTTTATCACCCTACTTTATGCAGCAAGGAAACATATTTACAGCCTTCTGACCTTTTGCATTGTGTCTCTAAGTACAACATATAAATTTACGTGCATACCAGGAATCCCTATGCATCTAGTGAAATCCACATGTAACTTTCTGTGCCCATATTCCATCATATTTTTACATGAACACATGGCTTTTATAACAGATCCTGCTCATAATTTGAGGCCCTCCTTTTTCTGTGATCCAGCCATGGGATGGATTTTTCATTAATAGGGCCCTAAGACTTTACACTTGACTTTGGAAAAAAAGCAGGCACTAGTGCCAAGTTTTGAACTCTGCGCTCATTATAACGAAGTCTGTTGTGTCACACACAGTCAAAAATGTAATTCCAGGAGAAACCAGATTCCAGATCCTCAAACGGGCCTCAGTGGGCAGCAGGCTTTACTGTGCATTTGACAGCAGTGGTCCTGGGCACGTTGCTGGGGCTAACTGATGGCTCAGAGCTGAGCTGTCAGTGTGCAAGAAGTGGAACTTGGGGGATTTCCTCACCCAAAATAGTGTGCTACGATGCAGGCATGCTTTGGCAAAGTGCCTTAGTTTTAATCACTCAGCGCAGAGAACTTCCTTTTTGTCTCAGGTTTCATTCAGCTGTCTTCTAGTTTCCTTTATGGTCACAGACTTCTACCCACCAATGTCCAGTCCCAGTAGAAAGGCACGTTCCCGTATCAGGAGTGTCCTCGTTTTATATTTCCAGAAACCAGGAAAATCGGGAATGCTATCAGGTGACTATCACTGATTACACTTCCATCACGGGATCTTTTGACTTCCAAAGAAACATCAATAAATTCTACTTTCAAATGCATCACATTTTCATGAAGCACCTGTGTTCATCTTTAACATTAAGTAGGTATTGATACACCTTTGTGGAAACCCTGTCATCTATAGTTTCACAGGAAGCAACAGACAAATGTTCTTACAGAGGCGACTTGAAATATGGAGAGTTAAGAAGCAGACAGGAAATCTATTGGCACAGCCAAGATAATTCTTACCCAGGCCAGCCTACAGTTATCCTGCATTGCTGTTGGTTTAAATTATACTCTTTTATATAAAATTGAAGAAAGTTAAAAATAGCTTTTTACTGGGTGGATGATCTTAGAGGATGGTCTGTGCAGTGCCCGAGACATGGGACATCATGAGATAAATGAACATGCTGGTGATAAATTAGGAGGAAGGTTTATACCTCCTTTTAGGTACCTAATAAAGCTGTGCCTGGGGCTTGTGCTGGAACTGGCCATCCTTCTGCAATTACTTTGTGAGAAAATAATTTAAAAAGCACTTCTCCTTTATGTTTGGGAAAAAGGGCTGAACTGACAGCTCCCAAAGTTGAAATGAATTGTCAAATCATAAAAAGTTTGGGCATTATACATTAAGACTTAACTGCCGCAACCTGTCAATGCTCTGAATGCTGCCCCAGAGGGACCATTCCCAGAAGCGAGAGAGCCAACATCTTGGATTTCCTTGGAGATCATAGAGCACCAATCAGTGCTAATTGTGGTGATGGTTTATTTCACGTACACTCCCTGACTGCCAGCCAGCAGCAAGGCCAAAATCATCGACTTGTTTAATTCAACCTTTATTATCTGTTTAACATTATATGCATTTGCAAGGTATGCATCATTGCAGCATCTGGACACACTTTGCAATTACATGGACTAAAACTGAATCCACTGGCACTGTTAATATTTTTAAGCATTTATTATATTCCAACATTGTTTCTATTGTCTTGTACACAGTCTGAAACTGCTAGAAAGACAGACTTTGTCCCAGGGAGCTTAAAGTACAGACAAGCAAATTTTTCCAAATAGCAGAGCAATGGTATTACGGGGTTCAGTCCCGGGTTTTTTTCCTGACTTTCAGCATTAATAAGAACAGAATTCAAACTAATGAATTTACTCTGTGAAGACCAAGGCCAAAAAAGACTCTGCATTTGTGTAAGGTTGAGAATGGAACGTTTAACACTTACATAGCATTGATTCCCCAACAGAAGACTGTATGTCAGGTATCAGAAGTATCTCTCTGTAATGTATATTCTTTTAAGGAAGACGAACTTTGATACACACAACTAATAGATATTTTACTTTACCTTCAGGAACTGCAGTTTACGTTTCTGAGTAGCTTCCGAGTTTCACATGTTCTGAGAACTATGAAATTATACTGCCTGTAGCCATGGAGTTATGGAGCTCTGAAATCAAATGTGCACTGTTCCTAGCTAGCTAGGATCCAGTTTCATTATTTTATTGAAAACTTACATCAGAACTTGCATACGTTTCTGGTATTTCCCAGTGAATATGGGGAATGCTCTACATAAAATATTTTAGAGTGTTGGTATGGCTGGTGCATGTTATGGGTACAGGCTGGGCAGGAAAAGCAAAGATGCTGTTCTGTGTGGTAGAAAGAGAAGTTAAAAAGAAGTGAATGATTTAGGATTTCAAGGCTGAATTCAGGCAGCACTGATAAGGGAAGGTCTTTCTGAACATGCTTTAAAACTTCTGTTGAAGTGAATGAGCTTTATTAGACTTTATTGTTTCATGGTGTGTGATGTCACTAGAAATCTTGGATGGGAGTATAAACTGATTCCTTTAAATTTTGAGAATAATTTTTTCCTCATGCATTGGCCATTTTTAACTGGCTATCATCTTGGAGTACACATATTTGGACATGTAACTAATTTTACACCCCTCTCCTTACATCCCAGTAAATCACTTGCACATCTCAATTTTAGAGCATCACATATAGCAGGATCTCACTGTTAAGGTTCATTTGCTGTCTTCAGACAGCACTTAAACGTGTTCTCTTTAAGTATATCAGTATTTCTTACAATTCCCCTAAGCCAAAACAAATAACATCTTTAGATTAAAAAGGAAAACAAAATTTAAACCTGCTGTGGTTTCCATTAACTTAAAAGAATCTGAAATAAGGATAGTAGATTTAAGCCAATCCATAGGATGTGCTTTTGTCCTGTGAAATTTTCAGTTAATATCATGAAATGTAGATGGGAAGCTGATATTTGAGGCTGAAGCATATTCTAATAGTAACACCCGAAAGAGAAAACTAGCAATGAAGTGGAAAAGACAAGAATATCTGCAAAAATCCTGGGACCAGAAAGTCTGAAAGTGGATGGGTTGAAGTAGCCAGGCTGAGACTCTGTAGATACCCACAAAGCTTGTGTGTCCACCATAGGTTAATCTGTGCCCATGTGCACAAAGAGCAAGAGTTGGGTCCTCTTAACCCACTCATCCAGGCGTCTCTCATTGCTAGTAAAGGCTTCTGGTGCAACTTGCATCACATCAAAAAGCAGGTCTGAAATAGGTCCCACCGCTGGCCTTTTAGGCTCTGAAGTTGCATTTCTCCTGAGTCTAGACTACTAGCTTGGATACTAGAGATGCATAGAAGTAAATCAGGCAACCAAGCCACTGTGACCCAAGTTTCCTCTCTCCTTTGTGCTGGTCCGCATTGTGAAAGAAAGTATACGGTAGTATAACAATTCAAAAATTCCTAGGCTTGGGGATCCGAATTTATCTCACATTGAAAATAAATTCCTAAACATCTCAGAAGTGTTTGGAGAGACATGGGTTATCTCACCCATTGTAGTACTCATTCACTACAGGACTTAAGTTCTTGACTTGCTTTTAAAAATGTTAAGAAATAGCTGTGATTTGCCTAATTTTCATTGTTGCTTTAATCACAAGAAATAATTTATAAAGAGGGTGAGAAGGTTGCTCCTTTTTGTATAGCTTTTTTTCTCATGCCAAACATACACATGGCTGAATCTCTTCAAACTCTGCTTAAAAAAAAAAAAAAAAAGAAATATGTACATCAGTTATATAACATTGATGTTCACAATAGAAAAAATAGAAAATCTTATGTATGCTTATGCTTAGGATAAGTCTTGTTAGCAACGTCTGCCTGAGAATAACAGGAAATAAGAGAAATGGATGTGCAAGTCCAAGTGTTTAGTATCCCATAATATGAATAGATAGACACACACAGGTACTTATACACACACAAACACAAACATACATTTACAGTCATATGAGACTTTGAAAGGCTCAGTTAAACAAGGGTAATTTTGCATAACCTAGCAAAACTTCGGGACACATTCTGCTTTCCAGAAATCCAGCTGAGTCTGGTATTTTGTTAGTGGAAAGTGACTGCAAGTAGGGGGATTTGAATAAATATTTATTTACGTACAATTATGTCATCTGCTGGATGCTCCATTATTTTTCTGGCAAAAGGACTGATTAAAAGTAAAGAGTAAAATGTATGAATGAATGTATGACCTGTCACTGTTGTTTTTCTTACAGTGAAACAAGAAGGCAGTGGCACAGAAACCCACACCTATATCATGTAAATGTCCCACAGGGCCTTGGTCTTACCATTGCCAGCTGTATGTCCCCCATCTTAACTTTTTCCTCAAAAATGGATTAAGCTGAAATAGCTGATTTATATATGTATTTCTAAATCTATATGATTATTTTTTTTGTAATTGCAAACTTTCCTTATTAAATGTGCTCTAAGAATTGGGGAAAATATGTTGTTTATTAAAGCCATATTTTGCTAATAACATTTTGCAAGAGTTCAGATTACAGAGAGCACTATTCTTTACTCCTTTTTAAGGAGGTGCTGTAATTTTGGAAAGCAATGTATGCCCCATTTGAAGCCTGGGTTGCTATGGCAAATTCACATTTCAATTCAATCATGTAGTAAATAATAACATAAAATTGTGTGCAAATGGCCAGAGTGAAGGTTAAATAAGCCTCCCAAGTACCCTTAACTTGGGGCAAGTTGCTTTTTCCTGCCAAGCCTTACAATTCCTGCAACTGTTTCCCGTACAGCCTCCACATGTATCACATGCACTTTTAACTGCATTTCATATTCCTGGTTGTTCTGAACTTCTTGGCTTATGGACAGTTTCTGGATAGGCTACAAAGAAAGATTCTTGGGCCTTGATAAAGATGAGTTTTATGAAGAGGTAGACTCCAGACACCGTCCAAAACAGCTGAATACTTTCAGGTACTACCTAATATCTCTGCACCTAATCAAGTAATTGCTCTCCCCTGATACCTGACATAGATGAGTGCTGTGGGGTAGAAGAAAGCACTCCAAAACCCATCAGCTCCAGTAAAACCAGGGCTGCTAGCAATATAGCCAGCCGGCTCCACCTCTTCACTTGGGCCTTCCCCCAATCTAATGGAACACTGGAGGGGTCTTTGTCTTCCACAACTGAGAAGAGACTTGTGATACTTAAAAAAAATTTAAATTCGAGTTGTTTCCAGACCTTGTTGTAACAGTTTAAATATGAATAAAATACACAGAAATAAAGAAAACAAATTATAATAATGTAGGCAATCTTCACAGTACAGATGGTTCTTCAACCTGATTTTCCACCTGATTTTTTTCTTAGAAACTTGTGCTGTTCTTTTGGTGTTTGTTTTTCAGGAAAATGGAGTCTATCCAATTACCAAACAACCCAGCACCAGTGACACTGGGGGTGTTTCCCCAGCAAAAATTACAAACTACTGTTTCCCTTATCTCTCCTGCCCCATACTTTTGACAACACTGATTTATGTAAAAGAGGAAAACTGTATCTGATCTGAGTATCGCCTCGAGAAAAAAGAATAAAATGTTGGGTCGTTGCCAGTTCTACTGTCTTGGAACAACCCTTGCTATGAAAGCTCACACCACTATTATTGCTATAAAAAAATTCTCTTCTTAATATTGTCAAGACCTTTTCTGAAATCTTACTGATTTCAGGCTGACTGTCTTTTCTTTAGTAACAATGGTTTTTAAATCTCTGCAGGTTTGACCACCTGCAGAAGCCGCTAGCTGTTGAAGCTGGGGAAAAATAACAACAAGTAGAGTTTATTTCCCATGATTTAATTCCAAAAATCTTGCACATGTGCTTAATTTAAAGTACGTGTGTATTCTCACCGGAATCAATGGGAATACACAGATGACTAAAGGTAAGCAGATGTGTAAGTCTTAGGTTATGGGTCTGAAATTAAGACAAGCTTCAACAAGCAAAAACTGAAACAGAAGGGGAAATCAAACGTGACAGAAGTAATAAACAGTAATAATATTGTGGAGTCAACCTAAGACACATAAAACATGACCATCATCACACCATATTTCAAATCTAAAAAATAGATGTAAAAAAAGAATTCCCAATCACAAATCATTTTCTCTTCTTAAAGGAAGATATGTATAGGCATAGAAGCTACCTCTTGAGAATGGATCCAAATGAGAAGAAAGCAGGTTTTCAGGCTGTTGAAAGACAGAATGTCAAACAGGCTGCTTACTATACAATATAGAAGAAAAAAAAACCAAAACACTCAAATTGTTAGAGACATGTATCTCCATAACAAAGATGTGTGAAAGCAAAGAGCAATTAGTTGAGAGATGACAAAAAATCAAGAACAGGTGAATTTTAATGAAGGAAGATGATCTATGGCAGCTGTATTTGAATGAATGTTAGATAAGTCAGAGAAGAGACGGTGACCATTGTCAAAGCCAGAGACGACAAAGGCATAGGTGAAGATATAAGCTTTCTGAGCAGGAAAGCATTAGCCTCAAGAATATGAGTGTTGTTTTTTTTTAAATATGAGTATGTCATCCTGAGTATATGACTCAGGATGAATATAATAAGAAATCACAAAAATATTATCTTTTATTTTGATTGATTTAAAAATTATTCCTTGCTACTCATCTACTCTGCAGTTTCAATCTACATATAACACATAACCTGAAGAAAAAAAAAAAACAAACAAACATAAACCAAAAAGGGAAACAAGTACTGAAAAGGTCATTATAATATTCCCTGATCCACAGCTTCATTTTGGATGATGATATTGGCTTCAGTGTTTTACATAAGCATCCTTGTTACCATGCTGGTGTGTCAGAGCCAATCATGTACCTCCTGTTGATTCCTTTTCGACAGAATTCCTTCCCTCACACATCCGATCTCCATAGCTCCATAGACTCATCCCTTTTTTATTATATACATAGCCAAGATTCAGCAAAATATGGAGGCATTTAGTAAAAAGTCATAGGTGTCAATATTAATCCTAATTATATTCTAGTTATATGAATTGTATCTTTGACATTAAGCACCTGTTTGAAGTTTTTTTGTTTGTTTTTTTTTTTGTTGCTGTTTTGTTTTGTTGGGTTTTTTTTGATTAACACTTATGCTTTTAGAATGATACTGAGGATGACAGATGACCTCTAAAGGTCATAGAGTGACTGGCTTGTGGGTGGCAACTGAGGGTGGTCTGGAAGGGGAAGGAGATAGGAGCTTAGGAAGATCTTCAAAGGAAAAACACTTAAAAGCTAAATTCTCAGCTCAAATTTATGATGTGCATTACCTGTGTCTTGAAAGTTTTATCCTGACAGACTCAGGACAATTTCTAATGTCTAGCGCTCAGCGGGAGCTCACAGTACAACTTTTGTCCTTAATATTAATTTTGACATTCACTCCCGTGCAGAGATAGGGCTGAGTCACAGCTTTTGGAGTCGTAGCCACATCAGAAAATCCCTAAAGTTTGAGGGCACTTGGACTGATAGTTTTGGCTCAAATCATCTCTGATCTTCTGTAAACAATTTGGCACCCTTCCTATTTGTACATACTCAGTAAATGATGTGAACCAGGAAAGAAAACAAGTATGCTAAAATAATCCTTTCCCCCCTGTTGTGCATGTGAATGAAACCGAGTCCGTCAGAAAGGAGGATATCTGCCAGTATCAGCAGGGAGGTTATTATCTTTGCATATGTTGTTTGCTAAGAAAATCCCTGTTAAGAACTGTTGTGGCAGTACGCAGAGCTGTGGAAGGATGCATTTCCACTATACACATTTGCAACCATCTGACTCTTTAATTTCCTGGGTTTCTAACACCATCCTACGTGAGCAGTATGCCACCCCTAAAGAGATTAACTTGAACTGCATTCAGCTTCATTGGGACAGGGTAGTTGTCTTTTGACAGCAACGCTGCCAAGTAGTTACCAGCTTGACACACTCATGAAGAGGACCTACGTGACATGGCCACTGCTGATACCGAAGGTCTGGGCTGGACGACTCTGGGTTGTCCTTTCGGTTTGTCTCTTATGTCCCCGTCGTTGCATCTGTCTTCCACAAATCTCCATCTGTAAAAAAGACAAGAAAAGATAAGGGTGGGTCATGATCAGTGTGTTTTCTAAACTGCCCCGTGTCTTAAATTTAACAGAGGTTAGCAAATGGCCAACAGGTGAGAAAGAGGGAGGGAGGGAGAAGGCATGTATTTGTGTCCATGCCTGTTTATTCACATCTGTTCCCAAGCTCCTGCTTCTCATTTCATATAAGCACAAACCACAAGCAACTGCTGAAGGCTAGAGGAGGAGCAGCACGAAATTAGTGCACGTGAAATCAAGATCAGTCCTTAATATGGGACAGAGCAGAAGGATTCATGAACTCACAAGAAACAAAGGGGGGGGAAGGGGAAAAAAAAGTAAGTTACAGCAACAATTTTTTTAAAAGAGTGAGCAGGATCCCAAAATAAAAACCACACCATTGGTGGTCACTAGCGCTGTGCTTAAGCTGTCATCTGTTGAATCTGGCAGTTTGCATGTCATTCAACAGATAAATGCCTTTACCAGAACCCTCTGGACAACGAGAATATACAGTGCACACATTTAAACCAGACTGCAAGGGCTGAGGGAGACTCTGTTGGTGGTCACAGACACCGAAGAATCAGGTATAGGAAATTCTAAGTAAAGCAGACATACGCTCAGAGAAAAAAAAAATAACGAGAAGCAAACCTTTTTTTCCCTTTTTATCCAACATTTTGGTAATCCAGGCTGATTGCATGGTAATGTAGCCACTCATAAATTTAAGAATACACATAGATTACGTCTGTGTGGTAAACTGGAAGTGGTCTTTCCTTTCAGGTAGCCACAGAGCCATACAATTTGCTTTGGTAAAGCAGGACATATTTTATCTGCTCTCATCCCAGTTGCAATAAGGAACCACATATGGCTAGAGGTTCTGCCTACTCTGCAACCTATTAAACATGCCACAGCAAAGTGTTTTCAACTGTATGCCATGTGGTGAGTCTCAGCAAAGCAAGAAATGGTGGGATTTTTTGCAGATTATTACATGGGCTCAGAAATCCTGAGCCTGTGCAAACATTAAAAAATACTCAAAATATTTGAACTGGAAAACACACTCATTTGCTGTAATGCCTGTGGATTTCTTAAAAAAATACAAGATCTTCTTTTCCAGGCAGCCTCTCAAATGTGAAGTAGGATAATGAAGAAGAATTCTAAACAATTTTATTATAGCATGTTTTCATAGGCTATTTACAGCCTTTTCAGTTTATTCATTTATGTACATTTTGTCTCAGTTTTCAAACAAAAACAAACCTTTCTGGGGGGTAGCTTCATCCAAGTTTTGTCTTCTCCTCCATTGTTCTTCAACGTACTCCATGGAAACAGGCATATTGCTGGAATATCTTCCTTTCACATCAACCCTGGTATGAAGTTTCAAGGGCCAGCAATTATGTCTGGGGCTTTTAAAGGGTATTTCTGGGGCGCTGCAGCCCCTGACGCTCCAGAAAGAATGCTAAATTTTGGAACAAACCAACCAAGTGCGTTATTTTCTGAAGACGCTTCTGTGTGACACAGTGCAGCTTGAACACTCTCTCTGCTGTGCATTTGCTGCCACCGCTGTGCCAATGCTCTTTGAGTATATTATCCAAATTTATTACTTAAGTCTCACTTTTTTTCTTTCCCTCTCCACAGGCTACGACTAGGATTAGCATTTTCTATGTTATCTGCTGCGTACATGTGTAAGGAGACAAGAAAACTAACCTTTTCATAACCAAGGGCAGAGAATCCTCCACTGACTATTCACTCTTCACAATATATTTTCCATTGTATAATGCAGAAGCAAAGTCATTAAAATGTTACTTCTATAGAACTTTCCAGTTCTTTTTGTTTATTCCTAATCTACATCATCCGGGCCTCCTGTGCTTTTGGGTGAGCAGTCAGTCTGTAGTCTAACACAAGAATTATCTTCACATGCCAAAGAAAGCTTAGGAATTGCCCAGTCTATTTCAAAACCTAGAAAAAGTGGGAGGTTGTATCTGGCAGCAGCAATATGCATTAAACATTCTCAAAGAAAGCTTTGTTATTAAGGAGAGGCAACCAGTTTGGATCAAGTGGGACCAACATAAATCTTCATTCAGGGCTTAAAGCATAACAGGAACTATTCTGAAATTAAATAATCTTTTTTTCTTTCCCCTTTTTCTTTTCCCTATGAACATTTTTTTCCATATCTCCTAGGTCTCTGCACTCCTAGATTTAGCCTCTAATGAAATTAAAAAAACCCTCTCTGATTATCCTTTGGACCGTATGTATTGAATAAAGCAGAATCAAATGAAACTGCATTTTAGTTATGCATAAGTTTGTTCTTAAAAACACTGCACACTTCAAGAGTTACTTTGGGTTGACTTTCCTGAAGCGGACAACCCATAGGTCTCCACAGGCGACGGTGAAAGAACAATTTCTGTTCTTGCTACACTAATTTATAGAACTTGAGGCTATTAGCATTTCTCAGATTGCCTGCATACAGAACTGAGCCCTCAGCCACCTTCCCTCTGTCAAATGGCACGCAGACGATTACAAACTATAATAGTGAGTCAGACCAGAAATGACTGGACCTTCTTCAAGACACGTAAAGAATTCGTGTAATCATTCCCCTTGTTTTTCCACTTCTGTTTACATCCATTCTTTTCTCTCCTTGCCATACAGGAGGTTTGGATGCTGTTTTGGAAAGCTTAGCCCTACTATGTATTGTTGAAAACTCTCTGGCTAGTTTTGCATGGAACTGCCCATCATGGAGTGTTCCTCCCAGAGAGAAGTGGTGCAATGCTTTCAAAGAAAGCTCTTGCTCCCAGAGGAGAAAACATAAACAATCCAGATGAATGTGTCAGGGAGCTGCCAATTCTTCTGATCCAACCTGGAGTCCCCCAGTATTGCGGTGGTGGTGTTAAAGTCCGGCTCTTAGAATCACACATGACATGGGAAACTCAGTTTTTGTTTATTTATAAATAATTCACTTCTAACCCTCGGGACTGCAGAGAATGAAAAAAAAAAAATTAAAACAAGGACTAGAATAGCACAGCAAAGGAGCAAACAAATTCCCCCCTCTAAAATTTTTAACAGTTGCATGATTTTTGAACAGTGTAACTTATTAGGGAGTTTCTGACTCACTATCTTGAACTACTTAGTGGTGGCAATGTGCATGCAACATCGATTCCCCCAGATAAAGCAAGCACCCTCCGTGGGCTGAGCCAGCCTTGAGGAGAGCAAGACACCCTCCCACAGCCCCGTGCTGGGGAGGGAACTGCAATGGGCTGATGCTGCTCGTGCCACGTAGCTGACTAACCTACCCCTGCAGATGATGCTTTAACAGAGGGAAGAGCTGCTTAGGGAGGTAGGGCTGGGGGAGGAAGGGGGATATTTTATTATTTTGTTTTATTTTATTTTATGGGCAGAATCTGAGTAGCAGCAGTGCAAAAAAAAAAAAAAAAATTGAAAAATCCTTTGCCTCTTCTTCCAGCTGTATCAGTTTGGTCCAATGAATGCCAGTACTCCTCTGGGGAAGCCCTTAGATTATGGCAGCACAACCACAGTACCAGCGACAGGCCATAGGCAGTGAATAAAAAATCTTCCTGCCCAAAGGGTCAATCCTAAAAATTTTTTGGGTAGCAATCTGCTATTTTGTTGGCAGCATGGGGAGGAGGGAGGAGGAGGAGAAGAGAAGCGTGAATTTGGAGATGGTGCCTCACATCTGCCATACGAATCTGAAATCTATGGAATATTTGGAATTTCTGTGTTTGCAAGGCCCCGGAACGTGTTTAAAACAATATGCAAATTAAAAAATAAAAACCCTGCTGAAGCATTTGACTTAATGCGCCTTCACTGAGCTGAGGCCAGCTGGGAATTTCCTTAAGCCCTAGAATGAAGTGAGGTTTCTCATGCAGATAGCCCACAGTGGAGCAACAATGTTACATGGATTTTATGAGTTTCAATAACTCTGCTTTAATCAGAGAATTAGAAGCAACCAAGAAACCCCTCTAAGGCCCGATTTGCTACTCTATTAAACCGGTATAGCAACAGAGTAATATCATGGTTTTCTATGGAGTTATGCTGGCATAAAATTGATGTCAGAGACGGGTGAATCAAGCCCCAGGAGGGCTGTGAGTTGTTTTCTCTCTATCTGACATTTTAATGTTCAAGTGAAAAAAACATGGTGGAGTTGGGAATGAATCCTGAATGCAGTCAACCTGAAAGGCTTGGTAGAGAAGGATGTGTTTTTAGTGCTAGTTTAATGATTCAAATACACAGAATATAAGTTTTGTTAACAGAAAGCACCACCTAAACAACCTGGCTCTTAACAAATTAGCAACCTGTATTTATGCACTGTCACTAGTAAAACTTTGTAGGGTATTATAAGGGACAAATCCATATGTTTTGATAAGATTTACTAATTATTACTTCATTTTTTTGAACACAAAGCTAAAATATTTACCCTCTAGTATTAGGAATAATTTTGTAAACTGAAATGTAAGCAAAGAACTTAGTGGTACTTTTTTTCTGTGCTAACTTTCTACAAGAAAATACATAATTGCATTAAATTGAAGAATGCGGGGCTAAATATAAACAGCAAGAAATAATACATTTTACAGTGCAATAAGATTTTAACTTAAGGAAGCCAGTCCAGTTTTGCACCATTTGAAAAATCCAAGTATTGTAACGTTTACTAAATATTCACAAAATTACATGAAATTGCTTAAAAATGGAAATCTGTTAAATAAGCAGAAAGAAAACATCTGTAAGTAATATAACATCTGAACATAAAAATATTAACCGGGAGACAAATGTTGCCAAACATATACATAATTATTGTACCTCATTAGACCCAAGTATGATGAATTCAGTTAAACCTGCAAACACATTTGAGATTCAATCCACTCTCACACCACTTTTACTTCAAGGGAATCCTATTAGCTGGAGGTCAGTGGAGACCTTCTGTTGGTGTATGAGAAAGGGGAAATCAGGCGCTCGGCTTACAGTTTGCCAGGAGAGACATAACCACTTATGATTTCAGTGTCTTGAGCAGAATGAATACAAAAACCCCAAAGTGCATTTTTTACCGCCAGGAATTGTACAACTCAAGCATGCAAAATGAAGCAATATGGTATTTTAGTGCCAAAGTAAGTTCACTTAAAATTTCTGAAAAACTATGCTTTGCCAACTCAATGTCTGCTGCATACAACCAGGCAGTAATGAGGGATAAACATGGGAAGGTAAATGGCCAGCTTCCTGTACAAATACTTGACTTCATCTTAAATATTCAGCCGAAACCCCCTTACAGCCTTAATTCAAAACCGAATCTATTACTTTTTTGCCCTGTGCTTACATGGGGCTTTAGCATTCGTGCAGCAGTTGGCATTACAGAAGGAGCTAAAGTCAGAACTGATCCTCAGTGAGTATCAACTTGTCTTAGGGAAGTCCAAAATGGTAGGACTCTTACATGTTTTTTCTGCTCCATACCAATGTCAGAACAGTTCAAGCTCCTCTACATAATTTAGGCTTGGGTACTTAGAGCCACATTAATCTACCAGCACACACTTTGCAAGACGTTTTTCTTAGAGTAGTCCAAAAGCCACCCGAGGTCCCAAACACCTTGTACGTGACACACAAAGGAAGGTCTGTGCCGTATTACAGTTACTCAACCATTAAGATAGTAGTGCATCACCGACAACTTTTGGTGCTTTGTCCCCAGCTTAAAGTCTCACATATTAAATAGCTCTCTGGGAAGAAAATTTAGGATCAGCTGCCAATCACTTAGTTTTGGCCTCAGCTGTTCAAGTATTCCACAGTAATTCCTCTAAGCTGCAGGTCTTCCACTGAATTGCCATTGCACATACATCAGTAAGAAGAGAGACAAGCCAAGCAGGATTAAATAGACAAGCTCAGATCTCAGGCTTGCTAATCCAAATATTTCTAAGGCACTCTCTCCCTCACAACCTTGTTCTTTGCCTCTGCTGTCTCCCATCCCACAGCACCTACCAGCCACGGAGAATCTTGTTCCTAGTCTAGAGCCCGCCTCCAAGGCTCAGGAGAGACCTGTTGACCTCAGGAAGACATTTAAATCCCCTTGGTTTGTAACTATGCGGCACACTTCCAAGAAGACATTCATGTTCGCATAACTGACCACCTCACCAGCACACAATGCTCAGCAGTTTGCAAGATGTTGCTGCCAGGAGGTTCAGTCAGATGATTACCTATCGCTGCTACCAGTGCTGGGAAAAAAGCAAACAACTAAACCCCCTCCCCGCCATGAAACGTCCAGCTAGAAAACCCACAGGCAGAAAAAAAACAACATACACTTACTAATATTTAACTAGACAAAATAATGGAAAGTGTATAGCCTTGGTTGCATGTAGTTGACTCTGGAAATAGGAGAAAAGAGAAAAGGTACTCTACCTTAAAAATATCACATGAATCACAAGAACAATTTTTGAGGAAATTTTCTCCAGCAATTTTGGCAGCACATCACTGCGAGAAAATGTGCTTCTCTCTCCTTATAGTAATTTTGCTGAGGGAGAAATAGAAACAAGAACTTGCAGGCAGGAAAACCAATCAAGGGCAAGACTAAGCTGCAATCTTTCCAAAATTCTAAGGGAATAATTACTCAAAGACAAAGCATAAAGGCCCAAGCATTAAAGTCACTTGATGTATATTCCTAAACACTCTTTAGAGCTAGGCAACAAACTTTCTTGAAGAAATGAAGCAGTTCAGGATAAGAAATTGCAGGAACAGAATTATGATTCTACCAAACAGATATGCATTAGCACATGTGTCTAGGATTTTCTTCTATTGATGTTTTTATGTGCAAAATATAGTCCAAAATGACTGGGGAGGGCAGCACTTAAAAGAAAGAGAAAGAAAAAGGGGAAGAATAAAAATCCTGTATTACCTAAAAATGTGAATAAACATTCATTTGTTTATTATTCAACATCATGTTGAAATATGTTGGGCAACATTTCAGCTATAATATTACAGCTATGTAGAAAGGAGATTACCATATCAACAGAAGAGATGCTAAAATATTTTATCAACTGCTTCAGAAAACACCATGTCTGCCCATTTACTATGGATATTTAGATTGAGAGACCTCTGAAATTCTTGTTAAAAAAAGTCCTGCTTTATTGATAATAAACTGTTACTTTCCTCAGCAAAGAGTAAGAATGAATATTTCATTCTCTGACAAGTGAATGACAATTCTCTGACAATCAACTGTACCTTTTTCTTGACCCTAATACTAGTATCTTCTAGAAAAAAGGCTTTTACTACAAGTTTCAGTGCCACAGGAAGTGACGTCTCATTCTTAATCTAGTCGTCACTGGGTAGATCATTTTCAAAATGTCTATGTTCATTTCTTTGATTTGGTAACTTAGCCCACTGGTTGAATTCATTGCTTCTCCAGTTATACAACTTGGATGCATAATTGTAAAGGAAGTTGTATTTGACTTTTTTGGAACATTCTTTATGTCCTTTGTTCAGGTGACATTTCAAAGAAAGCAGGGGATCAAAGATATTTTAACTTTCCTTTTCTTAATAATCTGCTAAATTCTACAGCTTTCATTTCTGTTATCTACACTTTCTTTGAAAACAATATGATGAACCAACCTGTCATATCTCTGTAGACATCTGACACTTGTGTAGACAGAATGATGCTACCGCGTTTTGCCATACCCAATTCACCACCCCTATTGCTTGAACACAGAAAGCTGTTGGCTGGTGAGAGGAAGCCACTCTTTGCCTGCTTTTTGCGCCGTAGTGTCCAAAAAGGAAAGAAATGTTCCTTTTACAGCCTCATGAGCCATTAAACACATACGCCTTGATTAATGTATATATGCTAAGGGTTTTTGGAACAGATTGAGGAGAAGAGCAACTGGTCCTGTTGAGCCAGATACCTAAATTGGAAACAAAATCTCTTTTAACAATTTCAATCCACAGGTCTTTCATTACAAAAATATTTTTCAATTTGTCCAAAAAACTCATGTTCAGTCCTCTGGAAACCATTTCCAATGCTTCAGAATTGTTTACAGTAAATAAATCATGTGCTGGATTAACAAAAAACCCATGTCAAGTTTTAGCTTGAGTCTTTAAGCTTGAGAGTTTACAAAGAGATTCAGCTAACTTTTTTTCTTATTCTTCATTGCTACCCAAGACCAATTGAGAGAAATCAAGTCTCCAGCAGAAGACGTGAAGAGTAATTTCATTTTGTCACATGAGGAATCCTCCCTAAAATACCCTAGTTAAGAATCAGCAGATCACTTAATTGATTATACCGGAGACACAAGACGCCAGGGTTTTTTCACTTCAGCTCTAATTCATCAAGGGATGTTTCTTAGCCTCCTGATTTCAAGTATCCTTGCATATGATTTTCAGTTCTATTAATAGTCTTACTTCAATAACATGTTGACAGAGACTCTTTTCTCACAGCACCATATGATACACACATATGATACTGAATGAAATATTTTTCTCAGTATCACAACCATTCCTCCCCAAGAGCTTTTATACCTTGTCCAATAACAACATGAAGACCTCTCATGATGAATACTTTGATGAGTCCCCTGTGTCTAGAGTTATTGAGAATTGTTTAGCTGACTTGGCAGTAAGTATTCATGAAAGCAATATCTTTATGGCACGTGTAATTGTGATAACAATTACCCCCCGTTACCAATTTCTTTCAATTTAGTAGGATCAGTTGCCTTTGGAATCTGGCAGCTCTTCATATTGCTGAGTTTTTCAGTTATTGAAGTTGCGCAAGTTTCCCATAGATTCATCACCAGGTCAATGAGAAAATACACTGGAAACAGTATAAAATATGTGGTAACTCAAAAAAATAAGGGACTTGAAATCTATGTTGCTCGTCTTCTTAGGACGTACTTTATTTACATTCACCCGATGAAGATCATCTACCAGAGAAAGGAGAGAAAGATAGCAAGGTGATTTTTTTAGTACATTGTCATAAAATAATAATTTAAGAAAGAGCTTGGTTCCATGTCCTGGAAGAATTTACCTTTTTTTTTTTTTTCTTTTAATAGAGAAAGAGCAAGACACTTTCATGCAGGTGAAGCCACTGGACTATAATTCCCGAACAATAAGGAGAGCTTTCCCACAATGACTTGTGCACATAGTACAAGGCTTTAAGACAGAGCTCTCCTACCATCTCCTTAGTGCTCCCAAGAGTCACAACAGGTAAGCCTTCACCCAGGATGCTGGCTCAAGAGTCTCACTCTTGAGTGCATAACTAACTTTGTTAATTATGCCTAAAAGCTACAATACCTAATGCAGGGTTACCAGGAGAGAGGATTACCTAAAAATTTAGCACTGTGATACTCCTTCTGATGGCCAAAACCATGAATTTAGAATCCCTGACTTGCTATTACTGTATCCAAATCAGTAAACAGATGGGAAAATCTATAATGTAGCCTGACTTTACTAGTTAGGGCACAATAACAGCAAGTTATAGTACATGTTATCTTTCCCCTGCTGTAGAAACTGTAATCTTGCCCTGACATCCAGTGCAATGCCAAAGAGGTCGGCATAAACCGTTGCCACTTCTGAGCTGTTGGTTTTATCTCCACTTGTGTCTGGGCATCCGTATAACTCATTTCCCCATATTTGGTGCATATTTAGAACGGAGAGTATGCAACTTTGAGAAGGAATTTGATCTTCATTGCAGTAGAGGGCAGTAGTATTCATTCACAAGACATTCACAGACAGAGCTGTGTACAGTACATTACAGTACCAGTGCAGTTGTCAGACAATTTAGGCAAACGGAGTGATGTGAGGAAAAAAATAATTCTTCTCTGGAAAAGAATTGTATTTCTAATACCTCGATCAGAGTGCATAATGAAACTCACATCACACACTTTGCAGATAGAAGTAGGTAATCAGATTGTGTAATCCCAACATTAAAATCATCCTGCACGTGTTAAAAACAGTAACCTCTTAGGAAATCAGTCCAAATTTATGAGAGAACAGAGACTGGAACCACTTGCGTTTCATGCAACAATATGTGTAATTTAAAAATCTGCAGTATTGAACTTGGGGCCATCCCTACCCCATTAAAAATAAAAGTCTCCTCCAAGCCAGTGGAAACTGGCAATCTTCACCGAGTAGCAACAGCTTACAGAAATATATCTCCATTTGTAATCATTTCAGTGTATGGATGATGACATTTGGAAACATCTGGATCTGATGATGTCCACAGGAGATTCCAAAATGGTAGTGTCTAAATGTGATGATACAATAAATACAAGATGTTTTATTTTAGATTGAAATGGCAGAATAAAGACACGGGCAGATTTAGATAAAGCATTCAAGCATGGGACTTCAGGTGGCAGCGTGTACGCCTCTTAACTCTTGAAAACACCTCCAGCAACAGCCACCTTCTGTGATCTCAGAGCAGCCCCGCAGCTGCTCTCCAGCCAAAATTCTTAACAGGCTTGTGCTCACCAAACTATGTGGCCGTAATTCAAACCATTCACTGCTCAACATAATTAAGAACCAATCTCTAAGTCCAGAACAATAGTCTGCTCAAGCACTAGCACATGGGAGCAAAATGAGACTTTATGTCTTGGCTCATGTTCGCTTTCATCATTTTTTTTTTTTCTCTTCCAAACAAAACCTTAGCTTCCCCTCTCCTCCCTGCAGCACATCCGCAGGCAGTTTTCAGGTTACCATAGACTCCTTCAGATTTTCTTCACCACAGAAATGGAGACACAAAATTACCCCAAATGTATTGTCGCGCACGAGTGCTAAAGCAATAAATTTAGGATCTCTGCCTTAGAGATTGCTCGCTCGGAGATCTAACAGCAAGACACTGAAAACCAAGGGGGCAACTGTTATTTCTGGTCCACTCCAGCTACTATTGGTGTGGAACAAGAGGGGAAATGGCAGCCTTTACACAAACTTTGCTGTTGCTTAAACCCCTGATGACTCAAGAACTACTTTATGCCTCAGCCTGACCAAGGGCAGCCTCGGGGACATCTCTGACAGCCAAGAATAGCTCGTATGGAGCAGCCCTAAGCAATTTCTGGTTTCCCACTACATTCCCTCCTCCACCATGCAAAGGCTGAGATGGCTGAGAGAAATAAAACCAGCTTTATGACATATTTTTCCTCTTTCAGGCAAATTTCCTACTAGACTGGGCGGGTGCTAATCAGCTCTGCAACTGGGAGGTTTGCAGCAGCCAGAGAAAGGCTTGCTCTCCGTTGGGAGCAGGTCTTCCTCATCCTCAAGGTGTGTGACACCAAAAACAACATCTGCACTGAGTCTTCTATCATGAGTTCGGTACAGTCACTGTTAATGAGCCACACCTTCAACTAAGGTTGAAGGTTCCAATGAAGAAATATAGTGATACAGAAAACAAAAGGGTCAGAGTTTCTGGGCCACAAGCAGAAAGAAGAGCCACCCTGAAGTGGAAAACAAGCAGAAGTGAGCTCCTCTTCCTATGAGCACTGGTCTTTTTAAAATTATTTCCCCACTTCAAGCTACTGACAAAGACATAAACCCAGGAAATATTTTCTGTTTTGCAAAACAAAATCCTGCAAAGGAGGCCAGGGAAGGAACATAAAATATATTTTGAAGATCTGAAATCAAAACCATGTGGAGGCGCGTGGAAAAATACAGCAGACAGGGCTTAATGAAGAGGAAACCTCAGCAAGGTTCATGTCATACTTCTACGCTATTTATTCCTTATAAATGAACCAGTGTCCTTCTCTACGGAAAGGCTACCACTACTCTCCACAGGTCTGGAAGTTGCACAAATTAGAGGAATCAGCTGAAAATCTAAACAGCCAGTGAGGGGTCCCTCACTGCTAATGATGGGTCCAGTTTCCCCAAGAAATGCAAGGGGTATGCAACTCCGACGGAGACCCAAGGGAGTATCTCCTTAAAGATGCCTACCCAGCTTAGCGATGGCTGAAATGCCTGAGGTTTTGGGAATGGGAGGGAATGGGGGGAATTTTGCCCCAATGCTGTCTGCCTTGGTCTCTGTTATACTTCCCCTCTAAGGACCATGGGACCGTAAAACCCCTCCAGACTCACTGAAAGAAGAATACTACTGCTAACTTGCTTAACCTGGTGCATTTTGAGAGCAGGAATGGAAAACCACCAGAAGAGCTCCTCAACATGCTCCAGCTGGGCATGTTATGGGGACCACAATTTGGACGAGCCACAAAAATTTTCTTGCAGCTCAAAACCCTTTACCCTCACCATGGGGAAATGCTCATGTTCGTTTTCTCTCTAACTCTAGCTAATTAAATTAGCATTATTGAAAGACAAAAGCATAATAGGTAGATTAAGTTTCAGCAGGGCCTTTCTATTCCCTAATTAACCATTGCTATCATTGAATTAGAAGCTTCTGAGGTTGTCCTTGAAAGACACACCCACTGAAGTAAAGCAATACCTGTGCCTGATTACTTAGCCATTCAAAAATAAGATGTGTGCACAGTTTATGTCATCTTTTCATGGATGGCTCAGAAGGAATTAGAACCAACCACTTACCAGTCCGTGGCTCATTTCTATTTGGGAAGCAAGGATTTGCTGCTAGGAATGGCTTTAGGAGCTTAGACGCTATTTTCATTTCATTAAAATTGTTCCTAGATTTCCCAGCTGCTCTGCTGTGTATCACAGGGCGTGCATGTCACTCACTTCTGCATACGGCTTGGCATGCAAAAGGAAGGAGAAAGTCACCACTGCAATGTCAGTCTCATTTTGCTATTGGCACCAGAACTACTTCTCCTTAAAGTTAACATTTGCCTGCTCAAGATATCCATAGTACTTGTGTGCCACAGTAAAGAACAGCATGTCAAAGTCCAGAGCCATTAGGCCAGATTTTTTTTTCTTTCAGACCTTGAAATCAATGGGTCATAATTGCCTAATGCTTCAGTGCATTTGGCCAGAGGAACTACATTCAAATATGTCTTAGAGCACAGAGATCTTTCCTCACAGGTCCCCTTTTGCCTTCAGAATACATGCCTTACAGAAATCTATCATTCTCCCTCTTTTTTCTTTCAGAATCTTAATCATCATGCATTTGCTCCAAATTCCACACTCTTATATATGTTTTTGCACAGATGGTCTGAGTGAGAAAGCTAGAGTACGGCGTAAGAGTTTATCCTACAAGAATTTGTCTTTCTGCATTAACCGTGTGATAAACTATGGTAGAAAGAGGGGCCTCTTTTCCAGTTCTCTTATCTATGGACTGTCGTAAATATTATCAGAAAACTGGTGACCCACTTCCTTCAGTTTCCCATGATAACTTTATTGGATTTGTTTAAACAAACTTGTGTCCCAGTCCGCTGATACACTAACGTATTTGTTGTAGACTCACTACAGCTGTTGGTAAATCACATATTTTACAAGCAGACCTCTATCAAATGTTTAAGGTCAGATTTGGCTCTGTGTCCCTGTCAGATTGAACAGCGGTGGCATTGCCATGCTAATGAATCAGGGCAAAATTCAGAGTAGGGAACAAAGGTCTTGTGTGTGGCTTTACAACAGGAGGGAAAAGAGAGAGAGAAATGACGACGTGAGTTTCATTAAATACACCTAGGTTTGACCAGACTAGGGTTATAATTGTTTTTAGCAACATGCAAAGAAGTGTCTTCTTTTCTGTTGCCTTAACTTACTTAGATAACCACATCTCTTTTATTTGAGGTAGGTTGCTTCATACTCCAGCATTTTGACAAAAATCAAGCAGTTTAAATTACTATACATAATCCTGCTTACGTACTTCAGGTAAACAAGCTGGCTTAAATATATTTAAAATTTTCACCATTTCAGTTGTTTTCTACTGTAGATTTCAAAAATTTAAGGAGCTGTGAATCTAAATGGTATGCCTCATGCTCTTTAATAAACAAGTCTCCTACTGCACTAAGTATTTTTCATGTTTGATAACCCTCTGCTCCAAACCCCGCAACCTGGCCCACCCCACACACTCTCAGCAATTTGCTGAAAGAGAAATGATTAACAGTGTAGATTCTGGAAGAGGACATTGCCTTCCTCAGGCTGCAAGCACTCAACCACTATTCACCCTTGTTTAATGCTTGCCCTAGGAAGTTAGGGGGTTTTTTTTTGGGTTGGGTTTTTTTTTTTGGGGGGGAGGGG
>JAOXNO010000033.1:8183514-8244290 GCA_028565335.1 Limnodromus scolopaceus
GTGGGGGGAAATACATACCATGCACCCAGTACCAGCCAGAGGCTTTGACAAAATTATCAGTTTCAGGCTTTGAAACCATGCTCTTTTTTCTCAAGTCATCTCAAACCAGGAGGAGTGTGCTGTGAGGAGCATGGAAAAACCTGTTGAACACCCTGGCTGGGACAGTACCTCTACCCACAGCGACAAGAATCACAGGTCAGCTGAGGATGCTCCTGCAGGGCTCTGGGAAGGAGAGGCAGCAGCTTCACGTGCTGGGTGCGGCATATGTACCAAAAGCCTCCCTCCAGGATGGGAAGAGATCCACTATCCCTCACTGGCCCCGTTGATAAGCCTAGGAGAAGAGATTTCTGCTTTTCTCTTTTCCTGGTCCAAGGAAATGTCAATGCACTGTTTTTTGAAGGAGGGAAAGTCACCAGTCCTGCCCCTCCTTTCCCTTTTCCTCCCCAGACTCCAGAGGCTGTTTTTCCCTTGCTGCTCTTATCAGTTCCCAGGCTCCACCCTGCTGAGATGGAGGGACTCAGGGGGACTTCTCTTAGAGACTCAGGGACTTTTCTTAGAGAATCTTTTCAATAGGAAATGTTCCTTGCGGCTCCCCATGACTCACAGACTATGCCCCCTTGGCGCTGAGGGCTGGGGTCTCCAGGGAAGGGCGATGGAAATACATTTTTCCAGAACGCAGCTCCTTTTACAGTTCGTGCTTTCCCTCTTCTGACACCGACCATTCCCGCTTAAGTTACCTGTGCCATTTCCCCGGAGAAAGCAGCCATGCTTCTCTAGCCCATCTGATTTGCTAAACAATATGAAATACGTTAAAAAACAAAACCCTGCAAATACCTGAAGAGAATTTACTGGGGCATTCTTGACCTAAATTGTTTCTTTGGAAGTGGATCATGTTATCAAAGCAATAAATGGAAACTTAAAGAAAACAAGAAATTTGGAAAAAGCAAACATTGACTATGAATTAGCTGGCAGTCAAGTAAATCTTACAAGTTTCTTTTATACTCATAGGCAGTTTAAATTCCAATTTTGTGCACTTAGTCAAATACTAAATCTAGGTAACCTGTCAATCTCCTTTTTAAAATTCTGGGTAATGTACAGTTTCTGACTGAACGTTTTGTAAATAATATATGCTGACTTACTTTTATAAAGCTGTCAAAAACTAATGCCTGCATCTCTTTTGGTATTCGGTCTGGAAACTGAGAAGAGGGAGGAGTGGTGAAAGGAGTACAGAAAATAAAAATTCACAACCACAACGCCCTTCCTTTCAAGGCAACAAACTGAAAGCGGGAGCCCTTTTTCACTATCTTAACTCGAGAGCTAGGAAGTATTCAGATAGCTGTAATTTTCCACAGAAATTGAGCTCAGACCTTTCTCAGGGCGAGGCGAGCTGCAATCACAGCCTTGGCCTTTCAGGGAACTCTGGGGCTGGTGGTCAGTAACTGCTGCTTGTGCAGAGATTTATTTCTCGGTGGGACTTGGGTGGACAGTGCTGGAGGTGAGACTCTTGGTTTGACTCCCGCCGCCCTCTCACGTGCGCAGGGATGCAGCACCTCCCTCCCTGGGGCAGAAGGGAAAGGAGAGGGGAGACTGGCAATGGGAGAAGGGATATTCTGTGCTTCTCGGCTAAAACTGGTCACGTCTTCATACGCAAGTAAATAGGACCTTGCCCAACACTGGTTTAGAACATACTGTCCCTGCCAACGCCGTAACCTATGAAAAATGGACAATGGCTAAAACCTGCGAGGCTTTGATTTTTATTTTATTGGTTGTGTGTGCTGTACACCTGCAGCATAATATGACTTTTTACTGGCAATGGAATGCATCCATATGAATTCCCGCAAACAGAGTAGCACATAACAAAAATAAGACTCTCCTGGGCTTTTGCCAAAATAATTGGAAATCTCAATTTATAAGAGTTTTAAAACCCAGTACCAGCTGGCAGCTACTGTTTGTAGGGGATTCATTTTGGTTATGGTAAGAAATAATTACATTTCTTTTAAGGCAATAAGAAACACTAGTTTCAAGCTGAAATCCAATAAGGCAAAACAACCTTGCACCAAAATACCTGTTACATCAGTATCTTGAAAGAAAGCTAACTGTTGCTACACAAAGTTTCCTAAGCAGACGCCACAGAAAGGACCAGCATGCCTGGAGTTTGCAACTTGTCAAGTTAAATGTCATTAGAATAAGTACAATTATCTTATAAACACAGCAGAGCATTAGGTATGCTCTGTCAGAGGTTTACATTTAGAATGAAAGTTTAACTCTTTTCTGCCAACATCAATGGCAGAGATTAATATTCTGTACAGAAGGAAATTTGCATATAGAAAATATTGTCCCAAGATCACTGGATACTCCCCCCCAGCTCCAGAAAGAAAAAAGGGTGAAAGCATGAAATTAAGAACTAAAAGTATGTGATACAGCATAAAATGCTAACTCAGCGTTTTTCAGAGACAGCTCCTTACTCTTTGCCAGGTTGAACTCTCCTCTCTGCTGTGCAAGTCATTTGGTCCTGACCCCCCCAGCGCTGAGAAATATGTGAGGAACTGCGGTGTCAAGTGAAACCACCGTCTGGATGGCCAGCACAAAACCTTCAACTGCCTTATGTCTGGCTTGTCTTTCATCATTTTAGTCAGCACCTTTGGAAGTAGCAGTACAGCAAGAACCAAGGCCTCCATACCCTCCCAGAAAGCTGTCCTTTGAACGGGTCCTCAAGAAAGACCACCAACAAAACAGGCCAGCTCTGAGCTTTGTTTCTGGCAATACAGGAGGAGAAAATCATTGAGGCCTTGCCAGATCATCGTCAAACCTCCTTAAGTCACTACAAAATTTTTCTTTGTGGTTTTGCCTCAGCTCTACAGAATATCCTGGGAGATGTCTGAAGTAATACCTAGTTTTCTCCAGAGTCAGTGATTCTGAGATACCACGGGAACAAACAAACTGTATGAGTTCATTTTGCTCCCCTCTGGGCTAAGAACCAACTGATGAGCCCAACTGATGATATCAGCAAAACCAAAAGTATTTAGAAACAAATGAGAAGTACTTAGGAATGAATGCAGTAAATGTAAATTTGGTGAAGGGGCTACAAAAAGGACAGGAAAAAGACTTCTGACACATTCAGGAAATACCGTGGGTGTAAATAGCAGGACAATAAGTAGGTTGAAGTGAAAAAGACAATGTGAGACAAGGAGGATTCACACACACACAGAATAAGTGATCCTGTGGTTATTAAGTTGCAGGCATTTCAATCCAACCACTGTCCATTATCTCAACAGTGTAATATTTCAAAATTTGCCAGCTAATTACAGTAACTATGCTCTGCAAGACAAGCCAGTATAGTCTGTTTCAATGATTTTGATGTAAAAGTGCTAACACTTTGTTTTTCAAAGAAGTTTTCAAATTTCTCTGATATACAAACCAACATAGGTTTATAAGCTCACAGGCAGAGCTTAAAAATGATGGCTTTTACTCAGCTTCTTATTCTTGAGAAGTTTGAAGTTAGAGGGAACTAGGGAGCCTGAATGAGGTAAAATATTGGCACACAGATCACCTGCCTTTCGTTATAAAGGCTGGACGTGAGCCTGATGAGAAAACGAGGGGAACAGTTCCAATGTACTAAATACGGATGGCTGCAAAAGATGTCAGTCCAAGAAACAGGAGGGGACTGAATACAAATGACATGAATTACATCAACTGAAAGCATGTGGAGGAAGGGAAATAAAATACTGCCACTGCCTGTACTTCCGATTCAGACTAAGAGATGGGAAAAGGAAGAGGAAAAAGACACGAAAGGTACAGCTGACACAGTGGCAGCCGCTTGGGACAGCAAAGTAGGGAGCCGTGAAGCTCTTCTGTGAGGAATAACAGCCTGGGAGCAGAGGGACAAGGGCCAGCTTGGGAGCTCCTCAGGTGGAGGGCAGCAGTCCAACACCGAACCGCAGCTCTGCCTCCTTGGTGAACACACTAACCATTTGCTAGGTTGTCCAGCACACGGTCACTCGGTTTGAGCTCCTAAGAAGGAAGAGTTCATATGCTACAGAGGTTTTTTAAAGGAAAGTTTAATAACAGAGAAGGGTGTTGAGATCCAGTACGAAGAACCTGTAGTTCCAGAGGGGAATCATATTGAAAAAGTATCACCCTCATTGGCCTTTTATCCCATGCATCTGTAGGCAATCTCTTGCTGGCTGTGAATGGGTTTTTGTGATCCCAGTTTAAATTATCTCCTATGGTGGATTTTATGCTCTACTTTAGGGCCATAATTAATCACTTTCTTGGAACAAATTCTTAAAGTTTCGCTAAATATATGCCCTGGAACTTGGAAACAATATCACTAACAACTTTGGGCACTGAGATAAATATTCGTCAACTACATCAAAGATTAGAGACTTTTTCAGAGTATTTGCCTGTCTCTCTCATAAATCAAAATGGACACATTACATAGGCATGTGTATCTCTGGATCAAAACCGAGTTTTAAAAGTTTGTAAGCACATACTCCAACTGTTGAAACTTCAGGGGACCTCACAGTCACCAAAGAAACTCTTTACTTCAAATATTTTGTGATGATATTTTCCACATGAGAAAGGGTCATGAGCCACCGTAATGCTAAATAAAGTTGCTGATGTGGTAAGAAATCTGGGAAACTATTGGGAAACAGATTGCAAAGAAAACTTTCACAAACTTCCACAGAAGAGGACTCAGCTCAGCTGAGTGTTGTCTCCTTGAGATTCCACAATGACAACATCAAACCTTTCACCTATTGTTGCAGTAAATGGGCTACACCTGCCAGACAAAATAAATTCTGACCAGGAGAAGAGATGATTTGGGGAAATGCATTTTTCGTTGTCATTGATGTTTTAATAAAAACAGTTTTGTCCGCTTTACAAAGACGCATGTTGAAATACAGACAATCCATCATGATAAGACCCTGAAAGCTATTGTTTATTATCTCTCCATACTAAAACAAAGTTTTCAATGCTCCTCAAGCTGCTTCTATCTTTTCCTTGTTTGGCTTTGTTTTTTGAGTGCCTTGTCTGAGACTTGCCTTTCAACTTTCCACAGGGAAATAAATCTTGTAGAGTAGAGCTTTCATAAAACTCTTGCAACCATGAACTTAAAATCTTTAATGAAGCACCTACGAGAAATTTTAAATGGAAAGCATAAAATGAAGCTAGTGTTCCTGTAACATTTTAGGAACCATAAGAATCATACGAATGCTACAAAAATGCCTGGCACCAAGGATATCAGCAAACCTGAAAGAATTAACAAGTGTCTGGTTGTGGGTTAACTCTAGGCAGAGCTGTATGCCCAAGAGGAGATGAAGAAATAGAGCAATGGAAGAGGCAGAAGCCTCACTGACCAAAGCAGCAATGAAGATCCTTGGCCCCTTTCCTTTTTTCTCTGCATTTGTATTTACCCCAAGCTAATGTTATCATGGGTACATGATAATGTGTTTTTAAAAGAAAGAGACTGGCCTATGATCTTGAGTCCACTCTCCATCCAGGGGCTAAATGCCCTTGTGCTTGATGATTCCAGAGAGTCTTCTGAAGCAGAGGCAGCACACGCATCAGCATCACTGATAACTTACTTGTGGGTAGCAGCCTGAGTCACATTGCACAGCGTCCTGAGTTTGTACTGATAAATGCATATGAGCGTGGCAGAAATTTCAGCGAGGTCTCATGTCTCAGATTTGGAGGGAAAAAAATTATTTTATGCCATACCAGGGATGTGACCAACAAAATGTTTGTTTTTCTTTTATTTCTGTGCTATAGTTTTAATTAGGAATTCTTGTAATGAACTGAACATCTGAAAGAGTAAAGGCAAAATTAAATCTGAATGTCCTTGATAAGAGTGCTTTGATGTAAGGTTTAGTTCAGCTGAGAGATATGTGTAGAAATGAGGGGTAGGATGGCTTGTGTCTGTCAAGTCTCTTACCACAATGGAAAAGAATGATCTGAACAGTCTGTTCTTAAAATGTCTGAGGCAGATGTTACTTTTACCACCACAGTCAAAGCAAGGGTCCTCAGTGTTTGACTTTTGAAATCCCCTCTAAGTTCCTTACAGAGACGTAAAATGGTTTGTTTATTAAATCTGTAATTTTACAAAACTTGTGAGGTCCAGAATGAAATGCCTTATTCTCTGCAATCTCCGGTGGGACATATATTTCCTTAATCTCTTTAAGAACATACCTCCTTCAGTCCAACACCAAGTGCTATATTTATAATCTAAGAAGACAGTAAAGATCCTTTCTACTTGCGTTATCATTTCTGCTATATTCATCCTAAATAGTTACCGATTTAGCCATTTTATTCTTGCAAACATATGGAATCAGTAGTGAAACTCCGCTTCACGTCACATTTCTTTTTGAATGCCTGAATATATTCATACTTACTTGCTGCTTTCTGTCTCAAAAGATTTCAAAGGTGTTTTCAAATCTCATATACAAGAGACTCAATTTACCAGCCATAAAAGATTGATCATCATTCAGCGGCAGAATGCACTAAAACCAAACACTGTGGAACAGTTTATGTCAAGAAATACAAGTAGAGCCTTCCCTGAAATCCATGTTTAATTAGTAGATTTTTGTTTCCCCAGCAGTCCAATCAGGCAGCCACATCTTCATGTACCAGAAATCAAAAATGGAATAACAGCCCAGTGGCAATATCAGGAAACTCTGCAGTTAAATAAATCTATTTTCTGTATCTAAATTTCTCAACAGTGAGATAATAGCAATTAATCCATGTCAAAATCTGAGTGATAGAACACAGCTGGACTTCAAGCAGGGAAAGGAGCTACATCTCCAAAAGGGTATAGGCTGAACCTCCTAACATGAAGCAGCATTTAAAAATCATGGCGGAGACTCTGAATCCCCTGAAGCTGAACAGATCTTTAGCTCTGGAAGTCAGTGGTAAAATTTCAGTGATGTCTAATTTAGTTGTAGGTATTTAAAAATAAATTTTAATGTCTGTTAAAACCAGATTAAGCAGATTTGCTTCTCTTATGCCACATCTATATTTAATTCAGTGACTTTCATTTGAAACTGGAAATAATTTGAAAAAAATAATGGTAAAAATCATGGTTTTTTTACTTTCCTGTGATGCATTCACCAACTGTTCCATGAAAAAGGAGTTCAAAGATGTGTGCAGCACCTCCCCGAGACCCTGGCTCTCACCCAGGACCTGCCCCTATCTCTGATACCACAGTAATCATCAGCCAGCTCCGAATGTTTAGAATCACTGCCACTAATTGACATCAGGACCTAAACTCTGAAGAACAGTCTGAAAGGACCAACAGATGAGAAACACATTACGACAGCATTAGCTAGTCACCATCAATCCACAAATGCCGCCGTAATGTCACGTGCCGATTGCCCAAATCTGACACTGAACTGACATAAACCAAATTGCCCAGGCGTCGAACACACGTCAGTCTGTGCTGTGAGGCAAGGTGAGCTGGGAAGGGAAAACTAGTTGAGTAAACTTAAAAACGTTTCCTACGTGACCCTGAGACATCGAGTACAACTTCAGAGAAAGAGCTGAGTTTTCTCTCCTTTTACTCCTGCAAAAAGGAAACAGTAATGGACCCCCTTAAGATGGGAATTCTGTTTCTTTCCAAGTACTCTACACATTTTCACATGTCCTGGTAGAATCTGTACATATTTGTGCACATAAATCAGTACCAGTACATAGGTGCATAAGACAATACTCACACATTCATACAGCAACAAGAAGACTCAGACATATAAAGAGGATATATAGTAGCTCCCCAATATCAAGGTTGCCCCAGAAATAGTCTTTCATCACTGATGATTTGCTGCATCATTTATGTGAATAAAAATTAGGAATACCTGTTATGCAGTGCACTGTACATTCATTACTTCTTAGCAACCAATACAGAAGGAAAGTTTCTCCACTGATTCTAGGGAAAAAAAAAAGGCAAAAGTATTTGTTAAAAAAATTCTAAGAATAGAAACTTTGTAGTGACTTAAGTAAAAACTATGTTTAATGAGAAGAGTCGGTAATTCCATCTATAAATATTGTATGATTTGCATCTAAGTGAGGAAAAGTGTAAGAAAATATATATTCTTCGTTTGATGCACCAATTGGGAATTAGGACAACTTTACGTGGTATAACCTACTTCTGAACACCTTAAGGAGTAGACTCAAGCCCTTGACTCCATCCCCCTGAAATCAGTGGAAGTAGCTCTATGGCTCATCTCGTGGCCTTTGTGAACAAAACAGAAAGCTGACTTTATGTATTACAGCAAAGTCAGAGAATCAAATGCACACCCACAATAATGTGAAATGTAACTTGGGTAACTACCATTATTTTGTACACAAGAAATCCTGAGGTTAGTATTAAAATACCGTATGATTCTTTTTTTTAACTTGAGCATAACTGTCCTGACTCCCTTCTGGATTATTTTGCCAATCTTCATCACACTTCCAAATTGAGATCTCATTTCTAGCTTTTTCAGCTTCTTATTCTTCTTATTATTATTATGTATTATTTTCAGAGAAAAATGCGTTATGCCTGCTGCCTCTTTAATTCTGAATAAAACAGTCAGAAATTGTTTGGGGCTGGAGTAGCCAGTCAGGCTCATTTAAGTATAGTTGACTCCAAGACTAGCAGAGATAAGCAAGAAGTTTTGTAAATTACCTTAGTGTTTCCAAACCAGCCATCCTGTGATTCCAACGCCTACATGAGAGGCCAGGTCCTGACACGCAGTGAGTCTAACAGGAGCATCCTGCAGCAGAAAGCAGGGCTGAAGTCAAAGGCTTGGTTTACAGGAAGGCATCTCAGACTTTCTGCCACACCATCCACCCCTGTGGCCATTCAAAAAAAAAATAAATAAATAAAAAGAAGAAATAGGAAAAATGCAGAAAGAGATAAAACTAGAAATGCTTTTGTGAACCAGTTCTTATAGCCTGTAGTGACATTGAAAGTGCTAAATTTCAAAAGCACACTAGGTGAACTCAACTTTGGTTTCAGCAGGATGTCACAAAGTCCTTTTGGAAGTCTCATCCTGTGCAAGGGCCAGCAGAAGCACAGAGCAGATTTGCTGCTGGTGGTACTTCTAATTTTATCCCTTGCTTCCTCTAGCTCCTCCTGTCTCTGCTTTTTGCTTTTTGCTGGGTCTCCCAGTGCTGCTGCTGGAGATCTTCTCCGGGAGGCCGAAGCGGCGGGAGCAAGGGTGGCAGCACTAAGGTCCTGTTTTCCCTGTTGCTGGGAACTGACCTGAGGACTCTGATGGGTGGTTAGCATGGAATTCATGTTCCCTGGCAAAACAAACAAAAAAAAAAGGTAGATTCCTGAAAATCTGTTCATATGAGTTACTAGTACTTTATCTTTTTCTGCCAGTATATCTGAAGAATATCAGTACTTGAAAACACTTGCCAATGTGTTATTCATCTCTCTCTCTGTACAGTTCTTATTAACATCTGGTCACAAAATGTTGTACTTCTACTAGTCAATATTATTTCACTCCTCATAAAATATATTTGTTTAGGGTTGAATGAAAAGTCCAACTAGCCTCTGATAGTGCCCAATACCAAGTGCTTAAGAAAGAGTATCCAGACAAGTTGAGCGAACAGTGACAGTTCCTCCAAAAGCCAGTTCCATTTTCTGTCCTCTATTTCTTACATCTGCTGTATTCTGCAGAGAGTGATGTTGCTTCTGAAGACAAGACAGAATTCGTAATGGTGACCTCCAAACGTTCATAGAGACGGGGAGATAACACCAGTAAAAGCAATTCTTTAAAGCACAGCTTTAGTGCTCAGTGCTATGATGTGCTTCGGCACATTGTAGTGTTCATCCTCCCTAGCTGGTAGAATTTCAGCAGAAGCTTTATGTAGAATATCACATTAAGCAAGAGGAACATCTAAAACTCTGCATTTCGGTGTACCTCTAACCAAAGCGTTTGAAACCTGAAGGGAGACCAGGCATTTTGAAAAAGAAGATGGCTTTACAGTAGTCGTGATCTCTTTTGGCAGACTATAAGCAAAACATATTTCAATAATCTTTACGTTCAGGTCTAACCATGACAATTTTTATTCCCATTCCAAATGCATTTTACCTTTCTAGATGTGAAAACCTTTCTCTCTAAGGTTCGTTGAACAGAGGAGTTCAGAAAACATCACAGAGGAACGTACTGTTGACGGAATCACGGCAATTTTTATAGCCAAGCTTACATTTACAAGCAGGAGTATCACCGGGGTCACAGCCCTGCTTCGTGTCATGTGGCAACTGAACAAAGTTGAACACACACAGTCAGACATTTAGGTGGCCAGCTGGCACGGGAGGCAAATGCTGCAATATCATTTTGCCCACCCACTTAGACAGTGTTTTAAAACCAGTAAATAGAAATACAACAGTAGTTTTATAGAAAGACCAGACCATAAATAATTAATCCATTGGATAAATAGGTTTACATCAGACAGAAAGGCAGAACTCACCAGCCAAACTTTACCTTGTATAAAATTTTTTGGAGCACGTGTTGCTGCCAAAGGCCATTAATACAAAAAATACAACTCTGAAATTACCCAAACTTTTTGTCACTTCATGCAACCAGCTACAGCAATAGAAGCCTTTTCTCAGGAGACGTGTTATATTTGAATGTACAACTGTCGTTGCACCATGGAAACAACTACGATTTCTGTCACATAGACAGCTTCCCTCAAGACTCAGCTCATTCTGCAGTTTTCGCATCAATGTGATGATGATAACAAAAGCTGCCTGTGTTAGGAAGTTCACTTTGGTAAGTGCATTTGAGCATTTAAAGGAATTTAGAGTACAAGACAGGCAGATATTAGGAAGTGTGCTTTTCTCTTTTCAAGAATTTATCTATGTAACTACCAGTTGCAGAAAGCTGTATTATTCTTCATTATTACATGAAAAATAATTTTGACTTTACACTTTAAAAGCAATATACATTTATCATTTGCATTAAGCTAACTGCAAGTTAAGCAAGTGCCCTTAGGAATATCAGAGCTCCCAGTGAAAAAGCAATTAATTAAAATTATATTGAAAGTGGGGTTTGCCACTTAATTATAAAAATAATGCCTCAGCTTAATATTCTCGAGGACAATTACAAGAGGTCTAGTTCTTGAAAATATAGGAAAACTATTCAATAATACATTCACTTTTTTTGAAAGAGATAACATAATTTTAATAACTTGAACTTTATATTGCATACAAATGACATCTTCCTTTCCTATGTAACTGCTATGTTTCATTGCAGAGATAGCTACATTTCACCACGTTGACAGAAAAGGTAAGGAGGGGGCCAAAAAGAGTTGATATTTCTCCTATACTGATCTGCTGCGAGATGAAACAACAAAAAGTTTAACTAAATTGTTCCTCATAAGTTGGAGGGAGGTAATCAAAGCCAATACACCGTTGCTCTTCTAATCCCTGTCCAGGGAAGTTACACAGTTCACAAATCAAGCTCCTGGGGCAGCATGAGCCCCAGGCAGAGATGGACAGAGAAACAAGCTAGAATTGGAGATTGATACATTAAAAGTATGGTTCACAGTACAGAATTTCCTAAGCAATTCCCCTATGTGTTTCCATAACTTTTTTCTTAGCTATTCTCTTACAAGTTGTAAAAGAGCAAAACCAACCAAAATTCCAATAACAACAATTTATTTCTATTTTTTTTTTAAATCAAGCTATTTTGGAGAGAAAACCTTATTAGCCTGCCTTTATTATGTAGCTGTACAGGCAAAAGTAAATATGTCTTAATATAGTGCATAACTAGCCATTTTTTGCAGAAAGACAGCATCAAAGCTAAGAATTTATTAGCATTCAAGAAAAGATTGGGCAGTTATAAGGCAGCAAGAAGAGTCACCATCATATTGAATGGGAAAATCACATTCTGCTTGAGCAATAAAAGAAAACCGTAAGTCTCAGAACATGATCCAACCTGTACCAAGTCAGGGAATTAGGAAAAACTTAGTCTCAGAGGAGAGTTAATATTGAGTTTTGCAGAATATTATTTTGCCTGCTGACACAAGGCAATGGGCAGTGTTTGATCCCAGTCAGATCGATGCTCCAGGTACCGCACGACTGATCTGAGTATAACATGAGGTCTGCATTTTGTATTTGCTGGAGAAAACAGGCCTGCAGTGCCATTTTTTCTGCAGCTGCTCAGTAAATGCTGGTAATCAGGTATTCCTTACCCAGAGCCTCCACAGATTTTTAAATAACTCTGCACAAAAGAACTGACGATTGACTCCCAGTTCCCAGGTTGAGTCAGGAAGACTGCCCGTTACTTGTAATTTTGATTAGAAAATAACAGAGAGTTCTTTCCCATGCCTCTGTTTTTGAGAGAGGACAAATGCATTTTCAGGTTCTGTTTGAGGTTTAGGGACAATTTCATATCAGTTCTTATTTCATCTTTTCTTAGTTTTCACCTGGTTTTACTAGAATTCCTGAAGTTTTACTTCATACATTTGCTTCCTTACACTTTATCTCTTTCAGATCGCAGGTACGGTTTCGTTCTTGGCACACTGCGCGCAGCTACTGAAGCATGTTAGCAATTAGGGAAGTCCACGATTTGGCTGCAAGAAATAAGAGTTGCAGATCTTGACATCGGATGAAAATGGATCACTATTGTAGCTGACACTTGGCTCTCCAGAAGTGTTTTCCCACTGGGTATTTTGTCATAGTGCATTGCTAAGAAAGGAAATCTTCCACAGAAGCACGAGACTGTCATTGATCGCAGTCACCAGTCCTTCATGAAAAATCACTGCTAACTTCAGAAAGGGCTTTGAAGTAAAAGGACATACAGACTAATAATAATTGGATAATACCTTTCATTTTCCTTTTCTGAGCTCTCTCCTGGGACCTTTCGCTCTCCTTTTTCCTCTGTCTCTCACTCCATTCCTCACTGAAGCCTCAGATTTTGACCACTGCACCCATCTCCTCTCTATTTGATGCCACCTGTAAAAAACCCATGGCTCTACCTGCTTTGCAGCCAGAGCATATGTTTCTTTCTCATTAGAACATAGCAGATATAATTAAAGTTTTCAACAGTATGGGAAAATAATGTGAATGGGATCCATATGTTCAAAATAAAACTTAATGTTTTGTTTACACATTTCATGAATTAAGGCAATCTTTTTTTCATAGCTGCTGGTAGGTTATCTTGATAATCATGCATGATAGCTACTATTTGTCACTATATAAAATTGAATTATCACATGTGTAATCAGGTTGGAGGTTTTCTCTGCAGGAGAGTCCCACCACAGGAGAAGAATGTGTATTAAAAGTCTCTTTGCTTTTTCATGGAGGAAATAAAAGTACCTGACTATAATTTTACCTGTATTACTAATGAATTCAGAATGAATAATGAAAATACTGAATCCTCTTAGCAGTGATATGATTTTCAAACTAATCTCTTGACAGAAACATGGTAGGATGAGTAACACGAGAGGACCATTAGAAATAGAAAATCTTCAAGAGAATTAATAAAGAGGGATGTTTACAATTTATATTTCGACATGAGTAGAATTATCACCAAAGAACTTTCATTACTATAATAGGGTATCCAGCTTTCTTCTTTGAATTTAAGAGTTTGATGTTTAAAACCAGTATCTGTTTGTTACCTACTTAAATATCTGAAGAATCAAAAAGAACCACTAGATCATGAAGTTAAACCAGTGATGAAAATTATCTTGCTCTACTTTTTTTGAATTCTTCATTATAATTAAGTTTCTTGGGTTTGTCTTGATGGTGGAGTACATTTTGAATTAGGCATCTGATATCAAGTAAAGACAACACACACTGTAGAACACATATTTGATGGTAAAGTATTTTCTATTTTAGTGGTTAAAATACACCTTTATGTCTAGGGTTGCCTTGTACTTCACGTCATCCAAAATTATTTCAAGTCCAACACCTCCATTGTTTGCAGTAATCCTTTTAATATTCAGCACGGAGAGAGCCAACAGGTCACAAAAGTGACTTTCCCTTGTACTGTGAAATTTCATTTGGATTTGAAAAAAGCTCTGAGCTCACAGGGCTGTGACCTCTAGTCAGGAAGTCCGTAATTTCTAGTGTTCATCAGCAGGAGGGCGACAAGCTCCTCTGTCTCACGACTGACCCCAGGAACAGCCACATCCTCTGAGACTGAGTTTTATAAAGGGCAGCTTTGCAGCTCAGATGGTTAACACCTATGTAAAAACTCTTCATAGCCAAATCCCTAATAGTAAAGCATAGTGAAATTGTTATATTTGCACATATATATGTGCAATGACATATTGTTCACCACGAGTTACTCATTTCCATTAAAAAAATAGGCACCTCCAAATAGAAGATGTTTCATCCCAGGGAATGAAGATCAGTACTAAATTCAGGATACCCTGCCCTCTAAGCCTCATTTTTACCAGTTTAAATCTCCTTGATATCATTTTAAACAGCTCTCTCACCCTCTTAAAGTTCTCTATCTGTAAGATGGAAATAGTAGCCCTGTATGTCAAAAGGAGGTAAACGGCTTAATATTCTCCAGGTACCTAGCTGGTACATTGACAAATGTCCTAAATGAGACCAAAAGCAAATGTACAATTCCACGTTTAATTCAAGCCTTAAAGACGTGAAAGGGCTTTGCAATGAATAATGAAAAGAGAGAAGAAATAGTAGGAAACTGCCTAGAGTATGTGTGAACATGTAATTAAAGACTGTACGTTAATGCAAAAGGCAGATGAATTAGAACTGCAAATCCACTTACTCTTAGCACTCCTTGCTTCAGAGAACTTCACAGATTAATGTTCTTTTAATGTATTTCCAAGTAATGATGTACAAGCCCATACATGTATACTTAAACATTGAATGAGCAATGGATCGAGTCTTTAATTCAGGAGAGATTTACTGTATAACAACTATAGGAAATAAAATCTGGGTAAGAAATGTCTTTTCTACTGCAAATTAATTTCAAAATAGCCATCAACTTATTCATGAAGCTCTAATAAAAAGGTTAGATTTTGCTTTCCAAGTTAAAATTTAAAGTCATTATAATAAAAGCCATCTTAAACCCATTTTAACCAACTCAGTCAAAAACTGCATTTATTACAAACTGTAACTTTGCGGCCATACTCCTATCTTTATTTCCCTGCTATCGTGGTGATTTACTCAGCTGCCACCCCACGCCATGCACCTCAGGGTGCATCTCCCCTACCCTCTCAGTGATCTCCTCGTGGCATGGTTCAGACATGGTCCACCCACACTGCAAGCATGGAGTGCACATTTAAGCCGTGTTCTCAGGCTCTCAGGTTCACTGGAGACAGGGTTGAGGAGAGACTGGAAAACACACAGGGGTGGGGGGACACTCAGTTTCTGTGGTTTTTATGTAGTGTAGATATGGCCTCACCACATCTGCTGCTACCTCATTTGATGACCCCGAAGTTCTGGTGCTCTTCTGCAGCCCTCTGTACCCACAGCCAACAGAGAGACTTCCCACTGGGGTGACCTGTGTTGGGAAGAAAAAGGCAAAAAGGAGAAAAAAAACCCAAATCAAAAATGACAGTATGCAGTCAAGTATAACTATGGTCTAGGAAGACAGTGACTTCTTTCCCTCGGAGGCCTCCTCAGAAGCTACCCACTCTGCCCCTTCCCTCTCCTTACAGATACCAGAGGTTGCTACATAAAGGGATGCACATTAGAACTGCGCTTCAGCTGATGTCAATTCAGTTCATTTAATTCAAAACTCCAACGAAGGGAAGGAACAAAGGGTAAAATAAATAAAAATAATGAACCAATTGCTCAGTTAGTGTAATTGCATAGGCTTCAATAGAACTACACTAATTTCCAGCAGCTGGAGTATTGGCTCTTTATTTTTATTTACTTTACCTCCTGTTCTTAATTTCCTACCCTTCCATTTGTTTATTATTTTCATATTCTATGGTGGCTTCATTTGGAGTGTAAATTCCTTGAGGAACCAAGTTTCTTTTTTTTTTTTTTTTAAACACACACAAGTCTAGAACACAAAGTAAAAGCATTCCAGTATATGATAGGAGAGATGTGGTTGGTGTAGAAACAGTATAGAACTGGAATGAAAAATACATCCAAATCCGGCTCCACGTATAATTTCTACCTTGGACAAGATCTTATTTCATACACAATGTTCATTGTTCCATTTTACAATTCGTGATTTAAGAATAATTAAGTATTGTATAACTAGCATAGCAAATGACCAGCTTATTTAATACACTTGCATGTGGAATTAATTTTACCATTTTTTTGAAAAAAAAAAAAATTAATAAGTTCCCTGAAGCAATAACAATTCCGAGTAAAATAGTTCTCTCAGTACCAGTTGCACAAAACGCTTAGGACTAGGACTCAAAGGATATAAAACCTGCAATCTTGTCATGAAAATGTGGTTAGACCTTGACTGTTCCCATGGGGAGAAAAGACTGTGTGCCATATACAGAATAGCATCCCACTAATTTATACTGATGTGGCAGTGTAGGTGGAAGAAAGTGTGAAAAAAAAGACGGTTTGCGGAAGAAAGACTGATTGCCAAGGAATCTGGTGCTACGGGGTTTTAAAAGAGGATTCATATGTCAGAAATTAGGTTATTTAAATGGTAGGTATGAATTAGTTTTTTGACAGAAGAATATCACTGTTATTTTGTGGAGCATAAAATAATGCAAAACTCATCCCATCTCCCATAGGTGAAAAGCCTCAGTATTCCCCCTGAAATTAAGCTAGCACTCATGTAAGGATTTAACAAGGACAGCGGGTCAAAGACTGAGCTGAAGACGGAAGGTGAAGTGGAAGTTGTAAAATTTGGTCTGGGGACTATTATAGAGCCAGTAGTTAATGAGTTTAGTCCAGCAGTAAATCAGGAAAGGTCTAACAGCTCAATGGTGTCTATAGTGTTGTTCTTGTATTTCAAGCGCTTTCACTTTCAAAGTCGTTTGGGAAGATGAATTTGTTGAAACAAAGCCACAAGGGATTTGATCTTTTACTATCAGACAGGAAGAAGAGCCTAATTTCTTCAGTACAGACTTTATCCAGTTTGCGATTCCTCTGAAATGTCTTTGCATACACATATTTATATACATTTACTGTGAGAACCCTTTCAATGAGAAAAGACATAAATGGCTTTTACCAATAATTCATTAAAGTTTATAATAACTTTACACTGTAAATATCTGTATTAAAATGTTCCTAAAAATAACTGACTTTATTACTGACTTAAAAAAGACTCTCAGCTTTTGAAATTTATTTCTTTTACCTCAGTTATTTTGTGTTGGAGAGGTCTGCATGCACTTCTAATGTTAGCACTCATTAAAGTCTTAGTCTTAAAATCCCTGGTGAGACAGATGGTTTTCCTGGGATGAAGGCCACCTAAATGAGAACAGACAGACCTGGTGAAGTAGGAGACAGGGAACCTAGGAGTTAAGAGGTTCATTAAGTTTACTTTGCTCTTGTCTTCTGCTTTTGTACTAAACCTTTCAAAAAGGTCTTACTGATCATCATAAAAAGCTAAGACATAAGTTAATCTTTGTACAACCTATGCAAGACCTCTAAATAAAGTTTATTGTATGGAAAATACAAGTTTTATCATATTTCATACTTATCCTTAGTTTTTCATCAGACAAAATACAAAATACAAATAATAAAGAAACCTAAAAAGCTTACAAAACCCCAAAACACGCAATGTTTTTTCTTCTTTTCAAATTAACAACTTGGCTTTTATATCAATAATAAACTGAACTGTCTTGAGCAATGGTTACAGATGACTCTTCAGCTTAAGCACAGGTTATGGAGTGTTTATTCCATTTTTAGTTGTAAATATATAATTTTAACAATAAATTTTAATATTCCAGTATCAATATAATTACATGCAAAATGAGTCCAATTTAACTAGAAGGTAAAGAGTTTATATATAAGTTATTAATCATGTTGTCAGCAGCATTTTTCCCGTAATATATTTTACTGTTCCTGAAATCTGTGAAGTTAAAATGTAATAAAAACTTCTAAACAATTTCCCCTAGATAATTTATCCTGCTATAAATTCCTATCATACATATAAAACCCTGGAAGTATCATTTACAATGTGCATTTCCAAATTATTAATTGTCACTGTCATTATTAATTATTTTGTGCTGTCAGGTAAGAACTGAAGTTCTCAAAGTGAGAACTCATCCCATTTGACTCAATCTGGTCACATAATTAGCACTCTTTTATAGACTCTTTCATTAATGGTGTCACTCCATTTACAGACTACTATAGTGAGGGGAAATAAATGTCCCAAATTGTTTCAGGCCTACAGAATGTGCAAATTGCAATTCCAGGTATAGCAATAATGCCATTCACATCACAGTTCTGTGGGGAAAATAAGTGAGTTTAACTATGCCATATATTTTTATTAACCTTTCTACTGCAGCTGAGATATTGATATGCTTAAACATCTTCAACAGTTAAGGCAGGAGTCTCTTGATATTAAAGTTTTCCAATTTTAGGAAAGATAATGAATTGGGGGAACCCTGAGTGCACCTTTATAACCTGTCAACTATAAATATATGTTTAAAATGCTTCCAGTGCCACAAAATGCAACATGCTATCTGTTCCTGTAAAGCAAATCTTATGTTCCTGTAGCACACACCATTTTCCATGTCTTGCTAATAGTTTAAAAGAGATTCCCCACAAGTAGACAAGGTGTTTTCTTAATGTATAAATTCTTACTGCTTAATGACTCTCAGTAAAAGAAAGATGGAAACCCTAAAATGTTAAGGTTTGCTTTTTGCCTTTCCCAAATGTAAAGCCCTTTTCCATGGCACATATTGTTTATTTACTCAGCACTGCATGAATTTTTGGCCCACTTTAGGGGCTGAGGACAGCATAAACGTACATAACCTTTGAATGTCTTTTGCCCAGACTGCATCATTTGTAGCAAAAAGTAATACCTGCAAATCACCACTGTGCAGCAACTACAGACACTTTCATTTAGTTTTTTCAGACGGTGGAAAAGGAACAGAAGTTGATTGCTCAACTTCAAGGGTAGATTTTGTTCTATGTTAGCATTGAAAAGAATTAAAAATACATTCTGCTAAAGGGAGAAATCTGAATAAATATTTAAAACTCCAAAATTTTGAAACTCAGGCCCATAATCTTTATGTTTATATACTACATATAGCATTATTTGCATTTTATAGGAAACCAATGCTTTTGAAAAGGGATAAATGAAGCAAGTAAAAAAAACAAAAAACAAGGAAAATTACTCTTTTTTTTTTTAAAGTTCAGAGTTTTAAAACTGAACCTTAGGACTATGCTACTATTTAAAAAAACAAATAGGGGAACATCTGAAAACATGCTTTTTTCTTCTCTTTCAGATGGTATGAGAAAACCCTTCAACAAATACACGTCTCTGCATTTGTACAACAGTTTCAAATTACAAACTGCATTCTCTAAGTGTTACAGAAAACCATTGTATTTGGTGGCAGTATTAAATTATTTTTTTATTGCCCTAGGATGTGTACTAGTCAAAGCAGAACTATTTGGTAAACCACACACGCAGGACTGTTTACCCATGATTAATACAGCACATATTAATCACGCACAAGTGGTATGTGTAGACAGATAAGGGGCTGATCGCAAGCCCCAAGCTTACCTCCATGATGTGTAAATTGTCTCCAGTCAACCACACAAATGTTTCCTCCAAGCACAAGGAGATGGAAGGGCAGATCAACTCTGAATTTTAAACAAGTCAGTCTTTGAAAGAAGCTCCCCAAATTTAAAGCTATTTTTGCCCCCTTCTCCTCCCCAGCTTTGTTGACCTTATTGCTGCTTGACTGGGCCGGAGGATGCAAGCCTTTTTGTATTAATTCAGTGACTACCTACAGCAGAATAAAATTGGGACCATAATTTTCCAGTACTCTGGAAATAGTACCAGTTACATTTTATTCTAAATCAGTAGACCTCCAAAATTATTGTTGAAAGCACATGAAAAACCACAAAAAGAGAAATACTTAGGAAATTGGAAAAAAAGGTGGGCAGAGGCATAATATGCCCAAATATTCCTTTTCTCCACCTGTCAGCATCTGCACTAGAGTCAGAAGCTGGATGGAAATAAGTCTGCAATTCTAGAGAAAGAATCCTTCCACTGACTGAAATGAGTGCTGCAAAGTGGTCAGGGACAAGCTACATGGACCTGAGAACACGTCTCCACCCTGTCTTGCAGGCACCATCAGTTTGTCACTGTTATTGCTCTCCACGGAAAAAGAATGTAGACTTTCAATGTTCAACCTGCCCTTATATGAAATTTGCAAATATGTAAATGTTGGTCCTTGGGTTCTCTCAGACTGTAAATACAGTATAGACTGTAAATAGCAGCCGTGTTTATTCATCAAAACAGTTTATAACACCACAGTTCTTTCTGATTTTAAGATAAAACAGAATCTGTGACTCAAGATACTCTAAAGTCTGAATATGGTGTAGTCATAAAATAGTCCAAAACAAGGGAAATACTGGATCTGCTCTGCTATCTGACAGCAATTAAAGAATGTGCAAATGGCATGTGTATCCTATAAAGCTGCCTCCAACAAGGCTGTCTGGAATACCTTCAGTGTGTTAATCCTACGTGGAATCCTAGTTTGCATCTCTCACATGAATATTCACTACATCTTAGGAAGCCTTTTTTGCTGTTTGCCAACTTTGCTCCAAGTGGCAGGTTGAAACGGACAAGCAAATTTTTCTAAGCACCCTGAATGCTAGACTATAGATGTGGTACTTTGAAATACCTCTAAAAAAGCCATTTTATTTCAAATTCAAAAAGTAGAAGTATTATGCTTCCATTTCTGCAGTGCCTGGGAAACTGTCCAAATAAAACCCAGGGTTCTACTATCCACATTTTGCAAACATTTCCCAATGCTCTATGCTTTTTTCCACAAGTATTGTAGCCAAATAATTTCTATCTAAATTAGCAGCAGCCATTCATCCAGAAAAAAAGTTAACATTTTGACATCTCAAAGTTTTGGAGAGGGTGAGGAAGAGGGAGAGCTTTCTGTCAAAGGCCAGCTCTTCTTGTGGCTCATGCAGACACTGATTTCACCAGCTCACAGCTGCGGCTGCACTGGCACTGTGATAATGAAACATCGCGCCTTTATGCACCTTTAAGTAGGTGAGCCAATAAAGAGAGAACTATACATGTTCCCTGTAAGGCATATGAAACTGTTCAGCTATAAAACACCAGCATTCCCTCTCTTTAGCCACAGACATAATCCCTTTTCTTTAGCATGAAGCTTGGATCATTTCTGATTTTTTTTTTTTTTTATCCCAGCTCCTTGTCCTCTAACGTACCACCCAGGCAGGCTTTGGGGTGGACCTTGCCTGTGTTTGGGTCACAGAAAAAGAAAATTAGTCCCTCTGCTTTTCATGTTACTGAGAGTTTGGGACTGCAGTGCCTGCCGTTAATATTGACATCCCAAGATGTACAACTATTGTTCTCCTTTGAATTTCAGGACAACTGGTATTTGGACATCTTCGTGGGCTTTAAAAAAGAGTTGTAAAAGGCTTGTTCCTGTTCCCATTTAAGCTAACAAAACTTTTGCCATGACTTCAGTAGAGTCCCAGGCCCTCGAGGAGGACTTTCACAATATTCAGCTTCAGCTTTTGAAGTTCCACATGGTTCAACTCAAAAGTCGAGTCACTTGGGAGGAGCAATTTTTCTAATTCTTCTTTGCACACCAAAATTCACATTCCAAAAGGGGTAGAGGCCAGTTTAAAATAGAAATAATTTTACCAAACCTTCCACTATTTTTTTCCCAATTTTTCCCCTTCTACCTGCTGTTTATTGTGATCTTGGCAAGTTCACACATGACTCGCTGCTGTTTCAAGAGGAGGCGGTCACTGTAAGAGCAAAGCATTAATAATGTGCTCTGTGTCACTGAACACAGGTCAATGTGTACAGGTTTGCCTAGCCAAAATACAGGAGCTGAGGGTGGCTTTTATCTCTTTACAATCTCACTACACTCTGGCTAAAAATATTATCTGAAAATGGACTCCTTCCAGAACAAGACCACCTTCTGTGTGCATCACCTACCCACAAGAAATATCCATCTAGAGGAAAACTCTTCTATTTAAACACCAAACCACAGTGTCGCTACACTACAATGATCACATGCATAATCTTCTTGTGACCCACACCTCCACTCAAAAGGAATAAACTAATATTATACTTTTAAAGAAGTGTGAATAGAGATTTATTCTGTCTGAAGAAGTCACTTTCACTTGAAAGTCGTTTGTACGATCGTTTCCACTTTAGTGCGGGAATAGGATGATGTTCTTCTGTGATGCCAAAGAAAATAGTATGGCTGCTGCGGCAAGGGTGAAACAGCTTTCTCTGGGGAAGCTGACATGTTATTTCTTCTGCAAAAACCTTCAGAACTTTCTGAAAAGGGACTCAGTATTTGGTGAAGCATTAAGGACTTTTTGGAAAATGTGCTTTGCTTCATAAGAAGTTACGCAGAATGTGGTTCAAAATGTGTTTTTCTAACTAAAGAGAAACGTGTGGTGCATATGAAAAAATACAGAAACCCATGAAAGATATCTTTGTTAAATGTCAGTGATATGTGTCTGTTATTTTTCTGTCTTGCAAGCTAATAAACTTAAGACCAGTTGCTTTACAGACAGGGTAGTTATTAGCTCTCAGTAGAAAATAATGTACCTCAGGGAATTTACAGTATAAGAAAAATGCTCTTAAATATTTGGGGCCATCTGAGCCACCCAGGGTAAGTGTTTTCTGGCAGTAGAGGTGTTATTGTTGCCATAGCCCTGCCACATGATGTTATTCTCCTAAGTAAAATGTAGTTTTCCTATTAAAGAGCTCTGCTTAAGCCCAGCGGCAAGTAGCCATGATTTCCTTCTCATACCCTGGAAGAGATGGTTTTGAGGATTGTGCAGCAGTGGTAAAGGAAAAGAGAAAAATTGCAATCTGTGGTTAAAATAAAGCAGGTGGACTGCAATAGAATAGCAGTTGATTTCCGACTAGGCTCACAGAAAAAAGAATAGTTAAAGGACTATATTATAGATTACAGTGACCATAAAAGGTAAATTTGTTGCTTCTGTTTGTCAGAAAGAAGACTTCCAATCACAAAAATAAGACACTACAAAAACAAATCTATGAGGAGGTATCCAATCCTAATGGTTTTATTTTCACGGAACCTCCTTTTTGCTATTAGGCGTTCTCTATTTTTTCTTAATTGTAACTTGAATCTAGTTATTGAAGATCCAGATTGGCAATAAGAACAGCTACCATTAAAAGCCCAACAAGCCCAACCAGACGATGTGGTGATTGTTGGGATTTAGCAACCACCTTCCAGACAGAAAAATAAACATGAAATTATGTTTTCAAACCCCCAAACAATGTCTGGCTATACACATTCTTGGCCTTAATAATGTAAATATAAAATGATTCTGCATTAAAACTCGACAAAATTGCTTCATTCTTTGGGTTCCAGGGTACCCATACTGAAGTTGAGGTTTTATCAGTGTAAGTAGATTAGACCTGCAATGTTATTTTCAGTCATGTACTTATTCATGAGCAAAGGTCTTTCTAGATACAAACCAGCTGCAGACCAGATGATTTGTGATTTTGCTGAAGTGCCTCCAAACTGAACAAAAAATTGCAGATACCTATCTTTGAAAACTAGTGTTTGTGTGTCGCACAATTCCTCCATGTTACTCCTATAACATTTTTCCATAAGTAAATAACTGGTGGCCTCCTCAGCTAAGGTCAAAGCTGTGCGCCACGATCTGCTCGAACATGTTGTTCGACAGTCTCCAAAGGGAACCTGCATGGCCAGGCTGAGGCGGCAACTGAGCACTGGGAGGGGGCAAGCAAGCCAACCACCCATCCCTTCCCTGCTGCCACCCTCACCCGCAGTCGGTAGGTGCTGACAGAGCCATACAATAGTGGCGTAGATAGAAAAACAGCACATCCTGCCAAACAAAACAGGCTGTTTGAAACAAGGACTGCAAATCCCAGTGGAGGTCAGTGTCCCCTTGACCATAAACAAATGATAATGATTACTATTAACACATAAACTTGTATAGGGGAAGGGGAGGCGGCGCCTTAAGGAAAGCTACAACACTTAGTAGTAACCTAAACTTCATTGCACATATCTCACAGTGATTTGCAAGTGGTAGCTTCTGAATAAAGGCCGGAAGCAATATTTGATTGGAAAAATATTATGCAGCCAGAAAACGAGAAGAACTGAGAGAAAGGAGCCTACAGCACTTGAGACTAAGGGCTGAAAGTTTCATCTGATAGAAAAATGAATGCCTGTTGATCTGGAGAGAACATAATGCAAAACATGTTTGCTGAGTGAGAAAAATGTTGATTGGGCAATATCAAAAGCAGCTGTGGTGTGACAGTGGAAAACCAATTAAATAAATGTGACATGGCAGCAAAATAGTCCGTGTGGATTGGGGTCTGTGACGTTACTAGAGGGGACAGTGATGTAAAAGTTGCTCACTAAGCTGTAACTGTGACGACAGCACCAGTGACCTGCCAAGGCAAAGGGGAATACCCATATTACTCAATGTTTCTACATATCTTACTTTTATAATTATGGTCCATCTCTCAGCTTTGCAGTTGCCACTGCTCCTGACAAGTCTTTCTCAGATGCATCCCATGCTATAGTGAAGATAAGTTGCCAAGACACGTAGCCTTTCTCAGCTGGTAATCCTCCATTATTTGGACTTCTCCACATTCTCCATTCCCTGGACTTCTTGTTGCGTTTCTTGACAGCAACCTTGAAAAAACAAACAAACTACTTAACATACAAAAAATTACATGCAATATGTAAGATAGGAAAAGTGCTAGACTTGATTGTGCCATGACTTCCAACTCAATAGGAATATAATAAAATATCTATACATTTTTACCATCAAGAGCAGAAAAACTTCTATAGCTGCCGTTCTCCTTTGAAAGAATATGCAGTGTCTGTAATGTGATGGGGTTCATTTCTTTTGAGCTATTATTACAAGATAAATCATTGTTCTGGGTATAAAGATCAAATCCGACACATTGCATTACGGGCTGGATCGGTGAGATATGCTGGCTATCAATGTTTTGTAAAGTGGCATGGGATTAGAAACTGCTTTTTGTACTTGAAAATACTGGAAAGCTGAAATCCAAACACAGAGAGAGCAAGGTTTATGACCATTTCATTTTTTGGTGAGTTTCTTCGTGAACAAAGAAACTAGTATTCAGTGCTTCTGTTTATTTGAATTGCTTAAAATGTTTTGCCAATGAGTTACTTTCAAGAGACTAGATGAAAGGGCTTTATCATAAAGAGATAATGTGACAAAGCAATGCAAGTTTGTCTTCCAGATTATTATGTAGCAATTTCAATTTAATGCTAGGCTCCTTGTTTTCAATGTATGCTACCAACATTTCAGTCAAACATGGGGTTTTTTTACGCCCCAGAAGGTGTCAACAGTTCTGGTTCCTAAAGTTTTCTACATTTCCATAGAATAGGAGCAAATTTCATTCAACCTTCCCCAACACTCTCCCACTTCGTCCTTAAGGGACCACTTCGGGATGAATGCGTGGTTTAGTCTCCATGACCCACCCACCTGTCGGTGCCACTGTGACTGCCAATAAGTGACTGAAATCAGCTTTAACTGCAAGGCAAACACCAGAAGTAGTTAGACAGACACCCGTAATTCATCCTTCTCTTAATGCATATTTCTGCTACTGTTAATCTGCTTGAATCAGTGACCTACAGCTAATGGATTCAATAGGCTGTTTGCTTAAGTCTGATCAAGCTATTACTAATACAGCTGGGCAAAAAAAGTATGAAAAATACTTTGACTTGGAATATGATTATTTAATGATCTTCTCTATTCCTAATGCCTACAGCCCCCTTGTTTCCAGGTCAGGCTAAAGTCTAGAGCAATTATCCCAAGCAGCAATGGGTTATCTTTGGTGCCTACAATCCATTCCATTTGGTGTGCTTTCCTTTTTTTCAACAGCAGCTGGGAAAGTAATTGCTGATGGAAACACATGGACACAGCGAGCTTTAGCATCGCCAGGACTGCATTAGACCATGTGGTTAACTTGAATTGCATGTGTTTGGATTCCCTGTCTTAATTCTGAACCCACAACATAAGGGGAGCACATTTCCCTGCTCCCACATCATTAATTGCAATCACTGTTATCCAAATAATCTGGTTCATAGATAAAAATTGTTTAAAAAAAAGTTGGGAGAGAGACAATAGATCAGCTAACAATAGACCGGCTGATCATTTAGTAAAACTAATAAAAAAATAGTGACATATTAATAAACCACTCCAACTCCTGGCTTGTCAAGTATTTGGCCTATGAAGTATAACAAATTCAAAATCCATCCGCTAAATTCTACTGACACCAAAATCTATAGGAACTCTGATTCTTGTGTAGGGTGACGGGTCAGTTCAGTGAGTTCAGCCAAGCACTAAGGCCTGAAATTTGGCTTCAGAAATTCTGACACGCCTCTGCCTCCGAGCGGTCGCAAAGGCTTACCAAGCGCTGTAAATAGCCCAAGCACAAGTCTACGAACGAGCAAACGACGCAAGCTGCCGCCTTAGGTTTTAGCAATAAAAGTGTTGTTACCTTCTGCCTTACACAGATTTCCTACGTGACAAACATCAGAATTAAACAGTTGCAATATTCAGCACATTTTTATCCAGATAAATATTGAAAACATATTTAATGCAATATTGAAGGGATTACAGAATTCAGAAAAGGGAAAGTCTGACTAATGCTGCAGCTGTGCAGCATTCCAGTGAATCTAAGCCATTGCCAGCATTTATTAGCCACTCAGCCTTTGACAATAAACAATCTCCAGCTCATGATCATATATCCAGACAGATAGATGTACAGTATTGCTTACACAGATGCATTAACACTATCCTGTCTATGTGCCGTGAATATTCTCAACCATTAGCTTTAATTCAGTGAGGCTGATACAAAAGGTGTAGTCCAATTTAATCTTAGATAACTACATTATAGTACGCTTTGTTGTATGTTTACTTTTTTTTTTCTGGAGGAATTACTGTGGGCTGAAGTTCGTGTAGACTGTTAATTGTTGACATTGAAATAAAGACCTCAGCCATTTTACAAGCTCAAATTTTAGAAATCTTAGGTTGTAAATAATGTTTTTCCCCACAATATTTTGAAACAAACTACTTAAAATTATGATAGTAATTGCAACAGGGAGCAGGTTTTCATCCATTGTAGTAAGCATGCTTTGAAAAAGAAAATACCAGTGGACATGACTGGTTTTGTATTTCTCCAGAGAAAACAGTGCAATATTAGGAATATCAAAGAAATTTTCAGGATACTGACCCATTAAATCAGAAGAAGAAAAACCACCGGCATCTTTTTCAATCACTTTATGGAATAAGTAACACAAGTTTTGTGAAATCTCTTCCATTTAAGTGTGTACTTCACGTTGCATACAGATCACCAGGCACACACAAGATGGACTCAGAAAGCCACCTCTCTTCCCTTTGGTCACCACCACATTATAAACTCCAGTTAAGACCCTTATTTATATTTGCTGTCTGGTGAAGGTTCAGAAGAGGGAGCAAAGAAAGAATTGTCATTAACGACTCAAAACTGCTCAGTGTGACAGTGCTTTGGTTTCTTGAAATACCTGGTTTGCCAAGGACATGCTCAAGGGTTTATAACATGTGAGCTGAGACCCTTGCTTTGACATATAGCATTAAAACAGGAATAATACCAGCCAAGACAAATCTCAGATCAGCTGATCTAATGGTCTAAACAAGAAAACAAAACTGCTTTGTAAAGGAATAGACAGGGAAATGCTTCAGTGCTTCTGATAATACAAAGCAGAAAGTCGCACATGAGAGCCTCTCATTTAAAAATAATTTTTTTTTCAATACACAAGATAAAATAATTATTTGGCGTCCTTTCTCTTCTGTTTCTTTTAGAAAATGAAAAATGACACATCACCAGTATTACCCAGTTGTATTCTTGTCAAAATTCAGCATATCAGAAAAAATCTTAAATAATACTGAGAAAGAGATTATTGTAAGCTGGAGACTGTTTTATTGTGGTACCTTGCTAAGATAGTTTTATAATACAATCCAAGACCAAGTGGAAAAAGCAACAGAATCCTTGTAATATATGGAAGGATTAGGGTAGGAGTAATATATCTATTTTCATTTCTACTCCAGCATTGGAAGTTCCAACATTAAATACAACAGGAAAGTATTTTAAAAGCATATTTTTCATTAGCATCGAATTTTCCATTCAGTGCAACCACCTTCAGGACATTCAGACTTTGTAAAATGATGATTCTCAAAGAAGGCTTGGGTGATGAGGAGGCAAGCCAGCAACAGTGGCACCAAGCACTCAAGTGGTGACCCAGCGAACACAACCTCCATCCTGATCTCACCACACAGGTGTCTGAGCTGCCAGATATGCAGACTGTGAACTGCTGCAGTTCCTAGTGCATTTTAAGACAAATATTTTGATGCAAAACAAACAGGATGATGGCATGCCTTAAAATGGCATCCTACCTTACAGAAGGAACAGACAAGTGGCTCAAACAGCAGCATGAGTGTGACAGGCAGCTCTAGCTAATGCTTTCAACAGTCATCCCAAATTGTCTGTACTTGTTAGTCATTGCATTTCAAAACATCCCTCATGGGGGGTGTTCTCAGTAAAAGACGGACCCAAATATAAGCCCATGTCCAGCAGTTACAAAGAGCTGCAGTTGTATGGACTTTGATCCTTTGACCACTAAGACAGCAGAGCAGGGATGCCAGAGAACAGCCCCAGGGAGGTGAGGGACATCTCTGATCACACCGAGCCATGGCTGAATCAGGCTTGAAGCTGAGTTATGGAGCAATAATTCTGAACTCAGAACTGGATACAGCCAGTATGAGATAATTAAACAGTGTTGTGGTTATGCTGTTCTCAGATATTTTTAGTAAAACAAGCATTGCTAAGATACCACTTCAACCTGAGCTTGCTTGGTGGCACAAAGTTGACAGGTGGTCAACCAAAAATGCTCAATGTTATAGTGTCATAACAAATCGTAATGTTCATCGAGCTTGCATCCTCTTTCATTAATGACTGAAGAATGCAGGAAATTAAAAAAATGAACATTAGCTTTCAAAGTCCCAACATGGTTAATAATTCACATTTACTAGAATTTCACTATTTCAAACAGAATTTCACCCTGAAGAAGCAGGGTATCACCCCTGAGTTCATGTCAAGTTCAACTTGAAAAGTACAACGGTACAGTATGTGCTGCTGGATATAACAAAATAAAGAAAATGACTACAGCTGAACTGAGATTATCGAACCTGAGAGAGTTGCTGGAATCAATGATCTCCAATTGAAAGCCTACCACAGTGGTCTGAGCCAGGGGACATTTGTTACTGTATAAGGAGCACTAGCCCAGGAGACTAGACAAAACCCAATAAATACATTTTTCATTTACGAGTGCAGTGATAACCTGGACAGTCAACTAAGATCCTTTAACAACAACAAAAAATCATTCATTTCTTTGGGCTTTTGTTAAATCTTTTTGATGCTTCACAGAGGTTTAAGAGAAGCTGTGGTCAGGGATCAGGAGCTCAGATGCAACTGCCTGCAGGTGATAGTCATATAAAAGATAAAAGGGCCATAATACCATATGGCATTCAAGCAATCAAAAAGAACATTGGCAGAGAAGAAAAATAAGGAAAATAAGTGCCTGAGGTACACAATTCAAGTTGTATGTTTCCTTTAAAAAGAGATACAGAATAAATCCTACTTCTTTTTCATTATAAATTACTCTTTTTTTAAAATAAGATGTGAAATGATGACAATTAAGGTAATATCTAAAGGTCAAAGTGAAAAAGCAACAGTTTCTAGCTTGTTCTTTCCAGAATAAAAGATATTATTTGCAACTAAGAGAATGAGATTTTTAGTAGTATCTGCCTAAAAAGTTGCATCCTAAATATAGGCTATTATTTTCCAAACACACGACATTACTGTGTTCTTTCTAATCTTCAAATCAAGACAAATATTTATATATATAATATGGTTTTATCACACCCATTCTAAAAAAATAACTCTTTGCATTAGCCCTTTCTTAATGAAATGCTGCTGAGATTCTTATCTTAATCTTCTAATTATTTGGTTTTTAGCAGAGCTCATTGTGGTTTTGAACACCAATATTACTTTAAATTAAAACTCAGTCAGATTGTCAGGGTAATCCTCAACTGCTGAATGAAGAAACTGAAGAAAAGGTTGAATAGAACTGTTGTACGGAGCTGATATTTTGTCATGTACTTTTTTATGATAGTTTCAACTCTCTTTTACATCTACAGGATATTACACTTTGGTAATCCCATGGCAAGAAATTATTCCAGGGTCATGGCTTCATTTTTGCATAACATGAGGCAAAGTTTGCAAAGACTTTATCCATCATTCCTCCCACCTCAGTTTAGGCACCTACATTGGAAAACAAAGCACTCTAAGCACCTTCTAAGGCAATTCAGGCAACTTGTTCTTCATGGCCTTTTAGAGACTCCTGTATCTTTCCCAGCTGTTACATCCCAGGTGACTTCTCTAGCTAAAATCAGGTGGGATGAAACCTGTCAGAGGGCAGACTTTGGACTGGATTTCAAAAGAAGTCTTGCATTTATTTCAAAAGTAGCTTAAAATTAAGATTCTATCATTTTCTGATTTCATCCTCCTTAATTTAGAAAATGATAATTCTTCTCTACCTAGCAGAAGTAATTCTTTGGATAATTTCTTTAGCAATTTAAAACCATAAATTTCAGTAAGCAAGCAGGTAGGCAGGAATACGTTAGGCATCTTATCAGTTCCCATTTTCTGTGAAAATCAGCTAATTGGGAAAAATGTCCTGTTGGAAGTTTGAGTGCCTCACAGAATTTGAGGCAAATTTGGAGATCAAAAGCAAGACACAAATAACAATGAATTTGTGTGAATTCCTTATTTCATTGCAAATATTTTGCCCTGTCACAGTACTTTGTGTATATTCTGGACACAGAAGTCTTCCTAGATTGGAGAGGGGAAAAAAAAACCAAACCAAAAACCAAAAGGCACAGACAAAGAAGTTTGTTTCCCAACATAATCAGAGGAACATCAAGAGTAAGAGAGCTGTATCTGCATTTGGTGATACAGGAAAACTTAAACAACATTCCTGATTGCATTGTTCTGGATGTTTCCTTATAGCTCTGGCTGGAGCTAGAAACACTATTATGGATCACACAAAATAATACTATGTGCACATTTTTGAAGCTACAAAATGGATGTCAATTTGAAGGACTTTGTAATTTTTCTGTTTTATCCATTGATCTCTTTATTAAATAAAAGCTAAAGAGGCCTCATGCTTTCATAGTCAAAAGTATATTTAATTAGAAAAGTTTCCTAAAATTCCCTTTTGCTTGTAGTGATGAAGACTGCTGAAGTGACTCTATCTGTTCTTTATCTGATGCCACAGCTGACACCTTCCTCTCAGGTTTGCCTCTGGCTGGCATTTTTATGGCAGACATAAGTAAACACCTGCTTGGGAAAGTAGCAAAAAGTATTATTTAAGGTTATTCCTTTAATATGCCCTTTATATGACTTAGAAACTGTCAATAAGAGGGAAAAATAGCCTTAGAGACAACTAGCTGTCTTCCCATGAACCACTAACAGACCATCAGCGAGGGTGACCACGGTATTTTGACACTTTATCCACTAGAACACTTACCCCAGTGAGAAGTCCTAGGAAGCCTGGTTTGGGGAGATACATTAACTGTGAGTAGATGTATCTCAAATGCTTTGGAGAGGGACCTACATTTGCAAGTTCTGAAGACACAGCCACTTCTTAAACCTAGAAATACTGCCCCTCTGTATTCTGCTGCTCTGGACAATTTGTATGTAGGTTAACTGGCTACATCCCCAGCAAGCACTCATCTCAACACAATATGGAAATCTCTGAAATAAATCCTGTCAGTGGCATTCATTCATCAGAAAAAAACCCCACCTACTTTGTCTGCAAAGTAAAGTACTGAACCATGCTGAAAAGTTGCATCAAATACAAGTGATTTCTGACAAGAAAAAACACTGCAGCAGACATTTTCAAAGCCCTGTAAGGACCACACTCGACCCCTTCCCCTTATCATTGATTGCCTATAAGGCACCCAGAGCCAATTTCAGCTTTGAAAATTTCAGAGTCAATGAGGCGCATTCGTTCAAACTCCTATTTCACATTTGGAGGGTCTATTCTGCTACAGTTGAGTAAAAACAGATTTCAAGTTCACTTCATCAGGATTAGTCTCCTTCATGAGAGGGAACTAACCAGGATTCATGTCTTCCTAATATTCTCCTTAGAACCTTTATCAAAAAGTGCAGCCCCGGAGTACCGACACCTGATGTACTCAAACCAGGGAGATATACTGTGTTGCTCTGACCTCGTCATATCCTGCAGAGAACCATTAGGTTAATCCAGGGTAAGTGAGACTCAGACGTTTAGGGCAGGTCTGGTTTACAGCAGAATATTTGTCTCTAAATGGGGATGGGAAGAAGTGTCCAGAAGCATTATTTATAAATGGAGATAAGCGCTGGCTAACTTTCCTGCCTTATGCTTATATCATCTAATTACTTTGGCATGGTGTTTCGCTCTTTCATGTTCCAAGTCTGCTTTGTGCTCTACCAATTCACATGATTCTCCTTCCTATCTCTTACATTTTCTTTCCCTTCCCTTTAGATACAGCATTTACAATCCTAAGTAAACTGAACTTCAGGATTTATATATTCTTGGTGTTACATAATTTCTGCTCCCAGTTTCCAGCCAACACTACTTATTTTTTTTGGCTGCAAGACAATATGCTACAGTGGGCACACTTTTAATGGGATCTCCCAGACCCCCATGTCAATCTCAAAGCACCCCAAAAATTGTGCAAACACTGAATCTCAATGGCTAGGTTCTGTAATTTGGGTGGGGGGGAAATCTAGAACTATGAAATTTTTTAAACAACAGTAAAAACTGAATGAGGTGAAAAAGAAATAAGATAAAAAACTTATCTTAAAAGTAACTTAAAAGTATTGGTTTTAATTCAGCAACCTTTACAGAGTTTCACATCCTGAGAGGAGTGGCTTTCCTGCTGTCACCTCTGGCTGTGGGATCCTTTCCGTGCCTGTCACAGTCACTCCCAGCACCGCACTGTTCTTCAGCAGGGGCTTTTTTCCTCCTCCTTTTCAGAAACTTCTGCCAGCCATACATGCTCCATCACTTGCAGAAAGGACCTACCTTCCCATCTTCCTTCTGTTCTGGGGGTTTTGTCGGATGATGGGCTGCAGATGAGACACAGCAAAACAGTCAGCCTTTCTAGGCAACACAACACATGGTAAGCCACAAAGAAAGAAAGAAAACAGGTACCATCCTGAACAGAATGTGACATTATTTCCAAAATTGTATTCATTGACATTACCTAATACATTAATTTGTTAGAAATTTTTCTTACCAGCTCTGAAATGGAAGAAGACAGAGAAAGCCCCAGGAGAAAATACCAGTGTGGTTGGAGCCATTACAGGCTTATGGGTACCTGAACCAAAGGGAAGCCTTTGTAGGGGGGCAAGATGAATAGCTGGACTAAAAGGAGATCTAAGAAAAGGTAGAACATCACGTCTGGCTTCCTATCAGGAACAGGGCAAAATTTTGCCCTGTTTGATGCAAGAATAGGATGCTGAGCCTCCACAGCTAGGTCCTCAGCACTAACACCCCATCTGGCTTTTGCTGCTGGAGTAGGTGACCTGGCATGGTGTAACCGGGCAAAAACAGCTTAGTCCCCACAAGGAGCCTTGGCCTCATCTAAACACATTGTCCTCAGTCTTCCCTGGACAGAGAGATGATTTCAGCGTAAGCAATATAATTCCTTTTGCAGAGGAAGCCAATGTGTGAATGTATGTGAATATATGCACATCTAAGTATTATCTTCTACAGCACATTAAGTTAAACGTTCAAACTTCAACATGGTTTATGGCTTGTATCAGTCTCAATATCCACAAATCCCTGAAGCCTAAAAGGATCTTTAAATGCTTTGTCTGTTTGATTTTCCTAACACTAACACACAATTCTTTCAACCTCACTACCTGTATCTCCTTCTTTTTGAGTTTGAGTTAGCTGAGTTTTAATACTCAAGTAAAGTTTCATAAATGTGTCTTATGTGAAGGACATTTCCTTTTCCCAAATTCAGGTAATGAGATATAATTCCTCACTCAAATTGCCTAATTACTTTGTATTAGAAAATGACAAATATCTCTCTTCAAGAATAAAAAAATCAGCAGGTAGCTGGCAGAATTACATTATGTTTAATTACAAATATTTTCACTACTCTGTTAGTAACATGATTTAGGAAAAAGATTAAAAATGTAATGTAAATCTTTTTTGCATCCTTTTTTAAACAAGTGTTTAATTCTTCTTCTATACATAAATGTGTATCTGGCTCTAGCATTAATTTATTGAAACTAGATCAGTACCAAGGGAATCTTTGATCTTCACAATTATCAATTAGATAATTAAAATCAGAATAGTGAAGATGCTTTGAAGATTTATTAGTAACTTAATTTATTCTCAGTTATTAATTTTCATTGCATAAAATTGAAAAACATGAAACAACAAAGCATGCATGCTGGCTCTGTAGTGGTCTTTGAACTAACAAGTCTCCTATGAGTTCCAGGATGTATATTCTGGGTTATTTAATTATATGGTACATGTATTCCTAAGAAAATACAGACAGAGGCTGTGAGGGATAGATTTGTGATTAGTATTGTAGCAAATAATATACCTATGTTTATGGTTTTATGAAAAAACATTAATTACATTTAATGTTTAATTACATTTTGTCTTCAAATCTGTTCTAAAAATTCCTTCACCCTGGAGTAAGAACGGGGTGGATGCTATCATTCCAGTTCAGCTTTTTTCTTTACCATCTATACCATTGATGGGAATGAAATGTGAAATGTCAGGAAAATCAGATCCTCTGTGATTATACACAATAGCCTGCTGCTTAAAATGAAATAATGGAACCTCATCCTTTCTTACATGGATTAAAGTAAAGATTTTCAACCTTATGCTGTCTACTTGTAGTTACCAAAGATGCTGTATAGTAACACTGCACTCTCATGCGCAAAAGTAGATATGCCACATGAATTTAGCTTCTTCCAGTTAGGCACAGTCTGGAATTATACTTTTGTGAAGCTGAGTATAATTAACTAATCCAAGTGGTTGCATGGACACCTAAAGGAAAGAAGAAATCTCTGTACTAGTTGACATAGTGGACTGACCAGAAAAACGAATATACAGGTGATAAAAAATATACATATTGTTTACGGAGCACCTGAAACAGCTATAAGACAAAAAAGAAAAAAAAAAGATAGCATAGCCTACTTTAAACTTTAGATACATGAAAGACATCTTGGGTATGAATACGACTGAAAAAACCCATTGTTTTAAGTCTTTTAGGGTAAAGAATTTTTAAAAAAAACATGGTGTGCAAATCAAAACAATGAAGATGGATTGTATCTGTAGATTATAAACTTTAGAAGGAGTTAAAAAAATTCACAGTTCAGAAATAATTTTCTGGATTTTATAAAAAAAATCAAAGTATTTGAGGGAGTTAGGAGGGAAGCTTTTCTGAAAACCATTTATTGAAAAATTAGAAACATTGACAGCCCTGGGGTCTTTCTGTTACAAGGCCTTTCAAAACCAAGGTCCTTTCCACCAGAGTGCTCCAAGGCAGTTCTTTCTGAGAGATCCACCTCAGAAAAAGGAAGGAAGCATGTCAGAGCATTCCAGCAGCAAGCCACCAGCCTGATACCACATAGACTGAGTTTCACCATTTAAATATCATGGAAAATTACCAGAAATGAAGCTATGCATTGTAACAGCCACATAAGTCTACCTCTTGAGGAAAGATTTACAGAGCTCTATCATTCAAGATCTGTTTGTGAGCCTGATGTTGAAGGCTCATGTCTTGTGTTCATTCACCTCATATACTGAAACAAGGAGATGGTATTTGTTATTGTTATGTACAAAGAAAATAGGAAAAAAGAACAATATCCCCTGTCAGTAACAGAAGTTCAGAGAATGAACATTCTGCCTGGCAGCCCACAGTCTTCATGTAGTTCTTCTATATGTATAAAGGGTGAATGACTGAAGATTCAAATTGCATTGCAGATGAAATCCCAAAAGTTATTCTGTTTGGTCACATACATCTACAGTGATTCATTCTAGGAATCAGGCTTTCCATCACACCTCATACATGTGATATTTTACTACATCCTGATTTCAGTTAGGAGAGAAATCACAAAAAGATAACTTTTCCTATGTGATTTTTCTATGTATTTCTATTGCCATTGTACCTCAGAGGAAAACTATAGAAGAGAAACAAAGAAGAGCAGGATAATAAGCATCTGGACCATAAATAAGGGTGAGTTACCTAAACACTCAGGTGAGTATTTAGGTAAATGTTACCTTAATTGGAAGTGATCAACATGGTTTTAATCTAAAAGCAAAAACCTTTCCCAGTGAACCATTATTGCAAACATGAAATGGAAAGCATCAGCTGTGTCAGAAGAAAATAATCTCTTTTTAATGTGATGGAGCTTAATAAAGAGAGAGTTACTACTTTTACTTAAAGCTCTCTGATAAAAATAATAAGTGGAATGACACAATCTCTGGCGTTCACCAGAAAAAAACAATCCACATTTTGCTACGTTAATTAAATTTTTTTACTGCATGGATCACTTACTGTTTTCAGAGTGTTCAGACACTATGCCGAGCAAGCATCATCATAAGATATCCCTCTCCTCCCTAATTTGTTTCAACAAAGCCTACAATATCCTCCTTTTTCTTTTTTAATTAGCATTCTGAAAGCACGTGCACGCTGCTGTGTCCTTCCTCGGGAGAAAGCTAGGGAGACCCTGGCAGGAGCAGCAGCTGCTGCCTCTGCCCCTTTTCCATGGCTGGCCACTGGCTTGGCCACCACTGCAGATTGGGCCAAAAGGAGAGCTTTGTCTCATATTCACATACTACACAGTGCATCTCTCTCAGACATTTCCCACATTGCTTCTGGACAGTAACAGAGCCAGCAAGTTCTCAACAAACGAATTTTTATGATAAACAAAATGTCACTGCTTTAAAGCTACATAGAATAGTTTTAATTTGATAAAGTGTTCACTTGAGAACTCACAAAATTTTCACTGCAGTATATCTTTCCCTTCCAGAACTTAGTCTGATCATTTTAAAAAAAATGCTGCAAACGTGCCCCCAATTTGAACATAGTTACTCTGAATTACTTTCCAGTAATTCAGAATGCAAAGCAGCATTTGCAGTGATTTGTGCCATTCTGATAACTTGGAATAGTCAGGAACTGAGTTCATGGCTGCTTTGCATTCCCAAAGTGACACAAAGCAAATGGATTATACTAGGGAATTCATCCCTTCTTAAATTCTCTTCTCCCTTCTTTCACCAATGTTATATCAAATAACTAATGCCTCAAAAAAAACCCCAAAAACTTTTACTGAAGAAATAAGAAAGTAATACATAAAAGCTGCAATATTGCTTCATTGGAAAAATTTCATACTCATTTTTTCTTTCTTCAGAAACCCTGTATGATAATTCATAACAAATTCATCCAGCCATGAAAACGTACTTGGTGCATGGAAACTGTGGTGCACCTTTCTAGGATTACACCCTGCACACACACACACACACGTACGTGGTTTTAGCGATCAGGTATGCAGGCATATGGCACACTGAGGGGCTGGCAGGACATTCCCTTTTGGTGCAAAACCAACTGGCCAAGGAAAGAGGAGGTTGCAGTTTGTTGCACAGACTGCCCACAACAAGCAGAGGAAAACAACATGCTTCACCCAAAACCAACAAACGTGCTGCTTCTCTCCTCTGCCTCCTGAGTCCTCTGGGGCAGAGCAGTTCACCCAGAGCATCCCAGAAGTCAGAGCTGTCAAAACTGGCAATGAAACTGCACCCAAGTCCTCTCCTAGCCATAAGCACATGTTATGGAGATGTGCGTGGAGCTCTTTCTTCAGAGGACGCGCCCACATACAAGTTCCTTGCAGGACCAGGGACAAAACCGCACTATCTGTCCTATATATACATCTACTCACACAGAAGCTCAGCAAAGAGGGTAGAGCTCAGAGTCCTTGGAGAGAAAATGGGAGTAACAGTTTCCTGAGGACTGCTAAGCCAACACACTATTAAATGTACCGTCTGACATTGTTCTGTTCTTCCACTCTTGCAGCTACCACATGTGATGGATAAAATCCAAGTTAAACACTCTTACCAGAGCATGCTCCAAGACAGAGGACTGGGCCTCAGGCTTCGCCGATACAATGCAGTTCTATTCTCTATTTATTTTTGTAGTTCAAAGACCTGGCAGTAGCCCATTTGATGCCTGCCATAAGGACCAGCTCACTCCTGATTACTGCCATGAGATTTCCAAGCCCACAGACGGCATCTATTCCAGCGTATGCCAGTCACCAAGATAGACTATGTACAAATAGCAACAGGATTCTCTGAAAGAAAGAAAGAAGCCAGCTCCCATTTCCACTTTGAATCCCCCCATGATAGGCTGCCAACTTGAGGACCTTGCTTTAATCACAACAACCACATGAAAGAGTTTATTCTGTTTATCTTGCTTCATTTAGGAAACTAGTGATAAGTCTGCCATGAAAAAATTCCATCTTCTCCTGGAAGCTGGCATACTTGTCCCAAGATACGGGCTTTGATTTCATTTTAAGTGCAGTTATTTACAGTTATATCATAGAGTGCATGAGTTTTCTCATTCTACCAGATGACTTCTTTTCCCTAATAAGCAAGCTGTCAATACTTCAAAATTCTTCTCGAGTACAAATGCTTCTCTGAGTGGAAGCGGTGGGAGAAGGGCAGCAGATCCTCCTAACGCCGCAGCAAGAGGTGCTGGAAGAAGAGCTGTGGCCCACACACGGGAGGGCAGGAGGTGTGTGATGAGACTAACCTTTCTTTCTCCCACTAGGCTTTCTGAAGCAAATAGGACAAGTGCAATATTAAATAAAGAGACTGGCGCCCAACTACTGAGTATGAAAACAGAGTATGACTTTGACATGGAATAGCAACAACAGAGGAAAACAAAGCTGCAGACTAATTGCAGATAAAACCTTATAACACCCTTCATCGTGAGCTAGTTGTGGATTTTTTTAAAACTTTGCTACCGTCTATGGACACTGGCTGTCCCCAGTGCCGTTTGTGGTGTAGTCAGGTTATGTAGTGCTGCTGCATTAGTTTTCTGGACTTACTAAGTATGTCATAGGGTACAAGTTCCAATAGATGCAATTTTCCTTTCTGCTAATAAGAAGCTTTAGAAGGCGTGACATGGCTGACAGGTTCTTTTGAACCCAATGGACGGGAGGCAGTGGCTGTGATGACGATGGGAGTACACACTGAAGACTATTTAGGCACAGGTTGCTAAAAGACTTTGGATGCAGATGGTAGCAGTCTGCTGTAACCAAGTGAAAGATGTTTATGGACATCTTTGATTCCATGAAGCCTCAACTTCTGGCAAAGACATAAATGGGAATGGAGAGGAAAACTCGTCTCATATTTTCAGAAAGATGCATAATTTTCAAATTCTGAAGGATCATTATCTTCAGCACAACCATTTTTCCTCTTGAAATGTAGGTTATATTACTACATTTACTTCTGACTTCTCAGCCCTTGGCACCCATAATTCAATTTTCCCATTTAAAAAATTGCTGAGGTCTCTATGCTGATATCTCAGCAAACACAATATTTCATCTCTAACTGTATCCTGTTTAGTCTGGATTTGTTCATGTTCACAGGCAGTAGATTTGAAATACAGCCTTGCAGAATAATCAGTAATAAACACACAAAAGTGACAGGCAATAATTTCATAGTTTTCATGGGAGATAACATAAGATATTTTGCAAAACTTTGCCATATCATGTGATTGTGCCAATATACCTCTCACAGTAAGATAGAGTTATTCATATTGCAAGATATTAGGAGATGCTACTATAAATCTTGCAGTATCTTGCAAATGTGCAATTACTCTTCACAAGTGCCCAGATGGGGATTATATCTCATTATATCAAGTGTTATGCAAAAAACAAATGTCTGGCTGTAATTAATGGGGTTGGAAACTTCACGAAGAACAGATCTGCTGATGAAAAAAACACAAATGGTCAGAGTTTCAGCTTGAATAACAACTCAAATGACTGGATGTTTATGTTAACCTTGTCCAAAGTATGCAATCATCCTGAGAATGCAAAACTGTACGGAATCACGAGTGACCTTCCTTGCAAGCTTTCCACTGTATCCTTTGTCTCTGTGTCTATGCATTAGAAATATGTCCAAAAATTTTCCTTTCTCATGCTACAGTAGCATTCAGATTTCTGGCCTTTTTTAGAAACAGAAATAACAGATCCTGAATAAAAAGGAAAGCAGTTTTATACAGCATTATGGTTAGAAAAAAGGACCATTTTGGTGGAAGCTTAAATGAGTTCCTGTTTTATGTGTGAAATGACTCACTCAAACACCTAGACCTCTTGTTTGCTCACATAGGTGTAACACAGCATTGCCAAATTCCCAATTACAAGCCCTAACCAAATTTTCCAACACATAACGTTCCAACCTTAAAACACGTCACTGAACATGTCCTTTTCATGTACCACTGTAGCATCCTTCAAATAGACATCATCCCTCGATTATGTTGCTCAAGACCTGCATGTGGCCAATCCACACACTTTGCAGTATTTAAATTACATTTGCCCCGGTAACAGATTTCCCCAAAGAACCATCTTTGGATGATCTCAGGTGCATGCCAGAGACAGCCAGCTATACAGGGTTTTTCCCTGAAGTTTTCTGTAACATTATTAGCTGAAGAGGCTCAGCTGAATATGCATTCTGAGACGATTTTAATAAAATTGACTTTTAATATTAGTCACAAAAAGACCTTCATACTTCTGAACACTTTTCCTCTAGTGCCAACACAGCTAAAGAAAATTGCATCTGAATAAAGTTATTCTCATTGTCTAATAAACATTTGATTAAACACACCAACTGTTGGTGCATCTCTAAAATATTTATAAATGCTTTGAGATGCGAGTTTTCTGTTTTCTCTAAAAATTACGTATTACATCGATTCCAAAGGAAGCATAGAACAAGTCAGATCAGATTTTTAAGCCATAAAGTGAAAACAGCTGAAATTTTTCATTCAAGAAAAATAACCTTTAATGAAAAGGCGGCTTCAAATTTACGATTCTACAATTTTTTTTCTCTCATTCTCAGAAGTGTTGAGAAGCAAAATCGAAAGCAATTCCTTCTCCTTTCTATTGGAAAAGGAGCCAAAATGCAGAGGTGGGTAAATTCCTCTTACCTACTTACCTTAATTTTGGCCTCAGCAGTGTCATTTGTCAGTCAGAACCAATGTCAGGATTGCACACTTATTAGCTGAGTTCCTTTACTGAATCCTTGCAACTCTTAGTAATGGGTAAGCCATAAAGCATGAAAGTACAGATTCATTTTGAGTTCAGTTTGTAGAACAAGTAACCAGAAAAAACACTGCTCTGCCTCCCTTTGCCTCCAGCTCCCAAAACCTGTCTTGAAAATGTTTAATGACCCTAACCCTGCAAAACCCCTGAGCAAATGGATGCCACTTCTTAAACAGACTGTCATAAACACATGATGAACAAGGGGAGCTGTAATGGCTATTTTTAGATGGATGGCACCAGTTTCAGAGAAAACTTCTTTTTAAATATAAGGCTTTTGGATCAGCCTTATATGCAGCTACATCAATCTACCTCAGCTTCCTCTACAACAATAAAATAAGTGATGTCCAGCATCATGCCTGGGCTTTCTGCTAGACAGACAGGAAACGTACTGCAGGCTCTGTGGACCAGCAGCTGCCACTTAGCAATGACTTGGTTGACTGTGGGAAATTGCAATCCACACATTTATTCTCCTGACTTGATACTTTGTTCTTCTGACTTTTCCTTGCAGTTTCTTCCATCCAGTCTGTGCATAATCAACTTCTCTATCTAAATAGTATGTGAAGCTCAGGTTTTCTTCTTACCTAAAATTCCTCCTTGCTTAATCCTACACGCTCTACAATCATAGAATTGTTAGAGTTGGAAAGGACCTTAAAGATCATCTAGATCCAACCTCCCTGCCATGGGCAGGGACAGCTCCCACTTGACCAGGTTTCTCAAGCCCCATCCAGCCTGGCCTTGAGCACTTCCAGGGATGGGACATCCACGACTTCCCTGGGCAACCTGTTCCAGTGCTTCACCACCTCTAATTCTGTACTTGTTATTTGTACAAAATTAAAATGCTCTTATTACAGAATTAAAATGCTTGCAGTAATTGGCCCTAATAGTTGCCCTTGAAAGATTACTGCTTTTTTATGTTTGGAAATACCAACTGTGACAAGATATGCCAACACTTAATTTGTACTTGAACCATTTAGTAGGCGAGTTGACTTTGATTACCTTAACACTTTCAACAAAGAAAGAAGTAACAAAAATTATATACCAAACAATGTGAATACATATAATGAAATATCTCTCCATTCTTGAACTCTCTTAGTCTTTCATTTTGATCTGTGCAACTCTGAACAGGATAAGAGGCATTTTGTGCTGTTTATATGTAGTCTGTTCAGGAGAATCTCCCTGCAGCTGGACGAATATGACAGTGTATACTTACCAAGACATACACAGTACTGAAAAATGCTGCTCTGAATTTTTCATGGGTAGGAAGCTAACAAGGCAGAGCTGTGCTTACAGATTAAGTAAGAAGGTATTACCTGGTTCTAATGATATGCTCTTGCTTTCACTAAAATAGTGTAATGCAAACCAGAATAAAACTCTAGCTGCATAACCACAAAATATAATTTTTTCCACCAGAAACTAGAATAGTTTAATGTGTTGATTTTTACATCCTGCCTTTAATAAAATCAGCCTGGAGTTTGGAGGGTTCAGTTAGTGTATTTAAAAGGCTTTAGTCTCCAGATTGTAAATTTGACCATTTATCCCTCTGTCCAGCCCTTAACAAGAATATTACAATAGAAAGAAAAGAACTAAACTGTGCTTGTTAACACACTTACATAATTTTTAACCGAAAAAATTGTGGGTTTATATGTTCTAGCATTTTTCCTAACAAAGCCAGCAGAATATACTTCTACCAGTTGACTGAGGCTTCTAATCCAACAAAGCACTTAAATATATACTTAATTTTAATCTTCCAAGTTAACACCTTCACATCAACCGAAATACCAAAAAAAGTAGAACTGGATAGAAATAGTAATAATCCCTGTCTTAAGAAAAAAATAATCTAATAAATGAATCCCAAATCTATACCCCAGGAAAACCCTAAAAATCTTTACTCTTTTCACAGAAATTAGAAACAAACAGAAAGTTCTGGCCTCCTGAATGCGTGCCAGGAAAGCTCCTGTCATCTGCCAGAAAGTGAACTTACAACAGGGGAAAAAGGTGGCTTCAATAAGCCCAAGAAAGGAGCAATAAAAGCAACAAAATTATTATGAACAGCCTGGTAGGTAGTAATTACAGCCATAAAATCGTTGCTATTTACTCACTCGGTATTTTTATAGCTATCATGGCAAAAGAAATGGGAAAAGGATGATGAGATGGTTTTGAGAAGTTTTAATCATTTGAGAAACTCATCATGTTCCTTCAAGAGAGCTGTTAAGACTGGAAGTACGAAAGGGCTCACTGGGAAATTTGATAAATGGGCAGTCTGCTCTGTTTTTTGAGGAAACCTGATAAAGATAACTTTATGTGGGGAAAAAAAAAAGTCATTATATTTTTTTCTGAGTGATGAATTTAGAAATGCTTCTTGAATGAATAAAAACCTCAGTAACTGAGAAAGTTACATAACTGAACTCAGTATTTGTATTAACACTTTAGACAAGTCATTGTTAACTCATGATAATCACTGCTGTAAGCAGCTTCACTGGGATAGGGTGGAGAGTGTATCTTAAAATTTATGATGGAAAGATAACCATAAATTTTGTTTGATCCTGTGTTACAGAAACTATAACACTGAAGATCAGAATTATAAATATACGTTTTGAAATCCAAACAAGGTCAAGAAGTACGAACTGAAAAATTATTCTCTAACTCATGAAAACTCAAATTTGGAAGATCAAAAAACTCCATTGAATATCTGAATAAATTCAATATTTCTAACGACTTCATAACAATGTGAAAGACAGACTTAATGGGAATTTCATGCTCAAACTAGCCCTGATATTGCATAGAAAGTTGTCAAAATTAAAAGTTCCTCATAGAATACAAATTGTGAAAGCTTACCTCAAAACAAATAAAACACATAATTTAAAAAAAATTACTTAGACAAATAAAATAGTTCATAATGATTTATTCCAAACATAAATGTCACATTTAAAAAATTTAAAATTAATCCTTTCATATCTTAAGAATTTTTTGTATCATTGAAACAAATAAAGAAAACAAAATAAGCCATTAAAATTTTCTTGTATTGAAAATGATAAAATTTTACCTTCCTGTGACGTTTTTTAATTTCTATGAGATTCCTTATTCTGACAAAAATTTGTTCTAGAATTTTGTTTCATCTGCACTGCAGTTTAATAAACATTATAGAAAGAATTTGAATTTTGTGAAACAGAAGCGCCAGACAGAAATTTTAAAATATCCTTATGACACATTCTAGCACTGACCACCCATAAAACCTGAATATCAGGAGGCTTCAGAATATTAAAAATCCTGTATGTTAAATTCTCAGCTAGAGCTGGGATTTTCAGACTCTAAATTTCAATTTAAAATGGGTGTCTAACTTTCTGAGATTAGCTTGTGACTTACTTATAATTGTGTTGAAAGTTTTTATTATGATAATCTTGATGGAGATGAGCCAAGCGATTCAGATACGTATTACAGGACAGTGTGTCAAATATATTATGGTTAGATTTTTCAACAGATTGCTCAATCTTTCACTTCCATAGCTGGGTTTAAAATAAGGTTGGATCAAATGCAGTCACGACTAGTAACTTTTCAGTGACTACAGAAATGCCTGTAAATGAATTCCTTGGAAAATAGAGCTAATTGTTAATTCCCTATTTTTTTTAAATAATAACTCAACCAAAGGCCTACCTACTTTTCTATTGGCAAGCTATGTAGGTAAGATGGTAATGCTGCAGGTTCTTTTTATTCACTGTGGAAATTTTTATTACTTTGGGGATTCAAAACCAAAAATAAGAATTAAAACATAACTGTTGACTGAAACTGATGGCCACGATTTGCTCCAAAGCAACCTGTCCCCCTTTTGAAATCTTTTGTTACAATATCTCACAGATTTGATATGTTCACTTGTCTTTTCCATCCACAGGATGGTCTCAGAAGCTACAAGAAGTTAAATGTAAAGAGCATTTCATACAATTAATTGCTCCATGAACCTTGAATCATAATGATTCAGATGCACAAGGGCCATTGTAAGCTCCCCAACCCGGAAAAGACCTGCGACCAAGTGCAGCTGCAAAAGTATCTTTTACAGTCATTATGTTTTTCTGTCTTTCAAGGCTGAAGTGCCCAAGGACTTCAAGGCTTCTGCTTTGCATTCCTCCCTAGTTTGCCATAACTGAAATAGTGGCTTAGAAGGAAAGAGCATATTTTGTTGTTTCACAAACCATTTTAAAGGACTACTCATATGGTTTTGACCAGAGGTGCTGGGAAAGAGAGGGATTAAAGCTTTTTAAAGTTTTCTTAAGGAAGATAAAGTAATATGTGAAAATAGCATACATTTGTAATGCTTGTGGTTGAAACAGTAAATTAAGTTTTAAAGGAAAAAAAAAAAGGAAAAATGTATAACCATTTGATTAGATACAAATAATCCATGCATTCTTCCTGTCCTAATTTCACTTTAGAGTTCAATGCCACAATAGAAGACTTACTTAACGTAACAGCCCTATCCCTAGCCAGGAGCTTTCCACACCATAGTAGGAGGCTGGGCTGGGTTTGAATGCTTTGCTAGTGGGAGTAGAGACCAAGAGGAGATTGAGGAATATGGCACCTTCAAAGTCTATGCTGAAGGCTTCTTTTAGTATTTTTCCTATATTTTTACTTATCACCAGCTAGATAGCAACAAGAGAAACTATTCCTAATTAGTTTAACTAGGAATTAGTCTAGAAACCAAAACCAGCCTAGTTCAGTAATGACATTAATATCCAATAACTAGGTCACATTATCCACAATTACTATAGAGACTATAGAGTTCCTTGTGGAAAACAACTTTCTATATTAACACAGGACATGAAAAAAGTGTGGGATGTATCTAGTTCAATAATGGATTCAGTCAAGCAGAAAATTAACCAATACACAGTCTAGCCACTAATCCAGTAACCCTAAAATTCCTGCAGTATGTCAGGTATCTGTTTCAATCAAACCAGCAGAAGGAAAAAAATCCAGACAGTTGTCTCACAGACTATTTGGAGAAAAGAGAATTTCACCTGGAAATGAAAGACTAGATGCTCTCATCTGCTGAGCAGCGCTCAGTGCAGCAGGTAAGCAGGAAGGATATCAGGGCCGCTCTCTTGCCTCTAATGATCCTTCAGGCGAGACTGAATTTGCTATGTGTGCCTCATGCCCCTTTGTTGGGCATATCCTTCAGCATATTTCCTAAACCTGGTATGAGGACTCTTGGCAATTAGCAGAGGAGCTCTCTCTGAATGAGGGCTAAGCAAATTTAAGAAAATCCAGATTGCGGAAGTCCTTATTATTTCAAATGTCTTCCAGCTGTTTTCTGTCAATCACAGTACTTTAGCACACCGTGAAAGTACCATGTTGCTGAGGACCTCTGATGCTGCAAAATATTTTCAGATGCCAAAGAGCAAGAATCTATCAGAAAGGATATACTCATACCCCCTATGGAAAACTCGAAGCAAAGGCTACACCTAATCTGTCTAATCTGCACATAAAGGGTACTAAAATCCTGATCTCACAAATTTCCAACACACTCCGAGGCTACGCTACAGCCTTCAGGACTGTTCAGCTTTGCATGGAAACAATATATGAGAAGGAGGAAGAAAGCTAACATTGGTTAGTTCCCAATCTATGGTCATAAGTACCCAGAGTCCCACAGTTCAGGTACAGCTAAGGATGACTTATTTGAAATGAAGGTATGGACAGGTATAGGTTCGTCTAAGAAGCTGACACAGGAATCTCATAGAGCGCAACAGGTTCCACATCCTTTAATTCCAGCAATGTATATAGTAATCAACAGCACAGGAGACCTAAAAATTTTTTTCAGCTTATCGATATTGTATCATTTTTTTCTTACATGAAGAGAAACAAACTTAAAATAACAAAAATATCCAAAGCCAGCCATCAGTAAGTGTAGACAAGATAGCATAATTACTTTGACTGATTTACACAGTAGGTAAGACACCAACATCTCTCTCAGTGGGAGAGAATTGTTTGCTATTTACACTAAATTAAGGTGTTATTCAGGTTTGAGAAATACTTATTTCCTCTTTTTTTTTTTTTTAAATAGTTAAATACATTACCTCAACCTTTAAAAATAATTGTAACGGACAAAAAAAAAGAAAAAAGACATAATTGGAATTGTTCATCCTTAAATTATTTATTTATTTATTTTCAAGGCCTAGACTAGCTGTGTTGAAATATGGTATATACAATCAGACATTGCCATGCCTGTTCAGTACTTCTGGGACATTATGTGGTTATACACTAGGCAAATGTCAAGGTCCTTAAATTTTCACCAAGGTGCATTTCCTGTGATTTCACTGCAGAGATCAAGATTTTAATTTCTGGGGGCAAATGTATTATTAAGGTGGGATTATGTATTTATAAAGTTTTTCATTGTGGTGTATTTACTCTTCCTTGTAATCAGCATTGTTAAGAGCTCTAGTAATGTATAATTTATTAAAAATAGTCTTTTTCTTTGGTCATATTTGAAAATGTATTCTCTTTTGCAATTATATATTATCTTCATAAAGTGGTTACAAGCCAAAATACCATGCATCAGCAGCCTTTAAGAATAAAAATAAAGCTGTTTTCAGAATTGCTTCCCTCACACTAAAACACAGTTTGAGAGAAATGTAGTTTTCAATTTGCATGGTAGAGATGCAGTAACCAATTGGAAGGCAGTTGCTGCCAGGAACATTTGGTGTCAATTACAGCAGGGCTGGAGAAAAAAAAAATAATATATATATATCAAATTTTTTTAGAGAAACTGGTGAAATCTCACGTTTTTCTTGGGTTTGTCAGAGGTGAGGATTTCCTGCATTTTCTGTTCTGTCAAAAGACAGTTTGTCCCAGCAAAATGTCAAGATGTCTTTATCGAAGTAATTGCCCCACTTGCATTCTCAGCAGACTAGAAAGTTGTACTATTTTCATGAGTAATAATGAGAATACTAGAATGTGATTATTAAATGCAGACATCTGAGGGACAGAAATTATAAAAATGGAGGACAATTTTCCACTTACACTTATTTAAATGGCTGCCACTATTATTCCTGGAACTGTCCCACAACTGCTGCTATTGGTGGCCACATACCTCAGAGTTCAGGTCTGTCTTTATGCCATGAGTAGTCCGGCTGATTTCGTTACCCACCCTTCCAAGGTAACTATGGGACAGAATCTGACCCTTACAATCAAACAAAAAAGCTCTCACAGTGGATAAGTAGAGGTGTTGCCCTTTTCTTAAAAGCATTTTTTAGGCTATAATAAAATATACATGGACTGGAGTTTTCAGTTCATAAAGAAAACGAGTGCTTTCTGTGTTTAAAAAATGACCTCCAATGAATAATAATGTCCTTGCTTGTGGCTTCAGAACTTAAATCCCATAGGTTTTCACCTTTTTAAATCCCATAGAGCAATTCCCTTCCCCATAAACTAAAACTCCAGCCCACATTAGTTTTATTACGTACCTTTAAAATGTCATTTTAGGCTAAAAATGTGCTAAATGAATTTTAAGTATGTTCTGCCAATCATAAAAAGAAAACTACATGTAGACCTCCACAGACAATGTAGAGTACAGAAATTGTGTCATGTTGGGAAAGAAAACAGCCATAGCTGTTCACAGACTGCTGGTGAACCAGCAGTGAGTCAATCAAGCTATTCTTTGTTCCTCCAAAGAAAACCAGTCTTGTTCTTTTCACTCTATCTTTGTGCCCCTAGCCCAGGAAGGCTGCATTGCTGTGTGCAGCCAAAATGATCACACCTGACTTCTGAGCATGCTGGGTCACCTGCTGTACAGCTGGAAAGGCATCTCCTGTAATGAACTGGGGGGTGAGAGGGTGTCCCTGGGAGTTTCTAGTGAAGCACAGATTTCCCTGCAAATGATGAAGGTCTACAGCCTACCATTAGCACACCCTAAGTAGAAAATTTCTCATTAAAAAAAAACCAAAAACAAGCAACAACAACAAAAAAGCAGATTTCTTGGGCTGGCACAATCTCTTGTGTAAGTTTTGCAATCTTGTATCTCACCAGAGCTATAAAAGGAGGCCCAGAACGTGATCTCATTTCCACCACATCTGGAATGATTCCACTGGAGTCACTAAAACCCCCTCTCTTGTGCCTCCAGAACAACAGGCTGTTAGCCACCACAAAGGGTGGTAGGAATTCTCCTTTTCTAGGGGCACATTTAGCTAAAACATGCAAAGCCATGTCCCACATGTTAAACTTCTACCTACTTGAGCAGGACATGAGCTTGGAGTTGCTATAGATCCCTATTTCACCCCACTGAAATTCAGGCAATTTCATTTTTAGGCACCCCATGGGTTAATTATAAAGTAGTTTTTTTGGTCTTGCTTCTCATCAGAAGGTGGTCAATATTAATGAAAAGCTCCTGAAAGTAACTTAAGTTTTTTTCTTCCCTCTCAGACAGTACATTTGGGTCCCACAGCAATGAGGATAACCTGCATTTTTAAGTGCAGTGTGACAAAAATTACTGCAAAGTATACTTTTTTCAAAAGTCCCTAAAATTTTCCTTAGAAGAAAATGTAATTCTCTGTAATTCTGTGTTAGCCTTGATTATCAGGATTTTCACTACTTTCAAAAGTAATTGCTGCTTTCATCTGTGAGGATAGCTGATGGCATCCACTTTCTCACAGTAAGATTAGCATTAAAATTAAAACGGCATTCCAGTCCGGCATCTTACTGGTACAAACCAAACACAACCAGTACAACTCATCCATACAGCACCCATCTTAAACTAAAGGTCCATAATAGACCACCATTTCGTTACATTTATTTATTAACGTGTGCTTCTAGAAAAACTTCACATATTTCTCTGCACAGGACATATTTCTTGGTCTAATTAATATCCTTTTAATCTTTTCTATTCAATATTTTATCAGAAGATGCGTGGCAAAAACTTATTATTGACTTTAATGTCTTAATGAGACTAAAGGTGTTAATTCCATTTATAGACAAGAATTTTCAAACTGAAGGGAACTGACATGACAATTTCTCTGCTCAGCCACTGCCAAGATTGTTTCTAATTTTACTTTGGTGAAACCTGAGAAATATGTTGTTAGCACTTCTTTGTCTCCTTCTCCTAGCATTATTAGAGAAGAGTTGGCATAGTCTCATTTTATTTATTTCATTCAAAGACCTCCTTACCTTCCCTTGGTTTATTTTTTTTTCAATCTTTCTCTTCCCACCCACCCCCAGTCATAAAGCTTTCTGTAAATTATGGTAAGCTTCACAGCTCTGTGGGTTTTAAAAAAAAAAAACGCATAAAATAGTTTTGTTTTTTTTTTTAAAGCAGAACACATGCAGGGTGCTTCAGAGAGATGTGAAAATGCTCTCATTTGACTACTCTCATTTGAGGACAATTTTTGGCAACAGAAGAAATTCATAAAGAACACAAGGAATAAATTAGCAGGTCATCAACATCTTTGCAGCCACAGAACATAAGGAGAAAAATGATGAGGAATAGTTATGTTAGGTGAATCAATGGATAAGTCATATATTTAAAAAAAAAAAAAGACACAAGGGTGACTTTGTTTGATTCCCCTGAAATTATTACGCCAAATTGGTTTTTTCCTTTTTTTTTTTCTTTCTACATGTCCTAACTTTCAGTGTCTCATTTCTGAGTGCCTGCCTTGAGTCTCCCAGAGCCTGCTCTCAGAGTTGAATATTTACAGTTCCAAATAAAGTGCTAAAGCACAGTCTCACAGTCAGGTTTGATATACCTCAAGCTGTCACCCAAAGCATGTCACCCAACATTAGTGGAAATATTTGGAAATAGTGGACTAGAACAGCACACTGGGTGAGAGAGAAAATAATATTAAATTTTTTACCTTGCAGTGATTGTATGTGTGAAGTAAGTATTTTACAAGCCGCCTTATATCCGATTACTTTGAAATGTGAGGGATTTGTCCTTTCTTTGAGTAGCAAGTAATGTTTCCTGCTTTCAACTGTCTTATTGTTACCAGATCTATTGCTGCTGCTGCAGAAACAAAGTGAATACATCAACAAATCAACAAGAAAAGATTTATTTTTCTTAATAAGTTAAATGAATAGAAAATGACCCATCTACAGTGGCCTCATGCCAAAACTGGGAGTTAAAAACAACTGAATAATAGGAATATAACACCTTGCTGCTACAATTTAAGCATTCAGAAATTCACCATATGCTTGACATATGTTAAAGGTCACAAGCAGCCAATGGCAAAACATAAGAGAGTTTCTAAATGTTATAAATTATCATCTTCCAGCTAAAAAGGCACTGAACCCAACACATAATAGATTTTAACACTGGAAGGACTTAAACTATGATTATCTTCTAGTCTGATCTTCTACAGTAAGTATTTGGACGGGTTGTAACCAATAAAAGATGAACTACCCTGTTTTCTATATATCTTCCACCCTCAGATAAACCAGCATCCCCTGAAAGAATAGTATGCAGATAACCCTCAGATAACAAGCAAGTTAATGTATAAAGCATCTGGCTCCAGACAGTAGGCAAGAGCTATGGCAGATTCCCTCCTTCTCAGCCCTCTCCATAGGACCCTCTTCTCCATCCCACCACTCCATCTCCCACACGCTCTTCTCTTAGCCCTTCACTCCTGACACTTACAGGTTGATAAATCAGTTCAGCATAGAAAGCTGTGACAGCTGCTGGAAGCACGAGGAAGCTGGGAGCACAGAAAGAGGAAGGAGAGCCATGGAGAGAAATAGGGGAAAGCAGCACCAAACACCAACTGGGACAGCAAGACATGGACAGGGAAAAGGCTTGCCCCTACAGGACAATGTGTGACGTGGGAAAAATGACACTAATCTTTACTTGTATGGTTTGACAATTCACTCTCCTTGCAGAGGTCAGGTTGGCATATGAAAGGAAACTCTGGAATTAAAAATCTCCTTGTTACTGTCATGTACATAACAACCTGTACTGCAGAGTAATTCCTAAGTATGTTAAATACATAGGTATGTGTGACCAAATATATTTATATAACTTCATGTCTATAAATATTGGAATTTCACATTAAATGTCAAAAGTTCACATTTCCGTAATAAAGAAAGTAATTCCAAAATGAGCCCTGATTTACTGTGCTTTTGTGTGTAATAGTCTTCAGCACTTGACCCCGTGTTCTCTCTCAGCTCATTTTTTCCACCGTACTTCTAGTCTTGTTTTTCCCCCATTTTCTAATTTTATCCTTTCATTCCCACAGATTGTCCTCTTCACTAATTAAAAACTGGACCAGAGTTAATTTCTACTAGTTAGCTGTGCTAATACAGCATTTAGGCTAATGAGCCCATGAGCCGTCAGACATGATAGCTGCTGAGCTTGGACTTCAGGAAGGAGGAAGAAGAAAAGGCAGAGGCCACTAACTTGAAGCTCTCTCCTTTACCTATCCACCAATTTTTACCTACTTGGAAAAGCGAATTTTTTTCTGCGAGCTTTCTGCCACTTTAAAATATTTTTGGAACCGCCAAACAGGTCATACACAGATGAAGACAGAGAGCCCAATAGCATGGTAACATGAACTTTGTTTCCCCTAACTGTTTTTGCTCAATGCAAATGTACCAACTTCTGGGTTTTCTTTTTTTAATCTTTATAACTCATATCAGCCTTCCAGTCAGGAAAAAAAAATTTGGTATGTGCTTCATTCTTTATTTTGATTTAGCTCATCCTTATTTGATGCAGCACCAAAGCCTATTCCTGAAGTTACATTACAGCTGCAGGATATGACTCTTTGTATGATTAAAGTTTAGATCTCACGAAATGGGACTAATTGCGTTAGAAAAGGGTACATATGCATATCACAAAATATTTTTCTGCAGGCTATATTATGTTTTATAAAAGCAGCAGGTAGGAATAGATATAAAAATTTAAGTCTGATTTTGGCAACTGAATCAATAAACTAAAATTTAGGAAGGGATAGGTAAATGTTATAGCTACTGAAGATTAGCTTAACACCATATGAGGAAAGAAATCTGGTTAGTCTTTGACATGAAAGTCATTCACTGCATTGGTTCCGGCTCCTCAATATACTATCAGTAACACTATTCAGCTTATTAATTAACAGATTACTGTTAGATTACTACAGACCTGACCTTGGTCTTATATAACAATATTATTGCCTTTCATACAATTCATTGTTAGTCCATAAGCCAATGGACTTCTTCTTGGTGGCAATGGTTACCAAACAAATGACATTTTCCTCTTCCAGCCTTTGCCAGTTCCAGCCAAATTATTGTTGGATAGAGCAGCGTACATGAGGGTTTTGTGCTGCTCTGAGAAAAAAAAAAAAAAAGAAAAAAAAAAGACTTCTCTATTTGAAATCCTTACAGTTCCACGGCTTCTTTAGGATGCAAATGCTTATCTCTTACTACAGGATGTATCTTCTCTTAATAAAATATTTCAGTGCTAGATGGATCTGTCACTTCCAATTATCTGTTTTAGGGAAGACTATTCCATTACTTTAAATAGGAGAATTATATAAAAACTTTCAAATTTTGGTGGGTTTTTTTTTCATAGAAAAAAGGCTATTTACCAAATTTGAAAATTATATGGGCATTTCTTGATTTTTAAGCTATTTTAGCTTGAAAGAGAAACTTCTAAGCTTGGAGGGAATGCATTTATCTTCCCATCTTACTTTTCAGTAAGGGAGGGGGGGAATAATAAAAAAAGATGAAAACAGGAAACATTCAAAATTTTTTTCCCAAAACTTCTACAACTTTCTAGGAATTTGGATAACTATGTCTTTGTAGTATTTCCAGTAGCTTTCTTAAACAATATTTGTATCCTTGCATCTAAATTGCAAGGGAGCTAATATTTAAAATAACCTTCTAGGATTCTAAAAGAAGGATTTTCAAAAGAGATTGCTCATCTGCAGTTCAATTGTCTTTAATTATAGCCCAGAGTAAGAGATAATAATTTATTGCTCCTTCCCCCCTTTTATGGGAAGAGGGACTGAATTACTTACAGTTATGCTCAGCAAAATAATCGGGTCATTAAAGCAGAATTGGGCCACCTGCATACAATCACTGAGATTAAAAAAAAAAAACAAAACAAAACCAAGCCATACACATTTGACTGCCATCTAGCACTGAAAATGCCTAAACTCACCACTCACAGCCATGTTTGACCAGAAAGCACTGTAAAAGCTGAACACCTGCCCAACCTCTGTGGGTTGACCTTCGTCTGCTAGATTATCCAGTAGATACTCAGAAGTACATTTTTCATAGTAAAATGACAGGATACAACTATCCATAAATAATATTGCCTGCTGATGCTGCTACACCGCAAGTCCTATGCTACGGCCTGGGGAGGTGGACGTCTCAGCTCACAGTTTCAGAGTGATCAGAGGCTGAGGATAGAAAGGAAGGAGCAAGAGGGCGAGGGTGAAGGATGCAAAGGGGTATCTCTGGGCACTCTTGTTGATGATTTACTCTGTAAATCACTGGGGAAAAGAAAGCATACAGCTGGGATGGGGAAGACCTGGCGTCAACTCAAAGCCTATTTTTATATCCTATCTAAAACCAGCTGGATGCTAAACTCAGAAACAGGCTTCAGAACAAGAACAGGAACACAACCTTCCCATCCCTAAGATGCTATAACCACCAGGCTGCAGAGCTATGCTGCCTGTTGAATGCACTTGCACACAGATGCATACCATTTTAGGCTCAAATAAAAAATGGGGATAAAGACTACATTCTTTAAAAATTAAATAAATACAAAATAAATACACGTTTGACAGAATTCTAACTTTTGATGGATTTCTAGGTGTCTAAACCTTAAGCAAAAGATTCAGGGTCTTTATAAGTCAGCTGAAATATCTTCACGTAGTCCAGCCACCAAAGAAGAAACTGCAGCAATGCATGTCTAACTATGCAGCATTCCACTGACTGGACAGAGTAATACAGCTCTCAGATCTTGGCATGCTTTCTCTAGAGCACTCTCTCAGGCCCCTGCTCTGGCTGATCACCGCACCCGGAGCTCCCCCCATGCAATGACACCCTGCGCGCCAAGCACCTCCTTACAGAGCTTCAGAGTCCTTTGTCAGAGTCAGCTTTCAATTAACATGCTGAGGGCTCCCAGCCAGTTGTTTCGGCCGGTGAATAAGTGAAGTGGTCCATGAATCTCCAGCCATCTTTGCTCTCTCTTCAGCTCTTAACTCTGTTATTCATCTGCAAAATAAATAACTAAGGTACTCTGCTGTGCACCAAAATTCAAGCTACTTTTCAAAACGTAAAACCTTTCTTTAAAAGAAATCCCATGTTAGAGTTCCCCAGAAGGTATCAGAACTGTATTTCATACCAGAGGCAAAATGTTTCTTCTTTACTGTGCTGCTAGTGCATTTACCTAGCTGCCCACAAGGACCAAGTCTCTCTCACATCCACTGGGTAACTATTTACATGCGGCTTTCTGATCATTTCAGTGAGGCATACACTTTTGCAGGATTATGGTTTAGTGATTAAATTTTTTTCTACTTGATGTTTGGTGCATTTGATGCATTAATTTAACCGATTTCGGAATTTAACATAACAAGCAGTAGCTATCCAGACTCTCTAGGTGATTCTTTAACTACTTACATTTAAAGATCAGTGTCATATTTGTTTTACTCTAAGTAAACACCACCCCCAATTTTGATTCTACTTCTCAGAAGTAAATTAAAAGAAAGTAATTCAATGTTTCCTGGTGGTCCTTCTAGAAAATGGGGATCTTTTCATCATCCAAAATGAAAAAGCAAAAAATAGCTTGTTATTTTAATTATATTTTGAGTGCTTTCCCCCCACCCCCCTTCTGATTTTTAGGTGGGGTTTTTATTGCTCTTCTTTTCTACAAATTAGAGTAAGTGCTTTAGCAGCACAATCGACTTCATGTATTATGGAAAGTGGCCTGGAATACTGCCAATTTGATTCATTACAAAAGCAAAAAGACTCGTACAAATACTTGCTCCTCATGAAATCTGCAAATTAAACCCACATCAGCCTTTTCATACTAAATCCTATTTATTTTTCAATGTAACTTGTTTAAGCTGAATACAGGCTGCATTTTGGCACTATTTTTCTATTTTGTTTCATTTCATCACATATGTCACAATTAATCATCCAAAGCTATGAAATGGTCAAAGACAGATTACTGAAGGTTTTAAACAGTGGCTTTTAATACTGAGACAAATCAAACTTCCTTGTAAAACACTACATTCAGTGAAGAATTGCATGGGACAAACTCCAGCAGTCAATAAACTATAATGAAATTAAAATCTACTAGAAATGAACCAGTCCCTTTTTGATCTAACTTTTTTCAGCTCTCTAACACCATGACCAGCACTATGTGCACAGTACCATGGAATCGATAGGACTCTGCCTGCTCCTCACGCAATGGAATCATTAGATATTTTTCAGGCTAGAAATGTGGTTATATGTAATTTATTCTTTTTCATATGTGTACCTTCATTTTTTTTCTCATGTTAAAAATGGTATAAGGCAAGATGAAATTTGTAATTACGTTCTTCAAAGAAAACATGCCTTAACTTTGCCCACCAAGGAGGCTTGCTGTCCCACAAAGATCTTTCTAATTAACTCCCTCTTAAGCTGCCAATTACAGCATGGCTATTTCCTGAAGACAATTCATCAGAGCACAAAATCTTCATTAAGCACTATGAGAGTTCTTCAAATTTGCATGGAAAATGTCTGTCAGCTGCAAGGCTCAGGTAATTGCACTATTATCTCCCTGAAGTAGACAAAACACAGCTTTATTTTTCAGTTAAATCCATACTACCCCTTTTAAAAGAATGGCTGTATGCAGTCACGCTCATGCAGCATTCTTTCTGTAGTGCTCCCTCCAGCAGTTCACTGCAGTACAAAAATTGGAATAGAGACTTATTACTACAAATAATACTGTACAAGTCCTTTTGTGAAAGTAAATGTATATATAGAATCTCAGATTATATTTCCTACTACTCAAGATTATATTGTAATCTATTTTCACCTTCACCATTATCAAAACTAATTTTTTACAAAAATGCAGATACTGCAGGTATTGCAAATAGACCACTCAGTATATTAGGTTTGGGTTTATTTTTTAATGGAAGATTTTTTTTCTTCATCCTGCATGTATTCTAATAATTAATGTATGTTCCAATACATTACTTCAAACTTTTACTTGGTTGCCACTGATCTTAATCAGTATTTGTATTTACTTTTGAAAGCCGCTTACAAGTTTTTAATCCTCAAAAATCCTCTTGACAGCAATGATGTGATGGAGGCAACCATAAGGATCTCTGTCTTCCACAGAGCAATTAGTTACTCAACTTGGAGAAGGATTTTCTCATTCTATTTAAGAAGAAAGAAAATAGAAACCAAAAGCGCTCAGTATACCATAGCCCAGTGGACTAGCGTTGTTTACATATCTTAATAAAATTAAAATCCATAATGTATCAGTATCTCTTTTTTCTTTTACCCTGAGGTAACTCAGTTCCACTGAGGCTGGGGGAATCATCCTTGATGTGCAGCGCTGTCACAACAGTGCTGCTCTAACCCTGCATTATGCCTGAGATTTATTAGCAATACAGTCTTTTTCCTCAATCTCTTCAAACACTTCACAATCATTTACTCTGTTTTCTACTCAAATAATTCTCTGCAAGAAAGTTTGAAAGTGCCAGGGGTCAGATTTTCAGCTAGTACAAATGAAAACAGATCTGCTGAAGCATCAGGGAGCCTCGTCTACTTACACAACTGAAGATGTACCTTTTTCCTGGCTCCTCTTATTTTTCCAAGACACTCTCTGTCACTTAAATTGTGAAAGCATTTCAAGTCTCATAAGACATCATGCTTTTACTTAGCACATTCAAATTATACTCAAGATCTAGCTCAATTCCTACTTTGCCTTTAGACAACCTTGCCAGATGGATATTTTGGTGGATATTACAAAAGGCATTAGTTATAAGAAATCTGTGTAGTTTTCTGTTTCCTAAACTGGATATTTATTATCTGTGAGCAGTTGACTCAGCATTGTTAATTCATGACCTATTTGTTTCTTGCATTTGTTACTGTGATCTTTCTTAACTCTTCCTTAATTTAAACAATTTGGTGGTTTCATTTGGGAAGACTAGTGAACTAGTAATCTAATCTAGGTTTGTTTTATTTCCATTCTATATATATTTTTTTATGCTGTTTAAAAACAGAGGCATTCTGAGGAAAAAATTTGTAGGGTTTTTATCCTTACAAGACCTAGATTATCAAAACCAGTGCTGGTTGATAACCAGTTCTTCAAACAATTAGTTCCCCTCTGCCCCACCACAACTATTAGAAAAAAACTTACCACTTTATAAATTCAGCTAAAGCTCATTTTACTGGTGAACAGCTGGTTTACAATATAACTCTTTTACAAAGTGAATGGTGATTTATGTTATTTAACATTAAATAATGGGTGTATGTTACATCAAATGCACAGATTAAAAACCTGAGTACAAAGAACACATTTGGCATCCAAGAAATCTTGGAAATCATATATAAGGTGAAGTCGCTTGTTTCTAGTTCAGAAGGCTTCAAATACAAACTGATGTTCTAACTTTTACAAAGCTCTTCTCTTAGCATCTAATATTTACAATAAGCAGCATGCTGTATATTCGAAGAATGTAAACTTTAAACTGCAGCGACAAATATTTACTATAGATTAGATATATAAGGATAATAATCTAGACACTTTATTACAAATTCCTCCATTCGTATAGCCAGTAATAAGACAGGCACAAGCATATTTCCACAAGTAATGTCACAGTTGTCACTGCTTCTTCACCGCTGCAACACAGTAGTTTCTTATAGATATCACACACTCCTACATAATACAGCCTAGCAAGTGAGATCAGCAACTTTTCTTGACCGTAACTTTACATACAACATCAATAAATATATAGGGTGTGATTCTCACCTCAGTTGCACTGCACGTTGGGGGTAGTAACTCACAGTACAGCTACATTGATACATCAGGTGACTTGCTGAAGCAGAGAAGTAAAGGGATGCTCAGATGGTGTGAGAACTGTGCCTATGAAACAGAAATGGAAATGATAACGTGGACCACGGATAAAGAAGAGGAGAGCAGGAAGACAGTACGCCAGCTGGCAGAGTTGGTGGGGCACTCAGAGTGCAGCACCTTATCACATAAAGCACTACACCCACCATCTCACTTCCTGAATTTCTGTGGTGGGATAAAGCTCTGGGAGTAAATGCACCATGTTCAGCAGGCCAAAGTACCCTGCCATCTTGGATCAATGATTACTTGGGTCAGGGACCTTGTGCAAACTCACCACAGCTGCCTTCTCACCCAGGTTTGCTCCCCAGGGATCCAGACCATTGTGAAGGGTGTCATGAAGGGCTGGGGGTGGTCTTATCCTGGCCCGGGTCCAGAATGTGCACCTACAGCCTTGGTCTCTTCTGGGCTTGCCACTAATGAACAAAAGATGAAGGAAATTACGGAAAGCAGCCTGGGTGCCACAGGTTAGACACAACCTCTTTGGAACAACACACTGAGAACGGTTACTTCAAAAGGTATTACACTGGCCCTAGTGAGTGACATACCCAAATATCCTAATGTTTGTAATACACAGAAGGAATTACTGAAAGCTCATTTTCCCCAACTTTCTTGACTTCCCACGTTTCCTGGCACCCTTTGCTTCCATTGACAAGCTTCAGCTGTAGTGAAATAAAAGCTTCAAGCTCAAGAAAAACAATGCTCTTCTTGCAAGTTCTATTGCCCATGTATGAACTGTAGTAAAACAGGAAAGGGGAAGACAGGAGCAGGAAAATTTATACACTATTGTAGAAATTCTTGTATTAATAAGATTCTCCCTGCCAAATGACACACACCCCCTTTCCAAAAGCTGTTTACAGCCATTTCCAAAGCTACTTAATGGATTTCTTTATCATGTCTACAATTACACTGTTCTTGCTAAATGGAAAGTTTGATTTTAAACATCTCCTGCTTTCATTCAGTGGAATGTCTCATTTGTATAATCCAACTGCTTCTGTTCCTTGAAAACTATCCTTTTGTTTTCTTAATTTAATGTCTCTAGGTTTCACCAGATCTTAGCTGGGACAAAAACTTGCAGCTGCATGAGGAAGAGAGGAAGAGAGAAAGAGAGAAAAAGAGAGAAAGAGAGAGAGAGAAAGAGAGAGAGAGAAAGAGAGAATCAGAATCACAGAATCACAGAATCTTCTAGGTTGGAAGGGACCTTAAAGATCATCTTGTCCAACCATCAACCTAACTGA
>JAOXNO010000033.1:8244390-8317096 GCA_028565335.1 Limnodromus scolopaceus
TAACCCTTTCAGTGAAAAAATTTTTCCTAATATCCAGCCTGAACCTCCCCTGGCGTAACTTGAGGCCATTTCCTCTCATCCTGTCGCCTGTGACTTGAGAGAAGAGACCGACCCCCATCTCTCTACACCCTCCTTTCAGGTAGTTGTAGAGAGGGATTAGGAGCCAATAGATGCTGAAATAACTGTGGTACAGAGGTGTTTGGTCTTGTTCCTAGATTCTGTTCAAGATATTGACACACTGATTCCCATATCACGACACAGACGTGCTCAGAAAAATTTTCATCACTCGTAGCCAAAAATAACTAATAATGGACCACTCTGTGGCTTTCATTATGCCTGATCTCACACCCTGACAATTCAAATCAGACCAAAAATTAGACCCATAGGCCATCAGGGATTCTTGGGAAAATAAAAGGTTCATAAAGATTTATTCAGAGATAAGGAACTCATCATGCAAATAGATGAGTTTGGGGATTTTATTTTGCATCATTCATCCTTGTACACGTGAGAAGGCACAGAAATGAGTTCCCCTACCTCTGTGTTTAAGGATGGGTTTATCTTTCTGATTGCTTCTAGGTCTAGACTTTTTTTGGGAAGGCTGGGCAAAAGCAGGACCAGAAGAGAACTCCAATGGTAGTTCATCCCTTTTTAAAATATTTTCTGACTGAAGACAATACAGTCTCTAAAAAATGCCTGTCTCTCACCTTCAAGAGTAAGCTTTGATAAATGCCGTAAATTAAATATCCCAGTCTAGGTGGTTGAAAATATGTGAAATGCACCACAATGAAAGCAATACTATGGGTCTCTACTTGTAGGAAAAGATTCATATTTATAAATCTTTTGAATTTATGAATTAAGCAAATATAACTCTTCAAGTATAAACTGAAAGGGCTGAATTTCCCGGGTGATAACTTTTTCTTATGCTACATCCTCATGCTACACCATTTCTCTTATTGTGATATACAAATAACTGCTCAACAAAGCTTTCCAGTCAAAGTTATAGCAGAGAGAGATACTTTGACATAAAATGTAAGGTTCCTTTTACCAATGGAATAATGACTATTCCATAAATTATTTCAGTCCAATTGCAGTGTAACAGTTTTACTCCACAGCTGATCCAGCGGGACATACTTCTTTAAAAACCTCAGTAAAGCTTTTTATCTTGTATTCTAAAAATACACTGACTGCTTTCATAGACCGGAAAACAAAAGTACTCCCTTCAAATTCCAACCACAATTCAGAAGGGTGCAAAAGAGCAAAATGGAGTCCCATTAAAAAAAACACATATCTTTGAAGTCTGTGAAGAATTTCCTTCTTTTCAGAGATTTTAAATGCAGTGCCAGCAATCATCCCTTGTACAGCTACTTCTCTGAAGTAGCTCCAGTTCCAGTAGATGTAACTTCCTCCATATATCTCTGCCTGAAAAGTCTGACGAGGCTGTCGCCAGAAAACCTCAGAAGCCAAGGGTCCAGATCCTCAAAGATGGATCAGAGGGAGTAAGACATCTTAATAGGAATTGGGTGCTTTTGCAGATCTGTGTCTAAATTGTTTATCATTTATAGTAACCACTTCTTGTGAAAACTTCAAAGAAATTATATAGGAAAATCATCACAATAATTTGAAAACCACCTATTTGGAGTCACCTTTTAGCGCAGTCAACACTCAGGTTACACAGACGCCTTTGTGAAGCATGACTAAAATAGCCTATTAAACCAGATTCAGTGATTTGCAACATTTTTAGTGTGGATCCATCCATCAAATAAAGTTTTCAGGTTTAAGTTCTTGTATATGAGCACAAAGCTAAATTTCTCAACTTTAGCATTAAGCAGGTAGAAGACAGGTGGAATTCATTCAGCTCAGGAGTTAATACTTCCCATACATAAATATGCTTAGAGAGGAGAGAGGAACTCAACTGCAGTTGCAGAAGAGAAAATTCTGTCCCAGCCTGCCACCACTTTATATCCTGCTTACATACGCTGCATTCTTTCAGTATGTATGAGGTTCCATATCTAACTTGCCATCATCTGGCACTGGGAGAGCATGCTGGCTTTAAATCACCACTGAAGTTCTAAATTGAATTTTGGCACCTCCAGCAATGATAACAGTATTGATTTCTAAACAATTTAAATTCCACTATACTATAGCATACAGTTCAAAACCTCGGCAGTCAGAAAAACAGAGGACTGTACTGGTGGCAGGCATGCTGCATGCCATGTTTTCTTTACAGGTTATTGCATAGGAGTGTAAAAAAGACTACTACGATGTCTTCCACTGCCTTAGGAGAATGAACCTCTCCAGCACCAGCTGCAACAGACCAGACAAGTACAGTGGAAGCCTCTAAAATACTCTCCCAATTCCCATCCTTTTTGGAAGGGCTAAAAAGACAACTCCTGTCTCCCACCCTTTTAATTTACAAGTTAATTTCAGATGGGGAAAAAAAAAAAAGATTCTAAAGGGCCTTTCCATCTGCCTTGTGTAATTTAATTTTCACTTCAGATGTAAAAGACCTATGGCCAAACTCCACACTTGTTTACAGCAGTATATTCCCATGTTTACTCAGTTATAACTAAATCAAAGTTTTCTACCACAGCATTCTGTTTACTTGACTCACTTGGCTTCCTTTACAGTGCCTTTAGTGACACATCCAAATATTTTGTGGTTGGTAGCTGTTGTCTCCTAATCTTTAGTGACAACTCAGCTCGATCTCTGGTGTTTTCCAGGCTTGGATAGAAGACAGAAAATAAAATAACTTTTTTTCTCATTTGCATTGACATTTGTCCTCATTTTTTTTTACTGAAGCCTCTTTTCAACAGAGGTTTTCTGTTGTTCATTTTTAATGACTGAGTTTTCAAACTCTGAATTGTGATTGCTCTTCTCTGTGTCCTGAGATGTTTCTCACCATTTACACATGCTTAGGAAAAAGGTTTCTAGTGATAAAGACTTTAAAGAAATGCTAAATTTGTGTGATGTGTGGTGCAGTAAAATTGCTCTAAAAAGAAACAAGTAACTTTTACAGCTCCTTTTGACTCATCTCCTTTGCCTTCCATTTTAGAAGGGAAAGACAGCTAGAGATGAGGGAGCAACAATGAAAGAAAAACATGATGAAGAATGCTCTCGGAAGATGGTCTGCAAGACAAACCCCCAGTAGTTTTGAACAGCTCTGGTCACTTGTACTCGTACAACCGAGAAGAAAGGAAGAATTTATCAAGCCGACACTAGACTCCTTGCTCTGAGAGCAGAGACCTATCAATTTCTGTCTCTTGGCTAGTCTTTGTAATAAATACAGGCTTGGTGTGTAATGAAAACCAGCTGAGTGTTTCTCAAGGTACAGATGCTTTCTTTTCTTCTGATTCCAGCTAAGATTGTTCTTACTCTTCATAATCTCTCACAGCTGCCAAAAATCCATCTTATCATTGCATGAGGTGAAGTTTCCATTAACAGCTATTATGGTAGCAGAGGTCAGGCGTCCAGTGTCAAATGAGCTGCTAAAGAGAAACACTGTGCTAGAAAATGCTGTACTAGGGAGAAAACCTCAACTGAGGTGTGTTTTATTATTAATTTGAATAGTTTTTATGTGCAGATGTGGCTGGGCTGTGCTGCTGACAGACTGGTTTCTAATGTCCCGGAAAAAAAGAGAGGGAAATTTGGGGTGTGGAGGAAGTGGGAATATACATCCACTTGGCTGATTGAAGAGGAATTTTAATAGTTTCGATGATGCTCAGTTTTCAGTATGTCAGGCAACCAGACTGGCTGCCCCTTCAGGTTGGAGGGCACTAATGAAGGAAGCTCTGACCATAAACACCACTTGCAATTTCAACATGCACATCACTGCAGATGAGGTTCCTGACTCCCAGTTATCACAGGGGAATAAAATAAAAGCAATAATAATAACAGTCCTTAGCTTTCAATCTCTTAATGGAAAATGAGAAGTTTCCCCCAAAGAGAAACAGCTCCATCTCAAACACTTTTATTTTTAAAAGATCTTCCTCCATAAAAGCATCTGAATTGAACACATTCTTTGTTGATAATGAATGACAGTATTTTAATACCCTTCTAGTATGATGATGGCATAATTTTCTTTTAGAATTACCTATCTGGAAGTGCATATTACCTGAAAGACATTTTCAATATTAACACTTTGTCATCTTGAATAAAGACTGTGCACGTGTCGTTATCTATTTAGATGTTAAGTGTACCAAAGTTATAATCATATGGCCATATGCATTGTGCAGGTGCCAAATGTTAATTGTCAGTGTGCTACACTCTGAACAAAGACGGAAGTAAGCAGATTAAAAAATAAAGTTCAATAAATTTAGGACTTGTTTTACAAAACCCCTCAATTTTAAAATAATGAAATGCATAATTATTTGGAAAACTGTTACAGATATTTTGACTACCATGATATATTTTAAAAATTAATTTTGACATTTGAAAAGATAAAAGAATTCAATATTTGCAGAAAATACTGGCTATTTTTCAGTCTCACAACATTATTTTTGCTAAAATACCTCAGTATTGCAGGCCCTGGAAATTCTGGCATGCAAAGATTCCTACAAGCCCTTTATCGTCCATACTCAAGGCCCTTAAATGTACAGCTTCAGACAAAACAGATCCTAAATTGGCAAACTCTTCTCAGGATTAAGGGACAGATCATTGAGAAAGTTATGACCTGGCTTTAATTTTCCTCTTCTTTGTGCAGTTAGAGCAAAGGTGTGGGCAGTTTGCTTAGAATAATTTACTATAAGCATCATGCACAGGCTAGCACACACGTAGCACGTGGAGTTATTGTTTACCTCTTCGACTGTAATTCTAAATATGCACTCTACCAAATAATGCCAAAACTATCAGACACCAACACTATTGCAACATCTCAGCAACACTCTGCTGAGCCCAGGGCACCCTTCCTCAACCAGAAAGCCACCTTGCAAGTTTATGAGTCGGGCTGTGTGGAGAATGGGACTTCTTTTGTAAACTACTGGCATTTTTACATGGCACAGAAAACAATCACACACACAGAGATATATAGCGCTCATGCACTGAATTTAGTCCCATGTTAATCCCGACTATATTTAAACCATTACAAAGCTTTTACAAAATTACTCACAAGGAAGCACATCAAAACCCATCTTTTCTGACTGCTTCTGCACCTCTGGCAGTAAACTGGAGCAAATCCAAGTACCCAAGACTCTGCCACCAGGACTTGGGAAGCAGCTTATGCTCAGGAGCAAATATGTTGGTGCTCAGTGCCAATGCCGTCACCATAGCCACCCTGATCCCAGGGTCTCACAGGTGCCGGCAGAGAGGGGGTGGTATAGGCTCTGGAGGATAACTGGGAAGTCAAGGGCATACCTGTAATATCTTCCCGGACCCCCCAAACCTAACTCTTATTCTGTACCTTCTACAATGAAGAAACTCTGAAATAATATAGGAGCAGAAGATGCAGTTTTAATTAGCTTTTTCTACCCTCCTTCCATAGAGGGTACTATGCTTCAAACAGAAGCGGACATTTCAGTGATGAAGACAAATCATTTCTGAAGTAGTCTGCAGCCACTCCTTAGTTAGCACAGAGATATGATGTCTTCCTTAGTGCCAAAATTTCAAGAAAGGTAGTAAGTCATAGATCTGATTCAAAAGGATGATGATTAAAAAATCCACTATCTTTTAAATGGATTAATGAAAATGTTTTTCATGTGTCTCAATTACACAAAACCTTGTTTTATAGAATGCATGGTTGACCTATAGACACTAAAGTGGTTTTGTTTATTTTTTTTCTTTTCCTAACCGGGAAAAGATTTACATATATGCCAGGATTTCTGGTGGAAGTCTGGTCTCTTTCAAAGTATGCTGATAATAGGAATACCAGATTAATGAGCATCTCAGTTGAATTAATGGAAAGAAGGAATGAATGTGAAAATGTACAGTACTGAACACAAGTAAAGAAAAGAAGATATACCCTGCTATTTAGAATTGCACTTTAAGTAGCTGCGAGTGAGCTATAGATCACTAAGAACATTTCCCAGGATGTTTTTTACATTAAAATCAATCTTTTGTAACCTATGTTCTGCTTCTTAATGCTGGGGTTCTCCTTAAATATAAGGCTGAGATTACACAAGGATAAAACATCAGCACTTCTACTGTCCTCTCAAAATTACAAGCAAAATAGCAGTATGTATGCATGCATCTCTGACAAAATAATTTCCAAGGCTCCTGTAATTTAGTACATTTCTCTCTTCCAAGTAGAAACAGGAAGCCAAACCGAGCCTGAAGGGAGAACAAGATGGGGTAAGGATGCTTTTACCAGGGTTGGCTGAGGAAGACTGCCACAGCCTTTGCCAGCCAGTCACAGCTTCCTTCAGTGCTGGCAATGTAATGAATTGCCCTTTATATCCCAAGAAGATAGAGTGCATTTGGCTGAGTTGCACTCTTTTCTCACCCTCTCACTCACACCCTTGCCCTCTTCTTCATAAAGAAGGGAATATTTTATCATCCTGCTTGCAAATAGATGCAGAGCAAGTTTAGAAAGTGGCATCCCAGGTGGACAGGGTCCCTGAGAAAATGTCATACAAACCAGAGATGGATGATATCAAACAGCAACAATACAAGTATGATAACTTTGAGACAGTAACTGAAATTAAAAATTAGGGAAAACCAAATTAAAAAATATTTCCACCAAGATGTAATTGTAGATACTGGTGCCACAAGAAGCTGTGGAGATAAAAACTGAAATTAAAAAGTTATGCAATATACATTAACATCAAAAATATAAAGTTGAAATTAATGTTAAAACTTTTTGGCTCTTATCAGCATTTCACTTGATGTAGCTCATGATCCTTTCGCTTACTTAGTATTACACGGTTTTTTGTGGACTACCACCGAACACCAGCAGCTGTAGATGACAGACTGGTCTGATTTAGTGTGGCAGCTCCTACATTCCCTCTAGTTTCTCTTTTCCCCACAGTATGAATCTATCACATTCATACTCCCCAGAGCAGAAATAACAGTATTTCCAGTTAGAACTCTTACACAAATTAAGTTCTGCTTTGTTAGTTACTATTATGTTGGGAAATCAAGGTGGTTTTTTTCCTGAGAATTTTTTTTATAAAAGAGGTTTCCATCCATGTTTATTAGCTAAACTTTCAATTTCGTTAAAAATTAAAAGCAGGAAATTTGTTTAAAAAATTTTGAATCGAAAAAATATTACCACATTTGTGGTACAGATGCCTTATTGCCATACCATCCTCTCTATATTAGCGCCCTTCACCAAGCAACCTCTCTTCTGATGGCTTCTCTTGTTGAACCACCTGGTGCTTCATAAGAGACTGCTGTGCCCTGGCCCACAGGGGAATAGAGGTCTATGAAACATCCAATGTAGTTTTCACTGGTCATCATATCTACAATTCCAGACAGATTTTTCTTTGGGGTACCTTTGGGTTTCTTTCTGTAGGTAATCGAATTTCCAAGTAAAACATGAAATGCACAGTTTTGCATTAAAAAAAAAAACAGCTTTGATACATAATTTTCAACCTGGCCTACTCATTATTACACACTTAGTATTTCCATGTGTGCTGAGGAGATATTATACCTGAGTTAATCATAGATACACTGAAATACATAACTGCATCTTGAGCATCTGCAAGATAGTTCTGACAGGCCTGGCAAATAACTTGGGAGCTGTACCAGACCTTGCTTCCAAGTTTAGTAACTGGAAAATAAAAGCATCTGATGCATCAGGGCAGTAGAGCAAAACAGTATGTACTGACAGGGGCTGAGCTGGTTTTATTCTTTATGTAAGTAGAATGTTGCATGGCTTATTTTTCTGTGAGTGAGCCAGAAGTTCATAGGTAGTGGGGCTAAGTCAATCCAGAGATTACTGGAAGGGAATTTCACTCACACTGGAGCGTGTCCTCTCAGCACAATGCTGGCTCCTTCTAGCATCTACTTTCTTCTCTCCTCCACCTCCTCTATGCTTTTATTATTGCTACGTTCAATAAGGTAGCAACATATGTGTTATTTTTTCCCAGTCCAGCAACAGTAAGTGTTAAGTAGACGATAGTTCCAAAATGCAACGTGTATATCATATTTTGTGACTAACACAATCTCCCAATCAGGACATTTTGATCTTCCAGTTATAGCTCGGGACTTTTTCAGGAAATGATCTTTTTACATGCTCTCATAAACTCTCAGAATGTCTGGTTTTGTTTCACTCTCTCTGCTAAAGAACACCAATAGTTTCTCTTTGGTTTTCCAGTGCATGTTTATGGAGCTGATAAAGACTGCAAGATGTATTGAAAGAAACACTTGGTTTATTTTATTTTATTTTGGCAGTGATAAGAGAGTGGAATCCATTTTAAAACCAAGAGAAAAATAATTGGCATGTCCTAGTTATATTTTATACATATGCATACATAAATGCATGCATACACAGATTTTTTTATTATTTTTTTTTATGGGTACCTTCCTGACTTGCAGCCAAGCCATGTAAACCTAGCCAGCTCGTGCATTTAATTGTATCAGCATATAATGGTAGACAGATTTTCTTCCCTTCTGTGCTGCAGCATGAGAGGAAGCTTTCATAGGAAACAGGAGAAAGCAAGGTAAGGGGAGCAAAAAACCTAACTTCCATTGTACAAAGGAGATAGATAAAAACGCATACACATCTAGAGGATATACCAAAACATTGTGTCATGCCCTCTGTATAATTTATAGAATACATGCCTGAACAAATAAATGCCTTAGGGAATAGTTAGCGGTGAGTGGAAGACTTGCTTAAGTGCAGTGGTAACATCAAAATTAGCCTAGACTAGCTAATGTTCTGGTTTAGGTACAGGCAACGGAACAGAAGCTGCAGTTGAAAACTCAGAAAATCTGCTGAACTTTCGGCCCTCTGCATCTCTGCCTTCCTTTTCTGACACACACACATAAACACATACCACTCAGTAAATCCCAACTAGGAAATAAAGAAAACTGCTTAAAGACACAGATATTGCTGTATTGTTATTATCGTCAACATTCAGCGGGGTATGCAAAAAAATGCACTTCATGCCTTTTAGGCTTAAAACTTACATTAAAGAACAAAAAAGATTGCAAGTTCTTTATCCAGCAAGTTGAGTTGAAGGTAAGGTCATTGCTTGCCAGCAGGCTATGACTGACTAATTAAACATTTTTATACCACTCATCTGCTGCTGGGGAACATGTCATTAAAACACAGGAAACATTAATCTACAGATTAATGCTATAAAAAGAAAACTTTTACACAATCTTTACTTCCAATTAAAAGAAGCTTACAAAACATTAACCCTTAGAATACTACAATACCATCACCTAATAAAAGCTCCAGTTGGACATTTGCCTTACTCTGTTAACTGCCTATTTCTTCATCTAGTCACACCAGCTTTCCCCCAGTATAAGCGTACTTATCTGCGTTACATTCACTTACAGCATGTCTGCTGATCTGGTCTTTTGCCTACACAATCACATATCTTAAACGAGGGAATTAGTTATGTGTATTTATTTACTACATTTTGACTATTTGGAACAGATTTCAAATACTTTTCAGAAAAATGGTGGGTGATCTCTCTATAAATCCCTATGTCTTAGGCTAGTCAAGAGCACAGCATACAGTATTATTTATTCATTATTTATTTTTACCAACCACTGTGGTCCATCTTGAAACAATTGCATTTCTGTGTGAAGGCATCTCTATGCTAGCTCCATCTGCTTATAAGACCAAGTAATGTTTTGGACTCAGTTTTGGGGTAGGGAGGAAAAGGCAAAGGGGGATTTATGGACAAACGCAGATTTATATGCTCTTGTCTATTTACCAGAAGTATGCAATTTGCTATTGGTTGTGAGGTGCTATTTAGTCTCTTGAACCTTTAGTTCTCTTTCTGAATCCCTTCTTTCTGTGAGGAGCTATGTTTAAGTTCAAACTCTTTAAAAAGTGTTTTATAGCTACTGAGGTTAGCAATCTTCGATTAAGAAGGTAAAACTAGTAACATTCATTTGTTTTAGATTTACAAATCTATATGCATATAGACAGTGAATTCAGTATTTTTGTAGTATGCTACTAAATTTAAGAATTCCTTTAAATTTTTAGGGTATTTGCTTCCTATTGGTATCTACATATGAATATGTATAGATGAAGAAACAGAATATTTATATATAATACTACCTCAGTCTGCATATTTAGAAATTTAGCACACAGTTTCAACAGTAGCATATTATCACTGCTTCTACTTTTCTTTTTTTTTTTTCATAAAAAAGTTTGTCATCCAGGCCTCAATGTTACACAAGCATTTAGTTAAACTATTTAAATGAGATCAGATTGTGGCTGGAACCAGGCTGGAAATATTTACAGTAAAACTCACCTGGCTTCAAGTATTGTTCCAAAGCTGAAATTCAGCCCAGTCTTGAAAGTTCATAAAGGTTCATTAGGTTATTTGAGCAAAACCTAGGCTTATTTACAAGTAAACTTTGGCTGATAGCTAGTTCTAGATACAGGACACAGTATGATAGTGATATGATTAAAACACCTTGAATGCAAAACCTCTGTTCACACTTGTGAAGTGCAAGAGAAACATTATTGCTTTGGTTACCCATTCAACACTCATAAAATCAGTCACTTGCTTTCAGAGGGAGGTTTGCTGCTTATGCTCACAAATACTCACCATATAGCTAAAGGCTTCACATGGTGGGCTAAGAAGAAAACCTATAACACAGGCAAGTGAAAACATCGCTAGATATTTAGGGAGTTAAATTCTCTCCTAAATTAGAATGAGCAAAGTATATTCTACCTTAATAGGAGACAAAAAGGAAAAACAGCATCCTCTAAATCCTTGCAGATTTAAAAATCTATTCCACATCATTATCATTACTTAATAGATTTATAGATTAATTGTTTCTTATTGTCCATTAACCCAATGACCCAGATTTTACCACAGCTCAGATTCAAACAAAAATCTTTCTAATCGCATGGGAATGGAAGACCCTTAATGAAGTTTTAAGGATACACTGTAAACCTAGTTTGTCCTACCATGCCAGATTGCATGTTACTAATCCGCAGAGAGTTACAGCTAGTTTGTCAAGATTAAACAAGGGAAGAATGAGAAAGTAGTATTACCTCCTCTGAGGCTTCAAATCAGTTTTCAGTCTGCCGCGATGACCCCGAGCACCTTCAAGGTTCCCTGGAGAAAAGGAGGCAAGGAAATTTATAAATAAGGCTTCGTAAAGATCGCTGCAGCTCTAAACAGCATCCACTGTTCTCTTTTTTCACCCCTTAGTATACTGTGAAGAAAGAATGCCTCATCCATATGAAAATATAATAAAATGCATATGTTTCTTTTATATATGGAAAAGGTATGTAATTAGTTTTAGTTTAAAATAAGAAAAAATGAAGACTGGATGAATGTATGTTCACAATAAAAGAGAAAACAGCACTACTGGTTTTTTTTCCAGAAAGGCGCTTTTTAAAATACTAGTAAAACCAGCAGATGGACTAATTTCATTTAAGCTAAAAATAATACACACCCAGAGAAAGTTAAACTTGAGCCTCACTTTGTAGGGCATGTCAACTCTACATTTAGAGGGATCCACCTTTTCCTTGGCCACTTGGGCACAGCACCATACCAGACGCAGCGCTTCACATCACAGCACTTTTTCATCCCAGTCTCCCCTGGCACCTTCGTCTAGGAATCAAACACATGCCTTTACTGCTTAAGAAATCATTATCTTTACCTTTACTGCTTAAGAACAGAGGACCAGTTTGGGTATTGAATCTTCTAATTGTCCACATAATTTTTCATTCACTCCCCGTCTCAGCTTTGGACTCTCCCAGCTAGCTATCTTTAAGACAAACATGGAATAGAGGATTTTAATCCTAAAGCAATGTGAATGAAAGGAGTCGCTGCTCCATGATTCTGGGACTAGAAACGCTTCCCTGGTTTGAGCTTAATGATATAAACACAGATGAATGGATTTGTCGAAGGCATGGTAATGCTTTCAGGAGGCAAAAAAGGCTTTTCGGAAACAAGCCTTGTTTTGTGACCTTTTGGGTTGCTAGAAAACCTGATGCAAGTTTAATTTTCAAATCTTCACATTTCATAGAATCATAGAATGGTTTAGGTTAGAAGGGACCTTAAAGCTCATCTAGTTACAACCTCACTGCCATGGGCACAATCAAATCTGGAATTTTGTGAAATTTTCTTGATGTGTCATGACATATCTGTTAAAGGAGGAGGCAGTACAGAGAAGCAATAAGTATAGAAATGGGACATGGTCATGTTTTTTCCCATTATCCTAATCTGATTTTGATCAGTAATAAATTGAACTAATTTTCCCAAGCTGAGTCTGTTTTGCTTGTGATGGTAAATTGGTGAGCAATCTCCCTATCCTTATCTCGACCCGTGAGCCTTTCGTTACGTTTTCTCTCCTCTGTCCAGCTGAGGAGGGTAGTGACAGAATGGCTTTGGTGGGCACCTGGGGTCCAGCCAGGGTCCACCCACCACTTCAACCAAACAAAAAAAATTACAGGGATAAGCATAAGGAGGGAGGGGAAGGGGAAAGGGAAGGGAAAGGGCAAAGAGTGACAGGGGAAGTGAGAAAGGAGATAGGCCTTTTTGAGAGGTGGTAAAAATTTGTTAAAACACTCCTCTTACATATAAAAGATAAACCAAAATTAAAACAAGCTCAAAAATATAGATCTTTCATATTTATATCAGGTACCTGATACATATTTGTATCAGGTTACCCTTTGGAATACAATTACATTTTAAATTATGACTATGCAGAGTAAATCATACTAGGTAGTCTAATTTGTATTTATAGTTTCAAGTATTGCTGAAGAATCACCGAGTGAAGAAAGAATGCAAACTCAGATATGTGTTCAGCAACATTTGCTTAAGTGAAAAAAAAGAAAAACTGTAGAGTTGCTACTGTTGCTCAATATTAAATCTGAGCAGCTGGGTCTGAATTATTTATGTGTTCAGTTATTAAAAGTAAATCAAATAAACACATGGGAACACCAGTCATTCCATTTGCTTTCATTAAATCCGCCTCAGGTTATTTCTTTTATATATTAGCAATTCGACCAAGCATACTGCAGGACTGGGCAAGTGTCATGCTAATATTTTGGCATGTCCAATAAGCAGTGATAGAGGGGAAGACTTTTTGCCACTCTCATGAAGTGTTTTTGAAGTGTTTATCCATATAATTATGACAAGATGCGTTAATTAATACTGAAGGACCCTTCTGATGTGAAGTTCCTAAAATTACAGTAATCTCAGTGTCTTGAACATTTGCAGAACACGTTTCTGAGATGCTATGAAATGTGTTTATGTACATGAAATAAAATACATTTTCAGAGTTGCAATTATGCAGTCTTAATATAGTTTCTGCTTCCAAGCTTAAATTTCAAAATCAGTTATCTTAATGAGGCATAATATCTGAGAATGATTTTAGTATAATTCAAGTTAAATAATTCTAAAATACACCTTCAATCAAAAATAGTTACTGGCATTGGCTTTTTCCCAATATGATTTCTTTGTACAGAACATTGCAAACCATACATAAATTCCATTCATTTTTTAAGGATGTCTTTCAGGTTATGTTCTCTGTTGTGTAACTTTTCCATATACAAAAAAGAACTTCATTATATTTTACTTTATTCTACTCCCAGTTATGCTTCTCAGGATTCATGAAAGCTCAGTGCTCTCATTCAAATTGTGAGAGAACAGACTTTAGAGGACTAGCCTTTTTGGACTGCACTTCTTTCAGGTTCATCTATGATGAAATAGTCTGGGGCCATGTTGTTTCTCAAGGAGGATTACAAAGAAATTGTCCATACGTAGGATCTGAGCCAGTGAAACAATTTCCCTTTCATATTCTTTCTTACCAGACAGCCAGTACGCAAATTTCATCATATTTGCTGAAGGTTTACAGGAAGAAAACGTTGTTTTAGTGTATGAACACGCTCCCTGATTAACCAGTTAACCTGTTCCCATGACTGTCACATACATATATAAATATATTACTGGTTTAAATCACTAGATATTTCTTATGTCCTGTAAAATTAGCATAGTTTCAGAATTGAGGAAGTATCTGTGAAACCAGAGATCCTTTGAAGAACTCTACACATTGCTTCTGCAGACATATCTCATACTGCTTTTCATTGTGACCCAATAATGTAGCACTTGAAAAAATGTGGAATTAAAATAAGTTGTTTGGACATTATATTCCCACTCCTATCACCATTTCTCTCAACTCACAGCTAACTTCCATACTCCAAAAAAGGTTACGAGGTTGCACAGAGTTGCCTCTGAGGAGTAAAATTGCCAAGCATTTTTGATATTTCCCATTATTTATTAATAAAAACAGGAGTTTCACATAAAAGAATATTAGCACTCAGTGTCTTCTTTCCACATAAAATGTTGGCTTTCTTAAAGAAAAAAAACCCAAAACAAATCTACGAATATCCCAACAACATTTTCTTTCCAAAAAAAGCTTGCATGGGACACCAGGAAAGTAAGTTGGTTGCTTTGCATTCCCAAGGATTGGGTTCTTACCTAGACTACAAAATACAAGTTACTGAGAACTTTCATGAAGTATCACCATTCTTCTCTGAAGGCCAAAATACGGCATATGAAAATGGCAGTACAGGTATGCCAGTACATGTAGCACAGACAATTCTCTTAAGGAATCCTCACATAAATTGCAGCCAAACAAGTTATTTCAGCCAAAATTTTTCAGCATTTGAATTGCTTCTAAATCAACAGGCAATATAGAGAAAACATTTATTTTCACTGTCCTGGAAAAAATACCTATTTTTAAATAGCTTTATTTTTCCTATTAAAGAGGATAGCGCTACCATAAAATACAATATTCACATTGAGCCTTCTGTAACGGGAAGAGAAAGCAAACAAATATGAAATGTTTTTTTTATTCTTATTTCATTACATCTGAGGACTAGTCTGCAGGTATCATCTACAGTTAAACCTTGTAATTAAATTGATACAAACTGCAGTCCAGACCACCCCTGAGTTTAAAATTAAGTACTATCCATTTCAATTTTCCCAAGTCATTTCCAAATCATAAGAAGAAATTTTGAAACCCTCAAAAAATTTATAATATTATGATGGTGAACAACAAATAATCATTTACTCATGCTACACTTCATTTCAGGTGCCGGCATTCTGAAAAAGCCAACTTTAATCCAGGAAACAGGAATTTTTACAAAAAAATGGAAGTTGCCATTGGGCATCACAAACGGTATATGGAAACTTCCATAAGTCTTTGGAATTTTCAAAAAAAACCAGAAGCTTTTTGCCCCTGTAGCACAGAGTATGTGCTGTCTTTCCTCCTCCCTCTAATCAGAAAAGGTTAGGGAATGTTCTGAGCAACTTATTTTCAGGTCAGCAAAGTAAAAGCACTGCCATAATGTAAGGTTTCATCTTTCAACAGGAAATGTCTGCCTGGCGTAAGATTTACTTTCACAGCAATCCTGAGTTTATGATAGCAATCCCTCACACTACAGGAAAAGTTAAATACAGCAAATGTACTATGTACTATATGCAAAACTGTAGAGAACGCCATTGCCCATTTTTCACTTGAACAACAAGAAAAAAAAATGTAAAAATCTTGCAGGCTGTTTCCATTATGAAAGTGGTGGGGGGAGCTAGGTGTTCTCTGATGCCGCTTTATTTATTTACAGAAATTTATAAGGTGCTCTCTTCCTGAGCACAAGTAAAATCAAACGGCAAGAGACAGTTTTCTTGCTCACTTTTCCAAACCTCTGTTAGCTAAAATGCTCTCCCACCAGCTGTTTCCTCAGGGACACATTCTCAATGTTAGCTGTCTCTCCCATCCCCTTACCAGCTCCTCCATCAGATTGTTTCATCTTTTCCTCATCTCTCCCACAGACACACAAACAATCAAAAAACAGCAGCTGAGAGAACTGTTAGTGCTTCCAATTGCCTTGGGTACGCCTTTCCTGTGTGCTGTGAAGAGTTCCTGGCTTTTGGGTGGCAGCTACTACGGTTTTACAACAGAATGTCATTTTCTTTAAGGCCCTAAAATTTCAGTGGTCTGCTAGATGTCTGAGGTTTTAGGGAAACTTTGTTTCAGCTATAGATTTTTATTTTTTTAATTTTGTTTTTGCATTTAAATAATCTTTATTATATTTATTTAAATAATGCATTCTAAAGCATTGATGACCAACAAGAAGAGGGTATTCCACAGAAAACATTATTATATTAAGTAAGCATAATACCTAGGAAGCAACATCAGATGAATATGTATCACTTCTTAAAAGGAAAAAAAAAATTAAGCAAAAGGGAATGTTGTTATTTTAAAAATTCAGATAATTAATCAGGAAAAGACAAGAACCCTCTATGGGTCACCGAGATGAATTGTAAATTACTGAGAACCTGCCAATTTATTCATCAATTTAGTGGGTTTTCATGCTAACAAACCTAATAGCATGAAAGGCAAGGCTCCCTTTTCATCAGTCACCTCCAAAGCATAAGTACAACTGGTGTTTGTATGCAAATGAAAGAAACTAAATAAATCAAATATGTGCCTGACCATCTAGCTGCCTACCAGGTTATGTTTATGCTAAAATATCTGATTTATGCATGCAGATTGGGTATCCGTTGAGGTAAACAATATACGCCATTTCATCTCTTTTTTTTTTTTTGGCTATTTCAGTAGAACAGCACCACAAGCATATTTTATAAAGGCTGATATGATCACTGTTTGTGGCGGATCTCAGTACTTCAACGTGCTGCTCTGAAAAGTATACCTGTAAAACTACAACACTGGACTTTCACGGGACAATGTTACATCATGGGGGGTTTTTTGAGTTTTTTTGAGCCCTGAAAGCAATCAGGAGTCTGAAGTTTACATGTCTATCTCTAAGTTACAGCAGCAACAATATCATTAGATAATTCTGACACACAAAAAACTTTTAGTTGAGGCGGAGTTACCTCTGCTTTAAGGATGAAGGTCTTGTATAAGCCCAGTTCAACTACCAGCCCATTTCAAGCTTGCTGTTGAATTTATATTGAGTGTTAATGACTTCCAGCTAATTCTAAATTGGAGTTAAGAGCTTTCAACAGAAACTGACCCTTGTTGTCCCAGAGGAAAAGTGGGAGTGAAATTATTATCTGGGCTATTTGTTAGGTCTGAAAACCCACTTAATGGATCAATAAATCAAACAGGGAGTGAAGCTGGTTTTGAAAGTAGGTGTGTGGATTCTAGTATTAAATAGGTGTTTCATGTGAGGGAACGGTGTTGGTTATTATAGCCTGAATGAAATCAGCTGAATTGTATCCTGTAAATCCCCAAAGCAATATGACATTTGTTCTAACTTTACTATCAACATCTCTTCTTGTAAGTATTCGGTAAAACACTGTCGTATGTGCACCTTATGCAAAATGTGTCAACATAACACGCATGTAATATTTGGTATGTTTTAATGCAGTACACTAGTAAATGAGTGTTTATGTATGTAGAATAGTCAAGTGCTGCCAGGAAACATCAAAGACAGCTTAGTACTCATGTTTAGGAAATTTTCTGGTTTAAGATAAAAAAATGTATCAGTGAACTGCCATAGGGGAAAAAAAAAAAAAAAAAAAAAAAGATGGATGGGGCAAAAGGAAGACAAGTTTGCTTAGAAAAAATTAATAGAAAGTGAAGCCCAAAACCTCATCTTCCCTGATCAGTGGTGCATGGCATAGCATAAGGACACTCCAGAGACAACTGCTTTTTCCAAGTCATATATGGTTTACCAGCAGATGTGTACAAAACTACCACAGGAAATGCTACAAAAGCCACACACGTTACCTCAAGATTCCTTCATTAACTCATCAATCCACCAATCGTTTTCATTAAAACAGTGACATCTAAAGGGGCTATCAGAAAATCTGTCCTGGAGGTTTTTTTAATTTTTTTTTTTTTTAAATTATTAAAGTACTTAGATTTGCAGTTACATAGTTACAAACAGAACACATATGCCAGACTTTTTCTTTACAAAAATGGTAGCAGTAGACAAAATAGGTTTGCTCTCTGAAAATATATAATAATTTATGCAAATTTGAAAGGCGCTGTGTGCTATGATTTGCTGTAATGTACTGCAATGCTCACAGTGTTCACTCAGCAGAACGATTGATTTGGTGAAATCACACTTTTTCAAACCCTTACCTCATTACATGCTTATTCATTATGGTGGCATATATAAAAGCAGAACAAGTAGGTAGCATACAAACTTAGTTCTCACATCACAGATCTCTTAAAACAGAGTATGTATGTATGACCCCTTGCCCCAAGAAAGCTTTGCAACAAAGCAGTGTGGCATATGATTCTTAAGTTAAATGCAAATTCTAAACCGTGCCCACCAATATTAGCACTACAGCATCTTCCACCATAAGAATTTGTCCCTATTAATCCCATACAGTAAACTTTTGAGCTAAATCCCAAGAATCATCCTCAAATGGCATTTTCCAGTCCAGGGCAGTTTCTAATAATGCATTTAACGTAACCTCAGTGGAAGGAAATCTGTATTTCCAGTAAATTAGGACACACATTCCCAGAAACCTTACTAAGAGTTCAGAAGACATAACATTGGGAGGAACTGATAGCCTGTAACTGACAGGATAAAAATTCAGTATGATCTTAAGACAGTTACAGAAGTGGCTTAGCATCAAAAAAAGCATCAGGTGCAAAATACTTAACTTAGATCAGAAAAATTGTACACATGAAACCAAAAAGAAGAATGGTTAAGCAGCAGTTGTTAAGAAGAGCTTTAAGGGAGCGCCATGGATCACAAGATGAACATAAATCAAAGTTTTGTTCTGTGGAAAGAGGCAGGCACCACATCAGGATGCATTTTACGATATTGTCTGTGAAAGCCTGAAGAAGGAGCCCTTCCTGTAACTGTGCCAGGAGGCATCTGGACACTTGCCCTGTAAACACCAAATTGGGAAAGAGGTTCACCATATAGGGTGAGTCTGAAAAGGGGAGACAAAAATAAGAAAGGGTGGAGAATCAAGGGGAAGGGGACGAGAAGACAGGGGAGCTGAAGAGGGAGAAAGGCAAGGCTGAAACTGAAGCTATTTAATCAAGACAAGACAGGACGAAAGTGGCAGAGGCATTCAAATCAATGAAGAGAGAACAGCTATTAAACTATTTAGAGTTATGACAGTAAACAGACAGAAAGCCATGGGCTTAAACTTCAACAGCAAAGACAAGTTATGCACTGGGGGAAAGCTAATAAAGTTATCTGGCAGGCCCAAGGAGACCGTGGACCCTCCAGCACTAGAAGTCCTTAAGATAAATGTGTTAAGAGACGCAGGCATATTTGATTCTCCCACTGGGGCAGGAGAGATCTCAGGAGCCACTTTCCAACCTTAAATTCAATTATCCTATGACTGTACAAAATATAATCCTGTGATTCTGTTGCCATCACAATAATATTCATCTCTTTAAAAACTACACAGCCACCACAAAAAAAAAATAGAAGGAGAAGAGGGGTGATAAGTTTTTTAATAAGTTTCCTGTGATTGACCTGAAACAAAGCTCCTGCTAGGGTCCTGGGTGCCAATTAAGGAAAGCTCCAGAAGGATATACTAATATTTCCCATTTTGTCTGCTATTTTACCATCACAACTATTCTCTAGATTCCACTTTGTTTGTCCTAATCTCAATGCATCACATCCTCCACAGCAATTTTCAAATACATCCCCTCAGAAGAGTCCAAAAGATTCTCTGCATGATAAGGAAGCGCCAGGAATCTTTTTCTTCTCTTTTTTTTTTTAAATGAACATGTTTTTGAGTTAATAATATGCTGAGGGAGCAGCTGCACTCAGCAAAACTCCAGCTATAAAACCCCAAAAAGCTTGTGTTTCTTTCACATCATACTGCAGCCAAGCCAGCTGAGTCTACATCTGCCTCAAATCACTGGCAGGTAAAGTTTGTGTCTCGCTATAGGGATGTAGTCCCACTGGGTTATTTTATTTATTTGAGGCAGAGCAAACTGAAACATTTGGTTTAGCTTGAATTTGTATTTCTCCCCAAAGTTCACATGAATTTCTGCATTGTTTTGTTTCTATGTATCTTTTTTATTGTATCTATTGTATACTTGCAGCAACAAACAAAAGCCATAAAACTGATACAGGATTGCGATGGCCACTTACGCTGCCATGTGCTTCAAGGGCTGTGACAAAGTAACACACAGTATTCATATTTGTAAATTCCGCATAGAAATTCAAGATGGGCAGCACTAATTTTCAGTTAACAAATTATAAAACTGGTGGGACAATCATAAATATAATAGTAATCAAAGTATCTTTGCTTTTCTCTTTATCTAGCCTTCAAAGGTTTTAGCTTTTACTAGTTATGACCTTCCTGTTGCCATTTGTGTCCATGTTTCTTTAAATCATTTCTGTTCCCATAAATCCATCCTGTATTGACAACACTAAACTGAGTTTGTTTCATGGAATCATGGAATCACTGAGCTGAGTTTGTTTGTCTTTCATTCAAAACATACAATGTGAAAAATTATTTTCCAATCTCTTAAATGACGCATGCACATATGAAGCGACTGATCTGGGGAGTACTGCTTGACCATATCGTGATTCTGTGATTCTAGGCTAGGGATGCCAGTTAAGCAAAACACTGACCATGTTTTATAACATCTGTACTTGCCCTACAACCCTCCCTGCTTGTCCTTTACTGTCCATCCTGCTCCCACCTCTCCCTTTCACCTGCTCCTCCTCATGACTCTGGATCTTCACTCACACAGTGGTTTAGCATAGGAAGTTAAACAATTATGCTAAAAGAAAGAAACTTCAGCAGGTACTCAGATCAATTAAAAAATATCAAAAGACACTGATGACAAATATTTGGTCATTCCTTACCCATTTTGAGAGGACAAACAGGGAATTATTTGAGAAAAAGTTTGAAATTAATCGATTGATTTCACTATGTGAATGTAAGCAAGAAATTAGCGCCTTAGCCCAGTGGAAAGACACAGATAAAACACTTGCACACAGAAAGAGAATCCATTTTGCTTGTGTTTATAAAGCAGGTAAATAATCAGTAGCAGTATGCCAAGGCAGGCCCACAATAGCCATTCAAGACTTTAGACCTCAGTGAAAATGCGAGTCAGAAAGTGTGAATTAATGTCATCAGGTGTAGCCACTGACCTACATAAATGAAAAAGACAACCTGACACATTATTAAGAACAAAAGACTACAAATGAAAGCAACAGAGAATGAATTTTCTACTCATTTTAAAGTGTAAGTATGACCTCAGTTTTCAAAGCAGACCTCCTGTAGCTTTTATTTGACTTTCGTGGCACAGTAATTTATGACACTGTGATGAACTGCAGTTGCCTGTTTTGCTCACAGCAGTGTCAGTACTTTATAACGTGGTTACCTACAGGCCAACACACCTGTGACCATGCAGTCAAAATCTCATAGAGATTACAGCTCAATCTGCATTTGCTGTAGACATTAGTAGGAAAAGTGAACATATACACAACATGAACTGCATGTATAATTTGGCAATTATAAGTACAAAATCTGCAAGTTTCAAATGATCTTTCATTTTCATTCACAGAAATGTCAAGAATTCATCCAGTCCTTTCCTTAGCTTAGAAATAATGTGAGGTGTATCTAGGTCATCCTTCAAACATACTTATCTTCCGAAAAATCTGCTGTGAGTGAAATTCTACAGTCTCTCATTATGGCTTGTTCAAGTGATCAATTATATGCATAGTTGTCTAAACTAATACTCTTTTCACGCAGAGTCAACTCTTAATTGTTCTATTTCAAATGGACATGGAGCTCTTTAATGAATTTTATGTTGTTGATTGCAAAACATTTTTCCAGTTCTCAAGTCCACTTACATATTTAAACTTACTTCTCCTACCTATGAGTCTTACACACATTTTATGAGTATATTCTATAAGTTATCCTCCAATGTGTTATAAATGCTTCTGAAATGAAGACACGTTTGCTGTTTCACCCCAGAATGTTGGGGTTTTTTTTTGGAGGGTGGTAGGTAGAAATCCAGGTGGGAGCTACATTGCATCATATTATTATCATCCGTAGCATGTGGGATCCCCTCTATTCCCAGAGGGTTCCAGAAGGTAACCACTAATAACCCAGAGGGTACCATAAGCATTCATGGATGGTTTTCAATTTCCTCAAAGAGCACACCTGAATTACCTTTTTTCTAATCTGACATTCTGTCTCTTCCCCTCTTGTTCCTCATTAATATTACTGCATTAACTATAGAGTCACAATAATCTTTTTTGATAAAGTCACAAAAAAGTCTTAGCACTCTATTCTGTATCCAGTATTATCTTTTCAAAAAGTTTCTGCAATAAATATTAGACTTGTCCTTTTTTCTTTTTCTTACTTTAACTACCTTTAATTAATTTCTGATATATTTATAGAACTGTTGATGTTACTTACCTTTTATGTATTTTTTCTCGATTAATTAACTTCTTACGTTAGGACCACTGATTTTGTTCCTATAAGCTGGTACTGTCTTTGCTTATACGTTTTCATTATTCCTTTCACATTATCAGGTTATCGGGACCCTGATTTATTGACAGCCCCTTGTTCTTTGTTTCACTTCTGTGATTCAGGTTTGTTTGCTAGAATGTTTGTGTTCTCACCTGTTTTCCTTTTTTTTTTCCTTAGTTTCCTTTCATAGACCCTAACCTAGCAACTCTGATTTTGCTGAAATAGGCTTTCTTGAATCCCTTATGACTGTCTGGCTCTGATGATTTATATTATTTTATGATGTGGATAAATACGTATTAAGGATGAGGCATGGAAATCACTGTATTCATTTTACAAATCAAACATTTCCAGTGTGACACCCTGTCTTCTTAAGTGCAAAATGGTGACATGCATCTCACCGCCTGATCCCTTGAGTTTGTAAAACTCTCTTTTTTCATGCTGTAACTCACAGGTGTTGACATATAAGATTCCAAACCTAAACCAAAAAAGCAAAGTTTGAGGATGTGTAAGAGGCAGTTCTTAGAGATACAAAAGGAGAAAGGGCAAGGTAAATACTGCCTGACAAATCCTTCCCTGACTACCACCCCTGGATTCACAGTGTGAATTGTAGAGCATTTGCTACAGTTTGCTTCTTAACTTTCAAAAAAGCTTCTTCTAATACCTTCAAATTGACTGTACAAAAGGTTCACAGTATTTATTTGCCTTCATACACTGAAATAGTACATCAATTGCACAGATGGGCAGTTTCATGTGCTTTTCATTAACTTTTTTCCTTTTAAACACACCTTCTTTGCTCAAGCTAGTTTATGCTGGTTTTGTTTTACGACATGATGGTTTATAAAATTTCTGTCAAACTGTGTTACTGTTTGATCATTATAAGAACAATCAGAGTAAGTGTTGCCAGTTACAGTTTTTCATCCCAGCCAAGTCACAGTGTACATATGGTACAAGATATAAAGCAACGCGAAGACTGATTAGCGTGCAAAGTGCAGTGCAGTGGTCTTTACTATTCATCATTAATGTCACAGTGGATTTTAGGAAGCAAGAGACTTTTCCCATAGCCAAAGAAGTCTTGCACATAACCACAGAGAAGAAAAGCCAACCAGAAATTATGCAACATGTGTGAGCATGGACTTCAGCAATAACCTCCTTTTCAGAAACAGAAAGATTGTTGCTATCACATTTTCCTGCTAACTCCTCCTAAAGGTTCAGGAAACATATGTCAGAACAGCTTTCCTTAAAATGGAGCAGTGAACTTTTCCACACATTTCCTGGAAAAGCGTCACTTCCTAAAAACATTGCAGCATCTGTCTCAGAATGCCTGAAGCCCCATCCAAAGTTTGCAATGAACAAGATGAAGAAGATCTCTGTCATCTTTGGACTACATGTTATAAATGGATGTGGATATTTGAGAAAAATTAGGGTCACAAACAAACAAGGCTAGCAAACAAACCTCCTGAAGATCCTAGAGACTTCCTGTTTCTCTTTTGCCTTCAGTGTTTTACAGCCAAATGTCCAAAGGTTCTTCATGGTTTGCCCTTTTTTTCTTTTTTTAAAGAGGGTACAATCTGAATTCTCACTGATCTCTACACATTAAAGACTAATATTACTTGATGCCCACACAGGAAATTCTATGTGTACTTAATTTATTCTGCACGTGCAGACTTTAATGGAGCATACATACTCAATGGCCTAAAAGGCATCTCTTCAGCAGGAACTTTCAGAAGGTGGATCCTCATGAAATTGCTCACAGAAGGACCAATTTTAAATACTTTCCTTGCTAGGGAAAAATCTAATTTCAAGCAGCCAACACATTCATATGCTTGACAGGAATGAGCAACAATTTACAGCGTGTTGCCTACTTCATTGGTTAATATAAGAAACTGACATTTATGCACGTCAGAACTCATACGGAGCCACATCACCAAAGGAATTGTTTGGGGAGCACTTCAGCAGGCACAACTCCACCACAGTCTTTAAAAAGTGTGCATATGACACCCTTCCTGTAGGCAGTCTGGCTCTCTGAAATCATTTAGGACCCACTCAAGAACCGTCATGACTTTTGGGGGGAGGTAGGGGAAGACAGAGAGTTCATAGGCAACAAATTAGTAAAGAAAGCTCTCAAATGAGTTCTCTGTCAGACTATGTTCTTGAAGTGCCTAATGAATCATAATCAAATATATGTGATTAACAGAAGGTGAATCCAACTATATGGAGACCAAATGAATATAGTGGCTTGTAGCCACATCATCTTGTGTTATGAGCCAGTCAGACCTCCCAAGTTAAGCAGTGCTGAGCCAAGTCTGAATTTAAATAGGAGATCCTCCAAGGAAAACTGAGTGCATGTGCTGAAGGAAATAGTACTGGTAGCCCTTGTCTGTCTGACTTACTACCGAACTAAGGCTCTTGTATGATGCCAACAGCACAGGACTGAGGCTGTAGAAGAAACTCAAATCTTTGAATCCTAGCTCCTAGTGGTCATTAAAAATCCTTCAGCAGTTTTTGGAAAAGTAATGATGTTCACACAGCCAAATTTCATACTAGATAATTATAATATAACAAATATCATGGCAGTTTGAGGCCGAGACAGAGTTTTCTTTCACTTGTTCCCCATCAGCTTTCACAGGGTGTTATTGTAAGGAGTTAGAAAGTTCTACTCAAGAAGTGATTTCATTTATGTTCTAGTATTAAATAAAGAGATTATAGCATATTGTACTGGAATTACAAGTTGAAATTAATTTTTTTTTAACCTTCATGTTACACCTTTTCTTTGATTTGTTTCTTACTCACAACTGCTATAATGAGCATATCTATTCGGTGGTATCTATCTTTGCGTTGCATGAAGATAACTGAATATCTCATGATTCTTAAACTCACAGAGTAATTTAGGCTGAAAGGGACCTCAGGAATTCACGTAGTCCAATCACCTGCTCAAACTGCAGCTAATGTCAAAGTTACATCTGGGTGCCCAAGGCCTTGCTGTAATTTACAGGCACAAATAATACTCTCCCAATTTGATACATGATGTGAAAAAAACAATAGCTAGGGGGAAATTTTTGGTCTTTACTTGTTTTGGAAATATCCTGCGCTATACCATTCTGCAAATCCCTATTCAACCGTTGCCCCATTTTGTTCACACTTGAAAGTTTTTGTGTATTCACAGCCTAATTCAGTGTAATGATAATTATTGTTAATGTTAGTAGCTCAGAATGTTCACTGGGATGAGTCTGTGAAATATACAAATAAATTAAGGAGAGAGAGACGAAGAAAACAGCTAAAACTTTGTAGCATGGTCATAATGACAAGAATAGCAAATAAGCTTTTTGACACTTCTGAAAACTGGAGATAACTGACTCACATGATACTGGTGTTGAGTACATTCATATTTCTGGTGCAAAGTGTAATGCCCATTACCAGTCGATTTTATGAGATTAGTACGAGTTCCTGCATACAAGAGACAATGAGCAGTACCTCAGGCAAAAAAGGAGCTAGATGAAGAGAAAAAAAGTGGGAGAGAATTTGGATTTACATACCAAATACTATTGAGATTACTTAGATTCAGTGTATTTGTCCTTTATATAACTACAATACGTGGATTACTCATTTGCTCATCCTTTATTAGTCCTAGAAGTGTGCTCCTCACTGGAAAAGCAGAGAGACAGTCTGGGCTGTAAACTCTATCACCCAGACTTGGAGGAGCCAGAACGCACCAGTAATCTGTGGGATGGGATCATTCAGACTGGTTTTGTGCGTGAATGCGTGCATTTGCTTCTTAATAGTTTGTCAGATTGCTGTTACTGTGGGACAAAAGGAACTTTTTAGGAGCACTTTGAGTGAGAAAAAGGATGACTCCTTTGGCTATGACTAATGTATGGTGATTAATATCTAGCCAGAAGCATTTCCTGGCTTCATACTTGGGGAAAACTTAGGGTGCATCATCTCCCTGACCTCTCTGTCCTGGCTTCCATAGAAAGAAAACTGAGAAATGCAGGCCAGGACTGTGGATGATGGGAGACAAGGACAGCATGGCAAACTATAAGCAGTACTGGCCCATACACAAAGTTTGTGAGGACCAGGATTCTGATAGCCTTACTGATCAACTCGTCTAGCAAGGAAAGAGAAAGGAAATGAGTAAAAGTAAGATGTAATCAGCACGTTGCAGAGAACAGCACGGCTCACACAAGCAGTCAGGCACTTCCCACGAATACAGAATACGCAGCAGCAACAAAAGCGTGCTTTAATCCAAATTGACTAAAGTGAACATATCTGATTCTTTCTCTGCTTTCTCATATCTATGGAATTAGAGCTCTACTTCAATGTGCTGAGACCCTGACGTGTTATTTCAATGAGCTCAGCAAATCTTTGAGGCACACTTTCCTGACAGCAGCCGCAGTTGACAGTTACGCCTATGAGAGAAAGATGACTCCAATGTTTACTACTTCTTACTTTTTTGTGCCATTTGGATCTGGTTCTGTTCTTCACTTCTGGTTTCCAACTCAAAAAGGTAACCTGTAATTCATCAGCTTTGGGAAAAATATGTGTGATCTCATGAATCCTGGATGTTGTAAAATATCGGGGTTTTGGTGAGGAGACAGAGGCCTGTACACCATTAAAATAGTAAAACTCGCAATTTTCCAGGGGTTTGCCAAGCAAGTCTTGAATGCCTCAAATCTTCCACAATCTGTTTGATATATCAGGAGGGAGATGCAGTAAACTATCCATGAGGGTAGCTAGCACAGATCGTAGCATCAAATGCATGACATTTATACACTATAAACTTACTTTAAATTCCATGCTACAACAAGTACTGTAACATTAGAGAGGGCAAAGTTGGAGAATACTGATTGTGACCATGTGTAGAACGAGGATAATTTATTTTTAGCATTGTATTTCTGTTCTAATGCAATTCTACCACCCAACACACAGACACATAGATATCTAAAACATTATCTAATATTTTAAATAGCTATCATAAGCAAAAGCCAGAAAAGGAATAGATGTGTGTTTATTTTACATCATGTTAGGAGTGTAAAATGTATTGGTGGTGGGGAAAACTTATATTCCCTTCATGGATTCACTGGATCGGGTTTTCCCCTCCACCACAAGGTCCAATTCCAAAATTTACTCCAGAATAATAATGGGTCTCTGTCTCAATATTCCAGAAACTGGCAGCCTTCAGAAAGAAACAATGAAGTCATCAACAGTACCATTAGAGGGCTTCTACTCCTCACTGAAATGGCACTGAATAGACCATAGAAGACAAAGATGGAACAGGATGGCAATGAGAAGAGAAAAAGACAACTTTCCCTTTTCACCTGAGTTTAGTGATGGTCCTGTATTACTTTATAGTTCTTCAGTAATACAAAGGCTTTATGTGAGGGTTTTGTACTATACTTGTTTGAAAAGAAGTAGAACATTCATCTTTAAATTCCTGCATCTGGTAGTATTGCTCACATCTTTGCAAATTCCACTAAGAGAAAGGACCTTCTGGGAGAAAAAAATCCACAATTATCTTCTGCTCAAACATTCATAGCAGAGACTCATAGTCCTTCTTGTCCATTTTCTACAGCCCCAAATAAAATCCTTGTCAAGACATAGTGATAAACCCCCTGCCAAGACAACAGCAGCATACTTTAATCCAAATTGACTGTGTCTTGTTCTGCTTCTTAAATCTATACACAATTAGACCTTATTTGCAACTTACCAAGACCTTGGAGAGCTTGTTATTTGGATGAGCTCAGCAAATCCTTGAGGTACACCTTCCCGACAACAGCCACAGTCGACTTACACCTATGAGAAAGTGATGATTGACAACATATATAATGTCTGAAACATAACTCTATTGGTTGCACTTTCTGATCCCCCAAATGTTTTTTTAAACAAAAAATAATCTGAGGAGAAAAGCTGAGCACAGCTGACTGTATATTGCAGTAGCTACCTATCTTGTGAAAACTCAGCTTCAGATACCTTTTCTTATATTCATCATTTGGGCTAGTGATTATGCTAAAACAGTGCCTCTTTCACTTCCCATGCAAAGGACTTCATGACATTCCTGGAAGGAAAAAAATTCTTCTGCATAAACCCCATTTTTTTTGGTTATTCTTTTTTATTTGCTACCCAGAATTTTTGTTGTTAGGACAGCCCTGAAATACTGCATCTATGCAATATCGGCTCCAGTGATATTGAAAATCTGCACAAAGAGGATTGTTAAAAAGGTGGAAGGAGAGAGGATTTTGGCCAGCAGCATGTTCATCAAAATGCTGAACTTCTGCCCTAAGAAAATGCCATGGGATCTTTAATCACGAGGCAGAGCAAAGAAGGTGTTTACATGTTATCCAGTTTCCCTTACCTTTTGAAGCAGGAAGGGCAGAGTCAGCGTTGCCAGAAACTGATCTTTTGGTCTAGATTTTGTATGTATTCTAAGCTTGATGAGTAGGTCTCTGAATTATTCCCCCCAGGTTTAGATTTTAAAAAGGCCATCATGTTTTCTGCCAGTTGGTAATGTCAGAAACAACAATATTGCTGTTAGCGTTTAACAGGTAATACTGCTTATTTCATGGAGTAGGTTTTGTTCCAGATTGGGATTGAAATTGATTTGTGTTAATGATTTAACTTGTTGACAAATAAACATTTGAGGGAAAAATATATAACATAATCCTGGCAAACCAAACCGTGCCTTTAGCTTTTCCTTAAATTTAAATTCAGCTATTTATTACATCACCCTTTGCCAGAATTGGGCAGTAAACTACTTTCATATTCAGAAGAATGTTTCCATTTAAAATTTACATTTAAATTGCAATAAGATGCTGGATCTCTTTGTTTTTGAAGAAACTGTATTGCATTACATTAGCTACATTGCTAGAGAAATGGTGCATTCCGCTTCCTGTATCAGTTTCAATTAGCTGGGTGCATTACTCACCCATTTTATCATGGAATGCTAAAGTTAAAATTAGTGTAATACGAAGTGTCACAAACCACAGCTACAAAACGGATTGGTTAGCTGTTAATTACTTAAATACTGCATCCTGTGCATAATCAATTTCTTACCTACAGACATGATATATTATTGACAGTTTGGAAGACAAACTCTATTGCTGTCCAGCATAATTCTGAAATATAATTTATAGCGGTTATTTGGAGAACTATATCGAGTACATTAAAGCCATATGGTACTGTGGTTTCATCCCCAAGAGATGCCTCATCAGCTAAGAGAAGCATTATGATCAATATGTATATTACTCATTTTTAATAGAGTGTACTAAGCTGTAGAAGATTACTGTTCCTGCCAGTTACTTGAAAATATGAGGTGCAACAATTATTTTAAGATTGTTGGAGAGTTACAGTATTCTCAAGATATAGAAAATATGTCTTTGTTTTGTTATGTTTAGAGTCTGAAACATTCTCTAGCAGCTGAAATTCCCAAGAAAATAGTATGCCTAACGAGACAACTTAAAACTTACAAAAGGTAAAATCTTATTTCAATTGTAGTGCTCAAACGATTTGCTAAGTATGGCTTCTTGAAAAGAAAAAAATAAAAGTGAGAGAAAGATAAGAATACTGTTTGTCATTTATCTTGGCAAGAGGACACAGTATCTACCACAACTATGCCAATTTCACTACTAAAAATAAAAAGCGGTGAGCACTATAATGATTGCTGCAGCCTTGGCAATACAGAGAATGTTGGATTTTTTAAAAGATTCATGTTATGTACACTCGTTCCTCAATACGCTGAGAAAAAACCCACATAAATATCAAGTATTACATTAACCTCTGACCTGGTAGAAACATTAGCAACTTCAGACTCGGAGTAAAACTGCACTGCCTAACTAAGGATGCAAAGCCACAGGCATGAAAGATGAAAATAAAATATAAAAAAAACTAACACAGTCAAATTTCAGTTATTCATACAGATGAAGCAAGTGAGGAGGAATAATTCAGAAATAGCAGAACTGCAAATACTACAAAATTGGTTGGGAATAAAATGAAACTAGGCTACAAGAGAGGTGGGGAGAGGGGAAATAAGGAGTGGGAAGGTCTGTGCACCAGTGATACCCCATGAAGATAAGCCCTCAGAAGACAGTACAATCCCAATACGCCCTTCCTGCTTCTGGACCCAAGGCTGATGTACCATCATTGTATATTAAATCCCCGCTTGAACCTTGGCCTTTCAGTCAGCAAACACCAAAATCAGGGAACAATTCCTCCAAATTTGAACACCTGAGTTAGGGGCAGGATTAGGGGTGTTACAGTTGGAACAGGGACCTAAAGATCAGATGGAGAGTTCAGACTTATAACTGTGTCTTGAAATGCATTTGCACAGTGCTCCACCTAAACTAATAAACCATTCAGTGGCAACTCAGGTCCAGCTCTTTGAATATTGTCTGGAATTTTCACCCCTATCTGCTTTAAATATCTGGTTCAGTGAAAGATTTTTAACTTGAGTTACTTTATCTTGAAACGGGGAAGGTTCAAGGAAGCTCAGCAGTCACTCAGGTATGCTTAATCAACTTTACATTAAGCACTCTTACATTACAGACGGTAGGAGCTAAAGTTAAACAGAGTTTCTAGGTATGCATGCACTTTTCTAACCAATTTACGTGTTATCCCATAATCCTCAGTTTTATTTATTTCCAAACCTTCTCTCCCATCTGTTCCCTTCTGCACTATCTATATATTATCTTACTCTATTTATCCCTAACAGATTTTTGCTTCCTCTCTCTGTTCTAGTTAGATTAATGATGCCAATATTATCTGTGTATTTCTAGTCTCTTTGTTTTCTTCGTCATGCATCTTGCATTCATACAGACACTTTCAAATACTTATCACTCCCTCTGACCCTTCCACAAGAGTCCAAGTTTTTATTCCTATTTCACAAATGTTCTCTCTTAATATTTTTCCTTTTTTCCTCCTTTAAACTCAGATTGCCAGTTTAAGTGCTGAATCCCCGTTTGAGCTTCCTTCCTTCCACCTTTTCTAGCTTTTATTTGGCTCTGCTCTTTATTCCTCAACCTTTATTCCTGTACCTTAGCTAGAGGTTCTTTATCAAGATCTACCTCCTGAGATTGATGCACTAGCAGCTTCTTCTCTTTTCTTGCAATGTTGTGTACCCTGTAAACTGTTCATTAAACATGTCTAAATAACTGCTGCATTAAATGCCTCTGCACACCATTCTGAAACACGTTCAGGTTGTAATCTCTCTCATGTCCATGGTACTAAATTTTGCTTGTGACACTACAAGTGTTCCTGCAAAAAACGCTTCTGTTATCCTTTCTCAACATTAATTCATGAGTACTGCGATAATTTGGATTGGAAGAAGCCCAGTACTGTTATTTTTAATGATGGAGCACACTTTCTTCCTTTGGGAGATAAAACAGTCAAATTGTAACAAGCTGTTTTGCCTTGCTGCTTCAGGCTGCCTCTGGTCCTAAAGACGCAATCATAATAAAGCAAATGTCTCATCTGACTAAATAATCAAGCACACACCACTGCTTAGAGAGAGGAGTAAAAAGCTGCAGGGTTGAAGAATGAAAAAGAAGCTTGCAAAAATCAGCCTGTGTACATATGGCAATAAGTCTACCTGAAGTTTCCAGCTCTGTTTAAAAGAGACATGACAAATCAGTATTACAGACATACAAAACCTGATACACAAAACACGCTGCAGAGGCCCATTTGGAGGCACTTATGAGCAAAGACAAAATTGTCATAAATAGACAAGCAAAACACCACAGAGAAAAACTTTTTACAGTCTCTGGACTCTCACCATTTCAGGAACACTGAATTTCCAAACAACCTCTTTCCGCTCTTCCCAAATCATTCAGTGGAGGCAACAGTTGACTCTATAAAGAGAGATGACTACCGGAAATACAGCTGATAAAACTAAAGAAACGTCTTTATATTATTACACAGGAGAAAAGGATGGGTCGGGAAAGGCACAGTTGCTAGACTGTGCTAACAGTGCAGCTTAACTGCAGTTTTGCTAACAGTGGACTATAATTGAGTACGAGATACCTGATGAGTGCTCAGACTCCAAATAAAGGGTTGAAATACACAGTTTATTCACAAAATTCAGAAACTGACTTGTGTAGAGTTTAAGACTGGAAGGGTATGTCCCAAACACTATTTGCACTTACTGTGATACCTCTACAGTCAAATTTAGAATCATAGAATCATAGAATCATTAGGGTTGGAAGGGACCTTAAAGATCATGGAGTTCCAACCCCCCTGCTATGGGCAGGGACACCTCCCACTAAAGCAGGTTGCTCAAAGAGCCATCCAGCCTGGCCTTGAACACTTCCAGGGATGGGGCATCCACGACTTATTCTGTTGTAAGAAAAAAAAAAGAGAAACAAGATACTTTTATTAACAAATAACAGTACCTTGATAACTTATGCTACCAAATACAACAAGAAACGTCCCCACAACTGAAAAGATAGGCCTTTTAGCTGTTGTAAAAGGGCTATGTAAAAGGTGGAGCTGCCTCCACTCTTTGAGAAACTGCATCGTAAGGGCATAATGGAGTTAAAGGCAGTAAAGAGAAGAGCTACTAAAGTGAAGGAGGACTAAAAAGACTAAAAAAGTTTGGAGAGAAGAGGGCTAAAAGGGAACATGATCAACTTTTGCAAGTTCATGAAGGGTAAACTGAAGGTAAAAACTGTTACTAACCAAATCCTGTAGTCCTTCTAGCAGGTAGTCACGTGCTGAAACACCAACAGACACTGAAGGAAATAGGTATGGATGTATCCTCTGGCATCCCTAATCCAACAACTGTGAACATTGATGGGAGAGGAACAGTCTACAGAGAGGTCAGGCTCACATGTCCTTCGTCCATCTCTTCCTCCATGTCAGAGAGCTAGATCTGATCCAAAAAGACCTTTCTTATGCTTTTACATGTTACAAGAAAATTAAAATCAAATGAATATCCATAGAGATGAAATTGAATACAGAAATAGTAGCTGATACCCCTACAGTGACAAGACTATGCTCAAAAAATTCCTCTTTATCAGCTGGTCTGAATTAGCAAGTCAAAAGAATTAAAGCATACGAACAGGACAGATGACTAGCACAAACAGACTTTGCAGGCCAAGAGCAATATCATAAGCCAGATGTTAGCACCTGAAGTCCCTGAAGGTCTAAGCCTATGTCTGAAGTATATGGCCTGGCATCACTCACCATCTCGCAGTCCCAGATGTATTCCGACTCGGCTGTGCCCAGGATCCATGTCAGGGTGAAAGTCAAGCACATGCCACCTGCCTGTCAACATGATTTCCACGGAAAAAATAATTAGCAAACCTTGTTTCAAGACTTAACACAGATCACTTTTGCCCCTCCACCTACACAGAGCTTTTAAGCTGTAACAGTTTGGTAAATAACATCTTCCTGTGACAGCCTAAATACCAGTGAGCAGCAAGGCAGCAAACACACGTACACCATGCAACAGTAAAGGTTTTGTTAGAAGGGAAAAATTGCCACAAGTTGCAGATTGAAGGAGGCACTGTGAAATCAAACTATATTACTAAGTACAGACACACCATTGAAATAGCTCTCTTAGTAAAGAGCCAGTTAATTAAATAAGCACAGAACCCTTTCATTGCTATTAACCAGCACGGACTACTAGCACAGTCTCATTTATCCAATATGAGCCAATCTATGTCTTGGCTCCTGACTGCAATGAAAAAAGAAAGATCCTGGCAGTCTATCATTAATTATTTTATCTCAGTTACACTTGCATGAATCTGGAGTAAATTCAGAGAAGAAAGTGGAGCTATTTCAGATTCCAAGCCATATAACTGGGGTGAGGATCTGACCACCCAATATGCATTTAAGAGAAGCTTTTATGCCCACTTAGGCATAAGTTGCATGCATCTAGACAGCCAGCATGCACCTGACTTGTCTACAATTACTACCATTTCCTTTTTTCCCCCCTGTCAAATCTTCCTCCTCTGAATAAATGCACTTCATGGTGTTCTGATGCATGGCAAAGAGTAGGTTAAATTCTTGTCCCAGTTTTGTATAGAGTTGTTAAGCATCAGAAAGGAGAGTGGCCAAAAGAGCAGTGCATATCATTCTGCAGATCATTAACTGGTAATGTAATCTGCCCAACTCTAGGTGTCACATCCAAGAAAAGACCACAAAATTAGAAACGTAGTGCTCTGAACAAGGGGAGTACTCGGTGTTCTTCTCCCTGCCCTTTATGCAAGCATTGTGGTAAGCAGCCAAGCAGAAATCAGCGTTTTGCACAAAATGTCTCAGAACCTGACAGCAAATCCAAACAGCTATTCAGCGTCATGCACTCCAATGTGGTCATGTAATTTATATATTATGATAATCTGGTTTTCATCTAACCTACTAATTCGGCTGTTGTTTCATTTAAATAATTGGCTATCTGACTCCCCACCCATGTTGAAGGATATATACACCGCTCTACCACTCTATTGCAAGGATACCATTAAACTAGACAAAATGTAACGAAAAAAAGAACAAAGAGAATTTTCTAAGGGAAAGGAACAGTATTCACTTTCATAGGAGCTTATCTCTTATTATATATTCTAAAATAGCGAAATTTTTGAACATTTAGAGGGAGACATTACTCCGAACACTATTTGAAAGGATCACATTCAATGCTTTATTTCTGGGAACAAAATGATTTGGTTTTGGTTTTCTGGATTTTGGTTGGTTGTTTTTTTATATACAGATATGATTCTCTTTCCCAAAAGTCTTGCAGATAAGCAGTATAGCAGTGGCTATCAACAGCTAGCAAGGGACTTCAACAAAGGTCACAATAAAGAGAGCAAGAATCACAAGGCTACGTGACACTGCTGGGGACACTTTGGTCAAATATTCCTTGACCAGGCTCTGTAAGGCTGTGTTCAGTCCATACATCCACTTGCCTGCTCTTGTCTTTAAACATTACTCTTTCACAAGCCGTGCTGGGCAAGCAGCATTCAGCATTTGCTAATTTTAGCCACAGTGTGTGGGTCTCCTGCAAGGTTGGGGAAATGTTCCTGTGTACTCAAGTGTTCCCAGCTACAGGCTACCTCATGATCCAAGTGATGTTACCGGATGAAAATAGCCAGTGTTTTCAGGTTGGATAGTCATTTATACCCAGGGAATACAACCCCTTCCATTTTCACAGTGTTTCATGCAGTGAGCAAGTATAAGACAGTGGAGAACATCATCCACAAAATGCTATTAAGCATGTTTATCTTAATTAGGAGGTGTGGGGTTTTTTTCAGTTTTGCACTTCAGTTTGGAGTAGTCAGACATCTCACAAAATTACAGGTGGCATAAAGTCCCCTTCCCTTTCAACACACAAACTAGAGGGTATCAATTGCAATTAGAAGGAGGCATATTCAAGCCATTGTCCATGTCTCTCATTCTCCACCAGCACACGGCTACATTGTGTCAGTCCTTACCACAGGATGCAGTGCTGAGTCCCCTGTCTAATGGAACAAAACAGACAACAGTCCAAATGAAAACTGCTACAGAAAGCCCAGGAAGCACAATTTCACAATACAATGCTCAGTACCAAAAATACAAGAAAGCTAAATGTTTAAACAACAGGTCTTTTGAAATGAGTAGGTATTTGCCATTGTCTCAAAGGAGTACAGGAATAAGAGCATATAAAATTCAGAAGCAAAAGTTGGTTATAAAAATAAGAGAAAAATGGTCTAAAAAAGCAATTGGGGCTTTTAATACAAAGCTATGAGAAGTACAAATGTATTTCCTATTCCAGTTAAATAGTTCATACTAGATTAAGAAATTAGAGGAAGTTGGTAATGACAAGTTACTTATTCAGATATTCTAGTAATAATATAAAAAATGCATGTTACAGTGAATAATTCACTCAGTTGAACATGCAAAGATATCGAGTATACCTTTTGCAGCTATTTTTTATGCATTAATTAAGATTTTTAAAAAATAAAATTGGTAGAAGAATAGAATGGAAAGAAAAGATAAATTAATTGGTTCCTATTCTGGCAAAAAACCAGCCTGAATTTCCTAGGTGTTTCTATAGCACAGTGCTATTTTCACAGATCATTTCAAATTTTACAAATAGTCTTTTTCATTGCAATTTTTCAGCCCAGTTCTGTTAAACAGAATAACTGAAGATTTCCATATATTCACCGATTTGAGAAAGTTTTTCCTTTTCTCATCAAAATTTTCTCTTTTCCCTTTGTTTCCTTTCCATCCCATAATTTAAACCAATAGGTGGAAGTTCTACTCCTAAATAAATCTTTTTTCTGATTGCTTCCAATATCACATACGTTTTCTATACAGTCAAGACATTCACGTTTCAGATGGTTTTATGAGGTTTTTATGTAACTTAGATATTACTTTCTTCAGCCTTCTCATCATTTTAGGCTTCCTCTCATGTCTTAGACTCAGATCTAAACATGCTTATAAGCCAATCTGACCCTTCAGAACCCCCTGAGTCCATGTCTTAAATACAAGTGGTGCAGTACATTCGGCTGAGTCAGAAAAGACTGAAAACTGGATGGCACAAGGAGCTGAACTTCACTACTCATTTTAGAAGGGCTTCAGCTAAACTTGGAACTGATTTGAGGAGTGCCTAAAACTCAAGAGTAATAGGTACACATAAACTGCACTGCTATGGAAACTTAATAGCTTTCAGTACAGGAGTTAACTACCAATACTGACAACATTTTGCTCCTAAAGTACCTATATTGCTATGTTTGGTTACAGAAGGGAATTTTTATCGTGCTTTCTTGTACATGCATGGCAGTGGGATCTGGGCACAAAGTGTGCAGATTACACAATGAGAACAACTCTGTGGACCCGCCCCTGCTGGCAGCAGTGTCAGGTGTTGAAAAATCAGACCAAACAAAAAGACCCTTCCCTAAGGAATTTTCAGATCTGAAAACTACTGGATCTTGGGGGCACTTGGGCTGAGACTGAGCTCAGGTTACCACAAAAGGCATTAGGAACAAGTGCCAAACCTGTAGGAAGACCATGGGCTCTGATGTCTCCTGGACATAGCCATTTGGGGTTTAGCATAGCCTGAGTGCTTAGTGGCTTGTTTTAGCTGATGCTCTCTGACTGTCTGCAGCCTTTTCAAAGGAACTTCAACTTCCAATGCCCTCACGTTTATCTTTCACTGATTTCAAGATCTTGAAATCCACCAGATGTGAATACTGACAAACAAACCCATTTATCTTAGGAAGACAAACCCAAAGCAAATATGAAAATAACCTTGCATCCTGGGTAAAAGTTCCCTCTGACATTTCTCTCTGGAAATAAAAAATGCAAGACAGAAATTCTTCTCTCTTATTTTTATGATCTAAGCTCATTTTTCTCAGTCGTATTTTCAAAGGAGTCGAATGGGCTATCCATGGCGCTTAATAACACTGTCAACTCTTTGCTTTCTACTACAACAGTTAGGATGAAAAACTAGCTCATTCTTATCACAGGGATCTGCCTACAGCTCTTTGCTTGCTTTACCTTCTGCAACATAACAGCTTGTTGCTATGGTATAATGTCAAATAAGCAAAAAATACTCCTTAGTCCCTCGATTCCAAGCCCTCCGCATCCTCTGCCTGGGTTTGGTCCCGAACTGCAATTGCCAATTTCCGTGGGGCGCACAGCCAGCTGCTGCAAATGCACTCATCTTGTTTACTCAGCTTCTGCTCCCCTATTTCCTGAGCAAAAAGTCGGTGCCCAAAAGCTTTAATTGCCGATCTCTGTTCACCTGCAAGATAGCAAGAGAAAAAGCATAAATAGTGTTTGTTCTACGAACCACCATATACTGGAAACTACATACTGCAACTACGTCATTAACAGGATTTGTTAAGGTTGGAGGGAATAACTAAAACAACCTGTAATTTCTCTGACAGCTCTAACTGAAGGGTAAATTTCTTCTGCCTGTTCTACCCTGTGGAGCTTTAATTGTATATTCTAATCCCAGAGGGCCAAATTATACTCTCAGTTACAACCACGATATAATTAAAGTTAATGGAGTTGCTCAGGTCTAATTGAGGGCATAGTTTATTGCAGCAAATGTTACATTGCAATAAATCATTGAAAAGGATTCCAACCATCAGCTTTATATATCACTCAGTTTCCAGAAATCTAAGTTAAAAGTCTTTAAATAAAGCTCCACTACAGTTTATATTTGTTGTCCTCCCCCCAAATCAGTGGCTAAATAGTAGACATATAAACGTAGAACAGCCAATTCACCACTTCTTTCAGCTTCAATCACTATCCTGTTGGGGTTTTTGTGGTTTGTGTGTTGTTTTTTGTTTTGGGGTTTTTTAAAAATCCACTTAAAATTGATATAATGCAGGAAATCCTATTTACAAACTGATATCTAGTGAAGAAACAGTGCCATATCCATTATACATGCTGTGCACTACAGAAACAGATGTTAATTCCTGCCTGTGTGGTATGCATAGCAGAGAGAAATGGCTTGTCCTCATCTCAAATATATTACTATGCTGCAAGCAAAGGCATCATTCTAGCACCCGTGGAGAGAACCAATATAACTGAGTTTTAACCCAACTAACTTGGACGCCATTAACAGTAAAGCCAGGACAAACTCGCGCATTTGAAGGCCATTAAAAGCATGATATTAGACACCGATGCAAGCTGTGCCAGATTCTTTGCTATTCATAGAATCATAGAATGGTTCGGGTTGGAAGGGACCTTAAAGATCATCAAGTTCCAACCTCCCTGCCATGGGCAGGGACACCTCCCACCAGACCAGGTTGCTCAAAGCCCCATCCAGCCTGGCCTTGGACACCTCCAGGGATGGGGCATATTGCCACAGTGCCCATACCAAAACTAGTTATTTACATCTCTTTTCTGCAATTAGACCTTTCAAAGTAAGGTAGAGATGATCAAAGTGAAAAGCTTTGAATGTTAAATTGTCACATCAAATTAGTTCGCATGAACCTAATTGGAAATCTGTATCACCTTGTTCCTTACAGAAAAACTCTTATCACTATTGCAGCTGTACATATCTCTGCCACTGTTACCCCTTCAACTTATCCGAGGCCCATTAACCTAAAATGCCATTAAAATAAAAAGCCTGTACTTCAAACATCAATAGAAAATACTGCAATTTGGTGCCTTAAATACATTTATTTTGTAATTACTATTACTATTTTATCTTTGAATCAACTCTATGCTTTAAAAGTGTCTGTTTGCATTCTGGTAATTATGAAAGATTTTTAAGAGATAACAGTATTTTTGATGTTCAGGTTATATAGATAATGCTCAGGAAAGCTTTTCCCTTTCATTTAATTTTGCCTCACATTTCCTTTTTGCTTCATTGTGCATTTTAACACCTTTAAAGATAGAGCATTTCATTTCCAGGCTTGAATTAGCTAGAAACGCTTTTTTTTTTTTTTTTGGTGTGCAGCTGAGTGATGTCTTTATTCTCTTTATCTTACAATCTCTTTATTTGCTTCTGGTTTGCACGAGATGTTTCAGAAATTGCTGCTGTGAAAAGCCACTCACTCTCTTTTGGGCTTGCTATTACCTCAGGGAGTCTTATGACCTGAAACCTTGTCCCCAGCTATTAAATAAGTCTTCTTTCTTCAGTTCAACGTTTTTATCCTCTAAGTATTGCTCAACCACACCGGAGTTTTTACAACAGAGGTCTGAATGGATGGACTATTTTTTCCCCCCTTTTTTTTTTTTTTTGTGAGCAACACACAGCATCACCTTGTAAAAGCTAAATAAAGGATTATCTTCTGTGACTGGGAGTGATAATTGTGCCATTAACAGTCGTTTGTCCCATGCTTATCCAGTGCCTACGGGTCTCCAAATTTCAAGCTCCAGCTCACTTGTACTCTTCTGTTTTACTGCCTGAAAGCAGGAAAAAGGCAGGTCAGGATGCAGATGAGATGAACTGTTTCAAGCTCCATTTGGTCTTGTGTGAAGAAACCATGGGTCCCTGTACCACTTCTCCTGAAAGGATTATGCAGGCAAAACATTTAAGGACCCTTTCACAAGGGATCTGTCTTCAGATATGCTGCTGGCTAGCAAATTGGGAAACGTAACATGCCTACTCACCCACTTTTGTTTTTCTGTTGATACTTTGTACCGCCTCACATCACTGTAGCTTTTGAAGATTTCTTATTTCAAGTACAGCCAGCAGTTGGAGACTGCCTGTCTGGTTCTGCCACCGCTGAGCAATTTTTCAGTCCTCAAAGGTACTTCAGACTAGTGTCTATACATAAAAATATATGTGTGTATATATATGGAGATGTATATATATAATGCATATATATAAATGTAGATGTATGAAAATGTATAAAAGCAAAAAACTGAGACGTTACTTATTTTAAAGTTATGCCTTTACACCATTTTCTGTTGGAGTTGATTTTTTCTACTTCAATTCCTTCTTTCTCCCTAGGTCTACACTATTGCAGATTTGTGTACTACTCGCCTTCAAGTGCTTCGGTTACTGGGATTTGTTCAGCTTTGAACACATCAGAGATGGCTTCCCAAGGTTTCACACTAGCTTCTTTTGGTCTTAAGAAAATTGATCTTTGGAACTTCAGTTATGTTCTTCCAAGGGCACAACAAAAAGCCCAATTTGTTTATTTGTAGGAAAGGAATACTTATATTTTTTCCTCCCAGGCTGAAGTACATTACCATTCTGTTTGCTGCAGGTACCTATCTGGGTTCCTCACAGGTTCATCAACTGCATAGCAGCAGCCTACACCTTTCTTGAACGGCTCACACACCAAAGCACAGCCCCGCACAAATGGGTTAAGCACTGGCCCAAGTTGATAGCTGAATCATATGGCAAGTCAGAAGACTGTGCTGGCAAAAAAGGATGAGGAATTCAAATGTCTGGCCATGGAAGGAAATGAGCCAGCAGCGGCTGCTAAAGCCAAAATCAATGGGCTGCTCAGGGATCCAGCAACACGGCTGGCATGAGCTAGACTTGCTCCACCACAAATTAATGGCTCCTCTGGGCGCTGTTGTCAGCTACTGTCTGTGAATCACTCCAGGACCTCCCATTTCCCTCCGTAGACTGTATGCATCTTCTGTGGCCTTTGATCACATGAAGATTTTGGTATGTGACTCAGAAAAAAGGAGAGTTAGGCCAACTCTGCACTAGCATCCAAATACCGTACACATCTTGCAGCATATGTATCTGTCTTTCACACTAGACGGAATGACTGAAATCAAGACACTTCAGTGTTTATGTCGTGGACAGTTTAGAGTATTTTAAGCAAAGGCACTCATATTGTCTTGGGAAGATTTAGCCCAATTCCATCTTCTAATATCAAGCACACAATGATTGTGACAGCATACTTTCTAAATACTTTCAGTAGGTGCTTCCGCAAGACAGTTTGGGAAACAGAAAAGCATCTTTTAAATTGATGATTTATTTCAGCAACTTTTTTGAGGGACTATCTTCACCACAAGTCAGTACTTCAGTGAATTTTACTGAAGATTGTCATGAGGCACAAAATATAAAGGCATGAAAATATTGTTATTGGTCACTAAAGTCAATTAAGTTATTATAGCTTAAACTTCATTAATTGGTACCATGGGGTTTTGCACACCAACATACAGGAGGCTGAAAAATTAAAGACATAGGAGAGCACCAACTGCAGGTGCTCTATATTTGCACACTCCATTATATATCATTTTTAGGAGGAACACATGACACTAGGAGTTGCTACAGACAGTACATACATACTGCTTACTGCCCAGTGATTTGACTGATATTTTCTGGAAAGTTGAAAATAGATAATAAGTAGTATATATGAATTACGTACACCTTCTGAGATCTTACATGGCTTTAGAAATGTTTCAAAATGCTGCCACTTCTACAGACAGGAAAAGATTATTTGCTTGCTTTATTTTTTTAGTAACTGTCTGTTCATCCAGGATTGTATCAGACAGTCACTGTAATGTCTAGCCATTTTCCAGGGAAATTATGTGTGAGATTGATATTTTTTTCCAACCTCTGAGTATTTTTGACATTTTCATCTTCTTACAACCAGAAGAACATTTAGTCTAAGGATGTTTGAAAGGACCATCATGGGAAAGGTAGGTTGAATAATCAGGTTCCTGCACTGAGTGCTTAGCGTGGTACATGTGCTGGTCATTCTTATTTTGTCTGGCAAAAAGTTACATAGTCTTAGTCCAGCTCCTGTGAACATTTTGTTTCCTGTGGTTACGAGTCTTTTCCTATGTTGTTGACAGCTTCATTTTTCCAAAGAAGCAAAGCTGTAGAATGAGGTCATTTCGGTTCATCTGCTATCCCACAAAAAAGGTCTGGGAAGATCTAGTGTACTTCATAAAGTATTGCTGTATGTTAGAACATACCTAGAGACACAATGTGTGACATATTATATTATCTGTAAAAATCATATTTACTCATTTCCTAGGAGAAAAATTATCATGCAGTGACTTATAACTATAGAATTAATATGTCAAATTATGTGACTAATATACCAACATAAATTCATTCTTTCCAATTTTATACAACTTATCTGGCAGCAAAACGATTTTTTTTTTTTCAGTGAAACAGAATGTATATACTAAAATGCATTTCTCATCTTTATTCTAAGGCACTATATCACTTATTTCAAATTAACGTTCTTGGGGAAAATGTTTATCATTGAGTTTTGTTTGTACAAGATGTGCCTTGTACAGGCAGAATATCATCCAAGTTTCCAGCTAAAGCTCTTAGTCATCACTGTGATTGGACAAATTATCATTACTGTTGCCACTGTTGTTATTACTGTTACTGGCACTGTAGGAGAGTTTCCCACAAGCAGATGCCCCTTCCTTTCATTCTCCCTGCTCATGAGCCTTTCTACCTTGAGTGAAATACACATAGGGAACAAGACAAAGGCACAAGACAGAGGAAAAGATTCAGAAATATTTAGTCTGGGACAAATTCCTGTGATTCCGTGACTTTATCTGCATTGGGCCAGTATTTCACCTTGCCAGTTTACCTAGCCACCTACAAGGCCTGTTATAATACAGTGCATGCCAACTTCAAACTCAACATCTACAATTTAACCACGTGTTTCAAAGCACTGTGATCTGTGGAGCCATGTGCTAAGGGAAGGGCTGAGCTCATTCCCACAAGCAGATTCACTGACTTCTCTTCCCCATTATCCACCAACGCAGGCTGGAGATGGAGGTTGTATACAGAGAGGGACGTATGCACCCCACAGCGCTGTGGACAGAGGTTCCCAGAGGCCCAGCTGAACTCCCTGACTTCAAGCTGAGCAGCCAAAATGAAGGTGAGAGAGATAAAGCTGCACTATTCATAGCGTACCAGGCTGCATGCTGCCCTTTCGGCATTCATTTCAATCAAAACAAACACGTACAAAGTTAGTAACTGCCTCGACTACCTAAACTGTTAACCTTTTTTTAACATTGCTGTTTATAATTAGATTTCACAGAAAGCCAGATTGGTGGGTTTCTCTGAGCTTGACATTTTTATCATGTGAAATATGTCGGATCAAGTAATCATAAAGCCTTAAGGTCAGGTAACATGACTGAATTGCTGTTAGTAATTAAAAGTGCGATAAATAACTGTATCTGCTGTAGCTAGAAAAGATCATGTAGGTAACTTCATGTTCTGTTTTATAAATCATATTAAAAAAAAGTGTATGGGTTGTTTTATATTAAACATGGTGGTTACATGTGCCAAAGATTTATTAGTCCAGTCTGTCTTATGGTGAGTGGCTGCAGTCCAGATTCATGTGGTAGAATAATAAAAATTTTTAAATGGCTGTAGAAGTTGATGGACCAAAATGGAGTTAGTTACCCGATTGGCTGCCAGTGATGTCATAGCCATGGCTGCAGCTCCATATATGTTTATGAGAGGTTTATTCCCCTTAATTTCCACCTATATTGTAATAATAATCAGACACTCTAAGCAGCCTGTTTCTAAGAAATCACTGAACTTCCCTGTTGACTGGAGTCTCTCAGCTCCATCTACCTCACCCTGAACATGGGGTCTGCAACTGCACCCCTGAATTTCTCTGTCTCTCAGGGCTGATCAGGCTTTGCCCAAGCACTTTGCTGGAAAGAAAAGGTTGTATTTAGGGTTAGGGCTTAGGCAGGCTGTGGAAAAGCTTTCTGTTCCAAGTACTTAGCATGAGATCCTGCAAACACTTAAACACATCTATAATTTCCCTTTTGCAAGTGGCCTCACTCACTTCAATGTCACTATTATGTGAACAAAGTTATAACCCTACTTAAAAGTTTTCAGGAGACTTACTACATATATTTTCAGAGGCCAAGAATGCTGACGGCTCTTAAAGAAAATAAAATGAAAGAGAGAGATGCATGATTTGGACTATGTTCAGAATTTTCCCTAATTGCTTTAATCAAATTCCCACTAGGCATTAAAATTAAATTGTCTACGTTAGCTGAATTCCACTGGTCATTACTGGCTGGCAGCGGTTGAGGTATCAGATTTTCTTTTCCATGTTTTTCTTATGCATGGGTGTATTACATATAGGAATTACTAGGATTTCTGGTAGCCTCCCAGAAAAGTTACCTTAACTTAATGACAAGAGTTTTTTAAATATGTTATTTGATGTTTCAAAATGCATGCAAATTCAAATCGTAGTATACCTTTTTAGAGTATTCATACCACTCAACCTATTGCATTAATTTTGAATGGTACCTTGTATTTCTATCGGTCTACCATGTAGACTCCATAGAGTACAAGTACATAGATTTGCGGGATTTCCTTATAAATTCAAAATTGGAGTCTGGTGTGCACTAAGCAAAATACTATTCTGAAGGACATACCAAGTTTCTAGTACTAAAAACCCTACCTGCCAGAAAAAAAACATACTAGTCTTTTGATTATGATATAAATAAATAAATATCATCACAGGAGTAAAAGTTGTTCAAAGTTGTTCACATTCATGTTTTCCTTTTTTTTTTAAAAAACTCCTTTATTTTATAGATGTATTGCTGTCTTCAATTAGCAATACGTGTTAGAAACAACACTTTAGGCATCCCTTTTGATAACCTATTTGCTAAAAAACTCTGAAGGGATTTTGGTGTGGTTGTTTTTCCGGTAGAAACTGTTTCCAACCACAGTGACTGCAAAACAATTTGATTCCCGTGTCCAAATAGTAAAGAGCTCTTGTGTCAATACCACATCGTAGCATTCCCTGAGGAGCAGATGCTTTGTATAAATTGAATTATAAATAATACTCTGATACAGGGAGTAGTAGTCTAGTAGCAGTTTACTCTTAATGCCATAGTTTTGTTTATTAGTTTTGGCTGTTTGATAAATAGAGAGAGGTTTTAATTTAACGTAATAGTTCCTTGCATAGATAGAGAGCCATTACTGGTGCAGCCAAGTAATATCCCTTCCCATGGGAGACCCTGTCAAAAAAGGAAACAATACCAATTTAATTATTTTCCTTTCTGAATACACTGCAGCTAAGGGCTTTGGGTATTGACTTAATGTTTTTCTTCAATAAATGTAGCATGTATTATGGTATCAAGATTAATGAACCTTTACTTTTTTTTTTTTAAGCTGAGAACTGAAGGATTCTTTATTAAACAGACATATAAAGAATTGTATTAGCTTTCTTCTATACAGTTATGATTCTTCTTCCAGCACTGTAATTTCATTGTAAATTTAGAGCCATACTGTAGCAAAACTCCAGGGATTTCCCATGCAGGGGTGTTTAATGCTCAAAATGTCTTTAGTTGTACATTACTAATCACAAAGGATTTGGTTTTAAAAAACGTTCTTTTAAGCAGTAAAATATTTTCAGGAGTTACCAAATTAAAAAAAAAAGAAAAAAGGAAACTGGCTAGAAGAAAACCACACCCCCCAAAATATATTTGAGAGACCTAATTATCACATATGAGCTCCTATTAGAAAGTTAGGAATAGTAGTAGAAAATTACTCTTGGATTATTGCTTCCTGTGCAAGGGAGCGTTATTCAAAATATAATGGAGACAAATCCATTGCTTGGTGAGTGCTGAAATATTCCTGACTGGAGAAGGCCAGGCATTGGACGTTGACCCCACAGTCATTTAAAAGCCTTAGTGAGGCCATGTGGTGGCTGAGCAGAACGTGTTTTCTGACAGTACTGAAGAAGTACTCTACAGAGCTGGTATGCCAAGTATCTAGAAGATTAATCTGTATTTACGTTCACAGGGATTTCATATTGCATTGATAAGAGGACAAATGACAGCCTGTGATGATACGGTAATCTCTGTGATATAAGCACTTATAGTTTGGAAACGTTTGTGTTTTAAGTGGTAGCTATATCTATAGTTATGGCTGCCAAAGATTTCCCTTTATCTGCTGTGTTTTCAGTCGCTCATGTTTTTAAAAATGGATATTTTAGCCTGATACCTTCCATGCCAGTTATTTTGCTTAGACTCAGATGTTCAGGATACACCAGTGAATTTTTTGAGAAATATCTTCTCCAGAGTTACTCTTATTCTCTGATTCAACTACTTTTTGAAGAGATGTAGCACTATTACGCTGTGAAGAAGAAATTTAATTTATAGGCCAAAATAAGTAATGCACTCTTAAGCTCCTGCCTGAAAATCCACCCAAATTTGAATACATTAGTTCAGGCCCAAGACACATTCAGTAGTTTCATGGGGGCTAGCTACTAGATAGTTTTCACAGACAATTTGCTAAGAACAAGATGCAGCTCCCAGTAGTCACTGGAATGCAAAAACAAATGGGAATGGACCTGGGCTGCACTGGACAGCCCGTGTAAATTGCATGAACAACAACTTTCTACTAAGAAATACAGCAGAAGGTGCTATTACTCACTCTCATCTCAAAAGAGTGCATCAAACTGGGAGTAGGAGATGACCTTGAGCTGTAATCCAGCCCTTTCTACTAATTATACTTTTAGTACTATGGAAGAAGCTCTCATATAGAGATCTGATAAGGATTTTTTTATTATTATTATTATTATTGCTATTATTATTTGCCTACAGTTCTGCAAACCCAGAAAATGATGACTTTCCAGTTAGAAACACAAGGGAAAGGGTGTGGGATGGGGCACTCAGCTCAAGCAAAGCGATCAGACATTTTCACAGAAGGCAGACTTTCAGTGGAAATTTCATTTGGTCAAGAAAATCAACTTTCTCTTACACAACCATTATAAAGAAAGCAATTTCAATCAACTCTACTTATTCCCCTTTGCCAGAAATAGATGAATAGCAGCCACCCAATTTTATTAAAGAAGCAACTGAAAGGTTGCACAGGAGAAATTAGCAGGACTGTAAACTGAACCCATGTTTCTAATATGGGCAGTGACTGCCATGCTTCTTTTCAGTGTGTGTTCTCCTAATGAGTCTGATGTATCACTGTGCTCTTCTAGTCCCAGAATGGAAACCTGAATTTCCAGTCCCCAACAGTTATTTGCTGCACAAAAGGGTCCACATTTTTGGACCACAACCTCTCCTCCAAACTAGTTTGTAACAAAATCATCATATTTACTATAGAGACCAAAAGCAAAAAATCTACAAAACCAGAAAGGAATTTGGCTAATTTTCAAGGGATTTTTTGTTTGCTTATTAAGCAAACATTGTTAATTATTATTTGCTTATTCCTAAAAGCTAGGAAGTTCAGTTTTAAAAGTCTTCATAAAAAGAAATGTTACACTTGCAAAACACAAACCTCAAAGCTTAAAAATGCTACAATTAACATTCCCCTGCATCTACTGGGGAAGATTCTGCAAAAATTCGGATTCACCTCAACAAATTTTAGAAGATGAAAAAGTAGGCTTAAAGTCCTCTAAGCTTGTAATTCGTTTCAGTGTATAGAGAATGTGAAAGATGCAGGCAGAGTAGATGAATTGCTCTACACTGGAGTACTTTTCTTTTACTGACTAACTTAGACTGAAATACTAATTTTAAAACTAAAAAATTGAAGTGAAATGATTCTTATTTCCACAGTTTTGTAGGAATCCCCAATTAATCTGTGAGGGAAGGAAATGGAAGGAAAGGGAGTTGAAATGGAGAAAGATGTACAGCAGGATGTTTCGAAAAAGTTAAATTTTGTGGAATGAGAGGAAATTCTGTCTGTCCAGATAACTCTTTTCACCCTTGGGCCAGGTCTGCTTTGAAGGACTTTGGTGCCTGCGAGCAGCTCTGTTAGGGACACTGACAACATCTGCACTGCTCCCCTCTGAAGTACTGCAGTGAAGGGACTCCACACTGGAGCTCTGCTTTGCAGGCTCCCAAGCTATCTCTACAGCTGTGTAGGAGTACCTGTGTTGCCTGCACAACAGGCTGCTCTCGGAGATGCAATGGATCCTACCAGACCTTGCTGCTTACTAAGCCAGCTCCTTTTACCGCTAGCTACATACTCCATTAAGTGCTTCCCTGATTTGATGTGGTTATTCCTGCTTTTCCATGTGAACAAGCTACTACTAGGAAAGATATTGTCTTTCAGGAAGACAATAACTGACCTCAGTCCCACCATCGTGACTGGATGCTACAGGTGTCAGATGAGGAGCAAGAATTCAGGAACATCACCTTCTACAAAGAGACACAATGACCTCCACTCTCTGGATCTCATAGAGGAATTGATTGCCATGTGTCATCAGGAAAACTAATTGGAAACATCAATCCAGGCACACACAACAAATCATCATGTATTTTACAAAATCCACTCAAGTTACGTTCAAACTGTTCTAAACCCTTCTACAGTATTCAGACACTTCTAGTATGATTTTGCAAAGAACTGCATAAAAGAAAGGGTAAATGGCAGGCTGACAGATACGATCACATATGTGCATCAATCAATCTGGTTACTGGGTATGTTGTGCTATTTGCCAAATCCTGCACCAAACCCTAGAGACCACTGCTTTAAAAACATTATCACAAAGGACAAGGAAACACCAGCTTCATTGTTTTTAAGTAAAATGGGTCATTTGAGAGTCTATCATGAAAAAAAGAAGTCCCAGACGGTTTTGAAATGTCATCACATTGCTCAGTTTAAATGCTATGAAGGGGATAATGCCAGTCTAGTAATCCTTTCCCTCTATAACCAATTAACCTTCATTTGAAATTACTTACAGACTTTGCTTACCCTGAAATGTTTAGAAAAGTAACGGGTAAACCTAATGACCCATTCTTCACACATATGACCAATGGGGTGGCCTGCTCCATTAATATAATCTGTTTCCTCTCCAATTAATTCAACTCCTTTGAAGTCCAGATAATGAAGAGCACCAATTGTTGCTGTGTTACTGAAAAGGTTACCAGGATAAGACTTGGCTCTCAGAGTACCTTCTTGTTTCATAAAAGAGGCCCTTCCCTTGCAGCTGGTTTCTCATCTTACTGATTACCTGCTACATGAGAAATTTCAGTCTGGCTTCAGGCCTGGACCCGGCCCAGAGCCTTCTGTCAACAGGGTTTGTTATAATTTACTTATTGTAATTCAGAATCCCATTAAACCAGGTCTTTATCTGGCTTGCTGCATTGGAAGCATTTGGTACCATTGGTCAGTGAATGTTGGACCACCTTCAACACCTTATGAAACTTTCAGCTTGGAAGTTAACATGAGGCAGGCCTTTGTTCTCGAAGACGTAAGTATAGGCTTAAGTCCTAATGTAATGAATGGGACTTAATACCTGCTAAAAGTTAAGCATGTGCTTATGTATTTATATATATAGGGTAGAATTCCCCTGCACCTACAGAAATGGAAGTGGTCAAATGTTTTGGAGCCTTGGAGCTTTATTTCTGAAAGAAAAGGGGGGTTTGTGACTTTTTAAGAACATTTTTCACACCCTTTCTGAGAAAAAAGATCTATTTTTCATGAAAGAATTTTCACTGCAAAATGTCAGGCTCAGAAGTCTTTCAAGGCTTAATAATTTTTTTAAATAGAACTGTGAAGAGTGCAAGTCAAATTGGATTTTTTTCCTAGGCTTGGTTTCTGGTGCTAAAAATCAAATAACTTTAGGGCATTTCCTAAAGATCCTATAAATCTATGTTGTACTTACACAAGGTCCCCAGGTTCATCCAGAACGCACTTGCATTTTTCATTAGCCCATAATTTGGGATTTTTCCATAACTTATCCTAATCAATGTAGTTTAAAGATGAGATCAGGCTCTTGATCAGTGGAAGAATGATTCTGTTACTCCTCTGCTGCCTATTCTGTCTCAACACATATAGTTCAAATAAAAACAAAGGAAAACACATTTAACTTTTTTTTTTCTTTTCAGAAAATAAATAGTTGGAAATTACAAGCAACAATTTGGAATATAAATGCTAGAAAGAAACTGATAAAAACTAGAAGTTAACCTCATCACTGTTAGTTCTAGTGACTACGTATAGCTTCACATAACTTTCACATCCTTCATATAAAAAGGATAATCAAGGGATGTAATTAATGCTGTTTAAAACTTGCCTTCCAGATGTCATCTCTTTTTGCAGAAGAAAGAACCAACACATATCTTTTGCCAGTTCAGATTTCATCTATAGAACAAGAGAGATGTCTTTCCTCTAGACAACGTATACTAGTAGGAAAAAAGATCCCAAGAGCAGTGTGGAGAAACAAAATTGGAATATACATTGCAGTAAAAAAATAGCTAGGAGATTAGAGGTAGTGCTTTATAAAATACAAGAGCCAAAAACCAGCTTCCTGAGTCTCCTAAAGGAAATATCAATATGTTGGCTAGTCTACTTTTCATTATCACTTCATGGTTTAGGAGTTGTTGTTTTCTCTCCCCATTACTTCTTCTCCATCCCCCTTTTGTTTTAAGTCTTTGGGTCCAAAATCTGTTAGTGCATTTATCATACACTTAAGGGACATATTCAAATAGGAACAACTTGTATGAGTGCTTTAAATTATCCTGAAGAATGCAAGCATAATTTAAGATGCTTCTGGCCTAAACCATTAATGAGGTTACACACCATTAATGGTGGAATTTGCCTGCACAATTTACTTTAAAGCAGCATGGAATACACATAAAAATGGATGCCCCACAGTTCTGCTTTTCAGAGGAACGTCTGTAAGGCTGCAGTAAGCCCACCACTTCTACAGCTTAAACAAAGATAGCACACATCTGACAGAGGAGTTTAAGCAGCGAACCACCAAAGAAGTGATTGAATACGTCCCTTGCTGTATGACTCCTTTCAGATACATAACACTGGCATGCTCATGTTTAGACACACACAGACAAAACCCAGTGACGCTGTAGGAACTAAGTTGAATTCAAGCTTTAACAATTTCTTTAGCTTTCTGATTCCTCTCCCAACTCCTTACATCTAGTGCTTGTTAACTTATGCATTATTAATTATGCAATATCACAGTTAGGAGATCTAACTCAAAAAACTTCTCTATCATCATCTACCCCAACCACAGTAATACATCTACAAGAACATTTATCATTTCCAGAAAGAAAACGGGCAGATATTAGAAGGTAACATTGAAAACCTGGTCCTGTTGAGTACTCTGCCAGCACTTAACAAATAAATCAAATAATACCAATAAAAAATGAATAGCGCCAAATAAAGTACAAATTTTGCAACATATAATGTAGTACTATAACAGTAACCAAATATGACCTATATAGAAGGGACAGATCTGACTAAATGGTGTTTGCTGCATATAAAATTATTAACATAATCTAAGAAGTAACTTGTTTTTAAGCATATAGAAACAAAGGTATCCTGTGCAATTACTCATTTACAGTGCTTATGTGACTGCATCCTTTCAGAACACCTTGCACCACAGTCAGGATTAAGGTGCATGCACAGAAATTTTCAGGGAAATATGCCAGTGCTGCCATGTCAGAGTGATGACTACAGCCTGCAAGCATTAAAACATTTAAGGATAGGCAATAAACACCCCTCAAGTCCTTTCATTCCTCCACATCTATCACGCACAGTACTCCAGACCGCCATCATGACATCTCACATGCTTCAGCAAGAAGAGGGACACACAGCAGTTTTTCACTTACCATGATTTTCAGCTGTCATGCATGAAGAGCAGGCGTGTGGTAGGTCTTTGGCAAATTACATGTGCCAAGGTTCCCAAGTCAGAGGCTATCTTCAGAATTATCAGAGAGGAGACAGAGCAAGGAGTCTGGCGAAAAAAAGAGAATAAATAGTAGCAAAATTACAAATCCAGATAGCGTTACTTTGAAAGTTCTTCAGATATTTGCAATGTGAAAATTCTGAACTGCAGAATGTAACCTGACGCTTAAATTGGTCTCATGGGTAGATTTCGTAGCAAACAATTCACCTATAAACAAATAACAGAAGACAGACCTGTAGACTTTCATGTGGCAGTTATAGAAGATCACCCCTCCCGTATTACCCTGTCCTTTCATTTGAGTACCTGTCAAAAACTAGTAAACAATCACAAACCAACTTTTAGATTTTCACACTAATGGATCAGAGTTTGATTGTTTATGGTTAAAATGGTCATTGTAAAAACAAACATTGATTTGTCTCTGGTAAAACTCAACTGTGGACTGTGTCACTCTTGACTTTATCTTTCATTAAGTAAATTGCCAATCAGTCCTTTGTTTTCCTTTTTCTGTAATGGTCCAGACCTTACTGAAATACATTCCACTATTAAAGCTCTAAATAGATTTGCCTGTGCAAAGACTGAGTAGAGGTCTAGGGGATTTGGGCTAATAGCTGTAACATGATAATGTTAGAAAGTTGTCGAGCTGTCAAAACGTAAAGTACTCCAAATACTGAAGTGTGAGGGTTTAGGTATTTGTTTCCACTGATATTAGGAAGAGTTACATGGCCTAAATTCTCTTATTTCCTCTTGTAAGTGCTCACCTTGCTGCTCATCAGAAACTGGAGATGACTCGGGGAGAATTTTGAACCCTGACTCAAACCAGCAATTTCACTGACTGCAACAAAGGAATTCATGCATGAAAGTGTTCATCAGTTGCAATGTCTGGTTCAATGTGAACCTGAAAACACTTTGGTTAGGGAAATACAAAAGCATTACTGTTCTCATTTTACAGCGCAAGGGAAGACTGAAGCAGAGAAAATGACTTTTCCCAAGACAAAAGGGAATACAAAGCAAAAGCACTATTGTACGTTAACAGTTTCAGACTATCCTGTTCACTAATTCATGTGGCATCTCTCACTTGCATGAATTAGAAAATAAATAAATGCAAATGAGGAAAACCCCCCAGAGTCCCTGGGCTAAATTTTCAAAATTTGGCCCCAAGTGGGTTATTAACTCAGGAAAAATAATGAAGACTGTGGAAAAAATAATCTATTCTTGTGACAAAAATTTCTCAAGCATATAAATTGGCAGAGTATTAAAACACTGTGGTGATACAACTGCAATAATGATGGAAACAATATGTGGAGAGACCATTGTCATACCAATGTGAGGAATGCAATCAGATTGGTATCTTGTGACCCTTTTGGATGCCATCTCAGAGCTCAACAGAACACAGATGCTTCAGTTGTTAAAACACTTAAGATCTCATAATATGCACTATGCCAAGGAATGTTTTGCTAAAGGCAGGAAGAGTTTGTCACTTACTTCAGTAGTAAGTTTGGGCTCAAACTGAATATGCAGTTGTATTAATGGATAGATGTGGCCCTGCCCTGAAGAAGTAAATGAAAGAAAGTTTTAATTATTTCAGTGGGACTTGGACAAGAACTTTCAATCACAAAACTGGGACAACAGCCAGAAAACATCTACGCAAACTACAACTCATATATTAAATTAATTTTAACTGTATGCATTCTTATGTATATCCACTGCTGCGAACACTCACATATGCAAAGCACCAACACCGTTCCAGGGACAGTAAGTACATATAATGCACATGGCCCATGCATGTTTGGCACAACTGCTTCTTCAGCAGCTTCATTCTCCCTTTATGTTTTCAAGCACAATGACAATTTACATGTATGCTCAGACTACTCTTCATATATGTATACGGTTTCTTGCCTTTCTTCTGCTCTTACATTTTATGCTGACAGATGAACAGTGCAGATGATCTTAAATGGAAGTGACACTGTTAAAACCTAGTAAAGGCACAAGGGTAGCCCTAAAAATAAAAGTTAGACCCAGAAGTACATTTTTCCCTTAGTGTGTAACTCATATAACAATAGTAAGTCAACAACAAAGATACTGAGGAGCAAAAAATTACAGAAAAAAAAGATTTTATGGGTAGGAATAGTTTTTAAGTTTTCTTGAGACTTTACTGTAAGATCTTGTTTTCAATAACTTACAACCTCGCAAAGCTACAACTACTCAACTGAAAAATTCCCATGCTGCCTACCTGCCTCAAAGTCTGGGTTGTTTTAATAAGTATTTTTGCCACAGTGAATAATTAACACTAATTTCCTTTTTTAAAAACGCAACAAGTTTGTTATTTTTATCATTATTGTAAATCACACTTTCATGTGGGTCTTCATTCACACATCTCAGATCATTTAAAAGTAAAGTTTGCCTCCATTTGCAGATGAAAAACCTAAGGTGTGCTGTCATTTCTCTAAGGCATTTCAACACCAGAACCAACACTGATCTTGGTAACTCTGTGACAAGATCACTGGAGCTAGAATTCCCTCATACAAGAGGATAGATGCTTCCTCCTGGTACGTAACATTTCTACTTATTATCCCTCCAAACCACACATTTAACTTTTCTCACTCTTCCAGGAACCTCTGGTTTCACTTATGCCTATTTACATCTTTTATGTAAATAAAAACTACAATCTCTTTCCCACTAAAAAATACTAAGACTGGCGTTGTTTTCTGACATCCCTATACTCTCCTTCTCTATACTAACCTAGTGTACCATGACTGTGGTCATAAATCCCCATAGGCAGGGACTGTGTTTAGAGTCTGTGATGAAGCACTGCCCAGCACACACTGAGTTGAAGCCATTGGTAGGTGTCCTAAGTGCAGGGGTAGTTCAAAGAGCAAGTACTACTTGGATTTCCTCTAGACAAAGCAGTACCTAAACTGCGACGAAAAACTTAGGATTTATTTTTGACTACTGGCCAGATCTTCAGCTGCTGCTAATTGCTTTGATTCAGTAGAATTCTGCAATTTGAAGTCTGGCCCTAACTTTATGAAACTGCAGGAAGAAGTGTTAAAGACAAGCTTGGCTCTATCACAACTTTGCCATTAAACTACCTGTAAGAGATTTTGGTAGCAAATTCCAAGAGCCAAATCTTTTCAGTTCCAGTTCAGTCCAGGGAAAAATAAGCTTGTTTTCGATTAAATAAAATTAATGTGTGGCAGTCAGAGATTTTCAAATTCAATTCCAACAGAAACATCACTAAGTACTGTACTGTATATATCTGCATTTTGGAAAAAGTATAGTAGCTTTGAAAATATCTGGACAGGCTAGACTCAATATGCAATCAAAAGCCTTTAGTTCTTGTTGCAAAAGTTCCCAACAGCAGTGGGTTCCACAACAAGTGGTTCAATTGAAATACCAATATAGTGAAAATTGTAGGGTTTAGGATGTTCTGTCCTATGTTTCTTACATCTCTGGGACAAAAACCATTTGTAAATACTTTTTTTTTTTTTTTTTTCCCCAAGAAAGCCTAAAGAGATTGTTTACTATATGAATGATTTAGCTAAGGACTTAATTTGTATCTGTGTCATTAGGACTAAGCCATTTGAAAGAAACAAATATCCGCACACATCTGTCCCATACTGTGGTATGGAATGAGGGTAGCACCGGTCTGCATATACTGTGAATTGTTCCATAATGACTCACGGATTAGCTGGGGCTGCTTCAAACAGAACATTCCTGAGGGGTAAGGTAAAGCTGTCTTTAACTGAGACTTATCTGGAAAAGGAAAAGGAGCATTTAGCTGCTTACGTGGCTCTCACTGGGGTATTTTTAAGCTCCTCTTCATCATCTTGTAACATTGGATAATTGTTTCAGAGTAGCTCTATAAGCCACTTGAATAGAAAATGCAGTCAATATATGAACTTAAAGAGCATTAACTGATGGTCAGTACAATCCTGACAACAAAAGAACCATCTCTCCTTATCTTTTCAAGACACTCTGAGAAGTTAAGTGTTTGGTTAGATAATCATAGGATTAAGGACAAGAAAGTTTTTATGTGCTGACGCCTAAAGGTAATTCTCAAATATAATGAAAAATGCAAAGGAAAAGATACATCAAGATGAATAAAAATTTCAGGTATCATCTCAGAGTTACACATCTTCCAATCAGAAGAGGATCAGACCTAAAGGAAAAAGAATACAGATATCTGTTTTTATATAACACTCATGTAGCAAGCATCCTTTGAAAACACACTTTTATCCAAGAAAAATGTTCTTGTATTTTTCCTGTCATCTTCTAAGCTCCAGTGGCATAAGGTAATAATTGAAATTGAAAAAACGTTCAGAAAAAAAATCAGCAAATCATCATCTGGCTGTGCAGTTTTGCTAATTCCACATCCTTAATGCCTGGATGAAGATCACAGGCTTGTGGCTACATTTCTCTGCCACTGATAGGAAAAAAATTGGAAAAGTTTTTAAATATCTGCAATTCTAAAACATTCTGAAAATATTCTGTGGAAAGCAAGAAAAAGAGGTCATGAAAGTTTATAAACTTTTGGATACTGCTGAAGACATTCCTAGTGCCTTAAGCAAGAAGGCCAAGAGGACGTATCTGAATATTTCAGTCCAGATAAATGGGGCGTTTATCTGTATGGTGCCCAACACTTCAGAGAGAAATCTAGCACAGGAAACTCCCTCCTGGGTTAAATTCAGCTCCTCATAATGCCAGCCACTACATCACATAACCCTTTCAAAAATGCACTAATTCCTTTCAATAAACCGAAGCACAGATATTTTGTCATCAAAACATATTGTTTGAAAATACACTAACCCTTTTGCTTATTCATACACGAGTGTAATGTTTGAACTTTTCAGTTGCAGCTCAGTAGACACTTTGATGATGAATATGAATCAAACAATGCATCATATACCAAGCAGAGTGCATTGGATTAATTAAGTTTCAAGGTGACAAGGAAATGAATTATAATGATTAGTCTGCAATATGAAAAAAAAGTCTTGAAAACTCCTAGCCAGATGGAAATGCTCAAGAGCAGTATTCTGAAAACTAACTGGGGACCAACTAGCATCACAGAAAGAGAATCTGTGGAAATGCATTCAGTGGTTTAGATGCATATTTTCAGCTTATTTGTAGATGCTATCCAACACTGCCAAGACTAAGGCCCAAGCTCATCCTTCTTCACCTTCTTTTCATCCTGCCTGTAGGAATTTCACTTCCCTAGTCTGTTTAGTGCAGGAAAAACCACAAAGAAGTGCAATGTAGTAGCTCTACTGTGGAAGATTTCTTCAAGGGGGCTATACACATTTCCAGTAAGAAGGGGGCCATACATATTTTCCAAAGACTTTTTGGCATTGCAGTGGGACCCCTTTCAGATTTTCAGCAGCAGTCTACTTCTTCAGTAACCTTTAATCATCTTTGCTGCTGGCAAGACATCTGTTGGAAGTTTTGGAAAACTGAGAATGAAAAAGCTCATAACTCTACAGAATTCACTAATAGAAAGTGAGAAATGAAACCTGCACAGTATTACTTGAAACTTCAAAATGTGCTGATAATAAATGGAATCTGGCTAGAAACATTTTGGAGTTGAAGCTCTGCAGTAAGCCTCTCCAGAGTTAGGCAAATCAGTTCTTACAAGAATTTAGGAATCTACCTACGCTGCAACCTCTGTCTGAACCCACAGAAAACTCAAAAGTTAATTTTTATTCATGTAGAGACCCTCCTTTCTTGTCCCAAACAAGATTTCCCAAACAAGAAGATATTCCTTCTCTCCTCTTGCCATGGTTCCTTATTCTACATCTTCTCTAGTTGTCATAGAACCTGCCACTATGTAACCTTGGTGCACTTCCTGCCAGATGAAGTTCAGTGTTCTTTTCAGTGAAGAAATTGTTATTCAAGAAGGGTAGGTCAAAAAATCAGAATCTCAAATTATGAGAATTTCAAGGTCAGCAATACCTAGGAACTTCACAGAAGCTCTTATGTTCCTGCATCAGAAAATACGAGATGTACAAGGTCCCTGGGAGCTGCAGAGGTGCTGATAGCACCTGGAAAGAAACCCCAACAGATTGGGGTTTGCTGAGAAAAGACTGTTTCAATTCCTTGCACATTTATGAAAACTGGCATTAAAATTCTGAATAGGTTCTAATTTTCATCCAAATGGACAATACTTAAAGACCTTTGTGAGCAATTCTACCAATTCTACACTGTTGGGAATTTCCATATTGGAAGACTGTCCTCATTCCTCTCACCACTGATGGTCTTGTGTTCTGTAACTATGAAAAACAATAGGGTTTGAAATTTTATCCAACTTGTGTTTGCAACTAACATCTTACGCTATTAAACAATTGTGAATGAAACAGAATCATAATTTCTACATTAAAAAAACTCTAAAATTCATGTAGATGTTGACAAACTCAAATGCTACAGTTGACTCAAACAATGAGCCTCCTGAGTTTTTGGCACTGAATCAAAATGCAGCCCCCAAGAAACAGAAACTTTTTCAGCACTGTGTCTCCTATGTGCATTGCTGTCAAAAGAAATAGTGGGTAAGGTCATGTCTTCCTCTGCCCAGAAAAATGAGGAACAGCTTCCCATCCCTCTGGCAACAGCATGGATAGCATAAGGGAGAATACTACTTTTTCTAAACACAGAAAAGTTAGAGAGGAACCCGATATTTCCTTATATTATGTAAATCTAAAACTAAAAATCTAAATTTTAATTTTAACAAAACACAGTGAATAAAGGGTAAGTGGATCAAAAGTATAGGCCATTGAGAGCAGATTTTAAAAAGAATCTAAAGAAGTATATATTTATTTGCTTAAAGAAATTGTTACTTAGATGGCACACTGGAACATAAACACATTGGTATTTATAATGTATATTTTGTATAAATACATGTACAGGTATGTATTAATAGATAAACACATACACCAGAGATATAGGAGACTGAAGTAGTTTTCATGCAGATGATAACCAGACTTATCTTTATATGATGTGATTTATAGAAGCAGGGACATAGGAACAGCAAATCTGAAAACAGTTAGTTATTTGCACCAATGCTTGAAGAAATAGATATGTTTCGGTTCATCTGCATTGGGTATTATCCATTATGCCTGTGATGATTCAGAAATGAAAATACAGACTCAGCTCTGTGAGCTTTCAAGATAATGCTGGGCAAGAAGTAATTTGCCTGCTCCATGAAACATTCAAACATTTGAAGACTGTTATGTTGTACCAGGATACATCCAGGACCCTCAACATGTCTCCCAATAAAAAAGCAGAGGGACAATGGCAGAGCGAAATCTTTCCGCTATTGCTCTGCTCCTCAGAGAAAGCAGCTGAACTTTGGACACTAACTCTCTATGAAGGTTACCAATACAGTGGGTTGCAAAGTTAGCCTTTTCCAAACCTATCGAGTGACATATATTGAAGATTCAAACTGGAGTCTTTTTCCACTCCTTTTCACCTAGAATAGCCAGAAAGTCTAAGTCGTTAGATGACAGTCTACCAATACTCAAGTCTTTGATAGCTAAATTGAAGCATGTTCAGAACTCAGGCACCAGTTTTGGTGGATAAAGCCAGAAGGCATTTAGTCATGAGTAAGGATTTGGGCGTACTTTCCACCTCCAAGAAGCATGAATCATTATACCCTTGCTTATTTCTGCCTGGGATGACACTCTGAGTAACTTCTCCAAAGATAATTCTTCACTGGTATCTCCAGAAGGCATAGCAGAAGGAAGCAGGATAAGGGTTTGGTTTTGACCCTTCCTGACACCTGTGCTGAAAACTGCTTCAGATGTGAAAAAGATGGGCAATGATTAGGGCAAGTATGATCAGGCAAATAACTACAGCTTTACTCACTCTCCTTTGTATGTGGTGCAAATAATGAAAGTTCAGGCTGTATCCATTGATAGGTAATGACTTGGTTCCCCCTTGGTCCAGAAAAAACATCCTCACTTAACTGTTCACTGATTGAGACACTATGACCAAACACCTAATGGAATCCCACTGTAAATTAGTCTCCAAATTCACTTCTTAGTGCCCCTTAACAGGTAAATCAACCTTCAGTTCTGCGTAAGCCATGGGACACAAAGGCATTGTGTGAAACTGTTATAAAAGAGCCCTTTACAATCTCAAATGAGACATTGGCAATTCTCTGTTAAATTTCATGGGATAATGTAAAACATATGTAAATAGATGAATGGTTTAAAATTCTTTTGGATTCTATTATAAAGACAGCATGCCATCAATTTCAGTAACTGCTTTAACATGCAGACAATGACAATAGATTGTGATTCCTAAGTATAGCAGTGATTAATCTCTTGGGGCAGAGGGGAAGTATTTTGTTGTTTAAACTTGCTTCTCTCCTTGAATTTGTATCCCCTAGGCCACTGTTGTTAAGAAAGGTGATCACAAATGAGAGGCAGGTAGTAAGTTGATAGAAAATACAAAGAAAGGGAAATGTTCACGTGCCATCTTGATTCCCAAGACAAATTAAGTATATAACTGACTTTACCTATAAAGTCTAATTCAGTTATGCTGAACATTTCTAAGATACCAAACTGCATCTACTTTTCACTCATTTGATGTAGTAATCTCATATCAAAAACATTTTATAAGCAGGGAGATTCCAAGCACTTCCTACCTTTATGAGTTTGAAGACTAAATAAAACTGGTGTATAAAAACCCATGTGTACAACTTTACATTTTATATTCCTCTTTTCTAAATTCAGAATCAATACATGAACACAAATTACAAATGTAAAAGGTGCTATTCAGAAATGGAAGGACAGATATATACACAAGCAGCTACAAAAGCACAGAAAGTAGCCATCTAGATCGATGAAAGGCAGTAAAAATTACTAGCAAAATAAATTTTATCCACAACAGAGCTCAACGGGTGCTACCAGGAATCAAGCAATAGTAGAAAGAGTGTTTAGGTATTTTAACATTGCATCATTTAACTTAAATACCTGCAATGTGTCTACACTACCACTTTATCCCTTCTTCTATAACTAATATAGCCACCCTCAGAATTAAACAGTTTTACCATATTGACATTGTAAAGCAGGGTAAAACGTTGGCAAAAAACCCCAACTAATGGTACATGTTTATTTGAAATCAATAACATGTTTTGTAACTTTAACTTTTTTTTTTTTAAATCAAAATACAAATAGATGCTTCTTACAGAGCTAACACACCATGTAATAAAGTATGTGACCCAAACAACAAAGCTTTTATGTATTCATCTGAGAGCCCTTCATCCAAAATGAACCCAAGTTAGATAAAACAAATCAAGTGTATAATTAAGGATTTCTCTCTACTGGCTCTCTATATTAAGAAGCAGGATAATCATAGAATCATAGAATGGTTAGAGTTGGAAGGGACCTTAAAGATGATCGAGTTCCAAGCCTCCTGCCATGGGCGGGGACACTTCTCACTAGACCAGGTGGAAGTCTGATTCATGACCAGCCTGGTCTTGAACACTTCCAGCAATGGGGCATCCACATGAAGGTAGAAAGCTCTTTTAAGTTCAAGGGTGACAAAGAGTTACAAAATGTGTGGAGATTTCCCTTTCCATAGTGCACTAGTAAAAGTAATCTTTCATAGACAATCTCTTGTCCTGTTGCATTAGATCAAACAAATGCAAATTCTATTTCTTTTCTGAAAAAACAGACAGAAACTTTCCTGTTGCCAGAAAAGAAACAAAGAACATCCACATTAATCTACTGGAAATTACTGCACATGTTTTCTTCTGAGTCAAAGCAGAGTCCCCTGAGACCATGTCTTTAGCAATAACAGTATCCCAGTTTCAACACAGTCCCAACCTGAGAAGACTCTTGTTGGATTGGTACGCAGCTCCTAAAGGCAACAGCTAGCTCACAAAGGTGCACTGTCTCTCCTTCATCCGTTGCTGTTCTTAAACCACAGGAAGGATTCAGGACAATACAATGGCAAAGTAAACCCCTACGCCACCATTTAGGTTTTGGTTTTTTAAACAAAATAAAGACCACATAAGCAAAGAATGTAAAAACAAATATCTGCATGTTCAATTTTACATACGTAGGTGGTGTCTTTGGTTTCATCTAGGCTAAAACATCGGACTGAAAATGCATGATTGTAACTGTCTAAAAACAAATCTTGGGCTCTTAAAATCCGTAAGAGAGGAAAGTTTCCTGTACCAACCTGCGCAATTAAAAATATTTGAGATGCATGGCCTGTATTTCATATATAAATGTTATGCTATACATGCCAACATTTGTTTTAGTCCAAATTTCACATTTTCACCAGCACTTCTAGCACAGGTATAAATATTTGCCCTGCTCTATTTTTATAAAGAATAAATGAGGAAGAGATTACTCACATGCAATCTCCCCAGTAGATAGGATTGACTGTATGAGTGATTTTATAATGGTGGTGAAAAAATGATCTTTGATTGCTATAGCTTAGCAAAAAGACTGTTGCATTTTCTGTTGTGTCAAGACGCTCAGTAGACATACCTGGCTTTGTTGCTACATACAAAAGATTGCAATATTCCCACACTCAGTATGTATGCATCATCCTGATGTAGGCATATGCTTGGCCAGGAACAGTAAAACAGTCAATTTGGTGACTCGTTGGAATCAGGAAGCATTTTTGAGGCTTGGCCATATCTGCAAAAATGATTTTTTCAGACAACAGGCTGTAATTAGAAAGGAGATATTCTGAAGGGATTTCTAAAGAGCATTAATCTAGGTCAGCATTAATCCAACCTCAAGTAGGGTTCAGCTTTCTTTCTGCATCTTTCCACTGAAATGGTCATTTTAACAAAGCTTTAAGAAACCCATAAGATGGCGTAAATTACCCTTCTAATTTACAGAATGAGATTTAGAAAGAGTTGCTGTCAGTATGCTGCAACCCATGTTACCTTTTCTTTTTTCTTCTGTACTTCACATAGACAGATGGAGACACTGAAGGTCATGAAAGAGAAAAATAGAGCTCAAATCTCTGTCAGAAAAGAAAACACAAGATTGAAGGTTTTTTCAGAATATTTTTTTCTTAGTTTGGAGTACTACTTTTCCAAGATAGCTGGAAAGTAAAACATACAAGCACCAAAAATCAGCAAAAGGTTCAGTAACTTTTATGTACTCTCCTTGTACTCAGACTGGAAGAGGTAACATACCAGCATTACCGTGTGGATTAATACCCAAGCCTAATACCTTGGAAGTTGCTTATTTAGAAAAAGAAATAAAACACATAGATGATTTTATGCAATAAATTTTTAGGAAGGACTCTTCTCATCTAATTTATACTTTACATACATTATCCCTAATACACAAACTGGGCAATCAGATTTTCTCAGTGGCTTGCAAAGAATTTCAATTCTTCCCATCCCAAAACAGGCATGCTGCATTCCCATATGGAAGTACCTAACTACTCACCATTAACTGTCAGATATTTCAAAATGCTTCAGGGTATACCTCTCATTAACAGATTTTTTTTTTTATTTTCTAGAAAATCATACTTATGTTTTAAATAGCTGTGTATTAAAAGTTTTCATCGAGACAGATTTTAAAACATTAATTTAATATCAGTATTTCTTATGACACAGATTTTCCTTTAAGAATAAAATTAACCAGAAGGCTTATCTTTGTCAGTCAGATTGTTTGGATTGTAAAAGTCTCTTCTCCCTGGAAGTATCAGTGCCAACTAAATCTAGGCTCTGCCTTTGCTTTTGGCCCTTCCCAGAGTCTGACTTTGTTCTAGCAAATTTTAAAAGAAATTTCTAGAACACGTTCACATGTTCTGGAAAACTGTCATATTTAAGCAGCAGCAGCCGAAAGGTCATGATGCTTAACTTATATGTGTATCATAAAATCAAGTTTGAAGCGGTTTTGGAAAAAGAAATATAAAATGCAATTTACGAGGCTCGTCTCCATTCAAACTTCTGTGATCCAGACCGTGACAAGTTGCCAATTTGCCAGCATAAATAGGAAAATGGTTATAATTATGTATCCCTGTGCTGCTGTTCTGGAAAGTTTTGACCGCTTAGGATGTTCCAGATTCAGTGGTTATCCAAGAAGCACAAGTTAAGAGGAAGGCCAAAGCAGGAAGGAATTGTGCACCGCTAAGCATGAGGATGCCAGCTCACACATGGAGTAACAGCAAAGGCACCAAGATGTTTGTAAGGGGAAAAGAAAGTGCTGAGAGGCCTTAAAGATGCTGAATTAATCAATGGGTTTCCATGAGAGCCACATCCTATGGCACAATGCAGAAATGTGACACAACTACACGAAGACCTTCCAAGAGAGATGGAGTCAGGATGATTACATTAGTGAACTGTCATACTTTTACCACATACTGCACAGAAAAAACTATCAGGGCTTTGTTGTTGACTTCTGCAGATGATTACAGCAAGAACAAGATTTTTGAGATGGTTAATTTTTTTTTTCTTTTTTTTTGTATGTAAGAGTTTCAAAACATCTTTCATGTAGATGTGTGTGAGATGCAATAAGGGAAAGAATTAATTCACATCTACTGGCCTAGGTACCTAATTTTCTGCAGAGTTAAGTTTTTTTAAGATGGTGAATCAAAGCAGGAACGTAATCTAGCCTCTTTAAATTAATTTAATTTAACTAATAAAATTTAAATTTATTTAAATTTAAAATTTAAAATTAAATTTAAAATTAATGCCTCTTTAGGTGCCATGCATCCTTCGAGGTAGACCTACATGAAACAAAAAACCAACCAAACAAAAAAAAGGCCCTGATTACACAGTTTGCTCCTGAAATTTGTGCTCAAAAGTGTATGCATTTGGTGAACAACATGTTTCTGCTAGGTAGTAAATATAAAACAGACTTTTGTCCATTTACATATTTCTGGTTCATACAATATTTAACTGAGACAGGATAGAACAACCATGAAAAACTGAGGTAAAACAAAACCATATCTGTATATTCAAAAGCATAATTAAATACATTTCCATTGATACTTATTTTGTTTTTTCACAGTGAGCGATTCAACAGCAAAAAGACTGACAAAACTGTATCAGAGTGATTTAAGTTATTGATTTTTTCATTTTTGCAGGAAAACTGTTCTGCTTAAGAAAAAAAAAAAAAAGAGACAAATTCTACAGGTCATTAAGGGATCAAAGAAAATGGACAGAGAAGGATAGCAACATTTATTTTGGTCTCACATGAGCAGCAATAGCAAAGAAACCGCTGAGGTTTCTTTCCTCTGCCAGAAACGCAAGCCAGGCCCTATTCATGGAATAGGAAAAGTTAAGTCAGTGCAGCAAAGCCAGCCAACTAGCCTACCTTGGGCAGAAGATGCTCTAGACTGTAGTTCTAATTTATTTGAGTTGGTATAGAATACTTTACTTACCCTATGCACCTGTACGTAAAATCAGTTCTTTCTAAAGTAGTTAAATTTGATGGCATGGGCTACAGATGACTGAGCATGATTTCAAGCATATTGCGGCAAAGACTGGGTTTAGACATGCAATTTCTACACCACATCATCAAAACAGGTTGCTGCAAAGCTGTGTCAAAATAATAAAACGCTTATTGAAAATGCTACAGGCACTGATCCATGCGTTTAGCATTATCCAGTATAAGGCACCAAGGAAGCCTAGATCATCACCTGATGACATTTTTATTGTCTACTTTGTTGAAGTTACCATTTTATTTAAACTGAGGAGCTGGCAGCACATTTCCCATCTCCCAGAAGTGAGGCAGGCAGCAGTGTGAAAGATACCTTCTGGTCCAGGAGTCCTCCAAGAGGGAAGGCACAGAGCTGACCGAGACAGAGACACACACAGATTATACATCACCAGAAGGAGTAAATGTCCTGCTTCCTGCCAACAGCATTGCTAGCTGCCAACAGCTATCACAGGGACACAGCACAGAACAGCTCAGAGATCACTGAGGCCATGTTAAGAAACGGAAAGATCTCTTTTGTGTAGTGCAAAGACAACTGGAAGCAGACACCAAACACAGCAGCTGAGTGTGGAACACCTTGCCCGAGCCTGCACCCATTACCTCCCTGTGGGGATACGTAAACTAGCTGGCTCAGGTTTGCTAGTAGCACAAAGGTCTGTGTGGACCAACCTAGCCACTAAGGATTCCACTCCCTACTGGATTTGGAGAGGAAAAAGCAGTCACAGGACTCCACATAATCCTAAACATCATTACCCACTGCATATGTAACTGATGATGCAAGAGCATTGTCACTTCCCTCCATAGGCTTGCATCTGAAATCACTTCCCTCCATAGGCATTGCATATAGGTTAGCATACAGGAAAAGGGTTAACACCAGGCTCCACTATAATGAGGTTTTCTAATAAGATACAAAACTAATCATATTGGGGGCCAGGGTTTTGGGAGCACATTTTTCCCCACTACAGTAATAAGCATTTTCCAGAAATGTACCTTAAGTTCTTTTTTGTGCTTCTTTTATCTAATTTTTCCCCTTAAATCATTGACTTCACTTATCTTCTGCATAAATGTTTCTCTGAATGCATTTCAAATAAAAATTATTTCCATTTACTGACCCATGAAAAATCTTTCCATAATTTAATCAGGGATAATAATCATTCTTGAAGCTGTGAAATGCCTCAACTGCAATTTTCCATGTAACGAACAATAAACTTTTATATTCAATAATAATGAAGTGTATATTCACTGAGGCATACATTTCTAACCACATAGTTTTGAGAGGAATGACATTTTTAAAAGCAGCTACACTCCACGCTAATTAATGTTGAGAACATAAACACTCTCCAAAGTTGCAAAATTAGACAATTATACATTAATACGTTGTAATCATAGCAGTTTTTAAGCTCTGAAGATTTTTTTTTTACTTATTCTCACCATTACCAGGCTCTTGGAGCATATGGATGAACAGTACAAAGCCAATCAGCAATACAAAATGTATGCTTTACATTTTAGCTTAGACTTCTGGTGTTTGCAGAACAGCATGTCAAACTGCTGTTCCCACAGCTGTAAAGCTTTAAGACTTAAGAAAGCATTGAACCAGAGTCTGTCTTCACATAATTGGAGTGGCGCAAAGTTTTGTTTGGGGGTGTTCATTTAAAACACAAAGCTCCATCTGACAAACCCCAGGTTATTCCCCACATGATAAAAGTGTGGGATCATTCATTACTCTGTGATATATAATTAACATAATGATTGGCTCTATACACCTCATAGGCAATGAACACTTTTTTTTTTTCCTTTTAACTACCACCATTTAAAATTGCTAGGATTAAAAAAAAAAAACCAACAAACTGCCACAAAGCAACATACAGCCACTGAGGGTATTTCCAAATTAAGAGGTCCTTGAGATTCCAAAACAAGCCCAAAAAACCATAACAGACACTCTTCTCTTCATAAAACATTCACAATAGCAGAGGCCCAGCTCACAGCTTTTAGCTGCTGCAGCGCTCGCACTTCAAGGCAGGATGCTGTGAGGCCATACAAAGGGATCCCACAGCTACTGCGCATCATGGACTAATGAATCTTTTCCCATGACAGGTACAGACCTCGGGACTGGGGTGGGAGCCAGACTGTCAGGGGTAAAGTTCAGTGAATCTGCAGCGGCAAAGGCTCAGTGTGCGAGATCCTGCCACAGTTTGGAAGATTTACCTTTATGCATGTACGTTATGCCAAATATTTCATAAATCCCTACCTGTCATCATACGTTTCAGTCAAATCTATGTGCTATCAAAAGCATACACAAACCAAGATACTGCCAATCTTTAGGTTGCTTCTTTCTGCCAATCAGAGCTGAGGAAATTTTCCTTTTGTTCTGTCAAAACCCTTTTTATTCTCTTGAGTCGTTCAGTACCTTACAGGCATTTGAAGGGCATCTTTTGTTAGTTGCTGTTTATTGAACATAACATAATAATTCTGACTAATTCTCAGTAATTAGTGAATAAGTCCACTAATTCTATTTGAAATGTTGCATAGGACCCTGAATATGTTTTCCAGTCACCCACAATGGAGCTTTCACTCTCACTTACGAGAACCAGGTTACCAGACTATTAGCTGGAGCTAATCCAGAGAGGTGCGACTCCCCCAGAGCAGTGCAGATTTTTTCAGTCTCTAGCTACTCACAGAATATAGGGACCTCCAATTTCTCACATCCTTTCCACAAGACAGGGCTGTTTTTTCCTGAGTGTGAGGCCTATCTATACCTCTACCTTTCCTTCTACTTCTTTGCTTGTTTCTGAAACCCAAAGGCTCAAAAGGATTTAAAAGCAGGATTCTTCTCACCTCACTTCAAATGTCACTGTGTATATGTCTGCATACTGCCTTTCAGCCAACAGACGGAATAAACACTTCCAGATTAGACATTTGACCTATTTGAAAGTCAAACTTAAGCAAAGATTAGTTGTGCACTAAATGCTCCTTTTTTTCTGAAGACAGTCTAAATGACAGGTAAGTCTCACCATGGCTAACCTACCTTTTAAAAGAATAGGATCCCTACAGACACATTTTAAAAGAGTTGCTGTGCTGGTCTCTCCATTAAGGCTTCCTTTCAGTTCCATTGAGAAGAAGAGATCCGAGTGAAATATTTTTAGCCAAACTTGTCCTGAAAGAAATCACAGATTCTGGTCAAGATATGAAAAATAAATCACAAAACAATGATGGTTTCTATTAATGGTCAGAAAAATAAAATAATTTTCTCTTATTCTCTGAAGAGAACATTTCCATTTTATTGTTTTTCTAATGAAGCTTTTTGTATTCCAAGCCACACTTTATTTTGAAATTTGCCTGCTTTTTAATTACAAAACAAACGCTATTGGAACGGACAACCAAAAAATCAACAGTTCTGGTCATCAGCTTATGTTCCACATCTAGGGTGCTGTCCTTCTGCAAAACAGAATTGCCTTTGCAACCATACCTTGCTCTCCTCCAGCATCTTACCTTCTGTCTCAGGGCAGTAGTCTTCGCAAAAGTGCAAAATTTTGGCGTTGCAATTTACCTTCCCCTTCAGCTTTTGGCTCATCCCTAGGGTATATCTGATGGTCATTAATCCACCCTAATTAGCCTACTGGGAAAACAACAGATAGCTTGCAAGTCTTGAAAGGCTTGTTCAGGAAAGTTGACATCTCTGGCAAAGAGCTTACTGTGTCTCCAATCAAGAGAAAAGGAGAGATTGGATCACCATAATGAACTCTAATTTTGTATTGCCCTAGAAGGATAAAACGAGGGTGAATTAAGGCTCCGAAATCTTTTAGCACAAGAGCAAATGAAAGCTTTAAATTATGCATTTTTTTTCTGTCAACTGAATAAGCACGACTTTATAAGCACGATTTAACCGAAAAAACAGATGCACTCTTCCCTTAAGACAGAAATCTAAGCCAACTGGCTTGCATAAGCGTTTTCTGTGCGTGATTATTGGATGTGGCAGGTTGAAAGAACCAAGAAGCAGGATTTTGAGCCATGGCAGGAGATGCAAAGAACAGAGGTCCAAATCTTCACAGGAAATAAAAGCAGGCAAGAGAGAGAATAGTGGGGGAAGATATTCAGCAGTGTTTAATCACAGAGTTCAGGAATCAGGCTCTGAATGCAGCGATGACATGTATAAGTGGCGGCCCTCTTTGTGCGATTTTGCCGCGCGAGCAGCATTGCAAGTTGTTGGGCATCATCCATAGCCATGGTTACAATTTTTTACCTAGTAATGATTCCATTGTAATTAATAGATGTTCCCACTGCATAAGGCAGAATACTGATGAGGAATTTCAAGGGTAGACAATAGTTTAACTATCTTTCATTAAAGTCCCACTTTATGTTGAGCAAGCTGCATTCATGTTGCCTCTCTCTCAGTTTCCTATTCTTTCTGATTATCGATAAACTGAACTAACAGATTTCCACTCCAGCAGATCTTTCTTTATTCTGCTTTGTGCAATGCATCTCCTGCCTTTTCAAGGCAGACCACAGAGAGAAGCAGGAGCCCATTATGCTTTTAGTTAACCTTTGTTTTTGTGGCAGACTGGATGCCATTCTGTGCATGTTGCCGTAACCATGTCTCCAGCTTATTAACAAATAATTATAGAATACCCTAGATATAGCTGAAAATCATTACGTTAGATTTTGTGCTAACATATTAGTGTATGTGAAATGTACTCCTGATTGAACTCTTCCATCTGTAAATTGCTTAAACAAGCCGCATTTTCAGTGGCCGGTCCAGCCCAAACCACCATCATAACTGTCAAATTTACAGCTGTGGCACAATACAGGGGCTTTCAAACACACAGTCATTTTCTCATTGATAAGAAGCTATTTTTTTCAGCATCTACCAATTAAAGGATAAAATTATAGCAGTGATAATCTCACCAGGAAATGCAAAGCCATAAAAAGAAAAAAAAAAAAGCATGAGCGGATGAGCAGATATCATTGCCTGAATTTGAACCCTTAAATTGATGTCAGTGGTGGCTGTGGCACATAGACACTGATTTTTCTTTAAAAGTTCAACACCAAACAATGTTGTTCTCACTGCCGCTTGGAGAATTAGTGGCAAAACTCCTACCAATATCAATGGTGTAAGACCAGAACTAACAGCTCCTAGCTGCCTAAGTCACGTTTGAAAATAGGCCAATTTGCCACTTCTCTTCACACAGAGATATCTCCTTGCATGTGCCTTCCAGCTGAACTGACAGGAAGGTTACGCATATGGGCATATTTATCAAGCCAATATATATAATTTTTACCATACTGAACAGCAATGATTGCTTATATTTTACCATTTAACAGTCCATTATGAAATAAAACAATTGATTTGCTTATTTATGGAGTCATGCTTCAGATCTTGAAAGAAAAATGAGTCAGAATGTGATTTAAATGAATGGATCTGCCCTCGGGAAAAAAAAATCAGCTGAGATTTTACTTTTAATTTGAAATTCAGTTATCTAAAACCTCAGCATAATGCTGAATTGTAATGAAGAAAGGATAAGATCCACAGCTAATTTTTGGATTTGTGAACACATAAAATTGATAGCTTGATAAGGTACAGAGGCCAAATTCTGGTCTACACTCCATCTACACAGATATCACCAATTCAGAGGGAACAGCAACAGTTCTTCCTTCAGATTTCTTTTAATTAGTGTTATTTTTCAGTTTTGGTATTTCCATGTCACTTAATTTTGTCCTATGTTTCTGGCTGTTCTTGAGAACTTCATGAAGTTTGTGATTTTGGTGCTTGGTTAAAAAACTAAACACATATTAATGCTCTCCCTCTATTCATTCCCTTGCACCCAGTAGAAGAGAGAAGCTTGAGGAGCAGCAGATGAAACAGGACCACAGAAAACAGGAAAGTGAAAGCTGGCTGCTGCCAGCTCCCCACCAACACTCATGTATGAGAACTAGAGTCTGTAATCCCATATACGTGCACATGCATATGGATGACTCTAGTGCCACTGATGAATAGAAATGTTTGTCTTACTCATGTGAAAAGACATCAGCTGCTGTTGGCTTCAAAGTCAAGATGTCTGTTTTTAGCCTTTCTCCTGTCAGAGACACCTGATGGATCTGGACTGAATCCCACACTGATAGATCAGTAGTATTTAGCTAACTTTTCTGTAGGCTGTGTAGACTTAAGGAAAATGTTTAAAGTTGTTATCAATGGTTTAAAAAGTTTTGTTAAAGTCCCTCTTTTCCCCTTTCTTAAGGAAGACATTGATATGCTGAGAGCTGTTAAGAGAGAACAAAAAAGCTCAAATCCATGTCATTGGACAGAGGAGATGGGCTAGATGCTACCCACAGAATAACGACTCCTCTTTAATCCTGACTGGATATTTACAAATAATTAAATAAATAAGAGACATGTTAATATAAATACTAACTTAACTTTAAAAAGAAAACCATGTGTAAGAGCTTTTTTCTCCATTCCAAAACTGAACTTTGAGTCAGCTTTTGTGAATCAGCATAGAAATTTAACTATCTCTGAAGATCTTCCAGTTATGATGTGCCACACAGGGATATACAGGATTAAACAGTAGTCTGTCACTCCCCCTTACCCCCCCCCCACCGTTTTCATGTTTTCCAACTCAAAAGCTGTAACATTCACTTTTGCACTCTTGAAGGCAGACATTTGTTTCTCAGAACCAGTGACTAAATTCAATGTTTTTCAGTAGCTATAAGTCTAAAATAAGAAATTCTGTTGAATAGAATCAAGAAAAAAGTTATTTCGTATTTTCTTCTTGCTCTTAAGCTC
>JAOXNO010000033.1:8317196-8357558 GCA_028565335.1 Limnodromus scolopaceus
TTCGTATTTTCTTCTCGCTCTTAAGCTCTAAAAAAAAACCTCTGCAACCACAGTCAACTCTTTGATTTGTTTTAAAATAAAGAATATAAACATTACCAGATCATTAACTTTCTCCAAATTTGGACACATACTCCTAGATGATGCTACATAGCTTCTTTGCAATTTAATATATTGACACAACCCTTATGAATCGTTTTTTACAGGGATGCTGACCTACAGAGGATAAAGGGGTTGGGGTTCTGTCTTAAAACTTGGGACATGGTGAACAGAAAAGGAAATGCTAATTTGATAATATTATTTGTTAGTCTTAAGCTAGCAATTTCATATGTTACTGAAGAGGTCCAAAACGAACTACAGAAACTTCACCATTTGAGCTATTTAAAACTAAACAAAGTAAAACATGAGAAATACACTGTACGGAAAAAGTGTGCAGAGGTAACAGCAAAAGAACCAGATGTCTTTGTAGGGCTTTTCAGTCTTTAACTTTAGCATCAGTATGATAAAGAGCAACATAAAAAACAGTCACTGCTACAGCCAAGCAAGCATACGTACACTTTCAGCACAGCCAAAATATGACATTTTTAGGAACATGGAGTGCATCCATTTTGTTCTTGTGTTTGTACATTTCTGTAAGTATAGCCAGGTTTTTGCAAGGCAGAACACAAAGAGAAAGACCAGGAGACTGGATATGCTGAGTGTAGTATAGCAGGATATATTGGACTATTGGTTTCCCTCCAGATGTTTTTCAATGGAACCAGTGTTTCAATAGCCAAGTTTTACTGAGCTCCATGATGTCAAACATAAGGTCCTCTACAACGATTCAAGAAATTAAGGATAAAAGCACTGTCTTAAGTGTGATTGGGAATCTGGACAAATTCCTAGTGATAAATTCCTATTGCAGAATGCATGTATTGACAAAAGACACACAGGGGAAGCGGAATGAAGAGAAGTGAAATATTGCAAAAGTAAAAAAAAATCATGAATGTGTATTAAAAAAAAAAAGATTGTAACAACTATTATTATTATTAGGAAGTTTCCATTCTATAGGCACTTAAAACTTCCACTTAAATCAATGCACCAGTTTAGGTACACAGTTCTGCTGGTAAACCTCATCAATTACTTTAATAGCCAAATTCAGGAGCCTAACTTTTTACACTTTTTTTTAATATTATGATCTATATGATTGTCCTGTTCTGGTGACCTGCAAACGACTGAAGCACGTTAAAATCCTGTGCCTGTAAAATCTTGTAACTGTAACTGCTTGGTGTAATATTCTCTTCCTCTCTTTTTAATTTAAACAAGGATTCTTACATTGTCAGATTTCACAGAGAATCTGTCCTAAGAAAGAAACTAAAAGATCAGAAAGTTGAAACAGACGCTTAGACTTTTCCTCTGCAACACACTGAAAAGCAGTGGATGGAAGGAATGAAATAATTCCTGTCCTACTGATGCTCTGAGTACTATTTATATACCACTTAGTATTTGTCATACTTGACATAAGTTGCAACTGTACCAATGATAGTAACAGAAATAGCAGCTGCCAATTCAAGAGTCAAACGTATTTTTGTCTCTATAGGTTACAGAGGACATAAAGAAACCCTACCAAACAAAAACCAAACCAAAAAAAAAAAAGTGGAAATTTTATGTCAAATTAACTTCCCAGAACAAAATTGCAAAAATAATTTCCATTAGAAAATTCTCCTCCTTCATTTCTCCACACCTCAAAAAACATTTCTAATTGGAAAAAAAAAAAAAAGGAATGGCAGGTGTATCCATGAAAAAAAGTTTGAGTTTTCTCTCATGTTCAAAACAGGAACATTTTCAAAGCCGTCGCCAACCCAGCATAAAGGATATCTGTTTCTTTCTATCACAGAACAGAGCTAAACAGTGAGACAGAATTGATGTAGTGTAACTTTTTTTGAAGAAATGTCTTGCCAGTTTTACAAAGGCTAAGGTTCAAGAAATTAGAATTTCAGTTCTCCAGAAAAAAGCTCTCTGTAGACTTCCTGATAAGCTCCCCATCACTCTTATATCACATTCAGGCAACCTCAGCTAAAGGCCTTGCCACTCTTCCATCTATAATTCTAAACCATAGCATCATATGATTTCACAACTGTCTCTCATTATCTTTTACCACATAAAATCCTCGGGATTGAATGTGCCATACTTAATTCAGTATTTTTTTCCAGTTATGGAGAAATATAGAGCATCTACATACCAGGTTAGGATTCCTTCGAATGTTTGAGAAGAAAGAGGATGCACATCTATAAATCATTTGGAATTGGACAGGCACAGATGGTTTTAATTGATATAGGGATATGATTCACAAGAGAATATAAGAAAAAAATTCTAGTGACTTTATTTTGGTCTACTGGTTAACCCTCCTGCACAATCTCTGCATGTAACCAATGTTGGGACTTGGTGTTTTAAGCAGCCTGCTGACAAATTGTCCAGAATTGCAAATGGCTGACACCTTCATGTCATATTTTCAAGGCAGAACCTACTGAAAAAAAAAAAAAAGTTTTATATAGAATTAGCTTGCTAGAATTCTACCTAATTTCAAAGTTACACCCAGAATTTTTAAAATGCTCTAGACAGTATATTGCTCTGGGTAGTACACTACTACTACTGAGACTTGTGAGACTTGAAGCTCTGCTTAATGTTAAAGCAGCTCAGTACTTCCTACAATAGTGTTGTTTCTCACATGACTCTGCCAAATGTGACTTTTGGGCTGATGATTCCCAAAGCAGGGGGTCTGCTTCGCAAGACTTCTTCTGGAAGCTTCAGCCAAAAACATTTACCTGTTTCTAAGGAACAGAAAGGGGAAAACACAGGAATTTTGTTCCTGTTGAAAAAAATAATATATGAATAAGCTTTCCTTATTCATTTGGTCATGAAACAAAGCCTGGGATTAGGCAGGGAAGTTGTTCTATGTCAAGGATAGTCTTTCAACTACACCTGTAAAAATCTGCCTATACTCGGCCCACCCAGACTTCTATCAAAAAAAAAAGACTATTTAAGCAAGCCCAGCACGAACTGGAAGTTGGAATCGAACTGCAAATTTCCCTGAAGACTCCTCCTGTTCTCAGCTCACTGTAACAAGAAGCTGAGCAAAACATTTCCTGCAATTAAAGTATAAGAGAACTTGTAATGACACTTTTTACCCTCCATGACACTTTGGCTTAAATTTGAAGAAGGGACTCTGTGACTGGGTGCAGAGTCTGGAAGTGTGAGGATGGAGACCAGCTAGAGACTGAGAAGCAAAAACATTTTCTAAGAGGAATCAGGAGTACAACTGGGCCTGCTTGGCCAAATACCAAGGTGGGAAACAAATACAACAGGTGAGGAAAATTGCCCAATGTGTGAGAGCAGAGAGGTAAGGCAACGAAATGTTGATACATCTCTTCAGGGGCAGGAACTGAGGTCCAGACTGCCAAGTAAGTTTGTCATTAGGAGCAAATGTACTACTTAATTTCTTTCACGACATGTAGAGACATTTTCAGAGGTGTCTCCACCAGCAATAGAAGCAGTGTAAAGAACAAAGTTGTATCGGACATCTACCTTCCAGACAAAAGGAATTAGGTATGGTAAATTAGTCCTTATTGGTGAAGTTTGGCTTAGGCTACTTGAATATTTGAAAATTCTGCAGCAGAGAATTAAACTTCTTAGGACAATACACAAACCAGGTGAGACTATTACTCCCTTCTAACCCAGCACCTTGTCTCCTCCTGTAGCCAGGAGCAGATGTCTAGGGAAGCATAGTTCCCCCAGTGCACTCTCACAATCTCCAGTGAGACGGGAAACAAGAGCTTCCTGACCCAAATCCAATGTCTCAGTGTTGTGTCTCTCCTTTTTCTTCAATGAGTTCACTTGATTCCTTCCAGAAGCCAAGTCAATTTTAAGCATCCACAGTGTCCCAGGCCAGAGTACTCCCTTATGTGAAATTACTCCCTTTGGTTAGTTTTGAGCCTGCTGCTGGCCAATTGCATTTAAATTCCGAGTTTTTACATTAGAAGAGACAATGAGCATTCATTCCCTCTTCCACTCCCTTCTCCATCACATTTATCAGTTTACATACCTTTCTCCTTTTGTTTCCAAAATGATCTGCAGAGTTGTCTCTATTTAATCATTCCTAATTCAAAAATTACTCCTTATTGCCCTTCTCTCTTCTCTTCCCATCCTATATCCTATTTAACAGAACAACAATCAGTATTAAAAAAAAATATGTAAAAATGCAGATACCATTCACAAATATGACCCAAAGATTTGTATTTTTCTAAATAACTCTAAATAGGTAAGAAAATGTTGGCTCCTTGTCCGTGTTTTCACACAGATATTACAGAAGAGCTTTGAAGAAATTTTTTTCTAAGGGGAGGGAAGATAAGAATCCTTCTGGAAAAGATCCAGAAGCAGAACATACTAAATGTATAGTCCAGCTTCATGTACTGTGGGAGCAAAGGAAGATAGTTGCTTTGACCACGCAAACAACAAACAAACAAAGCCACCAAAGTGAGAACAAGAAATTTTAATTTGGTTTCAGAAAGCTTACTGAGGATATCAGTAGAAGGAAGTACAATTACTTGAAGGTTAACAACTGTGTTCTTTATGAAGAGGTGGAATGGAGTCAGGTATAGTAGTGGGGCTAATGGGAATAATAAGCAAAAGGGTAGACTGTAAAAAAGCTTTGGTGTTTGAGGGCACAAGTATTAATGATAAAAAACAGAATACAGCACTCCAAAAATTTAAGATATTCATGTACGCATGTTTCCTTTTCTTTCTCCAAACATATTCAGCATCAATCAAGACCTAGGGTAGAGCATACTGGGGTGACCTTGCCAGTACCAAACTGTTCAACAAACAGCAACATCATATCATGAGATTTCAAATAATAGGGAGTTTTTCAAGGTATTCAGAAAGCAGGGTGAAGAAACAGGCAGGTATTAGACACATTGAATCAAAACCTACTCAAATTGTTCTGCATTCCTCAACATTAGCCCTTACAGGCCTTGCGATCATGCAGGACCATCTTAACAAGCAAAATCTTGAACAAGTAGTGCTAAAAGCATTTGAATGGGCTCTAGAGAGCCAGTATAACAACTCTTGGAGAAAGCAGATCAAGCAAAACAACAAGATTATTACCGATTCCCTAAACAGAAATTAAATGCTAGCAGAATACCTCACAACTCTGAAAAAATAATGATCTCCAAAACAGGCAGCTTTTCACCAAAGGGCCAGTTTAGACCTTCATCTGTTTTCAAGAGAGTTACGTACATTTTCCGTCGCTGACAATGAGATCAGTCTTGGGTTCCAAACCTAGGTCCAGAAGCCATTATACCAAACGACAAAAGCTGTCGCACAAAAATTACACCGGAATGCTTATTCTAGGGGCCAAATTTAACAACTTATATTTGGACAAAGTATTCTGAACTATGTTTCCAAGTTACCAGAAGATAAATAAAATTTGTAGAGGATAGCAAACCAATACTAAATGCAGTTTTTCCAGTATAATTGGACAAATAATCCAAAAGTTCATGAAGTTCAACTTCAGAAAATTTCAATCCACTTACATTGCTCATCCAAAATTTAAAAAACTTATTTAAAATATTTTAGAGAGGTTTAGAGAAAATGAGTGTAGCATTTTAGCTGATGTTTTACTGTTACTGCAAAGACCAGTGTTTGGGGAATGATTTACCAAATTGCAAAGAAGCACTCAGTCACTGTTAAGACTCAGCAGAAGTTGCCTACCTAGTTCCACTGTGTCCTTTTAAAAAGCTCTCTTGTAGTCTAGAGCTCTACACAGCAGCTCAAATAAAGGCGAGAAGACTATGGTGTAAGTGTTGTCAAGAGGGGAAGAAGTTGACTACTACACAGTAAACCATCCTTTGACAGAGGGAGCAGGACATAAAAGCCAATGGCAGAGTTCTTCCTTCACAAGAGCAAGCTGAATACTAATACAGAGAACTGTAGGAACACAATGAAGTGAAAAAATACTAATCCTTGGCACCCGACACTTACAATACAAGCTCTGGTAATACAGAAACATTGGGATAGAACTTGCATTGCTGCAAAACTAGGTATTTTAAAGTGCATAATGTCCCTTTAAATTGGACCATACAATTTTACATAAACCTCTGCATAGAAAAGAAATTAAATATACTACAGATCATGTTACATAAACTGTGTAACAGATGCTTTCTATTTATTTTTTCATTCTTGTATAAGGTTTTACTCATTCCTAATCAAATGTTTATATGACTAAAATTTAGGTTAACTTGAAATTATGTGTTTTGTTTGAATTTTTGAAAGCATGCAATGACCATAGTTGTCCTGGCGGTATTTAAAAATCTGAAGCCATTAAAATATTTTCCAGTCTAATAGGGAAGACAGCAAAGTTGAATCTGATATATGGCAACATTTTACTGCCGAATGTACTGTTGTATCTGGCAATTACAATCCACTATCTTTTCATACCACACAAGAAATAATATTGATCCTTCAAGTGGGATTATATAACACAAATCAATATACATCGATAACATATATCACAAGAAAACAAACTATATCAAGAATATATAATGAAATATATATTGTATATTTGTATTTATTTTCTGCAAGAAAAGAAATTAAACTGATTAAAAGCAGTTAAATGGATTTTATAGTTTTAAAAAAGTGAAAGTAGGGAAGCCTCATGCTAATCCGAATTTAAATGAAAAGTCTGAAATTATTTAAGGCATAGATTGCAAAAAGGAATCTTTTCCCAAGTCATACTGTTTTGCAACTTGCAAAACAGGTCTTTGCAAAAGGTCAGGTCCTTTTATAAGTTCAAAATCACCAAAGTAATGTTTTCAATAAGTTCTTTAATGATAGCATATCACTAAGAAATTTTTTCAAGTGTCAATCTTCACTTCAAGAACTCAGACTAAAAAGCTTATCAGTAGCCTAATAGAGCAAATGTTGGCTAAGTGTCACTTAAATGACAATCAGACACTAAGGAAATAGAAGATATTGTGTAGCTGTGACATTCTGTCTTCTGCCACAGGGTCTAACGCTCTTTGTGAGGCTATGGCTCCTGCAGCAAAAGTACATGTTATTTAAGCTATCTAAACTAATAATCTAACATGTATTTGGCTTTCAGTTTTAAGGGCCTGCACTTATAGGCTCAGGTTAGCCAGACTGTATTATTCTTAACTGTTTTCTTGAGATGAACAATGAAGGGAATTCAAGCAATGATTTATTGTTAATATTACAAATACAACAAATACAACAAAATTAAGAGGAAAGAGGGCCTAAGCAAGGGAGAAGAATCTGTGTATGTTTCTGTCAGGATGGCTGTTCATCTGCTTTCCAACTGCTTTTAACTAGCGTGCTCCAGAGGAGTTGAGTTTGTACCTCAGCTTCAAGCCTCTGAATGGTCCTGCTCCACTTACACCCCCTGGATCACACCACTTAGCTCTTCTAGGTGATGTGCCCATCACAGTATTGTCTGAAACAAATTTACTTCAGTTGCAAACATAACCTTCCAACAAATTATTGTTTTTAGAGAGATTTCCCTCTCAAATGTAAATGAAAGCTAGTAAAGGTAAGAAAGAATGACGTTGTAATGATATAAAATCATCCGTGAGGCATATCTGTCCCATACTCTTTCCAAGGATGGTACGGATGTTTCAGAAATAACCTGGGTAAGTGTATCATATCATTTCAGCAGATAGAAAACCTCATCCCTTGCCAAAATCAGTAACCATGTAGCACTTACACAACAGTACACATGGTACATGCCTACAATCCCATGAGTATAGCAAAGAAAAAACAGAAGCTCCCAAGCTGTAAAGTTCAAATCCAGACTTCCCCCAAATTTAAAGATAGCTGAAGCCAGATATTGTTTCAACACAATAGAAGATATGGAGCCAGCTACAAATTTTGGCTATATGTTTGTGAAATTGAAGTGTTTTCATGAACTAGGCTTTGGTTTGATCCATGAGCAAGATACGGACTAGCCACAAAAGTTCAGATATGAATTTGGGCCCAAAGTCTGCGTCAACACTGAACTCAGTTACTTGATACAAAGTGTGCAAAAATTGACACTAATTTGCTCTGTGGTACAGCTGGACCAAAGAGCAAACAATACACTTTGGATGAACGTGAATATTTTGTTTGTCTTTTGTAAAACTGCACAATTGTGATGTAAAAATTGGCAGTGTGTCAAACTCCACAACAACCCTTAGAAAATTACTCCAATGGTAACTAATATCTTCTTTCTAATCTAAATTTATCCATGTCCCCACCTGCAGTCATTGGATATCCTGACAGTCTCTGCTGTCTGGTGATCCCAATCTTCAAGTTTTGTTCACCTTTACAAGTATGCACCAGCAATCTGAATCATTAAGCTTCTCATAGTCAAGTTAACAATATAAAACATATATTTTTCCTAATTCCTCCTTGATCCTGACATTTGTTTTCTGATCAGCTTTTGACCATCCAGCCTGAATTCTTGATGCTTGGGCACACTAAAGCCCAATAGCCACTGTATCAATACCAAATGAAACATGCCTTGAGATTCCTTTGCTTATTTGTGTACTGATCATATCAGCTCTTTTGGCCACAGTAGTGGTCCAGAAGGTAGCAATCAGTTATTATCCATTTTGATTCCTAATTCTTTACTCACTCTTTCCAAGTCAGAGACCCCTAATTAGCTGTCCCCTTGGCTAGTAGATGTAGGACGTATTTGGCCATATTCAGACATACTATTTGTTGCATCCAGATGACCATATGATCTAGATTTTCCTTTCTCATTAATCACTCCCCAGTCCTTATGCCACTATTACACTATCGGTAAAGCTTTTACATTTTATTCCAGCACATTAATATGGATAAATGTTAGACATAACATTAATGCCAATTAACTAGGATAAATACCTTTGCAGAAAATATCATGCTTATGGTTGTAGAGGAAGACAGTATTTTCACCAGAACGAGGACAACAACATGACCTTAGAAACTTTTTTAAAAATCCAAAACCCTCAAGCAATATAGTCTGCCAAGTTCTAAGGTCAGAGTGTCTCATTGAGGAGAAGATATGGAACAAGACAGGCAGTGAGAATTTTGCAAAGTTCTCAGGTTACTTTGTCATTCTTCCAATTCTCCTTTTCCAACTCTCCATCCAACATTATGGGATGAAACCATCTGAAGGAATGAGTTGGAAAAGTCTGAAGGATAACTTGAAACTCTCCTCGGCCTCTGGAAAATTCTGAAATCCCTCCTATTTAATTACACCACAGCTTGTATAACACTTTGGCTGCATTTCCTTCTCTGCTTTGTTTTGTTTGTGTTACTAAGAATATTTGCATGAAAACAGGATATTTGTTTATTAAGAGTTCATAATCTCCTGCTGTGTATTCCCCACTTTAAGTCATATTCCTTAACATTTATTAGCAGGAGGAGACCATAAATCCTGTTTCCCATAAATGTACCTAATAATAAAATGAGCAAAGAAAAGTGGAGAGATTCAGGGAGAAAGAAAGAGAGAGAAAGTGAGAAGGAGAGCCTAGATGATACATACTGTAACTTGTGTTTTCCAGTGGCAACGGCCTACAATGTTCCCCATAACGTGAACTTTTCTTTAGCATTTTTTAGTCGACCCTTCCATTCCCAAGCAGTCATTCTTCAAATTGAGCAGACACGTGGAAGTCTTACCCTGCCATCAGAAAGCAATGGAATAACTCTCCCTTGTCCCTTTTAGTTCTACTGATTTTCTCTAAGAAGGATGCCTGTTTATAGGAGGAATATGCAACATAGGAAAGAAGTATTCATATTGTCTGCACAGCTGGCACTCTAGATATGGAGCAGCAGAAGAAAAGATTTAAGTGTTTGCCAAGAAAGGACTAAACAAGCCTCGAGTACAGTCTTGGGTTTAGCTTTGTACTGTCTTCTCAGTTATCGTTTTCCTTCAAAATATGGTTTGCATTTCCAAGATGTACTAGATTGACAGATTTTCACATGACTGAACGTGTTTACAATTTTGCAGGCTTTTTTTAGTGCTAAAATCTGCAAAGATCTACAAGTAGTTGGCTACAGAAAATGAGCGAGGAACTATTCTGAAGTGCTAAGCAATAGCCCAAAGCATTAACATACACAACACACACCCAAAGGATTTCTACTTACCCTTTGCAGGATAAACCTGGAGATTACATGCTAACCATTTTCAGGGCTAGGCATTTATAAATCTGGGGGCATTTTTTTTCCAAATAGGAATCTAGGCATAAGAAAAAGATGTAAGAAAAGGACTGGGAATGATTCCACAACATACAGTACAATCAGTATTATATGATCATATCTTCAGAGATGTTAAGCAAACAAAAACCATCTAAAAATAGGATAAATGTTGCCTTTTAGAAATCAGGTGATAAGCTTCATTGGGTGTTAAAATGCATCTATCTAGCTAGCATAAAGCCAAGGACCTACTTACTAAAACTTAAAAGTAGTATCTTAAATGCTAAGAATTAATTATTTTTATTGGTTTCAGAAGAAACTGGCAAGACAATTTTATCCATTTCTCCTTCCTTTGTCTTTATTGGAAAATTACTTTTTTTTTTTTTTTTTTTTTCTGCCTAAAGCTAGAATCAGGCTAATCTGTCCTTCTAGACCCAAACCACGTATTTTCACTGATGTAGGGATGAATATTGCAGCTACACCAAATTTCTCCTCTACCTTTGGAAGTTTCACATACACAAAGCGAGTCCTAAAATTCTGCCATTTAAAACTCCTGCTGGTACAGGGAGCTTGACAAGAGAAAACAAGAAACTGGTCAGTGATATAACAGCCCAAATATACCACTGACCCTCTTGGCACCTGTTTTCACGTGATGCTTGTTAGCCTCCTCAGGTCCATCCAAAGTGTTATGATGAACCAAATGCCAAGTTAGGTTTTTCAGTATGCTATCTCTCACAGTATCCAGTAATAAATACAAAATAGACAAATATGAATTAACCCTCTCCCTAGAAACGTCATTGGCCAGAGATAGGCTGAAGCCTTTGTCTTTTTGGCCCACCACACAAAGAATGTACCACAATTCCCAGAAAATTAACAGGTTTTTTTCTAATACCATGAGCATCATTCTTTTGGTTTCTCATGTGTGAAATCAACACTTTCATAAGCAATCCCAGCTGATGGGCTCAGCGCAGGAAACAAAATTCCTTACTTTCTTGAAAATTACAAATACTAGGAAGTAACAGAACATAAAAAAGCATAGTCTAAGTTCCTCTAAAACACCTGAAACATAAGCATATATACAACACATATATACAACTACAATCCATGGTCCAGAACCATTATTTGGATCTGTAGTACCCACTATTCAGCAACATGCCTACTTCTTTCATCACATTCAGTTAATCAAATGGTCTTTCTGTAACATAAATCTCTTGTTGGGAGAGATGGTCTCTCACACGTGGAGACAGCACCCGGGATGAACTCCCCTTGGGAGGAAACCAAGGTAAATGGACACAGAATGTGTTGCAGTGAATTCCAGTAGCTACCCCAGTACAGACAGCTGTGTCATCAAGACTGTGATCTTGCTTCACAGCTTTAAAAGTTTGCAAAACCCAACCTCCTCCAGAGATGAACTGTGGGATGCCTTCTCTTATTCCATTTGCTCCCTTCAGGAGGGCTGAGGACAAGACCTCTGCTGACAGTTTCTTACCTTTAGTGGTCTTTCCATGCTCAAAAGGACATAGGCAGAGAGGTATAGGCTAAAAGAACATGAATTGCTCAAATTTTAACCGGAGACTTGACTACTGGCCAAATCATCCCCGAATTGGTAAGGAATCAAAAGGTCTTAAATAACGTTTTAGACACAGGCTTTAAATCATTTGGACTTTACATTTATAATAAACTACATGCTTTATGTTTTTATATATAAAACTCCATCAGTAACAACTCAAGCCAAACATTCACTAAAGCCAAATTATTCCCATGACTAAAGTGCAGATTTTTTAACCGTATTAGAACAGAATTTGAACAAAAGAAGTCATAGCCCTATTCCAAAATTGTAACTGGCAAATTTTAGAGACAAAAATTGTCAATCTCAGATACCTGCTGTGAGACTCCTAATTCCATATTTATACTACTAAAATACAATGCACTTACTTTCAGAAGCAATGAGACTCCACAAGTTCCTCTGTGGATAGAGGTCTAAAGAACTTGAATAATCCTTATTTAGGATAATCTCAGCTTTACAACTCTTGCTATTTTCCATTGTAAGGATACAAAGTGCTAACTATTACATCTGATGTATCTTGTTGGGAATTTGGGACCTCCATGACTTATGTTAAATAATATTTGGGTATTTCATATTTTTCTTGGACTCACCTACACATGTGCCTTGGTGCCAGAATAAGGAGAAAATTAAAAAATATTTTAAGAGATCCCAGTTCTCAAACCAGTTAAGTTACAGTCCTGAATGCTTTCTCGTTACTTGACTCCAGCAAAAGAAGGCCAACATGGTTCATGCAGACATGGAAGTAGGTGCCATATTTTATTTCAGAAAGATCAGCAGTCATCATAACCAGAGAAAGCAGATTCCTTTGCACTGTGACATGAATGGCAGAGATTATGACTATGACATAGGTTAAGGTGTAAGGACACACATTTTTGCCTGGATGCTCACCCACAACCTCTGGATCAGCACCAAGTCATTAGTATATTAAGCCCAGACTTTACAGCAGGCTTTGCTTGTGCAGACTCCTATTCCTGCGTGGCATCTCATTAAGTTCAATGGGACTGTGCATTGGATAAGAGTTCAGTGCAAGATCAGAGCTTTGATTGCAAGCTCTTTGCAGCAACAAGGTTGTCTAATTCTATGTTTTATAAAGTGCTATGAACATCTATAAAGCTATATAAAAGCATAATAAATAAAGTGACAACAGAAGCAATAAAACAAATGTTAGTCTAGTGGATGCAAGCAGTCAGTAGAAAAACAGCAGTGTTGGATGCAGTAACCAACAACCAAAATATGTAGCTACTGGAAACCATACGGGTCATGTCATACAGCAGCAGCAAAAACGCCTCTTCCATAAAGCATACTTATCCTAACATTTTGCCAGGTTTGTGTTATTTTTTCTATACCATTACGCATTGGCTAATCTGTGTGTGCAGTCTATCTCAGCTTCATGCATATCTGCCTTTTTTATTACTTAAAACATAATGCAGGGAGTTTGGTGGCATCCAACCCATCCAACTCCTGTATATACAATTCTCAAAGTGGCTGAAAATGTTTGACTGTAGAGGTGACAGTCAAACAGGAATGTTATTCATTGAATACCCATTTAACCAAGGAAAACAGCTTCTCATTGGTGGTTTTACTATCTATGTATTTGCACTCAATGGAAGATTTAGCAAGTACAATGAATCTATGTGTTTATGATGATCAGGTAGAGAGAGTTTAAAATTTCTCCACAAAGATCTAGTCACAACCTACCAACATTTCTGTGAATACCCACCACTTGGTTCAGATCCACTCCCACAATGCTTTTCACAACAATGTCAATCAAATGCGTAAAGAGTCAAGAGTAGAAGTTTATGAGAACCCAAGGATCTCTACATACAAGTAGCAAATGCGTACGTGTCTCTTTACCTGAAACAGTATTTCAGCAAAGGACTCCTGGAAGCTGGGAGAGCTCCTTTAGCAGCCAGATGAGGAAATCAGAACTGGTCCATGTAAGAAGGGAATGTTTGTTCTGTTCATATTAGATATGAGACCAAGGGAAAGATTCAGATTCATACTTAGAATTTCCCAATATTTGGAAACACTGTTCCAGTTTGGAGTTTTTATCTCTGACCTATCTCTGATCAAGATCTACATGTATACCTCAAATCAGATTCTAAAAAAACCTATCACTTAAATATTTAATGGAGAACAGAGTTACTTTGATTTTATATTTTTCTACAGGTTTCTTTCCTGTACCTTGCAAACCAGTGGCAAAATCGATGTAGATAAACTTGATTTTCCTTAAGAAGGATTTTCTTCTTCAAGGCAGCTTCAAGTTTCCCAATCATTCAAAGCCACATTAGAAAAAGCGACAATACAAATCCCAAACTCTGTGTACAAATACACAATCTCAGAAGTTGAAGCTAGGACCCTCTAAAAGCAATTTTTACTAAGGATAAGCACATACAACTACATTATCAGGAACAGGACCAACAGGAAGAGTTTTTAAGGGTGAAAATTTGCTGCTCCACACACTAAGCATTTGAGGGGCAGGACTGTGGGGCTTTCTGATTTTTTTGTTTGGACCAGTCAAGTCTCATGGCCCCAGAGCCCTATAGCAGCTGGAGTGCATTAGCTGCAATGCTGGAGTGTATCTAACAGCATAGCTTCATCTGAAAGGAATCCAGTTCATCTGCTCCAAGATCACTTGCCAACGCATATCAAAGCAAGGTAAATGGGGACAACTGGGAGATTCTCCTCAAAAGAGTACTCCTAAGCTGAACTAAAACATGGAGGTAGATGCTTCCTGTGCATGTTCTTTGGAAAACATATTGCAATGACAGAGCTCACCAACCTACAGAACCTTTTCTAGTGGTTTGCAAGACAATGCCACCATTGGCATAGCCTTCCTATATAAAAAAAACCACCCAACTAATAAATCATGAATAGAAAACTAAGATAAGATTATTCCTTCCCTATAATACAGTTTTTCCACATACTGATTGGTCTGGCTTCACCAACAGGTCTGCGATGCAAATACAAATGGAAACAAGATAATCCAAGAAACTATGAAACAAACTGATTAGTTATGTAATCCTTCAGTTAAGTTATGATCATGTTATGGAAAACTCTGAGAAATCTTACCCTAAGTGATTCCTACTCCATTTCCTTTCAAGCTTCCTTGCAAATGATGTGTGTTGGCTCCAGTGTTACGGCAGAAGAATACAAATTTACCTTGATTTACTCAGCCTAATCAGAAAAAAAATGTAAAATTTTATGTTCAAGTAATCTGACGTAATGAAGTAGATTGTGTCCCTGTAGACATTAGTGTGTAAAACCAAAGGTAACAATGATGTTTTTTAAAATTAAAGGAAAACTGAAAATTTCTCATACGCCCTTTTCTGTAAAATCTAAACATCTGCTTAAGATCCTGATGCAGTAACACAATATGTCTGCAGCTTTCATAGTTATGAATAAATGCATCTTAGAACACAATACTGTAAAATCCATTCCTCCTCCCTTTGCCTGCCAAATTCAGAGTTCAAAAATCTCTGACCTGGGTCCTCTAATCAGTTTCTGGCCCTCTTGCCTCCCTTGTGAGCTGCAAAGGTGGGGAGGGAGCTGGCCACAGTCAGCACTGTTCCCTCCTCTTGCAGGAGGGTCCTCACTGGCACACGTGCGCCAGATCCAGAAATGTGTTGTGCTTCCCGCTGGCAGCCCTGACAAAGGAAGAGGTGTTGGAGGAAATGGGAGACACGGCAGGGTTGCAGTCAAGGCAGCAGAGCTCAGGCAGGGGATCCACACAGAAGACTGAAACGTGTCTGTGCAGCTCAAAGCTCTTGTGAATTTTATCTGGTAAGCGAGAATCACAGTCAGTAAGTCCAAATCACCTTGTCTAGAGAAAATCTTTGATCTGTCTATGGTCAAAGATATCTCTTAAATACACCATCAAGGGCTTAATAGGTATGAAAGCCTGACAATTTCTTTCAGCATACTTATTTATATTAGAAAGAACAGCTGCACCAAACAGAGCCTTGAATCCAATTAGAGCTATTAGGTGTGTTTTAGCATCTTTCTGCTCAGGTAACTTTTGTGAACTGAAATGAAAATCTCCTCACAACGCTTTTCAGACATATCCTACACATACTGTTTGTGCTACTCCTATCTCACAAATACATAGATGAAGGTAAAACAATACTTTGAACTCTGCTTGTGTGTGCACAAGAAACAAAAAGAAACCTGAAAACAGAATTAGATTTTACTGATTTGTGGACTAGTCCCAGATGAAAAATCAATTTAATTCACTGTTCTTACAATGAGACAAGGACTTTGATACTTGTTACCTGGGGCTGTGAAGCAAGTTTGTGGAACTATTAAAAATTTTTTTTCATGATAGCTTAATTTAGAATTGGCTTAGTCAGTGACATTTCTGTACATTATTTCATGGATCATAGCTGTGCACCAAGGTAAATGAACAGAAAGATACTTTATGTATAATATCAACACACTTTGTGAGTATCACAGTATTCAAGCAGCTGTTCTAACAAGAAACACCTTCGGAAGGCTTTTTAGCTGAGTCCATTTTCTTTATCTCTGAGAAATTATTTCTGATTAGTTACTTCATATGAGTTATAGTTATCAGCTCTTCATGAAAGGGCTAACCCCCTGAACATGCTATTTTTCAAGGAGGTGGAGGTATTTCTTTATTGTGTTCCACTTCATTCTCTTTTGTTTCATTTTCTCCTGGTAGAAGACTCTGCCAAATATTTCAAAGCCCTTCTTGGCAAGTAGTAAAATAATTTGGACAGAGTATACTGCAATTAGAATTTTTTGGCAGGTTTCATATTTTGGATGCTGATGAGAAGAGTGTCAGTTTTAGCGTACTTGACCAGTTCATTATTTCAGATAATTTCCTGCCACACAGCACCTTTGCAACAGATTGTGTTTGCTTGAAAAATCAGCAAGGAGACACATCCCAATTTCTATGGGGTTTTAAGTGCAGATAACATTAAATAAATCACTTTTTCTCCCCCCATCTGTCACTCACTCAAACCTAACCCATAAATTCTTATTTCTCTCCCTAACCTTCTGTGTCACAAAACTGTTTCTTACTCTCCAGAATGTAATATCATGTCACTTATTATACAAGCAAAGACTGTAAATCACACGGAGGAACACATTTGCATTGCTGTCATTCGAGGCCAAATTCAATTATTGTCTCTTTTGTTTGGCTTTGGCACCACAAAAATCCATGTACTTCCCACTACAACAAATTTTTTGGGTTGGCGAGGGATGAGGATGAGCATTGTGACCTTATGCAGGTTTCTGCACTCCAGAAGTCACACAGTTTTTTTTGGATCCTGTCCTAAATTTGTGTCAGCACTTCCTTTATAAATCCTTATTTTGATATGGATTATAAACTGGTCATAAAAAATCCATCCTAGACTAAAAGTCTATTTTGTCAGGGTGGGGGCTGTTAAGTACCAGACTTGATGATTTGGTCTTTCTAGACCCCAAGATTACAAACAAAACACACCTTGTGAGAGTTCAGAAACATTTTTACCAGTCAGAGACTTGTTCTCTTTGTGCTTTACAGTTAAAGTATTAGGCAAGCTGTTTGCTTGAGTTTTTATTTCCCCTACATGGCTTTTCCAATAAAAACTTCCAATGAAACCATCAGTAACAGACCACAATGCAAGACATGCCATTATACACATTTGTCCCCCTGCTAGGAAAAGTCCTAATGGTTTGTGTTATTTCTTCCTCACAGAGTTATCACCTCCTGAGAAAAAAACTCATAAAGCTAAATCAGGGTCAGAGAGTGCTGAGGTGAAAAGGGGGTCAAGATCCATGTCCTCATGGTCAGGGAGAGTTGCTGTTCTTAAACTCTATCTACATTGTGGTATTTCACAATAAAATAAAATTGCATTTTTACCTGTCACTGTAGACAACATTGCTCAGGAAGCATTCTCAGTTCCTTATGGCTATTTCTAGCACACGCCATGATTCTTTCTGCAAGTGAAGCTGTATTGGCTCCATAATAAGGCTAGGAATAACTGAAACAGTTTCAAAAACATAGCTTTCCCCACCTCCTTTGTTCTCCTGTCGCCAGAAAGCATGTATTTGGTTTCTGAAGGCAAAACTTGGTTCGGTAACCACCATAACCAGTGATTTCTCCAAAACTGCCTCATTGCCAATGATCTCACCTTGCAGAGCAACCTAAGGAAGCAAGTCAGACTTTCTCTTTAGTCAGTGAGTAGCTTTGCTGTTTGTCCTCTGCACACTTATTAAGCACCATTAGTATGTTTGAGGAAAACGCACACAGCCCCCGCCGTAAACTACATATTCCCTACCCACCAAAATGTGTTTGCCAGACAACATGGCAATATATAGAAATCATGTGCAACACCTCCAGGAATGAGCCACTGCCTTCACGAGTCCTCAAAGAGAACATGAATGAGCATATCTTAGCAATTTGAAAGTACAAAGCCAATAATAACTTTAAGGACAAAAAGTCCATTATGGAAATGCTATGGAAAGAGAACACTGATCAAGACACAGTTTTATAAGAACCAAGAAGAAAAACCCACAAGAATGAATAATGCTGTTCACAGAATTGCATTCAGTTTAGCTTCCTGGAAGCACTAAACTAGAGTCACGTGTTGCAGAGGGAGCCATCCATGAGGTCTCTGGTGGTGGTGTTTTCACGATTATTGTAAATAATTTGATATGAGAGTTCCTGGCAATGTTGGTGGCTGAGTATTGCAGAAGCTGGGTAATGCTTCATTGATGATTTGCAGAAACCCTTGTATGTTTATATCTTCAGCAGACCATCAAATCCAAGAAACGCTTCGGTCAGTTTAATAATTATCCTGTGAAGTAAAGTAGTGCTGCCATTATCAAGAATGCTAGCTTCTGCCTAATGACTTAAATTAGCTTTCATTCTTTGCGGTGACAGATGTGCTTGAACTTTATGCAGAACACATTACTTCCATAATGGGATCATGATCCTTTATTGATCTCTATTGCTTTCATCACCACATCCACATCAGCTATTTATGTCACATCAGCTATTTACGTCAATCTCAATAACTAGTTACATGTATGTGTATCTGCAGTGGCTACCTGAGAACTTATGATTTTAAGAAAGTTTGTGAATCTTACTCATTGTATTCTGCACTTTCTGTTTCATCAACTCTATTTTACACCATTTGTTTCTTAAAGTAAAGGTGGTTTTTTTTTTCCTATTATTGAATATTAATACTTTTCTTCATTAAAACTCACAGATTTTTTTTGTTGATCTTCTATAAGGAAGTATTCAGATCTCAGTGAGCCAGTGGGATCTTAGAATTCTAATTAGCACCATCATATGCAATGAGTAGGAGAAAATCCACATATTTAAAGCAGATACATTCATAAGAGATAAACACTAAAAGTTATATATACATATATATACACGGACATACTTGTAACATTTCCCACTGGAAACACCAATCCTGCCTAGATCCCAAAGAATGCAGAGAAATTTAAAAAAAATACAAAAGAATGTCAAAGGAATTGCATAATTTTCATCCATGTCTTCAGCTTTCTTGTTTAAGTGAGGATAAGCCAGGCTCTTAATGAAATCCACGAGACTTACCCATCAGATGCCTGCAAGAATCTGGGCCTCTGTTCTCTGCACAGTTTCAGCTCCTAACGTTTCACTTTTTCCTTCTTGCAATGTGCCGATAATGTAATAAATAGAGCAGGAATTGCAACACTTTTCAAATATTTTCCTTTTTCTTCTGTTCTCCTTAAATTCAAGGCCAAGTACATAATTAAAAGAAAACAATTATATAAACTCTTCTGTATTTTTACTGAAGAAAAGGACTCCCTCACACATATAGCCAGTCACTAATGGGAACTGGAAGCATAAATCACAAACAATGGTGCATTCCCCAAGAAGACTAATTCTCCAAGAGACTGAAGACGGACTCAAAACTGCAGCTTCCTCTAGTAAATGAAGGAAAGGCATGTTTTTCCTTTGTTTTATTTCATAAGCATGTAAATGACAGAGGTCATTTCTAGTGCTTACTTCATGCTTCAAGGAAAAGAATTTTCCTCTGCACAGAGTATTCCACACTTAGCATACTGAATCTAGCAAAGGCAGAGAACAAACCCCTCCATGATCTTAATGACTACAATTAGAAAAAGAAAACACATGAAGATAAGCTTTAGAGACTGTTGCACAGCTGAGGGCACAAAATATCCACTTACTGTGGCAAAATAAACAACAGAGCCCAAGAAGGCAGGATACGCCTGAAAGTAAGTTACCTATTTAAGCATTTTACGATTTACAAACTAGAATGGGCATATGCTAGGCAACATCTATATCTTGTACAAATAAGCAGTCAAGTTCACATGATGAAAGAATTTGTAAGGGGGCGTAAATGATTAGTCATCTTTTTGTTGAAATAGAGATGATAATGCAGTCTACTGTAGATGACCTTTGCTGAATCACTGTAATTCTAAAACATTCTGTTTTATTCAGCTAAAAAGCACATAATTCTGGCCATAAAACTGTGTTTCCCAGGAACAGTTTTTATTTCTGCCCTAGCTGAATATTTTCAATGGAAGCTGTTTTAATTTGCAAGGCTGGCAGGAGTTAGCTCAACCTCCTCCTTGTTCCATCCACTGGATAACACAGCTCTGCATTTTTTAGGGTAAGATTGAGGCACTTGAGTGAAGGTAAACCACAACACACCACATTTCCTTCTGTGTCCAGACTCAAATCATGATCTACCTCTGTTGCACTTTAAAGCAACAGGATCCTATCTTAGTCCTTCAAGAATTAACATAGATGACATTTCTCTTCGTTGGGCTCAGTTCACTACAGTTTTCTAGCTAGTCTGTCCACGTTCAACATCATTGTCTCTCCCTACATCAACTAGCATGTTAGCCTGCTGTAACAGAGCATTACATCTCCCTCATGCTTCACCTAGAGGAAGATGCATGTTGCAGAAGATCAAAGAAATGCATACAATACCTACAACGTGTCGAGATTTGCAGTCTCTTTAGCTCCTGAGGGAGTCTAGCCCAAGGCCAGCCTTGCATGAAAGTACTTTTTATGCATTTTATAGAGCAGCAGTACCCAACATTTTTGGTAAAGGACCAGACATAGCGGTGTCTCATTCCAGGCTCCTTATAGGCTACGGCATCAAACCCAAAGACATTGTTTAAGAGCGTACATGTTAAAATGTCCAAAGAGAAATGTAAAGTAAAACGTGTGGTCTACATATGCAATTCTATTCCCAAACAGGCAAGGATGTAAATGTCTGGTTTCTGGCCCAGGATCAGGAACCTGAAGTCCACTATGTCCCAATGCCCGCTATTTTCTAGTGGTTGGCTGTAAGTCTTCAAAAAACACCTCACCCTCGACAGGGATAAACTGGAGATTAGTCTTTCTGAACTGAGACAGAACTTCAGAGTAATACTGACTGAGTATCCCCTGTAGCTTCAGCAGATTAACATGAAATTGCAGACCTTAGGAAAAAATCCAACAACTGGACTACAGAATGCTCCTCAGTAGATCCTGTGTACCATGGGCTTTGCATCTAGTCAGGTTCTTCGAAAAACCTACCTGATTCAGTAAACACAGCTGGTCCCAGTAGCTACCATCCCACTGCTGGAGTCAGTAGAAACTGTCAAGTGCTCTCAAAACTGCCTTGCAGTAAAAGGAGGTACCCTACCCCCTGCTTCAAGCAAACTACAATATGCTCTTTCCAAAACATGAGTTCTGCTGAACAGGGAATAAAGAAAGTATTTATCTCTGCTCACACATGGGTAGGACGAGGCTGAAGTAGTTCAGATTATTTCATGGTCTGGTGGAAGCAAACAAAAAAAGGAAATCAGTATCTTTATGCACCTCTGTGTCCTCTGTCTATTCTACCTACTGTCATAACATCAGCTTTTGCATTAGCTCCCCTGCTCAGCTAGATGAAGCTTCCTGGCAAATGTGAGATCAGACCTGACAGGACAGAGACTGCTAAAGAGGAGTTTCACCCTCACGCCATTCTGCAGTTACGAAGGTGCTGACAACAGCAATGGGGGCATTATTCTGGAGGGTTATGCTTCACCCTACAAAGTCCTTTTTTGCAGTAATACAGAGAACCCTTCTGTGACAAATGCACAGAGATGCTTGGGCCAGTTAACAACTCCTGGAGTTATCCCTTTTTCATGGTGTTCATGGTTTCCAGATGCCAAGTTGGCATCAGTTATAGCCAGCTGAAATAAACTGAGCTAAGAACTTCCTTTAGAAAAATGAAAAATGAGTAATCTCATGGTGCTGATTTCTGGGACCCAAAGCACTCTTCTGCAATGTCTCTGCTACGTTACGGCCCTGTCCTGAGCAGAGCTCATGTTTAACCACCGAGCAGAAAACTCCCTGCAACTGTAAGCCCAAACAACAGATGAGTTCATTTGACTTACACTATATGATAAAAAGACTCTGGACCAGATTAGATAGCTTAGTTTACAAACAATAAATGAGATCATTTCACCCAGAAATCTTTGCTTTAAAGTTTGTCTAAGGAAATGTATGAAATATGTACACATAAAACATAAAAAATGCTTTGCCTATGTGTTCACAAAGGTGTTCCACAAACACTTTTCCCACTTTTTTCTCACAAATGCTGTATTCATCTGAGCTTGCATAATTAATATTGTTAATATTGAAAGGTACCCGCAGGTATCTGTGAGGGTTGTCAGTTCTTTTGTCACTTCCACAGGTATACTTTAAGCACAATGTTTTGCAAATCTCTTTAGCTTGTACCTATTTCTTCCTAACCAGGAAAACTCTGAGCGTTGCAGACAATGGAAGCTCTTTCCACATTTGGAGGAAATTATGTTTTTGTTTTGCCTTATGAGAAAACAGTCCATCTGAAGTTTCTTTCAGGTGTTTCTATTTCCTATCAAAAAATATTCCCTATCTTGCAATATTCATCACCAAGAAAACATCCAGAATTAGAGAACAGCACTCTATTATGTTTATGAATTATCTGAGTGCACACTGCAAGTTATTACAATTTTTACTATCTGAAATGATTTAATGATCACCCACAAATTGTGCAACTGGTTACCTAATATACATCATGTGACTTACTCTTTCTTGATTAGATTAAGCAAATCTGAGCCAGGGGCTCTAAATGTGCTTTTCATGAGTGTTCTTATGAACAAAAAGGTACTTTCACTAATATTCACAGAAGGAAAATAAAAGCCCCAGGTCAGGAAATCACTAAAGCATGTGTTTAATTCCACCTCTCCTTAAGAAAGGAGTTACGTGTACACTTAAGTTGCATTGCTTAACTGCTGTCTGAATGGGGCTGCTTTTCTGAACCAGAACCAACAAAGAGGCAGCCACAGTTAAATCCTCTTTAAACTCTAAAACTGGTTGACAGAAAATGAAGACTTCTGATTTATTTCAACAATCATGCCCTTTTAAAAGTAACAAATTTTGCATTTTTCTAACCTCTAATAGTTTGTATTCAGTTAATATTGGCTTTTAGCCCTCTGTCCTTAAATTCTTGTGCCCTCGTCTGTTCAAAATACACTTAATAGAATAACCTCCATATGTACCATTATACAAAATTTGTGGTTTAAAGCTAGATCCAAGAATGATTGAATTTAATAGAAAGATTTAATTGATTTCAATGAGAGTTGGATGAAGAACTGATAGTTTAACTCTGGATACTCTCTTTTGAACATTCTCACTAAGGTGCTGATCCAATTCCCAGTGAAGTCAATGGAAGGAATTGTGTTGGGATTTGGATCATACCTCTGTTCTTCTTGGAGTCAAACCCCCTTTGACAATATGTACATGCACAAATACACAAATTTAAATGAAAACAAATGTTTGGCAACTTGTGACAGAAAGTCCAAATCTGTATCTGTGTATTTGGGCCAAACCAAAATTGTTACGCTTGACAAAAACATCATTATACTGATCTGGTTTTGGTTTTTTTTTTTTGCTTACTAGTAATTGTTTGGTGAATATAAATCGAACTTCTCATTTTATTTTTTACATAAATGTATTCTACCGTCACTGTAGATAGTAAAATGAGAGGGATTTCTATGCAAAACTTCATGTTCAGACTTGTCATAACTTTGACAAAAATAATCCTCTCAGACTAGAACTTTCCATGCTTGGTCTCCATCAAGAGCAACTCTGATTTTGCCAAGTATGAAGAAATTTGCTTCAGCTCTTTCTTAGTTTCCAAAATACAAAAGGTTTCTCATTTAGGATCCATCCTACACTCAAAACAAAAGGCATGTGGGCCAGATTCCCAGAGGTGCGGCACTCTTGCAGTTCTCATCGGCTTTAGTGTTTCTAAAATCAGCTTCTGTGTTTTTAAAACATGAATACCAAGGGGATGAGGGAATACTGACTTGAACACAATGAGCCAAACGGAGCCCTGGCTAGCACAGTTGCGGGGAGTAAAGATGTTGCTGATTGCTTCATCTGCTGAAAGTGTGTGTTATGTGCTATAGATATGTTATGCTAACAGCGCAGTTTTCATGGTAGGATACAAGGGCAAGAACAAGGTAGACATCGGAGGGAAGATAAAGAGATAAAAAAGAATGTAAATCTTGCAAACCTTTGCAGATCTGTGTGTTCAAAACAACTGAAGCAGCCTTTTCCTCTATATGGATAAAAATTTTCACAATTTATGCAGCTAACAACTCAGGGGAATCCAAATCCTTAAACAGACTGATTTTCAAGACTCAGTGATAAAATAATTGGTTCAGCCAATTTCTAGAATGTTGTAGACACCCTTCTATTTATGGTGATAAGGACATGGGTAAACACCTAGCTATGGAAAAGTAGCATTTAGACTCTAAAAACCCGTGAACAAACACCAAAAAGCCACTGAGACTGGCCTAGTAAGAATCCAACCCCTATGGTTTGAAAGTGGTTTGTTTTATTTAATTCATCAGCAAGGTAACACAGAAAATCTTTTGGTTTTTCATTCTCTTGTTGATATAGTAATAAGGTATTTCTCTCAACAGGTCTGTTTGTTGGAGCAAAAGGGTTTGGGTTTTTTTCTGGGTATTTTGCCTTTCTATTTTTTAATTAAAAAAACCAACCAAACAAACAACACCAAAAGATTGCAGAGCCTGGAAAATCTTTGAAATAATAATTACCAAACTATAAACTTGCAGTGAGAATTTGGAACTATATGAAAAGTGATCAAGAAGCTGTTTAGTAAATGGATGCTTCTTAAAATATAGGGAAATTGAAAAACTGCTTTAACTATTGAAGAAACATAACATTGCCAGAGTAGCAAGGGAGAAGAAGGTAAGGCAAATGGGTAGCACCAGTGAGGATGCCAGGAGATGGGACTAGAAGAATTATAATTCCATATAGGTTCTCCTCTGACCTGTGCAATCCAATTAATTTCTGATTTATTTTTGTCTGCTCCAGGATTATTGGCTCCTCCATTCTTCTCTTTACCACAGTAGGGCTTTCTCCCGTTAGGGTTTCAAGACATTATTTCAGTAAGAAGATTATGATGACGGCAAGACTATCAAGCACATAACTTGGGAGCAAACAAGTCAGTCAAGAGAAGGAATGTCACCCCCTGGGACAGAAGATAGAACTGAATAGGTCAGTTGGTAGGGACCTACAGTGACGATCTAGTTGGACTGCATAGGTGACAGGTCTGACCACAAAGCTGACAGTGATTTGAAGGGCATCTGCAGCTAGAGGGAGAAAATAATACAGATCATATGAAAATTCTGCAGTTTGAGTAGCTACTTACAATTTATGGAAGAAAATTGGGTCCCTAAAGCTGTTCACCAGCCTGCTGTGGTGTTTATCTAAGCTTTTGCACATTTTATAGGTCTTGATACTGCTTCTAATACCATAAATCAAACAAATACATTTACAAAAGGCAGAAAAATCTTGGAAGAAATAAGGGATGTCCTTTCAAATACATCTCTGTGCGTGGCTATCAAAGTTGTGCTCAACTTTGTAGTTTTTCCAGACTGATCACTTGTCTCAAAAAGCCAAGAGATATCATGGGGGAAAACAAAAGGAAAGCCTTTTCCCAGAAACAATTGTTCTGGAAATGGTATGTTATTACTGTAAAGAGAATCTAAAGTCCATTTTTTTCAAATCACCTTCTAGTAAATCCCCTATCATCTACTGAATCAGGTGTATAACTTTAGCCCATCTCCTAAGTCCAAAAATGGTTTTCCATACCTACTGCATGTTCAGGACTAATTCATAAACAGACATTAGAATTCAATGTATTTCTTGAGGAACCAGCAGTGTTCTTCGTATTTAACCCTGCTACCTATGTCTCTGTACAGGCTAAATCGCACCAACTTCTGTGGGAGAAAGATTTAAGTCCTGAGCCACAACCCCACAGCACTGGAGGGGCCTATCTTTGAGTAAATGAGATTAAGTGCACATAATCTGTCTGAGAAAGTTCAGATTGGTGAACTCAGTAGAACAAAAGGACAAGTCTTCAAAATGCTTTACTTAGCAAGATTTGGAAGAAATGCGCCGACTGTACATTCTCTACCCTCATTATATTCTTGGAGTTTTGACTTCCTCTGTTGCTCCCTAGCCACAGATAGGTATCTAAACAGAGGGAAGGCAGACTGTTTTCACAGCTGCTATTACCGTGTTATACCTATGTACAGTAGGCCACACAGGGGGAGCACGGTCATTCGAATATTAAAATAATAAGATGTGGTTCAAATCAACGCATTTTAATTGTGCTCCTTAACATTGAGTTCTGTACCTAGAAAAAAAAATGTTCCTAGGAAAAGGAGAGTAGGTAGACTTCTTTGGGAGAACCAGAACAGAAAAGAATGTAATCTTATAAAATTATGAATACTTTGCAGCTCTTTGTCTATACTTGACAGCATATTCATGGCTCTGCATTTCAGAATGTATCAATGCCTCATAAAATCTAAGCACCAGGCAGTGCAAAATGGCACCTCAGGAATATTTTTTTCCCTTCTAAATAATCAATAAGGAGATAAATAAAAAATATGAGTCCTAACTCTAGGACTTCTGTATTTTCAAATGGGAAACATCACTCCCTTCCCAACTGAATACTGCACCTAAAACATCCTCAATTGAGGAACAAACTACCTATATTTGACGTAGGGATCAGTGTAATTCTAGCATATCCAAAGTCTTACTTCACTATCTTATGCTGGCTCATACTGGACAATGCCATTGTCCACTGGCCTAAAAAAGAATCATTTTTCCCTCTTTATTTATAGAGGGGCAAGTTAGCATTACAAAAATCATCCTGTATTTGGTAATGTTGGCAATGCCAAAGGAGAAGTGAAGGATTCTGAAACATTTAAGAAGTTACTGGCCAAATCTGCAACTTCTGGAAATTCATGTAGGTCCATTACAAGATGAATGGAGTTTTGCCAACAGACCAACTGATGACCTGCCTGTTAAAACAAAAGAAACCCACCCTTGATCATTCTTTTATTGTTCTTTGTTTTGCAGATTTAGAAAATGTAAGACAACCGCTTAAAATAACCCCACCATTTATTATTCCAGGAGCAATGTTTTCCTAATAATACAATCAAAATGTGTCTGGAATTTAGAAACACAATGTTTTTTTTCCAACAACACACCAACCAATCAAAAAACCTACATTGCATATCCAGAACAATAAGTCATGGGTGTTCCAAAATAAGAAAAAGTAAATCATAAAAAAAGAAAATACTGCTAAGGCTAAAAATCTATAAAGTAACATGTACCTCATAAACAGCACAGAGAAATTCCTGCTTTTGCCAAGCACTCCGGTTTGCAGTGGCATTCCAACTTTTCATTAGCACAGTAACAATTCTGACTGATAGCCAGTGGCTCAAACTGGTTCCTCACTCTTGTTTCTGGGGAAAAAGCAAAAAAGTTAAAAACCACCTCCACAGGTTTATGTTATATTACTATGACATCTCTAGATAGCAAAACAGCCACAAGTGACAATTAGATCTGAGAAGTGTCCAAACCAGAAGCCCAGGCTCCAATCCAGATTTTGGAAAAGGCTGCCTTAGAAATAAGCCCTTTCCATCAAACTGAATGTCCCAAGAGCAGCCATTTACCTTCCAAACTAGGTGGCATCTATGAGGCCATTAGTGATTTAAGCCTACCATCTTCCCAGACTTAACAAATCCAATGACAAAACAAATAATGGCTCCATTTTACTTCTTTTTTTCCAAGTCAAACCTAATATAGTGAAGAGCAGCATGAGAAGGCAGGATGGTTGGCTCTGCAACATATCTCCTCCTTAGAAACACAGAAACTGGAAAGGCTTCTGGGGCTACAGAATCCAGTCACTCCTTATCACAGGCAACCGTGTCATAAAATACTTCTCATAATCTATTTTGAATCCATCTTAAAAGTAAGTGGAGAAGAATATTTATTGTTTACCACATCAATGATAGTACTGAATATCACACTTCCCAGGGAACATAGAAGTTCCTCCAGCGAGGACTTCTATTGCCAGAACTCTGTGGGAAGCTCCAAATTCATGGTCACCAACCATGAAACACTTCACCTCCTCACAATTTTTTTCTGATTGGTTATACCACAAAAGTCTCTGAATTTGAGGGGTTTCTTTTTCCCTCCAACTCTTAAGTTATTTAAATAGTTATATAGATGAATAGCATTAAATATCTCTAACCAGTAACAGTTCAGGCCCTGACTCAGGAAAATATTAAATGTAGTAACTTTAAACCTTGTTTAAGGTGCTTCAAAGCTGGTACCTACTGTTAGAACAGCACATGCATGTATTGGCAAACAAGGACATTATATTTAAAGACCCTTTTGACCATAACTTGAAGAATAAATGTGTATGTGTGTACGGGGATAACCTGATTATTCTCAGAAGACTGCACTGAAACATTTGAAGGTGTAAATTGCACGTTAATCATACTATTTTTTTTTTACCCGGTTCATATGAATTTAAAAATGTCTCAATTTGTCTACTACGACATGAAAAAAAAAAAGGTCATAGAAAGTCTTTTAGTTTCTTAGCAATATACAAAAGGCATTTATGGGGGCATAAGCAACAGATAAAAAGCACTGACTGTATACAAGTCAAACTTGGATTCTGATTCTGCCAATCCCAAAATTCAAGATAATTTCATCTAGGACATTCAACCAATAAGCATATATAGCTTCCAAATATCTACCACTCTCAGTTTTGGAGATGATGGTAATTACCTCATTATCTCATGAGATATTTTGATATGTAAGATCCCTGCCCATGGCAGGGAGGTTGGAACTAGATGGTCTTTAAGGTCCCTTCTAACCCAAACCATTCTATGATTCTGTGTTCCAGAACAAGAAAAGTAGTTGGTAGCTACCACTGATGCTGTTCATGTTGGGATACAAACGAGTGTGCTAGAAAGATCACTAAAATAGGAACAAGACAGGATTCCCTCACTCTTTCTTTATGGGAAAAAAAACAACCAACAACCAAACAAAAAATAACAAAAACCCCACAACATGGGAAAGAGAGATAGAAAGTGAAAAGAGAAGAGGAAAAGAGAAACCTGTTAGTTCAATGCTTTTCCAGTTCTCTTCACTGTAATATATAGATGCAAAACAAAATTTATTTAGGGGGCTTTGGTTTGATGTATGATATTTTGGTGCCACAATAAGGTCTATGAAATCCTCACCAAATATTGTTTCAGCTGCCTAGCAATACACTTTGCAGTCACATAATGTTGAATGTACCTGATTCCTCTTTAGAAATGTTCAACACTTCATGGGTCTGGGTCCTGTTACAAAAGAAACAGTTTAAAGGAACTGGAAGGGAAAATAATCTTTGTAGCAGATGATGTGGACAATATAAGCTCATTGTCAGAAAATACTGGAAATTAAGGAAAGGGAAGCAAATGTGTTCCTTTGTATAAAGTGTGCTAAAAGACAGTAAGGATTATGCCAGAAGGCAGAGAATGCCACTTACAAAACAATGAAAAAAGGAATAACCAAATTTAATTGAAAGGTGCAGTTTTAAAGGGAAGAACTTAATCTATAGGAATATTAAGAAAAAAAGCATGAAATCCACAATACCATATAAATTCATTCTGATCAGCAATCTATTTTAACAATGCCATATGACTCAGTCATGGAATAATTCCTCAGATGTGGTTAAATATGCAAAATGTTATTATTCTAATATTAAATACAATTACGATTACTTTTTTCTCAGTTCTTTCTTTCATAGGGGCAGTCATAATCAATCAAGTCCCAAATTTGGCATGTATCTGTATGTGACTTTATTATTTAATTCCACACTCATAAAATTCACAAAGAATAAACCTGATGAAGTACACATGCATTTTAATAAGTAAAAGGGACAAATGAATTCATTGTCTATTGAAGCAGTTTTATAATATCAAAACATATGCTAAACCAAGCTGCAAGCTATTAAAACAAATCATACAGGCTTTAATTGCAATCTAAATCTGCATTATTAAAGTAATAAAATGACCCTAAAATAAATATTATGGAAGTCATGTTGTCCCTACAAATGAACACAGCATGAGAGAGTGATACAATAAAACACCCTAACATTAACATGCCATATGCACCACTGTGGCGTCCCACAGAGCTAAAACAACAAGACGTAACTCTCTTCTTCCATAGCCCTGGGCAAAATTCTCTTCTCCCTTAATTTGTCTTTATTGGCCACATTCACGAGATTTTCAGAATTCCCACTAACGGGAACCATGGATGCAGATGGGTGCCACACCACCACGCAAGAAGCAGACCAATTAACACAGAACACGGGGCTTAAATCAGTCTGTGCTACCAGTCTGTTCGGATTTTCTGAACACATTCATTTTCCTGTCCGCACGCTCCCCACTTCTAAAAAAACTGAGGTCAAACTTCCAAGGAGGAGTAGAAGGGGAGGGTTACATACTCCATTACCTCAGGGTGAGGAACACTCACGCCCTGCTAGGTGCTGAGTGCTTTCCAACTCCCGCTGCCCTCGATGCCGACAGCGTGTTACAGTCCCTGCTGCAGCTGAGGTGAGCCTCCCCTGCCCACCCATACCGAGGTGATGGAGCTTGTGTGGAGCAGTGAGACCCTGCTGGGCCCTGCCTCCACCCCAGCTTCACAAACACCCCCTCCCTCAGGGAAGGCATATTGCTCTTGGGGATGTCAAGGCACAGAGATGCCAGGAGCTAGATGTAGCAATACAGAGCTAGGGACTAACTCAGCTTTGCTGCAAAAATAGTCCTGGTTTAAACAATAAATTTTGGCATTATTGAGTGGCAGCAAATTACAATGGAGAAGTCATTCTTGAGATTATCCATGCAAAGAACATTATTCATATGACATTCATAAAAGAGAATTTGGAGGGTCAGCCATAAGGGTGCTTTTTTTCTTCTGGGCAAGTGCTGATCTCCAAATACATGATCTGATATTATTTCTTAAAATAATCTGCTATTTTAGAATACTTGATACATGATCATGACATTTATGATCTGTTGCAGAGCCTATACTGAAGTCTAGAAACATTTTAACCACAGTATTTGCTGCCATTTCCTAAATCATCACATCCCACATTGATTCTGACAATAGAAAAAAAGATGACACGGGCACTGAAATAGTTGAATTTGAACAGAAGGCCACAATTCGTACTTAACCATGTATTTTCCAGGGACTATGAGGAAAAACAGACACAGGACTTCTTTCCCCTCCTCTGTAACCCAGACTGGGAGATATTCAAACCCTTCAATCCAATTCAAGCAGACGAGGACAACTCCTCAGTAGGGTCCCTTTATGCACAAATACAGGTCTCTGTACCTTTTGCCAAACCTCACAGACCACCAGCTCATTCCTGGACTCTTTATGAGAGCTGACCCTGAGCATAAGGTCTAACAGACTGCTACCTACTGTTTACCTTTGTCACCAAGCACCAGGGGAACTCTACCACCTTTCCAGTCTGACTCAGCAAATACAACCCCGAATATTACCCACCTTTTGAGCTGGTGCTTTCCCTGTTGCAGGACAGTCCCCATCATCGCTGAACAGTTCCCAGTGCTTAATGGCATATGCCGCTGGGGTCAGTCACACCAGCTCCCATGCCTGCAGCCACTCCCAATAATCATCTCCTATGGAGCTATCTCAGCATTTTGCCAAAGCCCCCTGCTCAATCGTCAGAGAAAAGCATCCATCACCAAGAAAAGTGCAGGCTGAGCTACAACTACACTGCAATATAAGCTCTAATAGACAGATTTCTGACCTCTCCATGGTTAACTCCCTTATGAGGGTGCATATACAAAAAGCAGATGAGAAAATGAGCATATATCCCCTATATCATAAAAAAACAAGGGGTATGTAGACGTTAGGCTCTTTAGCCTTGTTGGACACATAGCAGAGGTCACCAGGTTTTTCTGCCATATCATAGTATAGAAAATGTGTTCAGGCTTTAGTAAAGTGGGAAGCTGTTCATAGTTTCTGCATTAAATACTGCAGTCTTAAATGCTAATTCTTTGAATTATGTTGAGCTACAACTGAGATGGGTAGGACACCTCACTTCCATTGTATACTGTATATTATACTTCAGATGCACCTATAAGAAACAGATGAATGTATGAGAAAAGAAAGAGAAGGAAGGCAAAAGACTGTAAAAATGTGACCGGTTAAATAACAGGTGAATGAATTATCTGAGAAAAATTAAAAAATAATATATGGTAATGTTCCCAAAACTGCACAGCATAATACAGTTATATTCTATATCTTCATTATAATTGAAGAATGTTGATTTTATCTGTGTGAGAGTGTATGTGTATAACAGCACTGTACAAAGATAAGTAGATTGCCACCTACCTGTTCTAAAAGATGGCAAAATTCCTAAAAGCTTTACTGAAAGTACAATGATTAGACAGAAGGGTATAACTAAAACATTTAAATTTCTCACAGTAGCATATAACTCTTTAAAGTAAAAATGCATTAGAAGACTAAATGCTTAACACATGGCTCTTATACTTACATTCATAAATAAATTAATTACTTTCAAAATTACTGAGCCCTAGATTTTGCCCAACATGATGGGATAGGACTCTTTTTTTCTATTGAAACTGCCATTTTGGCCATATCATGGCAAAATGATGATTTTCCCAGTTTCACTTTAGGAAAATAAAATAATTTCATGATATATTATATTTTATTATATTCAAATAATATATTTAAATATGCTTAAATTATCCTACTTGACTTTGTAATGAAGTAAGTAGAAGAGCTCACTCAACCATCTCCACTGTACAGTACTAGTCTTTGAAAAAGTCTCTCAGCAAACTCTTAGTCCTTTTCTGTGAAAAGTCAAAACAATTAGCTTAAACCATAAGTGACCACTTAGACCAAAAAGGCAGCTTTACAAGCTACTACCTCTCTTCCTCTACCTTCCACACCTGGGCTTCTGTAGGCTTGCAGTTTTTTCATCTACTACTGTCTAAACTGAAGGCCAGAGGAATCTCAAGTTCACCAGCATTAGCTGGCTCTCCTCTAGCCCTGGGGGTGATGTAGGGAGATGCAAAGCTGAACATGTTGGTCTGTAAGTTACAGCTCGAGATCAGATGCTAGCAAAGGCGGAGTGTATATAAGCAGAGCATGCACTAGAAGTGCCTTTGTAAAAGGCACCCTACTGAAATTGAAATGTGTAAATTAATCCCCATGTGGGGAGCTAGCAGGCAGTAGCAAGGGCACTGTAAATTCATACTGCTGTTCACTGCAAATTCATTTTTTTAGGTGAAAGAATCTAATTGAGTGCGATCTTAGAACCCATATAATCTAATGGTTATAGCACTCTCCTAGAAGGGGAGATATCAGATTTCAGCGGGGAACTGTAACATGGGTCTCCTCCTTCCATGTGACTGTTCCAAAATGCCAAAATATAAGCTGTCTTTGTGTGAAATTTAGTCATGCTCTGTGTATGCCTGCCAGATGAAATTCTGAAGGTGAGGTGTGTGAAGTTCCAAAGCAGTACGTTGAGAGTCCTGTACTACTTAGGCAGGAATTAGAGGCAGCTGCCTTCAACTTGGGTGGCTGTGTGCGCATCTAGTGACAGAAACACAGACACTGTTGGGACTTTCCTAGAAAGCTGTGGCATTACACACCCCTGTGGGTAGGCAAAACTGAATTTTCACAGATGCAAGTACGTATAAATGTTCACCCTACTTAATTTGCTTTAACGATTGTCCATCTACTAAGGCATATATAAACATACATTAATATGTATAAACATTAAAGCATTTTAAACCTAATTTTATACCTGATGCCTAGTGTTAGGTTACAAAACCCCGTTCTTCATGTCAGCACTGCAAATATGCAGGAGTAGGACAGAACAGATGGTAATTTCTAATGAATGCATGTTAGTTAACCTTTTGTGGACACAAAAGTATGCAGAATTCATCCGTCTTTATATTTTGATTTCTTAAAAAGCAAACAATCATATAAAAATTAAGTATGTTTGTGTTACTTTAGAGACCACTTTTAAAGATGGTTCTGATTAACTTAAGGCACTTGTTACCTTTTTATTTTTCAAAGTATTTACACAATTTAGACATTCAGAATATTTTTCATTTTAACCTCTAAGCAATATTTTGCAACACTGTAATTGCAGAAAAGTACTTTGATTATCTTTCAATTTATTTAACTTGGGATCTTGGCACAAATTAATTCTCCTCAACGTTAAGGTATCTATGCAGCCCAGCATTTTATTCTGTGGAGAAATGACTTCAGAAAGGTCTCAGCAGCTATAAAACATGTTCTTTTATCATATAACTCCTCTGATTCAGGTTCAAACTGGGATTAATCCCTCTTAACCAGATATTTTATAGGCATGATGCAAGAACATTAAGGTTAACTTGGAATATTCCTTTTTTTTTTTTCTTTTTTTTAATACAGAAACAGCCTATTTTCATGATAAAGCAAAGTAGACCATGTCAGCCAAGGAAAAATAATACTCACTTCCTTCTCATCACTCCTAATTGGGATCAAGTGGTTTTAGGTCAATCACTTTCGTCAAGAAAATTTATGAAAAATGCAGGTCTATTTATACATGATAGAGGTAATTAATGCTTTTTACAGACAGTTGTTATAAAAGCCTTTCACTCCTCATCCCTCCCTGCATCATTGTGAGCAAATTCTATGGGCGATGAATGGATGGATTGTAACATTGATTTCCCTGGGCTTTCTGGCATGTGCTCAAGGTACCGCGCAGCTTGCTATCACTAACTTATTAATCATTAAACACACACATACCACAAAAAGCTTGTTTCATTTTCTAAATTTCTACAATTTGACCAGATGGTAATCTCAGCCTGACAGGTGTGTCCTGAAAAATAATTTTAATATTTGTAAATAGTGGCACAATTCCTGGATTAGGTGATTAATAACTGCTGATCCTGCCACTTTCTTTTTAATGTTGCTTCTGTCTTAACAAATGTTGAACTTAACAATTCAAAGGAAACCTTAACAAATGCCTTTTCAGTCTTCACTACTTGTCTTCATTAATTATCCAGCAACTTCTTTCCCACAGACAGTGAACAGCGTATATTAGGTTGTGAAAATGCTAACTCTTATTTACAGGACTACAAAAATTCAGATTTTGCTTATCAGTTTAGCAAACATAAATCACTGGGCTGCAGTTTTTGGACACTTATCTGTCTCAAGGTGAAATATAGGACGCAGTTCATTAATCTGATACATCTATTACCCTGACCAAAGTTATGCTTTCTTCATACCTCTCTGCCTTACACCTCTAATTTAGGTTCCTGTATCAGAATGCTGTTCGCACTAAGATCCATATCCGGTCAACACCAAAAGATACTATTCCAGAGAACATCCTGAGTAGAAAATTACCTTAGATAATCTGAAACATCATGTGGGAATCTACTTTTCATCACCTACTACAAAAAACTCACGACAACTGGGCCCACCTAGATCCTTAAACTAGGTGCCTAAGTTTAGGTATGTGGTATGAACAGACCCCTTAAGAAGACTTTTTTCAGCCAGGTTAATTAAATTGTTATTACTGTTTCATTAAGAAGCTCTAGGACTTCTCTAATGTTCCTCTCAGACCAGAGGTATATTTTTCCCCATACCATTCAAAACCCTCAACTCAACTTTGGCAATGTTACCTACGTCCAGAAAATTTCCGTCCCTCGGTAGTTTGTTAATTCAGTTCTCCAGAGACAGTCTGTGCACTGAGCACGCTTTAGCCCCACAAAGCTCATATTAACTGGATTGCAGCCCTTCCACTCCAGGATTGCAGAGACTTACCACATCTTTCTCTACTGATGCTTTTCCAGCTTCCCAGAGGATCCTACAGAATCAAGTATCACAATAACAAATCAGAGAAAAAAATAATCTCTGAGGTCTCATATCTAAGCATTTATCTGCAAGAAACACAGGAGAAAGTGGCCTGCTTTAGATGCAAAGGAAGGGACAGAAAAGGAAAGGGAAGTCACACAGGACAGAATGACTTTGAGAGCACAAAGCGGGGAGGAGAGCAGTCGTTGTGGACAGAATGGCAGAAATGGAAGGAAAGAAGAGTTAATACAAAAGGAAGGCTATCACAGGTGACAAACAAGAGAACAATTTGTGAGAAGGAGCAATAGAGGAACAGAAGAAACACCGTGGGACAGATGAAGGGACAAAAGTTTGAGAGAATACATGGACTGGAAAAAGAAGGAACAGAACTGTGGGAGAACAGGCTCTTTCAAGACCCAACACTGTGCAATCACAACATCAGTTTTCTATTGAGCAAATAGCTGTGAAACACAGGGGCAAAACATGTTCTTCCATTCCCCTCTAGTGGCAGGTACGCTTAGAGAAAAACACCCATCAGCATTTTAGTGCTATGGTGCTTAAGCTAACACAGTAACCTAAAGTTTAAAACCTGCCAGTGACCTCCTATGTAGGATGCACATACTGTTTTCTCCACTACTTCTTCCCTCCCTAGTTTGTAAAATTCTATAAATTATTCTGAAATTACAATATAAATTGCATTATATAGATGTTAAATATGGAAAGTCAAGCACAGAGAAATTAGGAAATTAAGTTTGTATTTTAATACCTACCAAAGGGCATAGCTAAAACAATGCACTTTTTAGTAACGTACATACATTTTCCAAAGAACTACCGTGAACTTGCTTCCAGTTGGTTCTCACTGAATGAACAAACAATTAGTAGTGCTATCCCATAATATATACTGGGAAACTGCCTCTTGGCATTCTGATACTATCCCTTCTATGCAATGATATCTTTAATTTGCATGCTAATAAATGCCAAAGTATGCTTTCTGCTCCGATTTGCTTTCCATTTTTTTTGTTAACAAATTTATATCTTTCTGTATACATATTTCCTGCATTACACCAATCTAATTATTCATCTGGAAAAGTCATAAAAATTTAACTTCATTTTACTCTGTTTTATTACAGGAATGGGTGTTTCCGATGCACAAGGATTCCCATTATGGTAAGAATTAAACAAGTCTGTGATACGGGGCTTAGAATCACAAGCTCATTTCTTTGTTCAGTGCCCATCACAAGAAAAAAAAATACCATCAGTAAGAACCTGAAAAAGTTGCCAGCTCAACTGATAAGAGGTGACCAAGAAACTAGAGGTCAGAGCAGATGAAGAGAGGCATCCAAAAAGCCAATAGTAACACTGAGAAGAAAGCCCATAAAGCCTCAGTTCAGTGACCCATCCATAGAACCATGCTTTTGTTCTAAGTCACATCCTACAGTCCTTCAGTATTTACATAGTATTAATGTAGCCCTTGAACATTTACATTAGCAAAACTTCGAGGAAAATTACTGAAAAAAAGAAAGAACACTGCAAGTTATTTGACAGTAAGGCAAAGAGCAAACAGAAAATACAGAGCGATGAGACTAGTTCAATAGGTAGATACAAGATTCATGTCATCAAACTAGAGACACCTAAAATTAAGATGTATATTCAAGTCAAAGCTAGTGTAGTATACCGGGGGGTGGGGGGGAGGGGGGGAGAAGAGAGGAGGTGGAGAAAGAAAAAAAGAAAAAAGTGATCATCAGATCTCACAATTAAAGAATTATTACCCCTCATCTGGGTTTCAGTTGCTGAAAATGAAATGGTCATGTCACATACGAGTGTTATATATCCTCCACATTCCAGACAACCTCTTCAACGCGTCTTCTTACTTTCTTCTGATTCCAAATTCTACATTAAGAAATATGAGAGCTCAAGTGGAAAGTGCAGTAAAAGAGGAACTATTCTTCTTAATATATCATTTTCCTACGCATTACATTGATGACTTTATTGAGACTGGACAGAGCACTTCAAAGTGAGTTAATTTTTTGTTTGGAGTTTTGTGCGTCTTCAAAATGGTAGAGCAGAATTAAAGTTAATTTAGTTATTTGTCATCACTAAAATTATTGTGTCAGCATTCTACACAACCAGATTTGAAATTAAACCAGAGCAGTCATGATTTGTAGGGTTCATCAAGTGACCTAAAATAAAAGCTCAGCTAACAGCTTCAGTAGGAAACCTTACTTGTTTTTTTTCATATCGTTTACAGAAACCCATCAGAAGGATATATTTTCAACATTAACAGATCTTATGAATTCTGTTCCCTTTAACTGTTCTTATCTTGAATTTCAATGTAGATTTCCAGCAACCTTGCCTTTACAGATCTGAGTAATGTTTGCTTGTGCTTTGGATCCTAGAAACCTTTTTTAAACAGTATTTTATACTTCAGAACACTGAATTTTCTATTTAAAGGACTAAAAGACTTATTTTCACTAAGCACACAAAATAAGTGACAAAGGTTGCACCTGAAGTTGCAGCATAGTTAGAAGGTCCAACTAAGCAGTCTGATTTGTCAAGTTCCTGGTGTTAAGTCAACCAGAAGAGAGGGTTTCAAAGACAAACGTGGTAAATGGTTTGGAAAGCCCAAAACCACCAAATGTAATTTATTTTTTTAAGAAAAGCAAATATAGAGGCTCATTTTTTGCTGAGACTTCTATGGCTTATTTTCATTTGCAATGCAGGGAAACTGTTCTTTGCTTTTTAATTGCATGCTCATAAAGTTTTAATTAGCAAAGTTTCAAAAACATGGCAATCATGCTGCTGAAAATCAGCCACAGTTTTGATTTACAAGTCTGCAAAGGATTACTTGGTAGCAATCAGGATGGATTGCAGTGCTTAAGCCCAGAAAGCTCTAATATGTTATAAACACAAGCAAATGATGCAGTAATTGCCCTTGATTGCAGTACTTAGAAGACTTTTAGAGGCAACCCAAAGAGAAGCTGACAGTACCTATGGCAAATAGTTCATGAGTACATCAAATCCGTGCATGAAATTCTGAAGCACCATTTCATTTTCATAAAGGCAGGTGCTACTTAGGAGACCTGGGAAAGCCACCTCTGGGACAGAATGCCATCGGGTCTGAGGATGCCCAAATCCATCACCACCTAAAGGAGCTGAGGAAGGAGAGGGAGTGTCAGTCACCCATCAGCAAATACTAGCTTGTCAGTTCACTGTCAAAATCAGCAGATTTGTTAATGCAGACGCCAGAATCACAGAAAAGTATTTTTCTCACCTACCTTGTTTGTCTGTATGATGGGACTGAGCTTTCCTTTTATTATCTAAATAAACTGTGTCATTAACTAATAGGAAAAAGGAGACAGGAACTCAAAAGGAGTTTTAAAACCTGCCGTGATTTTACAGTGCAAGACAAGTTTTGTAAAAGCAGTAAACAAAACATTCACATTCCTGTTATTTATCAATCTGAAAAAATCACAGTACTTAACACTCAATACAGCACTCTTTCTTTCATCTCTAAAGACACGCACATACTAAAATGTGAAGAACTTGCGTAGTGTGGCCTATTTAAAATTTATAAACACAAACTTCCACAATCATACATTGTATGAATACAATTATTAATTTAGCCCTGTGTAAATCTCTTCATAATTTATTTCCTAATCAGATTTCCAAGAGTAAAAATCTCCAGAACACAGGGGCAGGAGAGGCCTCCTCCTCCTCCCCCCCTCCTTCTTCATGGGGTGCCCAGGGTTCCCTCAGCCATGTTTTACTCTTTCTTCCCCCCTTTCTTCCTCTGTCTGTTTGGCATTTTTTCCCCTTTCTTCAATATGTTTTTCCTGAGGTGCCATCGTCTTGCCTGAGGGGCTGGGCCAGGCCCTGTGGCGGGTCAGTCAGAGCCTCCTGGAACCGGCTGTGTCCAGCTTGGGGCAGCCCCAGCAGATTCTCACAGAGGCCACCCCCACAGCACACACACATACCCACACACCCTGGGGAAATGGTAAACCTCGTTACAAAAAGCTCCAATTGAAATTAAAAGCAGCAAGTTTGCTGATGACACAAATCTGGGGAGGAGTAGCTGTCACACCAGAAGGCTCTGCCGCCCTTCAGCAAGGCCTGCGCAGGCCAGAGAGTTGGGTAGAGGGGAACCTAATGAAGTTCAACGAGGGCAAGTGTAGGGTCCTGCACCCAGGGAGGACCATCCCTGAGGAGGATTATTCTACCACATAGGTAGAATAATGAATAAAAGGTGGTGGAGTCTCCTTCTCTGGAGACATTCAAAACCTGCCTGGACAAGTTCCTGTGCAACGTGCTCTAGGTAGAC
>JAOXNO010000033.1:8378414-8417702 GCA_028565335.1 Limnodromus scolopaceus
TCCATTCACCACCACTCTCTGGGCCCGGCCCTCCAGCCAGTTTTTAACCCAGTGGAGAGTATTCCCATCTAAGCCATTAGATCATCTATACCCATCTAAGGTATTCCCGCTGCAGCGCGGACTCTGCACAGCGGTGCTGCTCATCCCTAGTTCACAAGGGCTAGAGGCAGCCCAGGGCACAGAGAGATGACGCAACAGCCACCAAGGCTTTCAGTGAACTGCAATTCCTAAATTGTACTCAACTGCCCTCCTGCCCCCTGCATCACTATTGAAATCTCTATTGTTTAACTTCACTTATTGCTCTGACTTTCCAATGTGAGTGTTAAACAAATTTAGAATCTTTGGGTTATTTTCTTTGGCTTTTATCCACTCGCTAATATTTATTTTTAATCTGGCACTTTAATACTGGGGGAAAACCAGATCCCAGTAAAATCAACAGAGGTGTTAGATTCAGCAAGACCACTGTTTTCCATATTCTAGCTAAGTTTGCCATAATGGGTAAGTTGTAGCTCAGTGAATGTGTGGCACAGACCAATTTCCTCAGAAGGAAAGTACACTCTGCTGTTGGCATTAGGAAAGCTGAAGAACAGGAAGATAAAAAGAGAAAAGAAGAGCCAATCTTTGTGGATCATCTAGGTCTAGAAGAAACCAAATGTAGAAATTAACAGTAACTCAAATCAGAAAAAAACCCTGAGAAAGCAAGTCCTACAACCTGTGAAGAATAACGCTCAAGATTGGTAAGAAAATCAAAAGATGGAACTGAGAGCAGGAATTTCTTATTTTTCCTACCCACTCCCATTTACTCACCGAGAATTCTGCCAAGAATATCACAGAAAGAGGAAAATAACACAAATAAAATCACTCCCAAGTATATTTGTCCAAAAGCACTGCATGAAGTGAGTTGTGACTGTGTTAGAAACAGGCCATGATGTCAGTGCTTCTTTCCTTAGCTACCACACCAGAGAAATGCAGAGAAATACCTCTGTGATGCAGAGGACTGTGCTTCAGATACAGGAGAGGCAGCAGAGCCACGACCAGCAAATTCAGCTTTAGGCAGAGGATGTGCTGAATGACTTAACATGTACAGCAGCACCCAAACTGCCCTGATCAAAGCTCTCAAGCCAACAGCAGATGGATCTGACATGGAGCTACAAATGCAACAGCCTGCGTCCAGCCCAGAGCCCCTTCTCCTCCTCCAAAAATAAAATAAGAAATGAAAAACGTATGTGAAATTTCAAAAAACAGCAGTGATACTGAAGACCTAAACTCAAATTCCTATTCCAAAACAAACAGGTCTCTTGGCTCCCAAATAAATTTTTGGCTTGTTATGGGAAATGGTATGATGTGGGACTGTTATCCAAGATAATAAAGATGAGATCCAGCTACATAGGGCCAACTTGTAAGCCTAAATGACTGGGGAATAAGGTGATAGAATAAATTTAATGTAGATAAATGTACAAAATAGCACATGGAGAAAAAACAATCTTAACTTTGCTCACAGAAAGTGGACTCTGAAGTGGCGATTACGGAGGAACGGAGACCTACCTTGGAATCATCATGTACAATGCCATGAAAATATCTGCTTGGTAGCTATAAAAAATAAATAAATAATAAATTCAAATGAACAGTCTCACCAAGCCAGCATATGGCTGGAAATCCTGATTGGGAAAAAAAGAAAAACACCAAAAAAACCCCACCAAAACACACCACCAAAAAAACCCCAACCTTTTTCATCTTAAAATTTGTTTCAGAGACATGCTTGGAAAAACCTGAGAAACCTTCTAGATTGACCTGTGGGGACAGAGCTGCGGCTTCTCTTTACCTTACACAGAAGCTTGACTTTAACCCACAGGTGAATATCAGTCATCCTTTATATAATCATCACTGTTCAGGCTCTGCTCTTACATTTTTCTGTAAACACCTACTTCTGGCCTCAAAGACAGGATACTGGCTAAGTGATCTGACCTGGTTAAACTGCACTTAGGTCCTCCTCTTCCCTTGGAAGGGAAATGAATAGAGCTTTCATAAGGATGCGAAGACTGCTTTCATTTATCTGCATTTTCTCCTGCCAAAGAAAAAGCACCCCATGGTGAAGTAAAGGGGGGCATAAACTTGCCCAGATTCAGAAAGAAACAGAAAGGAAATACTTGACTGTTCTTACAAACCTTTCCAGAATAAAAGTGAAAAAAATTAATAGAGTTCTTCACAGTGAGAAGTAGTAATATGTTCTATTTATTCTTCACCTTCTGGAGAGGTCTAAAAAGCAACAAAATAAGCATTTTTGCAGCATACCTATGCCATTTTCAACTAGCACTGAAATCCCTCAACTTCATAGAATTCTTCCAAGAGTCCTACCTGATTCTCATAATTGATAGTGGATTCTAATTCATAATCTTTCTTGGTTTACTCATTAAAAAATGCACATAATCACGATCTATTTCATGCTCTTTGCCATGGTGTTTGAGCACTTAAAATGAGAATTGTGTTTCTCATTTTCTAGGATTAAGTTTTATGAACTATGGTCATTTATTACCAATTTGAAGACACAGGTAGTGTATCAAACACACTTGAAATTAGAACTACAAGAAAAATAATTTATTAGCAAGAGAAAATGTACTAGGTGAGGTTGCTCAAAAACACAGTAAAAATAAAAATTATTACCAGCACCAAGAGAAGGAAAAGAGATACCCGTGAGGAATGAGAAGAATGTGGGTGGATGTACAGAATTCTTTATCTCCTTAACTCTTTTATAGGTTTCCCCCTCCACCCCAGGTAGTGGAATAAGATTTTTTTTTTTTTTTAATTTCTGCCATAAATGCCTTCACTGAACCAGAAGCAGAATTGAAACCTACTAACTTAAAACATCAAGCACTGACACAGATTCATTGTAGAAAAAATGAGTTAGGATCCCAAAGAGGTTTGGAACAGCCACGCTTAAAACCTTGATGCTGCTTTGTTCCATGTGAAGGATATTAAATGTGTGTCATTCTTGTCCTTTCTTGCTCTGCTGAAGTCATTACCAGCGCACCTCCTTCTGGGCCCCGCTGGCTCTGCTAACTCCCACAGCAGATTTGGTATTTACTGACTGAGGAGTAATCTGGCAGCGCTGCATTTCCATAGATGAAAAAGAAAAAAAAAAAGCCCAGAGAATCCTAAGCGGAGAGGAAATAAATGGAGTCAGTCTAAGAAGGATTTTCAAGGATAGCATTTAGCTTCCTAGCTAAAAAGATTTTAGTTTCAGAAGGTACTATTACGACAATTTAGTCTGACCAAATTTCACTGTATCTATCCCAGCACCTCCAGTTCAATTTGTAACCTACTGGGTGACTTAGCCTCTCAAGAGTCTCTGCAGTGGCGATTAATACCATTTCTCTCCTGTGATCTGAGATCTCTTGATCTCAAAAAGGTTGGATGCCATCCTTAATAACACTTGGCAATTTGCCAAGCAGTATTAAAAAATTGGTCCCCTGCTGACACTTCACGTGGAAAACAGCTGAGTGAACCAAGTGTCATTTGTGGTAAAACTAATAAAAATTTACCTCCTCTTTTTTTTTTTTTTTTAAATTAGAATTATATATCCACATTCTTTTAATTATCAGGGCTAACTAAAAGCTAGCACATTTTGGCCTATGGAGAAACCTCAGAAGAAAAACTGCCACTTTACTGAAGTGATAACACATAATTTTTCAGGATATTTGGTGAGAGAGAAAATATTTACAAAATAAATTTAAAACATGGGATTAGATCGTGTAGTCAAGTTACAGCCAAGATGATAAATTTTCTGAAATGTTCCTAAGGGGTCTTAGAAAAAGAAAATTAACATATATACCATGTAATCCTTAAACTTTAATTTTTTTAAGAAATTTTGTTGTGGTGCCTGTAACACTCTTTTCTGTCTTAGTCACGCTTTCTACTCTCTGCCCTTAATTCTGCTCTCAACTGCCTTCCTCACCCACAGCTAAATCAAAGTATGACACACACATCTGAGGGTCTCCTTGGCACCACCTCAGGCTTCCTTACACCCCACTTCAGCTCCCTGTGAAGAAAATGTATTTTGCTGTTAATTCTGTACCTTATCAGCTAGCAGGAGGAGGTCAGCGTTAGTTCCACAAACTTGCTGATAAACAGAAAATATACCTGCAGTCTAGCTCGGTTTTCAGGTCTTCTTGCTCTAGCAGCTTGAGAGATGTGTCTGCAATATCTGTGTAATGTCCTCAGCAAGTCTGTGTCTTTTTTAGAAAGTGTTTTGGAATATCTGAAGAATAAAGTTTCCCTAAAGAACACACCTTGTTCAGAAACAACAGGATTGAATTAATGAGTTTTGTGGGCACTTGGAGGATACCCTAAAGCTATTTTTTGTATAATATTTCCCATGTAAGTCAAAGTTCCTTATTCCCTCCAAAATTTAGATAGCCACATTGCAGGAAGTTTAACTGTGTTTTGAAAAATAGCTTGTCTTACAAAACAATTACTTTACAAATTGTATCTGTTAACACTAAAAGCTTTCTTCGTTTTGCTAAACAGCAATGTAAAGTGATACAGCTAAGAATGAGATAAAGACCAATTAATGCTGAGTTGAAAATATGATTTCCTAAAGCAGGGGAAAAAAATTGCAAAAAAAGATTTTTTAATGGCTTTCTTATTTTACATTAAACTCCAAAGAAATCATCATTAGTATCAGGAGTATCTTTACAAATGCGCTGTAGTAAAGCAGAAATCTATCACTAGGTATCAGGGGTTTTATGTTATTGTGCTAAATTATTTTAGAATCTAGCAGGACATAAGGCCATTAACAATCTCAGGTTGTGTATTTACACATTTATTTCTATTGTGATAGTGTGCATGTTTGTTAAACCTATCTCATGATGTATTAGCCTCACTTCTAATTGCCACATCAATTATGAACTTTAGTCCGAATCCTGAGTAAAGTTTTATACCTTCTGCAGAGGGTCTGGTCTCATGGGGCAGAGAGCCCTTGTCAGACCTCCTGCTGCCTCCCTCTTGGCTGACCTCAGGAAATGTGTTTTGCTCCTTCTGCCTCAGTTCCTACCCCATCTTCCTCTTACAAAATATTTAGAATGGAATCCTATTCACTTATTACTTCATGAGGACACTGTGTATTTATTTTTGCCTCCAGAAATCCCAAAGTATGTCTTTATTTCCTAAGAATAATCTTTTCAACATCAATAAAGTGGAAGGAATACTAGATCAGCAGTAATGAGAAAAACTGTCTGTTAGAAGTTATCAGATGAAAATATTCTAGGTACTCCTGTATTTCTAAATGTGCACTTCCACTTTTAAGTAGCTTTTAAAAAAATCTCTTCATCTGTTTGATATTTATGTTTTCTTAATAATTTAACATAGATTTCAGTGCCATGGTGGCAGCACTGCACCGTAATGATATCATCAGCTGCAGAGTCTGGAGGAGGTGGTCTCTTGGTGTCAAGTTGGCCCTCCAGCTGAGAACACTTCTCTTTAGTGCAGTATTTCTTTTCTCCTTGCAGCAGTATCATTTTCCTTCTCACACAGGGCAAAACAGTCCCCAACTGCTCAGACAGTTATTATTAAAATACCAGATTATTAAACTTTACTAATTTTTCACTTAGCATATCCTCTCCAAAAGAAGGCAGTCTTATCCAGGTAAAAGAAAATAAATGCTAGAATCAATGAATGTTAGAATCACTCATTTTAACTCAGCAGTAAGATCTGTTTACAAGCTTTATTTCCCTTCCCAATGGCCTAATTAAAGACTCTTACTTTCTTTTCAACTTAATCTATTTTAGATTATTTTCAATCTCTAGTTTAGATTACACTCAGTCTTTTGAGTTGATTAATTGGCACATCTTACCTTAACACATGAAGGCTTCACAATTTTCAGTGCACTTTTTCTTCCCATTTTAATGAATTTATTCCTCTACCAGCCACCAGGTGTCGGGGAGATCTACATTCCAATCCCCACACCGAGGGCTGCCAATGCATGCTCTATTAGGCAGTCGTTGGAGAACATTTATAAGGCAGATATCAAAACTTAAACATTTTCCATTCCAGATAAGCAAGTCTCTCTGTGGTCCAATGAATCCCATGGGATTATGGCCAAGCTTCTACTGAAAGGGTAGAAAGGATTCTTGCCTAGCACAACAGATTGCTGTAAGAAGGAGAAAGCGTGGGAAAAGACCCCTCCCCATCTAGAAGGCACACGTACTGGCAGATATTGTTTAAAGAGGGCAATACCACACACACTCCTTCCTTTCAGGAGCTGCCATGATGTGTTTTGCCCAAGGCTGAGCAGTACACACACATGCTGGCTGATTTCAAAGCACCCCACCTGTGGACATCCCTCACCACCCAAGGCAGCAGCACAGCAGCGTGTGGTTCATTCAGCTGACCCGTGAATGCCATAAGCACCGAGTTTCTCAGCCCTCAGAAAAGACTACATGCTCAGGAACACAGGCAAGGGCATAGCTTGGACTGGGAGTGTCCAAGGGAATGTTGGGAATGTTATCAGCTAAGGAAGCGCTTTGAGGATCAGTCTTACACCTCTACAGATCTGCCTCGCTTGAGGCACTGCTGTGAAATCAGGCCCACCAGGACTGCTGTCTGTTTATCATGATCTTACTCAAAGTTCATAACCCATCTGAAAACTGAAGTCTTTAGCCATTTGCAACCTATCAAGCTCTGTTCGTATTCTCATAAGTCCTAACACCTTCTGCGAAGGACAGAGTGATGATTCCCAAATTATTGGCTTCCCAGTGCTCAAACAGAGCCAGTCAGTGGATGAAAACAACAGGCTGAGCTCTCCAAGGACATAATTTCAAAACTCTGAGATATGATTAAGAACTTACAAGTGATACATACCCCTTGCTGCGAACCAGATTGACTGGCATCTCCTCTTTCCAAAGGACTCAGGCTTTACCTGGCATGCTAGAAATTCTCTAACTTATGCCAAGTGTAACACTTTCAAATGGTGTTAGAACTCAAATACTGTGCACTCAAAATAGGTTACACACAGATAACGTGTGGAGAGAGAGCCAGAGGGAGAGAGACGCGGCTCATAAAATAGGCTCAAAGTACTTCATTTTGCTGCCTCAGATGATTGCTTTAATATAAGATATTTTGATTACTTTGCCTCAGAAAACATAAGGACTTTCAAAGAGGCTTGAAGTCCTCCCAAAGAGTACTGCTTTTAAAGTGTTGGCATCCGCAGCATGATTCCTAGTATAACCTCACACAGCAGCGGGACGGGCTGTACCAATTCCTCTGAGGGTGCCTTCTTTAAGAGCAGGGCCCTCTTCCTCACATGTGCTAGTCCTTTTCCAGGCCTTTTCCCAGGCAGAGTGATTCCCCCATGATTCCCCAGCTGGAAACCTTTCTCATCTTCTCTGCCAAAACCCCAAATTGCCAGGACAGTCAGGGTGGCAGTTGGTTTTCTTGCTCCCAACTGGTTCCACAGTCCACAGCTTGTGCCATAAAAAAAGGAATTTTTGGAAATATATCAAGCTTTCCTTCTCATTGCCCATTTCTTTACCCCAGTGTACTGGAAAAAGGTCCTCATCACACACTAGCAGCTAAAAATAGTTTGATCTAAGATTTTTTTTTTTCCCCCGTATTAGTTCATGGGATTTAAATGAGTACAATAAGACAAATGACATATTAGGATATATTCAGCTTTTGGCAGGTTACCTAACAAGATGAGGGGATTTTTCAACACAGTTTATGTCCTGTCAGATCTTTTGCATGATAATTATTGAGTATTTCTGTAATAATAATTATTCATTGGTTAAGATCTTTGCTTCCTCTTCCAAATTTCTCATTTTACCTAAAAAGTACTCCTTTGAATTAAATGAAAAAAAGATGAGCAGATGTCTCTCAGCTCATCTGAAAGTGCCTGAGTGACAGTAGTAAGCAGCAGTGGTCTTGTTGGAAACCATGCTAACACTGAATTATGGCTTATAACCTTGAATCTGATTCATTAGAGGTTTTGTGAACATTTCTAATAAAGGCAGTAATAATCACATCTGTTTCACTTGAGCCCCTTGCAATTTTGTTCCCCTTTTGGTTTCATTCTGAACATGGAGTTAGTTACCATTAACTGTATCTCTCATTTAAAAAAACCCACATAAAACAAACGTAAAAAGCTAAGAAATCTTATGTGAAGATTCATCCAGAGCACTGTGTCTTACACCCTTGCCTCTGCTTTCTCCCACACCTCCCACTCTTCACCTGAGCCCTTTTAGCTACAGCTAGTTCTCACACAGAATGACCCCGGCATACTGTTTCACGAAATAACCAAACTTACAGTTTCTTGATTGCCAATGCCAAACATAGTTTAAATAATAAAATAGATTTAATCTTTACCTGGTATTTTAGCCACCTCCAGCTAGGGTGTATATCCTGATCAGCCATGGAACAGGAGAAAAAGAGACTAACATCATCAGCCAATAGATTTTCCACCTGAAAGAGATAACAAAGAAATTACCACCATCAGAAACACCTGGGCGGAAGTGGCTCCTATTCAGTTTCTGATAGTCAATCATTGTACAGGTGTATCCTATTCCTCTTGGTATCTACTTTTGAAATAATTAGGTTCAACAGAACAACTGGCAATGACTATCTTTTATTTCCCTCCATGCTTACAAACATAACACCACCATGCACTCTACTCATATAAACCAAAGAAATGGCCCTTGATGGAGCATTAGTGAGAAGGACAGAGCTTAGCAGTAGCTCCATAGTGTCTTCATAGACTCCAAAAGGATTCCTCAAGTCCAAGTGGGTCATACAAATCTTTGAAAAGAAGTTAGGTCTTGCCAAATAATTAAAGAGACCAGGAAAAATCACACAGCATAAACCACTAATTATTGTCCTGTAGTAATGAGGAGTCTTTACTGAAAGGGAAGCAGATACTTCTCTCTCTTTTCTTGCCTGCTATTGCAGGTCCTCAGATGGGACTACAGCAGAGGCGCTTTTCCAGTCAGAAGCAGAGACTGAAAACAAGTATCAGCTGCCCAGAATTTTTCTGGTTAGACATACTGCTTAAATATGACTTGGAGTTGTCAACTTCAAAAACTTGAACTGATGGAAGTGAGAAGAAAGTAAAGAAAACCTAGACATCTTCTGGTAAACAAAAATCACTATACAGAACAACTGACCACTCCTGTTTGCTTTCATGGCTGTTTGTGAACATAGACCACGGGTTCTCATCAGTACTCATGAACCACTTTTAAAGGATCTGTGAAAGGCAAACAAAAAAAGCAAGTATTACATGGCTCAAATTCTCTATAAAAAGGTCCATACCAGCAATGGAAAATGTTTCCATCTGTATGCTCTTATTTAATTTCTAAGCTTCCTTCCCTTTTTGGTTAGGTAGAAACTCCTTTCCAATTCATTCTCAGTTAATTCTAATATTTCCCCACACTCCTTACAAGTAAATAAATCCTCTCTCCCAGGGAGGTAAGGTTGGTGGGGCCAAGGCACATCGACTACCCTAAAAATCACTAAAAAGATTCTCCAAGCCAGGCACTTTTAAGAGCAACTGCAAGGGAAGGTGATAGACCGGCTCAGTCTGAGTGATGTTTAACGGGTACTTAGTGATGTCTCTTCCATTAGCTCACAGGAAGTTCTTTCACATGGACCTAGCTGCCCAAGAGAAAAAAATAATAATAATCCTGGTGAGGACAATGGTGGACATACTGACTTCTTGCTGCTGAAGCCACGTCCTTGAAGTGAAAAGAGTTCTGTTGGCATAATGTGGTGTAATTTATGAACCACTTCAGACACAGTTGTCCAAATGACTTTTGAAAACCTGGTCTGGCAACTATAAAGAGTTGCATTAGCTAAAACTGCCTCAAGGGTTATCAATCTATCCATCTGTCTTTCATGGAAACTAGGGATGGAAAAGAGCTTGTAGGTATTTAGTTCATATCTTTGCCAATGCAAGGCTGCTCCACACTGTGTTCCTAGAGGTTTGTCTAGTTTTTAATGACTTGAGTAAAGGAGCTCCCGCCATTTTCCTCCAGAGACTATTCTCTATCATAAAAGATTTCACTGTAAAGAAACAATTTCTCACACTCAGCCTAAAATAGTCCCTTGCTGACTTTTCCATTCATCGCTATTATATATATATACTGCACAGCAAAAGCCAAACTGCTCCCAGTTACATCATACAGTCCTTTAAAAGTTAGTCACATTGCCTTGGTGTAATGCCGAAAAGAATTTGTCCTCATGCTTTGTTCTTCAGAAAATCCTGATGGAGGTAGCAGCTTTCTTTTCATGACACACATTAAAAGAATAAAGGGTATAAACTGGCAGGAACCTCACATGAAATGAAAGTCTACAATTCTGCACTAGCCAGGCCCTTTTTTAAAGTTGTGATAGAAATGAAAGGCCACAGTCCATTGGGATTTTATAAATCAAAATGTGCTGGGGAGTGTGTAGATAGCAGAATGATCTCATTTACCAGTAAACAATTTGCAGACCAAGTGCTGCCTCTGTGCAAATTTTCCCCATTGTAAGAAGTCAGTTCCTGTGTAGAACTGCTGCGTCTTGGTTCTTCGATTCCATTAAAAGGTATCATAAACAATAACAGCAACAATAACTCTTTGTTAACTTGCAGAGCTCTTGGCTCCTAACAACAGCATTTATTCAGGGAGTGTTCTATATTTACACATTCTTAAGTTATGAGCAGCCATCTCTAAGGATAAGGAACTGCTGCAACTCCATGCAACATATGGCCTGGAGATTCATAAATACATAATCCTACATCACTGGTTGCAAAATGGTTTTGCTAATCTTTTTTTTCCTAGATATCCCCTAAAAATAATCTTTTTAAGAAAAGCCTGTTCCTTTCAAAAGTCTAAGGTTTCTTCCAAAGCAGGAATTAGCAATGCAATTTGCCTTTAAATTTTAACCTTGATGGCTTTGATTATTGATCAGATTGCTTAATGCAACTTCATAAAAAATTGTGCCATAGGTAGTAGTAGAAAGAGGTGTGTATACTTCAGAATTAATATCTTTATAGGTGAAATAAAAGCTGAATTTGAGCCTTGGTAGATATTAAAAACAGATGAAATTTTTCTGACGTTCACTGACTAGTCCTTCAATTAGCTTACTCTTTAGTTCTGCCAAAATTACTTGTGACATTTTATTCATTGGCACAATAACAACAGGTCATTTTCAATAACCCATGGCTAGCCCCATACAAAGAGATTAAGCAAATTCTCTTATTTCCCATGGGAAACATTAAGGTCAGCGTAAAGGCCGTTGAGAGAAGGAAGGGTTAAAATTCCACTGCCAGAGCCCCTCCGATGATGACAAACCCAATGCAAAAGAAATGAATGTTAGTTACACCAGTCCCTTGGGAATGGAAAAAAAAATATAAAATGGCACAATCAAGAAATATCTTTCTCTCTTTCCTTAAGATGGATGACTGAAGTACTTTATTATCTTCTTTTATTCAGCAGCTCCTGTGAGGAAGGAATACTGCAGAGACCTCTAAACCACAACATCTAATATGGGTAAACCTAAGTGCAGACCTGAATTTTGGTCATCCTTACCTCCTGCCGTGTCTCTGGTCTTAAAAAAAAATGCTGCTATGGCTGAAGATCCAGGAATAACAACAGAAGCCTACAAAAATCTCAGCAATTATGAAATCCACCTAGAAGATTCACTGACCTTGCTCTTTTGATCTCTCACTAGTCACTGTCACACAGCTGTGACTAAGACCCGGACTGAGTTGGTCTTTCACTGACCCAGGTGTCAGTAATTAAGGTTTTGGGATTCACAATGGGTAGGAAGTTGGAGCAATTTACAGACCAAGTAGCTGAAAGAGCACCTGGTACCACAGGGCAATTCCCAGCCCACCCCAGGTTACACCCTACTGACTGGTTAGTCCATCCCTTTAGGCTCCAGGTTCCACCAGTGCAGTAAGTACAAACTGCATCTGCAGCAGAGCCACAACACAGGATGGAAAGCTTTAGAGATGAGGAATTCCATTTACACAGCTTTGTATGTCTCCAGATCCCTGAAAGAAAAGCAGGCCAGCAGTTTGACAAAAAGCATGCTGCCTGAGCTACTGCACTTTGTGCTTGCAGTGCCATAAAGATTACGGATGCCCAAATCATCATTTTTTCTTTTTTTTTTTTTTTTAATTTTTTTTAATCTAAAATGCTTTCCCTGATGGACCTAGTTTGTCCTTATGACCTTCAGAGTGCGGTGGTTCTGCAAAACAGCACTTCAACTGTGGCTCTGTGAAAGTCTAAGCATGGCTCATTGAATCTAGCCAGTAGTCCCTCTCTTTATTTATTTAACTTTGCAAATGCAACCTAGCCCCCTCAGAGTTTACCTGCAACTAGGGGTTGGGATTTTTGTTGTTCTTGATTGTGTTGGATTTTTATTTTTCTTTTCTGGGTTAAAAAAAAGGCCTCAGGTAAAATTAATCCCTCAGTAATACCAGTGCAACTCAATCTACAGTTGATATTTAGATGTCATTGGAACCAGAAACTATGATAATATCATAACTATCCTAACAGTTAACTCATTCAAACTCATTTCTCTGGGAACAAGAGTGGAATCTGAAAATCTGAGTAATGAATTCCTAGAGAAAAGTCTCTGTTATTCTTGAAAAACTGAACAGCTTTGCTCACAGATAAGGGACGAGGTAGGTGAAAAGAACTGGCCTGAAATAGTAAAAAGGGCAGAAACACAATCAAAAATATCTAAAACAGAAACCTGGTATAAAATTACTTATTTATTAACTCCACAAAGCTTTACCATGTCTATTTGAGAAAAAATGTTTTAAAAATAAATATCTGAGATCAGACAGACAATTGAAGGCATTATCCAAGGGGAATTGTCCAGCACATCACACATAATTTGAGATTATCAAAGTAAATCTGAAAAGTAACCGTGAAATAACATTATGTGCTTCTGCCACTGCTCTTGTATGTGAAAGAAAATGTATCAGTGGTAGAATGATTCTCCCAAGTACCACAACAGATAAATTTGAGAGAAAGAGTTTTATCAGTAACTACACAAGTCTTCCATATTCCTCCCATATCATCTGTATCTGTGAAATTAGATATTGTAGAAGAAAATGGACTATTCAAACAGTACAGAAAATCCATCTCACAGTGTACAAGTACTTGGTGTAAAGGTTTGGTTTCTTATCATGTCTTTTCTCTTCCTGCTTCATAAGAAAACCACTAGGGGAACATTTTGCAAGGCTAACCTTTTTTTTTGGGGGGGTGGGGGTGGGGTGGGGGTGGTAACTGTAACTTTTGGAGTTGTATCTATAAAGGAGGAGGGTCCAAAATAAAATATGACTCTCTTCCCAGGCAACTGAAATTTCCGTTCATATTGAAAGTTTTTGCCAAGAAAATTCAAAGTTCTGCTGCAAAGTAAAAGCTCTTACTGCAGGTTATGAAGGAAAAGCAAATGGCTGAAGACTTGCCCACCAGCTTGCAGGAGCGCTGGCCAGGGATGTGGGTAACCAGCGCTCGGATCCCCGCTCAAGCCTCAAGCACCTCAGAGCTGCAGACCCCTCGCAAGCGCTCTTACTGTAAGGCTTTTCAGTTCCAGCTCTGGCTGCTGTGACAGCTGAAATATTTGCCTTGGGTCTTCTAGGAGAAGGATATTACATGAGATATGATGAATGGTCACTGTGGATCACGTAAGAGAGCAAGGCTCTTTAAGCGCGCTCTCTCAAATTGGTGACCACCCCAGTATCACAAAATTGGCGTTAAATGTGAGAACCTAAAAATTCCATTGGTGTGACAAATTACAGGACACAAAGCAATTGTGATTGCAAGTCTGCAGTTCCCACACAGAGGCAACAATATCAGCAAGTGATAAAAATAATAATAATAATTTCCAACTCATAGGATTTTAACCCATATTTGCAGCTGTAAGTAAAGGGGATCTTTTGTTTCCAGCTGAAGGTCATTGGTTTATATTGTTCCAATTCGGTTCCTACTGGGACAGATGTTATCATCTGGTACCAACTCTATAATTCAAGGACACTCTGAAAGCCTCAGAAAACCTTAATTCATGTCAAACATGAGAGAAAGTATTTTGGAAGACAGCAATCTGGCTAGTTTTGTCATTTTTACAGGTCTTCCTCCTATCATTTTTTCATTATTATTTTATCTTATGGTTGAAAAACTTGGTTTGCTAGCATTCATCTTTTGCAGCCTAAACATTTCAGGAAGCATGAGCAAAAAGATGTTGATTTTTCACATTGGACTGCTTCATCTGAGCTCCAGATTTAGATTTATGTGCTGGCAAATGGCCCACCCCCCCCAAATTTTTATGAGATACCCAGAGTAAGCGATTTCTTAGATTATTCCCTCTAAACTTGCATCATTTAATTATGACATATGTCTTTAGTTTGGATTCTAAATTTGAATACAGTTTCACGCTCTAAGTCCTTAGAATAATGAAGAGTATGAATTACTCACTGTATCTCTATTTTTCTCTCAAATTGCACATGGCTGGTGTTCAGATCAACATTTCCAATCATCGGGTTTGTGATCCCAGCAGTACCCTGTAGAAACTACTGTAGCTGTACGAAGGACTACAGATGACTGTATCCACCTTCTCCTCTCTCAGATCTCCCACCTTGCATAACTTGACTGCAAAAATGAAACCTGTTCAGCTGAAAGCTCCTGGGTGGCAATTCACTTACGCAGCCTGTGAAAAAAAACATGCATTTTACATTAAACTTGATGAGGACTCCCCCAGTGTCTCTATCACTCTGCACCTCCAGGAGGGGACTTGCACACTCAAGGGCTTCAAGGAATGGTGAGAAGAGGTCACCCAGCCAGCACAGCTGAACGGTGCACAGGCTGTATCAGAGCTTTTTCAGACATATGATATAACATCGCAACATATGCGCCAGGAACAAGTGGAATGATAACAGAAACTGAGGGCAAAAACTGATGGGGTAAGAAAATAATTTTACAGAAATAAAGCCCTGACAGTAGTTCAAGTTAAGCCATAGTCTCCTCCAGGTTCCTATACATCTGAATGCTGAAACCATATTTGTCTTTGGCATCTGGCAATGTCATTTAATATGTTCTTATGGCCCTGCATGCAGTTAAGCATGCACTGTATATTATTTTATGATGTTTGAATTGGAATCACACTTTCTAGGTACAAGTATTCATGTTTTTGTAGATTCTTGTGTAAAGCTGGGAGAACCTGTTTCCAATTTCATGAGCGTTTATCGCTAATCCAAAATGACTGCAGCATTACCTACAGACAGGAAGCTGGATGAGGACTTGTGTGTTTTGGATGCATCATGCTCTTCCCAGGAAACTCTGTTAAACTAGTTTTATGCTTACATGAGAGGAAGACAGAAATTACTAATGGACATGACTGTGCCTAATCTATATATAGTTTAGCAAAATAAAGGTAAAGTTGAGATGGGTCTTATAGCAGCTCTTCATCCAACACGAGCTCGAATAATCATTTCAGCATTCCATTCAGGTTTCTGCTTTTGCTTTCTCAAAACTCAAACTGCATAAAAGAGTCCTGCACTGACTAGTTCAGCCAACATTCAGGAATTTTACAGGTTTGGTTTGCTAGGCCTAACAGTTAACTTTTCCTGAAATAACCAAAATCTTACTGCAAAACATTTCTTTTATATAATTCACTCTATCATCTTGCAAGTAATATGACTGCAGTTCAGTGTAATCACATGTCAAAGGAAACATATTGTAGAATATTCCCTTGGGGAGAAAAAAACCAATGCTGACGAGAGGACGGATTAAGCTGTCCTCCAGAACAACCAGGAACAGCCTAAGAAATATGTACTTAACATTTTATGAACTTCTAAAACTTTAGAGGTTCATTTTGGCCAGCAGCTGATTTAGAATTGTTCTAATAACTCTTGTGAGAAAAGGCTTTCTCCTGAGATTTATAACAGTCCAGGATTTTGATGGATAGAAGGAGCTGTAAGATTGCTCTCTTAGTAATTCTGGATTTTTATTTTAATTATCATAATCAAACAGTAAAGGTGCACATATTTTTCTCCCCTGAGAAAGTTAACCATATCATTGGAAATTTGCTGAAAACTATTAGCATCTGGTTTGCTTGAAAAGGATTTGATCTGGCTAGATTGTTTATTATTCCGTTCAAATACATTGCTCATTAAGTTAATTAGCAAGGTTTTCAAGGTATATATACTATTGGCCACAGTTAGAAAAATGCCTCCGGGTTTAATTTCCAATTAATTGAACCTGTAGTTATTTAATAGTAAACAAGAAAAATAGCAAGCAATCCTTCTTTCTATAAGTTGCACATTCGATGCCATTTAATGATAAGCAATATCTATGTGACCCATCCAGAACTATTGAGAGAAAAATTAAAATATGAATTTAAACAACACTCTTTATTTACAGTGAGAAACCAGGAAAAGAGATAACTAAGACTCTGAATGAAAACACATTTTCAGAAACCATTTAAAACTATTTGATCCAGTAGCATCGTATCTTTTTTAGGTCTTTTGTTGTTCTTTACAAGCTTTACGTAAGAACAAGCATAAGTCTCTTACCAATTTCAGGTGACTGAGTCCAAATGCCTATGGCTGACCCCTTCCCCTCCAAACAATTCTGTACCTAAATTTTATTACCTGAGAAGATGCTATACCTACACTTGCTCCTCACTCTTGGAATAGAGTTAGAGAAAGATACCTTCTTCACGGAGGATACTGCTTTCAGTGCTTCTGCACGTGGTGGAGATCTCTGGACATAGGGTTTTCTAATACTTGCTTAGTCTATAAGATATAATTTGGCTTTTTTTCTATTAATAAAAACAATTCATGGTTATTTGACTAACATAATTATGAATTACATGATGCTTTGGTGTTTCTTTGAATGATTTACATTTTTCTATATTACTTTATAAATGTCTTCAGGGGTTTTCCCCAAAATTTTATTATTGGATTTTATGTATTTAGTTACAGTAGATTATGATTTCCATGGCAAAGTTTTTAACTGTCAAACCACTTAATAGAATGAAAATTTAAAAATCAACAAAGAATATATGTCAAATCATGTTCACAATCAAGTTTGCAATTCCTTAAAAATAATTAAATTTGTAGGAAATGAAGAACAAAGCCACGTTTGCCCCTTGCCACTAGAGCTCTATGGTGTGAACTCTACCAGACCACAACAGCTGTGAAGTCACAGACACTATGCAGCATCCTGATGGAAAAATAACTTGTCTGAGGCAGCTCTGTACAGCTCCCACTATATATTGAGTACAACCTCCCTTCTCCTCAGAAATAGCCTGTGACTCAGCCCCAGTGTTTTTCAGACAGAGTCTGAATTATTATATCTAGGAAAACAGCTGAGAACAATGTCTACCTGACCAAAAGGTACTTAGAGGAGCTAAACATCTCACAAGGAAAAAATGCATATCTATCATCTTCCCTGAAGGAAAAAGTACTTTGGCATGAAAGGGAAGTAAGAAACCAGAATTTCCAGGATGTACGAGGAGGTATAGGACCACAAGAACAAATTACCTTGACAAGCAAGGGATGCGTGTGAGGATCCAGAAATCACACGAATAGCTGCATCCACTTTGTAATAAGTCATACTCACTTCTACCTTTCTACCTTGTTGTACTTTTTCTTCCTGCAAATTAAGAGAAGTGACTGATGATCACAAATACCATCGCACACCTAGAGCCATGTAAAGGTGTCCCATGCAGGAGAAAATGAAGACAGCAAACGCTCAGTTTGCGGGAAAACATCACAGTTCAAAATATCTGTAGCACTATCAAGGGCCCTGAAAACAGTTCAGGGCTAAAATACAGGATGAAGCATCAAAAGGTGCCTGTTCCATTTCCAGCTGTCAGAACCTCTTGGTGAGACTTTAAACAAGCTGCTTGGCTTTCCTGTCCCCTAATATCCACAAGATGTTTGGTTGTTCTGAAATATGCTACAGCTTGTAGAGAAATAGGTGCAGTCCCTCCTGCTAACTGTTTCACAAAGAATAATTAAATAGAAACTGGAGCAAAGACAGCATGTGAAATCACCAGGCATTGACCCAACATGAGAGAAAGCTGAGTTACAGTCACTCTTCTATTGAAACTTTCAAAATCTTGGATGAAGAACAATTACACAGGCTCTTTGTACTCTTTGGAGTACTGCACAATTTAACAGCATCCATGGAATGGGCAGAAAGAAAGAAGCCCTGAGGAGAAGGACTTGGGAGTGCTGGTGGATGAGAAGCTCGACATGAGCTGGCAGTGCATGCTGGCAGCCCAGAAAGCCAACCGTGTCCTGGGCTGCATCAAAATGAGCGTGGCCAGCAGATCGATGGAGGGGATTCTGCCCCTCTACTCTGCTCTTGTGAGACCCCGCCTGGAGCACTGTGTCCAGCTCTGGGGCCCACAACATAAGAAGGACGTGGACCTGTTGGAGTGAGTCCAGAGGAGGGTTACAAAGATGATCAGAGGGCTGGAGCATCTCTCCTATGAAGACAAGCTGAGAGAGTTGGGGTTCATCCTGGAGAAGAGAAGGCTTCAGAGAGACCTAGCTTCCACTACCAAAAGGGGGTCTATAGGAGAGATGGGAGGGACTCTTTATGGGGGACTGTAGTGACAGGATGAGGGTAATGGTTTTAAACTGAAAGAAGATAGATTTAGATTAGATATTAGGAAGAAATTCTTTACTCTGTGGGTGGTGAGACACCGGAACAGATTGCCCAGGGAAATTATTGAGGTCACATGCCTGGAAGTGTTCAAAGCCAGGTTGGATGGGGCTTTGAGTAACCTGGTGTAGTGGAAGGTGTCTCTGCCCATGGCAGAGGGGTTGGAGCGGGATGATCTTTAAGGTCCCTTCCAACTCTAACTATTCTAGGATTCTATAAAAGCATCATCTGCCTTCTCCCACATCGTAGTGTTGAGGCATCCTCACAGAAGTGTGCCTTTGATTTGCTTTAGGCAGATGGGAAAAAAACCCACAATTGGTGTCCTGGACACGAGACAAAATCCTGAGCAATTAGATAAGAAGATGGCAGCTGCCATGGCAGCAATGCCTCTGCTTAGAGAGCTGGCACTATTTATGAGGTGGGCTTAGTGAGCACGGGCGGATTCTCACCCCATTGGTGACTCAGCGAAGAGAATACCCAGAGTGCAGTGTCTGACATGGCATCATTTGGCAGTCACACAGGCATTCACTGCCACCACAGGCAAGGGGTTTCTGGGCACAGCAAGCTGTAACACTTTTGGCACCAGAGGAACTTTGGCACAGCAAACCAAGGATGCTGGAAAGGCTGGTGCTGGACAGGAGCCGAACATGACTCCTGAGGAATGGAATTTCAGTGTTAGATGCTTAGAACATGAATCACAGGATTTAGGCGCTGGCATGCCAAGGCAGATTTGGCCCGAAATGGCCACATAACTTCAGCTGTTCAGATCTTTTTAATTTCTTTTTTTTTTTCCCCCCAACAAAAGTGTTTCTCTTCAAATAGTGCAGATTTGCCAAAACCAAACCTTTTGTAGGAGCATATCAATTTAAACTTCAAGGAAAGCATTCCATGTCCAAGACACAAATTCTATTTAAACACCAAGATTTCTGACCACTAGCCCTCTCTCTCCAACATCCGAAAGCCCAGACACCAGGATACTCAATATCAGTTTGAAGTTTAAGTCCTGGCTGGACTCAGATATAAGAGGTCTTGAACCTCAGTCTTGTGCAAAGCAGAAGGAATCTTTAAGCTTAACCTAAGGATAAAAGAGTCTTTTTCATATTTTTTTTTTCTTAAGTGCTATTTTCATCCAAATACAAAGTAGAAAAAGTTCTACATCCCCCTTCCTCTCTGTTTTTTTTCTTTTTTTTTCTTTTTTTTCTGCAGGCCAGGAAATCTATTTCCTGTTCAGCTTCAGGCACAACTTACCCCCACACTATTTGGCCGTTGTATGATTTTCTGTACCTTAGTTATTCTCTCTCTTTTTGTTAAACTGCCATCAGGGAATTAGTGCTCCAGGTTCATTTTTGAGTGACTTCCAAGAATAAAGTATGTCCATCAAAGCAAGTGTATTGCTCTCAGTTACTTATGTCCTATCTCTGAAGGCAGAGCTTGGCCCGAGTACTGCACATCAAGGAGCTGTTAGTTCTGAACCATGCCGGCTTCTCTTTTCAGGATATAACACAGCCTTTCCCACAGCATTCTAGAGTAGTGTTACACACAGCAACCTGCTGTATGTTTAAAAAAACCCAACAACCACATTGATTTCTGAAGGCACTGAAAAGATGTAAGACCAGATTCAGCAATAAGTTCCAGCTGCTTTGCACTCCCTTTGGCAATGCAAAACAGCTGTATAGCTGGTTTATCTGGGTTTAGCCAAGCCTATGGATACTTTGCATCATCAGAGTACAGAAAAGTCAGGACTTTCTAGAGAGTCTAGCTGGCAGAAGGTATTACACTGCTACTACACAAAGCACAGGGGCATAACATATGAACATACCTTCAGTCTGCTGTACACTATTATTCTTGACTAAATCTTATCACAGGTTCCATAGAAGGGGAGGGGGATGTCCATTTTTTGCTTATCAATTATAGATCTGTAAATCCTCTGTACACATGCTTTTTAAAAAATAGTCAAGACAGAACATTTTAAATGTTCCAAAAGTATCAATTTTTAATGATACTTTGAATGCGTTTTGTTATGCCACATATTTGAAATATTATGAAAATTGGCAAAGTTGTCCCATTTTAAACATACAGTATTTTATACAGGGGATATATATTTTAAATATTCATGCAATAAATTTTAAGCAAATATATTACAAGTATATAGAAAACCTATATTTTTTCCATATGCGAAGAAATGATCCCTGTTACAGCCCTTTTATTGTTCACTGCAGACAGTTATGTAAAGCAGACTGCATTCATTTTATTCCTCTCCTACAAATCTGGAAAATTTTTGCAGATCCCTCACATACAGTTAGCACGATAACTGAACCCTATTACAGACATCGTGTAACTCCAATGTAAAAGCTATCTCTTGAGCTCTATTGACAGAGCTGTGTTTTTTAACATGAGCTCTTAAAAAAACTGGAAAGCAAATCAGTCCTACTTGGGTTCGCGTCCTTGGTCCTCAGAGATCCATGTCTTTATATCCTTGGCTTAATCACACTGCATCTTAAGACTTCTACTCACAGTTTCCTTTTGGTATTGGAAATAGCTACATCAGAAGTAGAGGGCCATAGTTACAATAACTTGGTGACTAAACCAAGGGTTACTTAAGAACCCCTCCTACTGTTAGCGGAGTAATTTCATTTCACAACTAATTTGTTGTTGCTTCCAACTTTTCAAGTGTTTCGCTCATAGCTTAGCACTTGGGATCATAGATTTTGCTCAGCTGTAAAACAGCTTATTTGTTAAAAATAAATTCTCAGCTGAATGCAAATTTATTCATATAGTAAAACCAAACAACTGGTATTCAGCTCTAGCTGCAAAGTTCCTAGCATTTCTATGACACCTCACGTGCCCAGAGAACAAGAAATTAAGAATCACAAGGAAAACAGACCTGCTTTCCAATCATGTAAACTTTTGATCCTACTTGTAAAGAAAGCAATTGTCCAGGGGCAGATCCATTGTTAGAACTAGGTGCTGGTTCTTTAAAAAGTTTTTGACCATGTCATCTCATCCCATTATTACTATTTTATTTCAACAGTCAGCTATTTTAATACTCCTGTTTCCATGTCATTGCAGACTAGATCTGTCCTCTTTTGACAGATCCTAAATACCAGGGTGTGCAGAACATGCAGTCATTTTACAGCTTTTTCAGATAATAAATTTTACTCTCCGCACAAGAAATTGTTTAAATCACATCCAGACACAAGCTTACTTAGGAAGCTACTGTCTTGAGCCACTAAACAGTATCTGCCCTGCTGCTATGGGAGGACCCCAGAAAACAACAGTATTCAGTTTACCCCACCAAACTCCAACTCTAGCAGCCAGTGAATGACACTTTAGACGGACTCCGAAATCCTCTTTAAGACATCAGGCACTTTCTAGTCATTTGACCACCCTGTTTATATGGATCAACGGAAAATGAAGAAGGCCGGTATCTGAACAGATAAAAAACTTTGTGTGGCTCCGTAAACAGTCCTATGTAGACACCATCATGGCTTTGGAATCACCAGATCGAAAAGTTACAGGAGCTTTAACTGCTTACCTGGAAAAATACCTCATTACTTAATAATTCATGAATTGTAGTGTAATCAGCAGCTTTTAGTCACAGTACTTTTCCTCCAGCTCTCAAAACTGCTGTCTTCTAACGGAAAGGTTGGAAGTTAGTATCTTCTCTTTCTTTCTCTTATTTCAGTGGTATGGAGAAGGATTTTTTGCAAGTCCAACAGTGACTTAAGATGTAATCAAACTAAAAGGGAAATTTAAATGGTGATTGCAGCATACGTGACGGTAAACATCCTAGCTTAAACTAATCCAGGTAACAACAGCAGTGAGTACATAGCATTATGGGTTCTGCCCTGTGTCTGTGATCACAGTTCATAACCACAGCTGAGGGAGAGTTTGCACTCTGGTTTTGATATATATAAAAACTCATGCCATCTCAGCTTCACTGTTATTTTATCATACTAAGTAGAATGAGTTGAGACAGGTATGCAAGCACATGCCAAATACCTCTGTTTTTATACATGGATTTACTCTTAAAATTAGAAGTCACGCTGACTGTGGTGCTGGAAGCCAATGCAGTGCAGTGGGTATGAGAGCTGATGGAAACATCTCCCAAAATGGGAAAGTTCTGTAAAGTTCATATGTCTTTGTATATTTAAATGACAGGTACTATACACAAAACCCAATGCATATTTATATATATTTATATAGAGTGTGCATATCTGCAACTGCGTAGACATACATGATCGGTCATTATATAAATTTCAGACACGTATTTTAATCATATGATTGGAAGCCATCATCATTAATAGGTAAATTATGTTGCAAAACTTACATTAATCTATGAGCCCTACATAAACTATCATAGATCACAGAGTTAAGATCATGCATGGATTTTTTTGTTTTTTTTAACAGTAAAATATTGTTAGGATAGGTGTTTATTTTTTGAGGAACAAATGGCAGCAAAAACATTATCATCTTGGGCAGCTTCACTTAAGAGTATATGCTTCCTAAATTTCCCCAAATATGAAACCAATTCCTACATTTCCTCATTTGCCCCCCAAAAATGAGGCAGTTGTGGCTGTGTCTCTGAAGATGCTTCAGGACAACTCTTCTGGAATGAACCATCTTCTTATGCACTACAAATATACAAGGCCCCAAAATTACTACTGTAATAAATACTGTCATAGAAAATCTGTCCTTCAGCTTACTATCTCCCCGATCACACAGTTTGCAGAGGTTGTCTCAGAGACCAAGTTCATGATGAAATGCCAAAGAAGTCATATGATGGTATTTACATCCTACAAGAAGAAGAATCTCTACCTCTTTAATACTGCCACATAAACATATCCCCAACAATTCTGAAGAAAACAAGCGCAAGCAAAAATTTATAAAATTTTCTAAAGGGTTAAGGTAACTGTGACTATTTTTCTTATCACTGCCTGCAGTGAAAGCTCACACAAACATCAGGGAGCATAAATCCAAGCAATGCTAAGCACTTTGGAAATTCCCCCCTGTATTATTAAGTAAGCATTAATTTTGGTTTGCTTTTCTGGGAATACTTGTGCAAAGTATTTTTGTATACATAAATGTTTGGGAAGGAGCATGTATTCCTCTGAATGCAGCACCTGAACAAATACGCTTGCAAATAAGCCTGTAAATATCTGGATTAACATGGATCAGCAGTGGAACTGCTGCTTTGACCACCCTGTCTGTAAAGCAATGTCTTCAAGAAATGTGACCAGAAAGAAATTAAATGTAAAGCTTGTAGGTCAGCCAATAAATCTGACTTACGTCTTTCTCTCTTCCTCAGGCAGGAAGGAGCCCAGCTATTTTTAAATCTGTTGTCCAGGTACATAGCCAAAAGCAAATGCTACTTCTACTGGAGAAGACGAAAGGAAAAGGTTTTATACATTCTAAAGATTTCCCAAGGCCCGCTAGTCTCCTCTCTCTTTGTCCTTGGTGTGTTACACACTCTCATCCCCAGCATAATTTACTTTCCACTCATTTTTTTCAGGTGCTGTTGCTTCCAGTTAGGAAACAGAAATAACACTGAGTTGCTTAAGGTGGGTTTTGGTTGTTGTTTTCATTTGGGTTTTTTTTTTTTGGTTGGTTGGTTGGTTGGTTTGTTTTGGTTTTGTTTTTTTTTAAAAGACAACTTAATTCTGTATTTGCAGAAATCAAAGTAACATTTGCTTCAGACTGTTTACAAACAATCCCATAATTCAAGTCCATTCAAATTATTTCATGTGATGATTTCAAAGAGTAGATACTCTCAGTAGTATTACAGTTTCTATAAAGAAGTCCAAAGTGGAAGAAAGATCAATAGAGATTTTATTCCAACAATCTGTTCAGGACTTTTTTGTTTCCTTAGGTCTTAAAGTCATTCAGAAGAAAAACTTAATTTCACCTTATTACCTCTTAATAATGAAGCTTTACGTATGTAATGTATCACTAGAAAGGCTTCTGGATGTTCTCAAAACCACTTAATTTTAAACTTTTAGATTTGTTGCAATTAGTTTCCATACCCTCACTGTTTATATTTTCTCTTTTTGATAATCAATTAAAAAGCATTATAACTAGTCTTTAAAGAGCAACTTCAAACTTTCTTCATCACTTCTCTGTTTTTTACTTTTCTCCCTTTTCTCTTTTTTTTTTTTCCTTTTTTTAAACCTTTAAGGTCTGATCATGGTTTTTGGAGATTATGGTAACAGCTATCTTTCCTAAAAAGCACAAGTGATTTATTCAACACTGTATTTCTATAATAATTCTATGCTATAAATTGAGATCTAGTTGCAGTTATTCTTCTGAGAGTTTCAAATGTTAGACAGCTCCAAACATGGGCAGGTAGTGTCTCAAATTGACTGTATGTTGCCTACAACAGAAATATCTCACATCCAGTCAGGAACTAATCCAGATCCAACTGATGCAACTGTTGAATCTCTTCCCACACAGTCAATTTGCCAATTTCAATAAATTAATAAGAAGTTATAGTTGCCAAAGGACACTCTGAGACATGAAACAATATAATTCTGTCCTAATCATGCAGAAAAAGGGCAAGTGTACTCTAGCATTTTTCTGATGGATACAGCTGTATCAGTGATAAGAACACAGAAAAATAGCATATGAATGTGTCTTTCAGGCCTGTGGGGAGAACAATGAACAATTAAATGACAGAATTCTGTGTACATAACACCTGCGTGGATTCTCTGGGCAACAGACCTAAACAATACTTTATTCCAGACCCTTTCCTTTGAAAAAATACAACATTTCTTAACCACTCCAGCAAAATCATTGTGTTCAAAATTCATGATGACAGTTCCATGACCAGGTTTTCACTAATTGTCAGGATAAAATTTGGAATTCAACAGAATGCCAAGGAACACGAGAGACAACAGAAGTAGCAGAATGCTTCAGTTCTTCACCGATTGAATTTTGAAGGTTATATTCACTTCAGAAAACCAATAGTTAGTCACTGGGTTATTAATTCATGCAACTTCAGCCCTGGCAAATGCGCCAGAGGAGACATGGATATTTCCCCTTTTACATTTTGGAGTTCTCCCCATTGTGCTAAAGAAAAGGTCAGTGTAGAGCCCTGAAATGGATCCTTTTTGGACTTGAAAAGGCTGAATCTATTGTGCCAGAGGGAACAGTTAAGAGTAAGCCAGAAGGTGGGGCACAGGGAGGTCTACAAGAGAAACAGACATTTATCAGCAGTCTGAACAGATTACTGGGCAGGCTGGCAGTGAGTGACGGAGGTGATAGTGTTTGAAGGAGTTGAAAGAGCAGACTGAAACCCAAATAGATCATTTAAGATGTTTATAGGAAAAGGCTTTATGACCCTGTGTTCTCTAATAAACTTTTCTCATTATAAAAGGTAATGAAAGGATTCAGTTTAATAAATCCTCTGCTATTTTATATAAAATATATTATTAAATAACGAGAAAATAAATGTTCTGCTCTTTTTTTTTTTTTTTCTAAATGGCTGGTTCCAGAAAACTACTGGAAGAAATACATTAGAAACATTTCTTCTCTGCTTTTATGAAAAAAAAATGAAAACATCTAGTCTAAAACATTTCTACTGTGGGTACAAAGAACAAAAATCCACAGAGCCCATCCAGGGAAATGCACGTGGAAGAAGTACGAACTGTCCTGGCAGAACAATATTGGAAAGTGCATTGCAGACTTCTCTGTCAACTTCACCTGGCCTGCAGATCAGCAAAGAGATTTTTCTAGGCTGCAATGCTATGAATCCTTCATTTCGTCTCTAGCACTTGAGAGAATATCACCACAGCCATTTTGCACCAAGTGAAGAAAGATAGGAGGAAAGGTAGAGATGGGAGACACTAACAGCAGAAAGTGATAAGATTTGTTTTTCCCAGAAAGCTGGCCTTTCATGTGTATCAGTAACATTTATTGGCAATAAAATTTTGTAAAAGCATAAAAAAATATTCATAAAGGGCCTGTTCTGAACTGCTTGTGCCACCCAAAAGGAATGCAAAAGAAAAATCAAAATCCAAAAGAGGAAAGATAAAACAACACATTTCCCATCCATGCAATACAATGGGAAACATAAAACATTTGACTCACATTAGGATGCTCCAGGATGCAGTCATAAAAAATAAAAGTACTCCAGGGGAGCAACGGCATTCTCAGGGCTAAGAAACTTACTGGTTTTATTCCAACATATTCGAAGACAGTATGTTTTCTTATTGTCCTTTTCAACTCAGAAGAAAATGTTTGAACAGTGGTTCCACCGTACAGTAAATCCACTTTTGGGCTCCAACTACCAAAATCCTATTGGCATCAATTAGCCGTTCTTGTGCAATTGATGGTTTTCCTTACACTGTTAGCTTTCTTATGATAAAGGTTTGTTCAACAAAGATTAGGATTATAGGACCATGTAATAATTCAGTTTGAAAGGAAGCTCAGGAGATCAAATCAAGGTTGGCTATTTGACAGGATAGGTAGGATCTGCATCCCCAGGTCAAAGCTGTCTCTTCCAGAATCGGAATCTGGAAGAAGCAGATTCTGCAGTAGATAAAATTTGACTCTTGTACCTGTGTCTCTGGTAGCTGAGCTGCTTGAGGCAGCAGCTGCCTGCTGTTTGCCTGGAGGCAGTCCTTCATTTGCTTACCCTTCAAAACCAAGACTCAGGGCTTTGATTGATTCACTCATTATTAGAGTAATATTCTCCACCTCTCCAAAGTACTTTTCTCAAGTGGTTTGAGCACTGTACATTAGCCAGGATAACTTCCTGATGTGTGATTTCCTTCCTGGACTGTGGCAACCTTGCCTGTCCCAGTTGGCAAGTAAGCACTTAGTGTATATGTGTATGACATATATAGATAGATACATACATACATGTGCAATGAAAAGACAAGAATTTAGAAGTCCTCCTCCAGGTGCTTAGTGATCCTTGTTAGAAGAAAAGGTTTGTCCAGAGTTTGGGGTTCCCAAAGAGGTACAGCTTTTTGCCCTAGGACAAGAGGAGGCCACCAGCTAGGACTGAGCAGAAGGGCTACTGTGTCCCCAGTAATTACCGAGGCAGGTGTCTCTCTCATTCTACACATAGGGAATAGAAAACAAACAGATGATGAGAGAGATAAGGATAGTATCATACCATAGGTACCAAAATGTCTTAGATTTACTGCATATTCCATAACAGGGTAGAATTAAACCAGTAAAATGTGGCAGTAAACACAAAAGAGAAAGCCAAATCAAATGGAAAGTAACACCTATGTAGCACAAGGCACCAATAGGGCCAACACAGCAGGATAACGCTCCTCAGGCACAGAGCTCAGAGGAAGGGCAGAGAGAAAGTAGGGACAGCTAGAGAACTTGTAGGTAAAGCAATAAAAAAGTAACATTAGGCAATCAGTGGATAAGCATGATAGTTGCACCATATTTACAGGCATGCACATACATACAATTTAGAATGTGCCTAATTCAAAACCCATGGAAAGCAAAAAACCTGCTGGTTCTTCTTTTCCACTGCTGCTTTTTCTCCTGTGGTACAGATGCATACTGAAGTAGCACAGAAAAGCTTGTACCTTTCCATTTTTTGGCAATAATTAGTCCCTTTAGGAACACACTGGGGTCGTAACTTAATGAACGTCATCTACACATTTGCTACTCAGGCTCCTCTAAGAGACCTACATAAGTGCTCAGGTTTTCATCTGTGGCTCTGCGAACATCTCTAGTACTTGCCCTCAGACAGACAATACAGAAGCTAGGTCTTAATGTATTTTTTCACTTTCAAGGTCATGCAGGCCAAATAATACAAACATAAACCTCCAGTCATGTGGACATAAAAAGCTTAAAGAGAATAGTTTTTGCAGGATCTTTTTTCCAAACCTGGGTTTTTGCAGGATGATGTCCGTCAAGCAAAGACAAGTGCTGAACTCAACTTTCCACAGCTACAATGTGATAAATAGCCTTAATCACGTCACTACTTTCTTCTAATCCAGCTGACATCAAATGGCTCTATAAGGTCACCACACAAACTGGAAAGGATGGAATATGCCTAAAGCAAAGTTCCTTAGAAAAGCTCATCCCACACCAGAATGTCCAATGAAAACCACATATGAACATTCTTCTAACAGATACCTGGACACCAATGTTTTAACATGCCATTCAAGGGTGATTTGTAAACATAGTCTGAGAAATACTACCTTCTGTAATGAAGCATTTTTTATTTTAATTAAGTCAGATAAATGTATTGCAAAACTAAGGAAAAATCTGTGTGGTGCAAAAGACAAGGTACTAAGGGTGGGTTTGGTTTTTTTTGAATTTGGGAGGGATACTAAAGCAGCAATGCAACACAAAAGAAGAAATTGCGTGCAACTAATTAGGGAAACCCAGAAAAGAGTAGAGAGGCAGTTTAGATGTATTGTATTCATCTTTCAAGTTACTAAATCTTTTAAAACTTTTCTCTTTATATATAATTGCCACACCTTCACACTTTTCTTTTTCTAAACTAGTACCTTCTGAAATTTCATCACGTGACAGGTTTTTCACAGGGCTTTTGATGGTGTCTTTTATTTAACAGGACAGTCTAAATAACAAAGGTTCCTTTAACAGCATTAGCTCACAGCTAGAGTAAGTGTAGAAGTGCCATAATTAAAAAAAAATAAAATAAAAATTAAGAAAGCATCAAGTGCTTAAGTAAATGCCTCTGAACAGGGAGAAAGCTGATTATGTCATAACAGGAAAGACCCGGGGATGCGCGAATGACGTGTGTTCTGGATGGGGAGAAAACTAGTGTCACCCCGTATGGTGCTGTGTTTAAACTCTCATGGTTGTGTAATGTCCTGACTCATTTGGTGTTAACTGGCTGATGAGGTTGAATCTTTTTTATTAAGCTGTAGCCAAGGACAACTGTGCTCATCATTTCTCTTTGCTCAATGAATGGGAAAAAAAATCCTTTCCAAAAGTTCGGTTCTTAAAGCTCTTTGAAGTCTGTACGAGTGGAATTTTCCACTTCTGCTGTTTGGTCTGGATGACAAGGGATAAGTGAGCTCCACTGAAATACCCCCACTAGCTGGAAATGAACCCGATTTTGCCAGAGTTAACAGAACCAGTTTCATGCGTACACTTAGTGGCTATAAATTACTACCCTCATTCATCTTCAGAACAAGTTGCCTGATTTTCTTTAAACTAATTTTTCAGTTGCCACTGCCAGTACCTAGGATTTTTTATTCCAAAATGAAGGCTTTATCTGTAGTTAGTAACTGGAAAATGTGCCATGGAGCAGCAATAAGAACATGGTGAGGTACCTGCCCTATGTTTATCTATTCTGACTAAAACAATATCTTGTTTTCATACAGTGTTATTAAAAGTTACATATCTTTTCATCTAGTAAACCTACCAGAAAAAATCTGAATTCATCATCTCCCATGGAATATTGTGACTCAGGAGTACCACAAGAGGTATGAAGTTGCAAGGCACTCTTCATTCTTCTTACTCGCTGCCACTCAGAACTGCTTTAAAAAAAGGAAACTGCTGAGAGTCCTTCCACGGCAGCTGTATGAATAAAATTACATTTTGATTCTCTAGAAGGCTTAGAATAAGGCACTGAGAAAAAAAGTGGCAGGACCTACAGCAAAATGCTTCCTTGTGTTTTCAAGCTTTAAAATATATGAAAAGGAATGGGATTTTCATGTTTTTCACTTGAGAAATTACAACAGTTAACTTAAAAAAAAAAAAAAGGACAAAATAAGGCGGTCACAAACAGCTTGGCACTTGCAGAAAACAACTCAGCTGCGTTACTGTAGGTCCTGTCTCAGGCTAAAATGCCTTGCCCCTTGAGACATTACACCACACAGACTATGAAGTGAGCTTACACTGACTAACTTAGACTTAGCCATCTAATTTAGGACAGGTAAATCTCATCTTGCCCAAGATGATCTGTGTGTTTAAATGCCCATCTGTTTCCTGCACACACAGACCACATCACAATTCTGGAGGGTAGAATACAAAATATTATGCTATGATTGCTTTAGCCACAACCTTTATATAATCATTTTCTACACAGACATGGTACAGTAGATCCTTTGATGCCAAAAGTCTTTCTCTTAAAGGCAATGTGCAGGTTCTCCCACATAACTTGGGGTTCAGTCTTTAGAATATTCACTGTATTCCTGTCTCATATCATGGAATCACAGAATTGTCAGAGCTGGAAGGGACTTCTAGAGATCATCTAGTCCAACTCCCCTGCTAAGCATATATTAATTCAACCAAGGTATTTGTACAGTATCACTATATTTCCTTATTATTTCTAGGACTTATTGTACTGGATATATGCAGAACTACAGCAAAGAGGCGTTTAACAACATCGCTATCAAAACAGATATTGTTTGGGCCAGATTTGACTCCGCTCTCTGGATGAACTGCCTACGAAACATTATTCTCTGAAATGCACCCCAGGATTCAAATGTACAGTGTTTTTCTTCACTTTTTATTTTTCTTACAGAAAGAAGTATTTGAGCAAGCCCTGAAGCTCTGCATACCGTTTCCACCACTGATTTATATTCTCTATCACAGGTGGAATGTTGTGGTTGCTCCACTTTTTGATTAACCCATTTCCCTCCTGCCTCTAATGGTGAGTCGTCTGCCTGTCGTTTCATGTTTTGAGCTATTATTCCATGTTTCCCATTTGTTCAGATGCCTCTTGAGTAGCTGAGGAAAGCTACCTTTTAAACCACTAGATTTATCTGAACGATTTTCTGAGGCGGGGGGGCTTTGTTTTGTTTTGCCTCCAGCAGTAGACAAGCATTCAGTCAACTCCTGTTAGGCATCTGGAAAAAGATCCCAAGCATATAGGTGAGCCCTCTCTCCCTTTGAACCCTGTTCATCATTCTTAGTCCAGACACAGTGTGGCGTAAATCCATATAACTGTACAGCAAGACCACTGAACATTTCATAAGGATCTATACTGAATTTCACCAGATGAAGGACAATCCTCCTGAGATTTTCTTAAGTATTTGAGTCCTCCCACCTTCTCTCCCAGCTACGTTTCCCATAACGTTCTGTTGTATCCATTTCATCACTCTGCACTCTCAGTACTACAGCAAGAAATGTTCTTTAACCACATTGGACAAAAATTGACATGGTTTGTTTGGACCAAGAATCTGTTTTCCTAAGGCTACATTTACATTAGTCTTTACAAGCTACAGATTTACTGTCTTGTTTGGTGAAAAAGTACTTGAAGAGATTTTGTACCTAGATTCACTAAGTTTCTGCAAATGTCTATAACTTTTCCTGCTGATTTCTTCTACTTTATACTTGCCTGGAATTTTGGGGAAAATACAGAAGCAATCTGTCTTCTACTGTGCACCATAGCAACGGGATTTTTTTCCCCCATATCTTCCTTATTTCCTAACACACTCACCCCTACACACTTTTTCTTGCAGATATGTTTAAAGGGTAAGTTACAGGCCTAAAAGTCAAGAGCTCCTTTCATTCACGCAGCTGAAAGGAACCAATCTGTCTTTCCAATTCTTTTTCCTCCACAAGACAGACATGACTCCGAGCATCGCATCAAGGTTATAGATTCCATCTGAGTTATGACATGTTCTTCAGGAAGAGGTCTACTCCTGATTTGAAAGCTTTAAGTTAAAAAGAAATCACTACAGCTTCATGAAAATTCCAATCCATGTAATTTTTAAACACATCACTTTAATGTCTGCCAAAGTCCATGCCCACAAAGTCATTATACCTTCCCTTGTAACACAAAGAGTATTAAAAGCCCAGTTAATAATAGGAAAGGTTTCACAACATGCAATTGAATGATACCTCTAAGAATGATTTGAGATTCTCATCTGGAATGTAAGACACATGCCTGCAGACGCTAATACAATCTCATTCAAAGAGTTCCCACTATTTGCTATTCACTGTCTATACATATGTATATAGAGATATATTTCATTTTTTCAAAATAAATATAGACTTATGTCATTTTTAGCTGTAAAAGCCTGATATTCATTGAGACTTGAAATCCACGCTATTTTCTTTTGACTCTTGCCTATTTCTGAAAGTTCGGAACACAGGTATTAAAGCCACATCAATTAAGGGTTTAAGGCAGAGTGATATATTTTCTCACCAAACCTTAAATTCACACATTGTATTTTTCTAGCAACTCTTACTGCCTTCATGCTCCACACTAGCACACGTGGCTGAGCTGTGTGTACCAGCTTACTGCCTTCTGCATGTGGAATTGCACTCTTACAACACTAAGCTTTCTCAATACACAGTCTCATAAATTCAGCATTAAAAGGACATCCAAATGACCAAGGACAAAACACTCCCTGGAGAAACCGGATTCACTTCCAGAGACTTCCTAGGAGACAAGCGTTCTAAAGACTGTATTTCTCAGCTTAGTCATCTGTCAGACAGCACGCTTATCGCATCCACAGCATAATCCACATGATTATTTACAAAGTATTTAGAGATGTAGCGCTCTGCCAGGTTGGCATTTAAGGATACCAGTTCTTTGCTCTGCTGTAGACTTTCAGGGTGAATTTAAATAAGTCCTGCTTTCTTTGTGCCTCAGTCCTTCAGCTTTAAAATGGAAATGCTTCTCTTTATCCTCATCTAACTAGCAAGACACACAGTGATAAAGCAGTATCTTAGAAGCTACATGGATAATTTTTTGTACACTCTGAAAAAGAAATAAAGCTTTGAGTTCCCAACACTCCTATTCAGTGTTCTGTCATAATTTTGTTAAAGCAAGTATTGCAGTGAAATACAAACAGATTACAAACCAACCGAATAGTTAAAGGCCTCCTCAGCATAAAAGGCAGCTGAAACTATTACATCTCCAGAGAACCTCCTGAAGACACTGTGACTACTTAATGTTAACAGAAGCCCTCCTATAAACCTTTTACAGATAACCAATTTTAACCAGTGTCCCACTCTTCCAATATTTCCTTGTAACTGTCTGCAACCCAATTCCTGTTTCTGACCCCAGTAGAAGAAATGCAGAAAGGCAATAATCTCCAAATTCAGCTTTAGACATTTATGGCTGTGTTCACACAACAGATTTGTTTTCAGAAGCAAAGCACACTAAGAAGTTCTCCCCTGCCTCTCCCGACAGGCTCAGACTGTTCACCTTGTGCCACTGGTTGCTATTCTCTGAATGGTGCCAATCTCTGCATTTCTTTAATTAATTCAGACTGTAAATAAGCTGCCTAAAGTGAGACGGGATGCCTGCTTCCTCTCCCAAAGAGTGCAAGAAGCCTCTGGCCCAGTACATGACGTTCCTTATAAAGCTTTGTAAATTAGAGTTCTGGTGCCATAGGCATTTAGTATTACAGGCTGTTATATTTAAAACATGCAGTTTTAAGACAGTAGCTTCCTGCTGTGAGAATGGGAGTCCTCTGGCTGAGCAATTTCAAGGCTACAGGAGAACTGAATCAGCTCTGGCAAGTTCAGCCTCGGAAAAACAGTTTCTCAAGCCTCTTCAACTCTCTATTTTAAGTGGATCTAGGCCTTAATGAGCATTTTCTTGTGGTGTTGTTTGAGTAATGTTTTTGTTGTTATAGAAACTTGTAGATATTTATTGCTGGTTTTGACATATTTGCAGTTTCCCAGTTACAGGACGGCTTGTTGCAGCTGCACCCGGCAGAGTTTGTAAATGCTCAATTACTAATAGTTCAAATTAAAAGAAACCCCCACTTGTCATAATTTTCTACTTTTTCCTAGAGCTGTTGATAGCCTAAGTGAAAAGTGTGAATACTGAAAATCAGTTTTAAAGGTTTATGTGCTGAAGTCTGACCAGTTCATAAAGAGTGTGCGTTTTACCATGGAAGTCCTGGAGCACAGCGGCCACCTCCTGCTAACCCAGTGGTCCCTGGGGACCCTGGCTGAGTGATGAGAACCTGGCGAGGCTGTCAGTCAGCTCTGAAGTCTCCTGGCCAGCTTCCTTAATTCTCCCAACCTTCCAGTTACCACAGGGTCTCTCTTGTTCCCTGAGTAATCAGGGTTTTACCACAGCATTTGTTTCTTAAACTTTGAACATTACCTGTGGAGAGCCAAATTCTTCTCCCACCTACACTCCCTAAAGTCAAAGCCATCCTGGATTTGAAATGGAAATCACATCTGCAGAATGTCTCCATTTGGGTTTTGGTGATGACAATACAGAAAAGGGAGAGATCGGGTAAGAATATTCAGGAATTAATCAAAAGCATAAGATGTCCTCTTCATAGTTCTTATTCCTGAGCAATTTATCTGCAATCATTTAGGTGATAACATTTTTGGACCTCTTTCGTTGTCATTCATCTATGTACTTAACTGCATGTTACAGATTAAAGGAGTCTATCCTATCATATGTTACTCCTTGGTGACCTTATCTTCATGAAATAGAAACTTCTGGAGATAAAAACAACCATAATAAAATGCTGTAGCACTGATGGGTTTGGTTTTGTTCCCTTGGTCATGATGAATACTGAGAACATTCATTGTCACCGTATGCACTGTATGGAAAAAAGAATGCAAAAGGAATTTTGACTGTGATCCTGGGAACAAAGCCACAAGTCACATGTTCTTCAACATGTAAAGTGAGGACATTCTTGAAGAATAATCAAATCCATTAATGTTCATAAAGCAATAGCTCTGATCAGAATTAGAGTCCTGAAAGGACAAGGCCTCAAGCTCTGAGGCAGAAAAACCTCCAAGTATTTGAGATTCAAGAAGAGCTCTTGAAAGCTGTAGTGATTTTTCTGGCATTTTGAAGGTGGGAATATGCCTTTTGACTGGAACTCATTCTTCAGACAAAGGCCGTCTTCATGAATATTTGTCTGGCACTACTGTAAGGCAGCTTACAACAGCACAAAGGACCAGTTCTCAGCACAAATTGCTCAAGATAAATCCAGATGGAGGGGGTGTCAATGTAGCCTTACAAGAGGCAGCTGTATCCCTTATCAACAGTAAGAGACTTCAGGATTCACAGGCTCTTAAAATGCTGTGGCTAACACTGCTGTTCTACTTTCTTTTTACGAGCATAACAATGTGGGAGATGCTGCTGCTGAAGAATCATGTTTAATTCAATTTTTCATTAAGTCCTGCCTAACTGAGGCAAGACCAGCTGTTTCAGGATAAACCAGGAGCAAACATAAGCTGTTCTGAGTAAAGCTTCGAAGGGTACTTTAGTCATCCTTTCACAGCAATCCAGCCAGTATGGTATTTCACTAACCTCTAGTGAGTGAAACAGCTTAAAATTTTCTTCCTTATCCTGCCTACAAGGAATAAATGGCTATGGAAAACCCAGACATCTGTTCTGATTGAAAGGGGAAGCCCTCAACATGCCCCATACTTACTGCTTCAGTTTTAGAGACACCATGCTGTTCTTTATCTCCTCCAGTGTCCCAGAAGAGTTTGGCTGGTTGTTTACCCATTTATGGACCCATCATCTATGTCCTTGCACAGCTCACCAATCTTTTTTAGCTTCATGCAGCACTATCTCAGCCTCCTCCTAAAAATTGTGTGCAAAAGGAAGCTACTGCAAGACACTGAGCCAGTAGGAGTACCACGGTAACATTCACTTTTCCTCTTGTAAGGGAAATCTCTGCAAGCGAAGAGTGCTCTTTATATATTCACAGTTTCTAGAGGTATAACAGTTTACATAATTGGATACCTCAATAGTTTTTATAGATGTTGACAGAAAGATTCTTCCCTTTACAGTAATAAATATAATTGAGCACTTCTGGATTCAGCTACAGAAAAATGGATGGGGGCCGACACCCATTTTTCATTATTTGTCTTCACTCCAAAATGTGTCTGTGGCTGAGTCTGGCCCTATAGGATTGACAGAACAAATATGATACTCGCCATTACTCGGCAGTTAGGGTAGACCAGGACAAATCACATGAAGTATCTTGCCATTTCACTACAATTAAAACTTATTGGAACCAGAACCAGCGCTTTATTAATGAATCCAAATCTTTACTATTGTGGTATTGGAACAGACAACTTCCAGAAGAGGAAACGGGAAGGCAGCCATCAACCTCAAGAAGACAGGGAAAGAAATCAGTTTTCTGGAGAATCCTAATGAGGACATTGAAACAGTGCTCTATCACAAGAAGATCAAGAAGATTTGCCAATGGCCCAAAAAAAAAAAAAAAAAAAAAAAAGGTGAGGGCAAGAGAAAAGGAGAAGGAAGTTTCAGAAGCCTTTTCACCAGATCCCAAACATTTCTTATCTTCTTAAACTAATTTCTTTAAACTAATTTTTCCTCCTCCACAAATATAAAGTAGGAATCTCTGTTTAGTGACACTTCTTATTAACACTCTTTTACACGCAATTTGCAAAGGGATAGTGAGAAAGGAATGAATGACTTTGTAGACGTGAACGGTACATGTGTTCCATATAGCTAAGTATCTAAAATTGGGAAGGTAGGATAGCTATAAACAACCTAGCTCATGGATTATGTAACTAAAGCCATTCATAAACCAATTATCGATCATTTATTAAACCCTAAGATATGTTTACATTGCATATTTTCGTTTATAGGGCTATATGATTCCTATGGCTGCAGCAACGAAAATTATTCCTCTTAAAATTAGAGAGTAGGGAAGAAAAGGTAAGCAACCACCCCACAAAGTACCCACAATGCATGACATCAGCAAACAACCACATTGAGAAAGCTACTGCCATATTACCTAGAAAACAACATTTACCAAAACAGAGGAAAAAGGAAAACAGCTAATCCATACACTCTGTTGGAAAAATCGTAAGACCTGTGTTTTGGCAGGCTGTCAAGGGGAGAGAAGGGAGGAAGGGGAAGGGGCAAATTCCTGAGATGAGAAGCTTTCTAATATGAAAACCCTATAACCTCCCATGGAAAGCTTCATTTCAGGAACAAACAGCCAGTTGTATGTCCCACTACTTAGTACGGGGTGAGAGGCTGTGTCTTAGATAACAGGTCCCAGACACGCTAGGATTTAAAGATAATCACCAACAGCTTGAGTTGCACCTGGATGAGAACAGGAAACTAGTGCAGAAACATGAGCAGAAGCATTATCCTCTCTCAGAAGCTCGCCTTCACAGATGGGAGAGCTCTGTAATAGCTGTAAATTCCTCAAAGATTGGCTTTAATTAGAGCCTAACCTTGCCACGAGAGGGATGGAGGGCCATTACACACTCTGCAGGAGTGATCCCGCTCTCCTGCCTAGCTGTAGATGATGAAAGGCACTATTGCTTACTGCTGCTACTCTGCATTGCAAGGGCAGCAACAGACTTTAAAGAAAGCCAAGACTGCAAAACTTCATCATGGTGACAAGAATGCTTACGACATAAGGCGGCTGAGAATTCCTACAATCAGCCTGAGCTTGCCTACCCTAATTCCTTTCTGGCAAATCACCACAGGCATTTAAACTCTTTCCTCATTCATGGTCACAGGTTTTTATCATGCAATACAAAGACTACAGTAATGCAAGAGCCACATCTTATGGACACTTGGGTTACATCTGTACTGAAAAATACTCATCAGTACTTTCTGTTCCCAGTTCTGCATCCTCATTGCATCCCAGCTACATCAAGGCAGGCTCATCCATGCATCACTCCCGTCTTCCATGTCCTGGTTTCAAGGCATGGGAACCTCAGGTGCAAAGCCTATAAAGAAGACATAAGACCCTCCAGCAGGCACCCTCTCAATTACAGCCATGGCAGTACTAGAAAGCATTCTCAAGCTTGCCTCAGTCTGTCAGTACAGACACAGCTGGTGATGCTGTCCTATTCCTCTAGTACTTCTTCACAGCTAGAAGTTGTTTTGTTAATGTAGGGTATATAAAGTGATTTCCCAATCTGCATTTTTGAAGCCCATGAAACACAACAGTAAGAGACTTAGGAATAAAACCAGAACTAAACACCAAATGCACAATCTATATACTCTTCAACTCGGGACGTGCTAACCTGCACCCAGTCCTGTGCTCTCCAAGATGCTAAGTCAGCTTCCACTCCCAGCAGGCATGAAGCACAACACAGCTCTGCACATTCTTCTAAATGTCTCTCCAAGCAAAAAAGCATCATCACTGCTGCTTTATCCATGTTGAAACACAAACAGTTCACTCTCAGCTAGATTCTTATCTGCTCACAAAGTAATGGCCAAATTCAACTCTGGGCACATAAACTTGATTTAGTATAACTGTGAGACCATAATTTTATTCAGGAAAAATACTAAGAGTGGAGAATTTCTCTTATGAAAAGAAGATAAAAATCAAAATATTAGTTTAATGACACCGCAGTTTAAAATCTTCCCCAGAGTTTCCTAGACAGCGCACATGAAAAAAAAAAACAACCAAACAACCCAAATCCAAAAAAAACCCCCCAAAAAGTCCCCAAAAAACAAACAAGAAGAGGAGCTACATGAAAATCTGGAAAGGAGAATCTCTAGAAAGGCGGAGTGGTTGTCCAATTATAACATATATTTGAACAAATGGAACTCTTTGCTTACTTCTCACACATACAGATTATGTGTAAACAGAAGTAGAGCTCCAGGTACCTTATGGACATAAACAGCAAGCCTTGGGTGAAAGAACAATAAAACGAGAAGGGAAGTTTGTGACTCGCTATGGGTCTGATCCAGAATCGAATCACAGAATCTTCATGGTTTGCAGGGACCTTTGAGATCACCAAGTCCCAT